>CM029273.1:37463041-38167702 GCA_016920895.1 Vaccinium myrtillus
TTGGCATCCGTTGTGGAGTGGTGTTGAGGCAACATGTAGCGGTACTCAAGCAGAACCTAATAATTTTTCTAGGTGGGACACCAAGTACCACTACCAACTCATCTCTCAATTAATGAACTCTCTCCCTCCTTTCACCCATCTTTATGAATGTAGAATGTCTATGATCCGATTTGAGTCCTGAAAGGTATCCTGCGTGTGAAATGTGGTTGAGATTTTTGAATATCTGGGCCTCACTCGTCCAAGTGAATCACAACTACATATTCTAGATTCAGGGAGGTACTTATGGACCTTTTTTGGGGGTACTTAGCGTTCTTGTTACAAATACTTGAGGCAGATTCGAGATCTAATTCTGGGTTCTGGGTTACTTGTTTTTTTGATAATGATCTGTTGGGTTACTTAGTTCTTATAGATTTAGGACTCACATTAAATGGGCTAAGTGGACGTCCATCTGACCCATTTTATAATTAGGCTATGGGGTTTGTATTCATTTATATTGGGTGGGTTTAGGTGAATTAGTGGATACTCACAACCCAAATTGACAATTATCAATTGAATTACTTATCACAACAACAGATAATAAAATCAAAATAACACCCTAATCACTGACTTATCATTACACTTAAAAAATGATAGACATCAGATAGAAATGCAACAGGATGAAATAGACACTGCTAAAAATTGTTTAAGTTCAAGTTTCACTTTCAACAACAATCTAATCTTCATACGTTTCAAAAAAAAAAAAAGGGTAACTTATGGTATGTGCCATAAAATATGATATTTAAAGATAAGGCATACACGTTTTTCTCATTCCTAATGAAACGATGCAATAATGTGCTTTCCTAACGGCACCTATCAAACTTTATATCTCCATTTTAAAGACCGGATGTGACATAATGATGAGAGATTTTTATATTTTGTTCTCTCCTTTCTTTAACTTTTCTACATTATGAGAGAATATTGAAGTGACTCATCATTCTTTTGAGAGATTTAGACACCAAAATGGAGGTGACCAAAATGGAGGTGTGGGTCTGAGTCCCTCCAAAAAGTACAAAACTTTGAAGAAAAGATGGAACAAACTACAAAATCTCCTCTCATTATGTCGCATCCCGTCCCTAAAATGGAGCTATAGAAATCGATAGGAGTTCCTTTAATAAGGTCTAAAACCAAATATTGTTTGCTAAATCTTTGATAAGTGTATAGTTTAATCTTTTGTCTTCCTGCTAGGAAAGACAAAATCAACCCTATGAAATTTTTGCAACATTTATTAAGAAACTGACAAAAGTTGTATTTCTTGCACCACTTATTAAGAAACCAACAGAAGTTTTATATTTTAGGAAATTGATATTCGCACTCCCAATTTTGATGCAGGCACTCCAAGTTACAGTGGTGTTCCAAAACTACCATTTTGCAAGTTCTATGATTTACTTCAGACACTCCAAAAACCCTTTACTCTTCTCCTTTACTTTAGGCGCTCCAAACCTTTATTTTTTTGCCCTCCCAAGTGATTAGGTTAACAGAAGAAGAAAAAAATAAAGAAGACAAAAAAGAAGAAGAAACTGCGGCTATTCTCTGTTGGGTTCCAAATTTCCAAACTTGTGGGGGCCCTTCCATGTCGCCACTCAACAAAATTGTATGCCAAACAAGATTTTTACCTTCTTGTTACAGCTTTTCGATCGATTTCGCCAACGGCTTTGAATGTTGAATCATTTTAAGCCGATAATTTCATGTCATTCTGGGTTTTGTAGAACACCTGTTACCCTCAAATGGGTACTGATTGAATTTTCATTTCCTCTATGTTGCAATGATTGTTCGCAACACATGAAATTTTGTTTCTTGTTTTCCTTATCTATGGATTCCTTTTGCATTTATCTTGAAAGAGTATTAAAATTAATGGAATTCCAATTCTTTAAATAGTTTTCAAATTACTATTAGATTGGAGATTTTGGATATAACAATGGATTAAACAACTATAACCTCTACATGGATTAAACAAATGAAACTCAAAAATCGAGGGTGAGACTAATGTTATCAACCTTCAAAAATCAAGTTAATGTTTATGTTTAGAACCTAATGTTTAGGTTTGGTTTTGGTTCATTTTTCCATTTGGAGTGTCTCAGTAAATGAGGAGATAATTTGGGGGTGGAGTGTCTCCAATAATATTCATATCTTGAAAAAGGGTAGTTTTGTAACTTCTTTAAATTTTGGATTGCCTGCATAAAAAAAGGGAGCCCCAAAATCAACACCCATATTTTAACATGTCAAATCTCTTGCACTATTTATTAATACAAGTCATACTTGAAAAAGAACACGTATATTGCATGAGGATTATTACTACACACCAAACCTAGAACACAAAATGTTATGAATCATAGAAAATGTTACGAATCATATTGCTGAAAAGTTACGAAAAATTAAAAAATGTTATGATTGCCAAAGAGGTGACATAATCTGGATCATACAATAGGTACATAGCGTACACCAAAACAAGCCGAAAATCTATCATTTTAAACACATACTCCATACCTACCTCTTGTATATGAACAAGTATTCAAAAAAGATCATGCAGTTAACATAAGCATGGCGAAAACATCAATCTTTGATTCAAGATCTGATGAGAAACAATGGATCAACCAAATCAAGAAAATTGTGCAAGAAGAGGTCAAAGTTGACATAGAAGTCCCAATCTCCATTTTTCGCATTCCTGCGACTCTAGCTTCTTTCAAGCCAAAAGCTTATGTGCCTCGGCTTATAGGCTTCGGACCGTACCACCATTTTGAGCCTGATCTCTACGAGATGGAAAGGTACAAGCTTGCTGCAGCGAGTCGGCTCCAGATGCAGTTCAAAACCCTAGAATTTGATCAACTCATCGATAAGCTTTTGAAATTCGAGTACATGGTAAGGGCATGTTACCACAAGTATTTGGATATTGAAGGTGATACCCTAATGTGGATTATGGCCATTGATGGCTTATTTTTGCTCGAATTTCTTCGTATTTTTACTAACAAAGATGATTCTGAAGCAGCTCATTTAGTTGACTCTGCGGGAAGAAAACTATCTCACGATTCGATCCTAAGTGATGTGATGCTGCTTGAGAACCAAATCCCTTTCTTTGTGTTCAGCAAAATCATATCCATTCAAATCTCATCCGATGATCTTCACGACAACCCGTTGCCATTGATTTTGATGACTTTTTGTCAATCGATTTCTCCGGTCAAACTGAAGGAGGACTTTCCTTTGACTCAAGTTCTCGATCGTTCACATTTGTTAGACCTTTTGTACCATATGATGGTGCCCAAATTGGAGGAATTGTTAACCCACGAACCCCCCTCACCCGAAAAGAATCTCACCAAGTTCAAATCAAGCCAACAAGTGGATTCAGGTAATTCTTGTCAAATTTTCACTATCCTTTCGAACAACTTGTCCAGCCTTAAATTTACCTTGCCAAGTCAGATCACAAAACCTTTCAAGAAAATAGCAGAAAGTGTTACCAAGATTATTACTCAGGTTCCGGGCATGTCCTCCTTAGCTTCAAAACTCAAAGAAAGCATCAAACCCGAAAACACTGTCCCAAAACCTGCCCAAGTAGAGAAAATCATGATTCCTTCAGCTTCATACCTTTCCAAAATTGCTGGGGTGGAATTCTGCCCAACCACGGGTGACATTTCAACAATTAAGTTCGATGAGAAGGCAAAGAAATTTTACCTTCCGATCATCACTTTGAATGTCCACTCGGAAGTCATAATACGAAACCTAATTGCATACGAAGCATCAACCGTGTCCGATTCCTTGGTTTTTGCGCGGTATACTGAGTTGTTAGAAGGGATTATTGATACTGCTGAGGATGCAAAGTTGCTAAGGGAAAAGAAAATCATTATAAACAAACTGAAAAGTGATGATGAGGTTGCACTACTATTTGATGGGATTGGTAAGTCGGTTCGGTTAACGGATGCTCCATATTTTGATAAGACAATTGAAGATGTGAACAAGTTCTTCTATAATTCGCGGAGGGTTAAGATTTATAACGGAGTGAGGAAGTATGTGTATGGTTCCTGGAAGATCTTGACCATTCTGGCAAGTATTTTGCTCTTGTTGCTTATGGGTCTTCAGTCATTCTGTTCAGTATATACCTGCCCTAATATTATCAACTCAGCTGCTCCTATCGATTCAACAGTTCCTAATTAAGGCATCTGTGTGTTCCCCAATTAGTACAATAAGGAGAATCTCCACTGTTAAGAATTTCTGCATTGTTCACTTGTTCAGTTAATATTTGATGGATTTTTTTTTTTTTTTTGGTTTATTGATGTTTGCGCGCGTTATGGTTCTTGTTTTGGTGTTTTTGTACAAAGTGATGATTTCTTGATCTAGTGTGAGGGGTTGCTGTTTGCATTTGAATTCCATGTTCAATTGAGTCACAATTGATTAATTTGTGTTTTTTCTATATTTTGTGGGTGGTTTCTTGTAGATTTGTCTAAACTTTGAGTAGTTATATTTTGTAACCCAATGACAGTAAAACCTTCTTGAGCTGGAATTTTAATGGATATGATTGTTCAATAATTGCATTTTCTCATGATTATCACATGTTAAACTTGCCCATCCTTGAAAACTTGTAGCCCTTCCTAAAAACCTTGACTAGTTTGCAATTCAGGTGGAACGAAAGATAATCACCTGGATTACATAATAGATTCTAGATTGTACATATAATAGATTACAGCAACGCGCGTTAGGTACACATTCACAAATCACACTTTCAACCGAACCCGAAGGGTTACGTACTTACGTAGTCCCGTGCTACGCAGCGTGTGCGGCCAATGATGGCGCCGCGCCGGCATTGTTCCACATAATGGATCATTATAAATTGAAAACAAATGAGTCCTAATGGATCAGAAACACTGGATCAAAACCATTGAATCCATTCTTTTTAAGTTATACATATTTCGATGAGGTACTTAATGATATCCGATCGAGTTGATTTTTTGGTACACTTATAGTAGCCGCATAGCACGCTGCACAACACGGGGTTACACCCCACAGTTCCCTTTCAACCATACCCCTCTCACATTAATTTGGGACATACCCGTACACAGGGTGGGGACCACATGCATTTGTGAGGAGTGTGGTTGAAGGTGTGGTTAGTAGGAGTGTATCTATCATTTCTTTATGTTACTTTTAACTTGTTCCAGTTAAAAAGTGTCGGCAATTTTTCACATTCCAAAAGAACTTCAAATGTTTAAACATTTCTCAAATAGCCATAAAGTTTGAACTTGAAACATTCTAAAATATTTCAAATGTAAGTACAAAAATGATAGACTCCTTGCTAAAAGTTTTCACAATTCACCTTGATGGGTCTCATCTTTTGAAACTCTTGCATGATTGTTTCACCATCAATTCCATTAAAAAAAAAAAAAAAAAAAAGAGCTCTTTTTCTAAGTTAGGCCAAATGAGGCCTCAATTCAGACGGTTGTCAGACTCTATTTACTTCATTTTTCTGCGAATCACCATTTATGCGTCTTGCTCCACACACTACGCCAAATTTTAGCATTTGCGGCATTAGAAAACCGCCGGTAAAGGTCGCAAAACTGCCGGTAATAGTATTAACGGCGGTAATTACGCAAAAATTCTACCGCCGTCTATACGGCCGTCGGGAATACATAAACGGCGGGTGGTGATTACCGCCGGTAATAGTGCCCTTTAACGGCGGTTTTGTTACCACCGGTAAAAGCAATATTTGGCGTAGTGACAGTGAAGCCCTTAGCCATTTCACTAGCTGCCGTGATTGACGCAAATCTGAATCCTAGTGCCTCAACCATTTCTGCTGATTAGCTCATAGGTTATTTAGGTAGTGGGATCTCTTGTGGCACTCCAAAAATGTTCTCCTTGTCATTGTGGATCACCAAACCTACTTCCCTATTACCCGTTCTTGCATCAAAAGCACCATCAAACATTAAGGTTATGTTTGGTAATACTTCCTGTTTTCTGTTTTCTATTTTTTGTTTCCTGAACATCAATTTCTGTTTTCTCTAAAAAGAAAGTAAAAACAGAAAACATGTTTTTGTCAACCTGTTTTCAATAAAAATATGAAAGTAAACGTAAATGGCATGAATAAAATAAGTTAATGATTTGTTTTTGTTTCTTGTTAACAATACAAAAATCGCGTTACTTTGGTATTTGGCTTTTGCTTCCACACAACATTTTCTCCTTTTAATGTTATTTCGTTGCATCAATTATCGCTTTAAGATATATTTCTTTCATGTACAAATCTCTTTGTTGCTAAACAGTATGGTTCAACCCACAACCTGAAAATACCCGAATATTTTCTTAGAAATACATTATTGATTTTGATGATAACAAACATATATATTTAGTTAAAAGTGAAATATAATTAAAATGGATATTGATACTCACTTGAATAAATGGTTATTTTGTAGGATTTGATTGAGGTACACAAAGAAATATTGTACACCAACGTCCTATCTCCAATAGCCAAGATATTGAAGAAGGAGAAGATTAAGGACAAATCTTACTCCCATATTTTATCGGATGCAAATGTTGTCAATGGAATATGGAAACAAATAAATTTCAAACGGCTAATTCGAAAAGAAGAAGAAGTGATTGTCGTGGATTATGCTTCATTATTGCTACCTAATCATCTATTGCCTTACTTGTAGCAATTGTTTATAACGGCTAATGCTGTAAAGGAATGGAATGGAGTATTGCTTTGATCAAGGCAATTTGGGAATCAATGGATTCGGTTCAAACGGCTACTGCAAGAAAATGAACTGAACATTGCTGGGATCAATCAAGCCAAATATTCATTGGCTTATTTCCAAATTGGAGTGGGCTCCAAATAACGTCCATTTACTAAGCATAAAAGGAAGATTAAGGTGATGGTCAGCACACTCCGAAGAAGAAAGAAACGTGTGTGCCACCTTTGTGCTCAGAGCTTTATTTTGTATTTATTCACACTTTCAAGAGTGTTTAATTTGTGAGCTTTTATTGTAAAAGGGAGTGTGACCCCTTATATATCTCTTCGTGAGAGGTTCTCTTTTGTGAGTAATTTTTGTGTGAGAAAAAATTACTCGGATAGGTGTGACTAGCACCGGAATCAAAACTAGTTGGGTTAGGTGTGACTAACACCGGAGTCTAAAATAGTTGGAGCGATTGGGGATATTGCTCATTGTAACGGTTTCTCTAGCACCCGCGAAGCTAGAATGTGTTACTATTGGAGATAGTGCAGCAAATCCCGAGTTGGACACTTGGGGAGTGGACTAGGCCGTGAAGTTGCGGACCGAACCACGATAAATCACTGTGTTTGATTTCTCTCTCCTTTCTACTTTTTATTTGCTGTCATACAATTATTGTTTGTGTGCTTGAACCTATTTAATTTTATTGGGTGTTGCATTTAGCTTTTTTATTCCGCCTTATTTTTTAGATACACAATTCACCCCCCCTCTTGTGTTGCTATCTGGGCCAACAATTGGTATCAGAGCTACGGCTCTAGTATTTTTTTGACTTAATCGTCTTAGGGTAAGATCTATGGCAACACCTTTTGGTACTTTCCTTCCCGAAGGCCAATCGACCAATAGACCTCCTTTATTTAGTGGGTCTAACTATAATTATTGGAAGGCTAGGATGCGTATCTATATTCAAGCATCAAATTACGAGTTGTGGAAAATTATTGTTAATGGGCCGCACTGTCCTACTAAAATTGTGAATAAGGTTGTAGTTCCTAAGGAAGAAAATGAATGGGATGAGAATGATTTGAAAGGGATTCAATTGAATGCCAAAGCCATGAACTTGTTATATTGTGCGCTTGATCCTGCTGAATTTAATAGAATATCTGCATGTGATTCTGCTAAAGAGATTTGGGATAAGTTAGAAGTCACGCATGAAGGAACTAGTCAAGTGAAGGAATCGAAAATCAATATGCTTGTGCATAAATATGAGTTGTTCAAAATGATGCCTGATGAATCTATTTCTACCATGTTTACTCGTTTTACCGATATTGTTAATGGTTTAAAATCTCTTGGAAAACATTACTCTAATGTTGATCTTGTGAGGAAGATTCTTAGGTCATTACCAAAGAAATGGGAGCCGAAGGTGACTGCGATTATTGAAGCCAAAGAAGACCTCACCAAGTACAACTTGGATGAACTTTTGGGCTCTTTGATGACGCATGAGTTGACAATGAATATGGGAGATGATAGCAGTAAAAAGAAAAAAGATATTGCGCTAAAAGTTTCCACTTCGAGTTCATCAAGTGTAAGCGAAAGTGACTCCGAATCGAGCGGTGATGAAGATCTAGCGGCAATCACAAGAAGGTTCAAAAAATTTATGAAAAGAAAAATAAAAAGGGGCAAAAGAACTTTCAAAAGGGATGGTTTTAAAGGAGAGAATTTCAAGAAAAGTGACATCATATGCTATGAGTGCAAGAAGCCAGGCCATTTAAAATCACATTGTCCCGAAATCAAGAAGCCAATGAAAAAGGAAAAAAGAAGAGCGATGCTTGCTGCATGGGGAAATGGCAGCGATGAAAGTAGTTCCGAAGAGGACAACGATCAAGCCAACCTATGCTTAATGGCTTATGAAAACAACGAGGTAAACTCCCTTGATGATTTCGATGATGATGAGGTAAAATCTAGTGATAATGAGCAATTTGATTATGATGAATTATTAGATGCGTATGAAGAATTGCATTCCGAGTTCAAAAAAATGAGTTCCAAAATTAGTTCTCTCAAAAAGGCTAATTCTTTGCTCCTTGTTGAAAATGATTTTTTGAAAAGTGATAATGATGGCTTAAAAAAAAATTAAAGAAGTTTCTTTTCCAAAAGATATTGTCAATGATTTGAGACTTGAAAATGATGTTTTAAAAAAGGAGGTTGAGGATTTGAAAACATCTCTTTCTAAGTTTGTTCAAGGAAAAGATAATTTAGATATGATTCTTGGAAAACAAAGATGTGTTTTTGACAAAGCGGGCATTGGTTTTAATCCTAGCAAAAAGCAAAAGTTTTACCAAAATTTGTTTGTGAAATCAGGTTCTTCTAATCATCTTGACACTACTTGCAATTATTGTGGCATGAAAGGTCATTTATCATATGCATGTGCTATTCGTAGAAACACTTATGTTGGAACTAAAAAGATTTGGGTTCCGAAGCATCATGTTACTAATCCTCATGGACCCAAGCAAATGTGGGTACCAAAAAACCATCTATGAGATATTTTTGCATATGGATGTGCGCTCAATGGTGAATGTTGAGATATATACCTTCTAGATAACGAGAAAGGTGACTTTTTGCAATGGAGTTAGCTCATCAGATTGGTAAAGTAACCTCAAATATTAATTCATGTGGTATGGTTATAAATTAGTTTTTGCCCAAAGTTTCTTATAAATTCAGTGGTACTGATTTTGATGAATTCTCAACAGCTTATTTACCCTTGCAAATTTGAAAAGATTTTTTTTACTTGCTCTAAAACTTTCGTGGAAATATCTTTTCAAAATATTTTGTTTTCAAATGGAGAATTTTTTTAATATTTTGTCATGATTAATCATCCAAATACCTATTAGATTATTGTAAATGCACTCTTATGGCTAACAAGTTTTTTCAAGTGGAGATATCTTATGAATTTTTGAAGATTGAAGTTTCTAGTGCATGAAGGCATTACTTGCCGATGCTTGAGTATTGATTGTTCGAAAAAGCCTCCGCAAACATACAACTATCATTTTGGATTGGAGTCCAATCATTCAAAGTTGAAAAGGACCTTCAAACTTAGTGGAAAGTGATGCACATTGTGCAATATCAAGAACAAACTATCCCCTACTTTTTGTTGATGACAAAGGGGGAGAAATATTGTGGAAGCTAGAGGGGGAGAAAAAGCTCAAGCAAAAGGATGCATAAATTAAGGGGGAGTATCTTATTTCTTTTACTCTAATTATATTTCTGAATTTTATTTGAGTAAAATCATTTATGGTTTGTCATCATCAAAAAGGGGGAGATTGTTAACCCGAATATTTTCTTAGAAATACATTATTGATTTTGATGATAACAAACATATATATTTAGTTAAAAGTGAAATATAATTAAAATGAATATTGATACTCACTTGAATAAATGGTTATTTTGTAGGATTTGATTGAGGTACACAAAGAAATATTGTACACCAACGTCCTATCTCCAATAGCCAAGATATTGAAGAAGGAGAAGATTAAGGACAAATCTTACTCCCATATTTTATCGGATGCAAATGTTGTCAATGGAATATGGAAACAAATAAATTTCAAACGGCTAATTCGAAAAGAAGAAGAAGTGATTGTCGTGGATTATGCTTCATTATTGCTACCTAATCATCTATTGCCTTACTTGTAGCAATTGTTTATAACGGATAATGCTGTAAAGGAATGGAATGGAGTATTGCTTTGATCAAGGCAATTTGGGAATCAATGGATTCGGTTCAAACGGCTACTGCAAGAAAATGAACTGAACATTGCTGGGATCAATCAAGCCAAATATTCATTGGCTTATTTCCAAATTGGAGTGGGCTCCAAATAACGTCCATTTACTAAGCATAAAAGGAAGATTAAGGTGATGGTCAGCACACTCCGAAGAAGAAAGAAACGTGTGTGCCACCTTTGTGCTCAGAGCTTTATTTTGTATTTATTCACACTTTCAAGAGTGTTTAATTTGTGAGCTTTTATTGTAAAAGGGAGTGTGACCCCTTATATATCTCTTTGTGAGAGGTTCTCTTTTGTGAGTAATTTTTGTGTGAGAAAAAATTACTCGGATAGGTGTGACTAGCACCAGAATCAAAACTAGTTGGGTTAGGTGTGACTAACACCGGAGTCTAAAATAGTTGGAGCGATTGGGGATATTGCTCATTGTAACGGTTTCTCTAGCACCCGCGAAGCTAGAATGTGTTACTATTGGAGATAGTGCAACAAATCCCGAGTTGGACACTTGGGGAGTGGACTAGGCCGTGAAGTTGCGGACCGAACCACGATAAATCACTGTGTTTGATTTCTCTCTCCTTTCTACTTTTTATTTGCTGTCATACAATTATTGTTTGTGTGCTTGAACCTATTTAATTTTATTG
Organism: Vaccinium myrtillus; assembly: GCA_016920895.1. NCBI lineage: Eukaryota > Viridiplantae > Streptophyta > Magnoliopsida > Ericales > Ericaceae > Vaccinium > Vaccinium myrtillus. The sequence goes on from CM029273.1 coordinate 37,474,127, forward strand.
GGTGTTGCATTTAGCTTTTCTATTCCGCCTTATTTTTTAGATACACAATTCACCCCTCCTCTTGTGTTGCTATCTGGGCCAACAGACACAGTTAACCTGTTTAGGGCATCTCCAGTCGTGATAATAGTGTAAAAATGTGTAAGAACTAGACCAGTTAGAAAACTTATTCTTTTTTCTACGTCCCAATAGTGTAACTTGATGCTAGAGTCAGAAAAAATTGTGTAAGAAATACTGGGCTTCATAACTGTGCGTGTGCAGGTAACTACACAAGGGAAGAGAGAGAAAGAGAGAAAGGACTGAATAAAAAGCTGGCGAAAGTGGGAGACCTCTGGTGGCACCAGAAGGAGGAGAGAGGTAGGGAGGAAGAGGAAGAAGAGAGAGGAAAAAGTGGGCCAACTTGTACTTCATCATATTATTATATACCTTGATAAATATTTAACAATACTACTGCAACACTTCTTACGTTTACAATATATTTTGTCATAATAACGCAAAAATGAGATCCACTTTTTACACTTTTGTGTCATATAACACCACATTTGTGTCATAACCACTGGATATACCCTTATCTACCCATGATTTCGTGACGACACGTTAATTGGAACCCAACCTGTAAATGACACGATTAACCTGCTTTCCAAGTTAATTGGCTATAAATTTGTTTCTTTCCTTTCGTGTTGAACTGTTGGTTTTAAAAATTATAGTGTCATCCAGTAGTTTTTTCCTCAAATGTAGAATTATAGTGATTAGTATTGCCATTGTCCTCGAGAATGCATGGGTAATTTTTGTATTCAAAATTGGTTGAAAACTTGAAACATGAACAGGTGCAAACGGGTAATGCAATCAGAATATTGGAAAGCAAAGGGTTTTGTATAATCGTATCAATCCATGTCGTGTTTGGCTCAACCCGATTATTAGCAAGTCATGTCAGAGTTGGAATTCTTGACGTATTTAGCTGAACAGGTCGAGTTATTGTTGAGAGTTATCTGACACGGTTATTACTTGGGTGGGAATTCTTGACATTTCTAGATTTTTTTTTGCTATTTTGTATTTCTTCCGGTCGCTGACTGACTTTTTGTTTCTTTTTATTGGGACTCACAGGCCCACACCGGAAGAACCGCAACCCAGGCATCGGTGGGCTCAACACGTCCCATTCTCCATTGATGGGCCAATGGGCCTTCAGATGGTGGTGCTTGGACTTGTTTTTTTGCTATATCCTCATCAGTTTGAAGCAAATACTCCACACATATAAGGAATGAACTAGAGATTGCTTCAACGATCAGAATCATTCATTTTGTGACATTATGATATTATGATATCATGCACGAATTCAGCTCAATCAAACCAGTTTTGGTCTGTTACTTCTGGATCCAAAAATTAGATTCTGGAGTCTAGTTATTTTAATATTCGATTGAGATGAATCTTGGCACGCCTCCTAACAAATTATATCTTACAAGATGAATTTATTGAAGCAAAATCCACAAAGTATTTTGCTAAAAAATTGATAAGGCCACATTCACTAAAAATGAGGATGAATAAAATTGCTCTCTCGTCCTAGAAAATACGGATATGAGATTTTTCCCTATTTAATACAATAAGAGGAATACCACCAGTCCCTCGTCCTCCGCCTAGAATGTGAAAGCTCAATTTACTTATTATATGTTGAGGTCTATAGTAAAAATAATTATTGGCCCTTCGCGGATCAAAAGAAATTAAAAATTTGTTTTATTGGCCTTTCGTAACCATATATTTTGTGACAGCTCGGTACAAAGTGTGTGGAGCCTATAGGAATGTTTAGTGATTAAGGATTTAGCGCCACAGAATGGAGAGTACTGTTGTGTGCTCTCCGATGTGCAGCATTCAAATCGTTGGATGTGTTTTCAACGGTCCTGATTTCATCTTGGCACTTTGCAGATCCGAGCCGTCCATTGCCAAGTTGAAATCGGCAATCAACGGCTTGGACTCGCACACCAAGAATATGCATCAACACCCCCGGGTACCGCCAACTAGCGGTGCCCAAGACGACGGAATAATTACTTACTCCCACAATACTGAGAATGTACAAGATGATCAGAGAGTACCAGAGGTCCATATGAATACAAATTTTAGTGTGAGATATGAGTGATTTTGAACACAAGGCCACAAACAAAAGGAGATAAAAATGAAAGAAACAGACAAAAAAATGCGAACCATCTTAGCACCAGACCCAGTGCCCCAAAATTATGAACACCATGGCTACCATCAAACCTCCATGCCCAAACTTCTCGCCATTAAAACAGAGCATTCCCTCGTTAACTCAGCCATGGATTTCCTGCAAACTGCCTATTGCTACAGATTCCATTGCTGCTTCTTTTGCTTCGTCGAATTCGAGTCGGGAAAGAGGACATGTAGCAGTCTCGGTTGCGTTCAATCCTTCTGGAAATTATGAACTTTCTCTGTTTGATGATGATGAAGAGAGTAAGCAAACCTTCCATTCACTCTGGAAAAATATAATTTAGTGACTTTTTCCGTCGGTTTTTAATTTTAAAGTTATTCTGCTCCATCACGTATGAATTGTATATAGTCTGATTTCCTGAAATTTAAGTCTGTTCTTGGGTTTGTCATTCATTTATCCACTTAAAATTTCCTGTAAATCAATATTGTTTTGAATTTGCATACATTGTTGAATCTATGCATTTACTATATGATCTATATTGTGTCACCTCATTGGCAATCGTAAGATAGTGTTTGGTAACTTTTCAGCATTCTTAACATTTTCTATAATTTGTAACATTTGGTGCATCTCGAAACTTTCATAAAAAAATTCGTAATTCACAATTTTTATCTCGAACCGGTATTTTTCCTTGACAGATGCACAAAAATGTCCACCACCGTTGCCGCCAACAGAAGGGCGATTTGAGGTAGTTATCGACAATGACATTATCCTTCGCCTCGACTTGACCCCTTTCCACACTGCAACCGGAATCGCCTCACCTCTATCGGGTAAACCGTTAGGCAAAAATGTCCGATCGACCTAATTCGTGTTACATATATATGACTAAGATGAAACTGATCGAATTTCGTTGCTGCTATTTCTAAATGCAGTTGAACCGAAGGAGTTTCTCGAACGAGCAATCGGATTTACCATTAACTACACCAAAGAAGATCCGAATGATCCTAGGGAACTTTCAGAATATGGGGAGATTAGGCTTTGGTTTGTTAGACTCGATGCTGCTTACCCTTGGCTACCGGTGTTGCTGGATTGGAGGGCTGGAGAGCTTGCTCGTTATGCAGCCATGTTGGTCCCTCACCAGGTAAAAAATCTAAGTAACACAGACACAAAATATGACACATCCATCTATGTAATCAATGGTTCAGATTAGTCGTTGCTTTCTTACCGGTCAAAGTACTTTCTTACTGGTACTAAAGCATTTGTGATCTAAAGAGTTGATTGTCAAGATGGACGATCCGGGTTGGTAGAGCTTGCCGTCCCTAAGGTACATCAGAGCCCCCGGGTTCGACATGGATATGGGCATGCAAAAAGGCATCACATATTTCATAACTTAAACACCAGTAGATCATTCTTCTTTTCTTTTCGAGAAAATATATATCATTCTTGTAGTCCATCATAATGAATAGAAGAAACCCTACATCATGGAGAACAAGTATTCTTCATCCCTCGCAAAAATCGTTTAACACAATATTTTGCAAAGTATTAACTTTAAATTACAAGCGATTAGTCGGAACTTGGAAGGAGTGGTATATCCGTGCGATGTTTGTCACGTCGACACAACATCTTCTTAGAAATTTACATGCTTATTTGACCAAAAGGATTGGTATTTCTATCCAATCATATACTTTAGGCAGGAATTTAGACGTGCGGTTGAGATCAAATTTTGGGACAGTGCATTGAAATGGGGTAAAAATTCATGGTCAAGAGATCATTTATCGCCAAATGTCTTTTATCTTTCTATCTCGTGCATTTATAGCTGCATAATCATGTCACGAGATTTTGTGCTTCAAGATCTAAACTGTATATCGAACTCAAAATCTATGCATTGGGATAGCAGGACAGGATTGTTTGGGTAATGGAAGGTCCCATGCTAAATATATTGTGCATTGAGGTCCTCAGTAATGAGCTTTCCATTTTCTTTGATTGGTTTGATGGGCAGATGAGTCTGAAGATGGGTGTAGTATTCAATCCTGAAGCACTGGAATTGTTTGTCATGAATAAAGTGTTCATTGTCTACAATTGGTTGAAGCAACAAAATGTTCCAAAGCCTAGGCTCAGGGCAAGTGACATGGCTAGAATGCTTGGATTTGGGATTGGAGATGAGCTATTCGACTTGATTGACAAACACCCATTTCCTCCGTCGTAGCCAAGAGTCCTTGATTTACTTGTCGAGTAAATACCGAAGATCTAGGCAGGGAATGGGTAACGGGACTATTGTACCATCTGAGACACGGTGATTATGGTCTGAACAAGTGATGGACTTGTGATGAATGAATGAGTTTCAAAATCATGTAAAAGCGTTTGGAGTCCTTCAAAAATGAAGACTACGGACGAAAAGAGAGGTTCTATTTAGTTGAAAAGGAATTCAAATTTACTAGGCGAATTTTAACCACAATCAAGATTAATCCTCAATTAATTAAAGTTCTGTCCCAAAATTTGAATTCTAATAGTAGATGTTTTGCTTTGTAACATTTGTTTGGATGTGTTGTTGCTTATACTGCAATATGAGCCATTCAAGGAGATTGTTATCAGTTGCATAAATTTGACATTCCACTAGAATGTATTCGAAGTCAAATTTTGCTTAGCAATTACACATAACCAAAGCAAATTGTTCAACAAATTTCATAAAGGAGCTTACTTTTTTCACCGGAAACATCTTGTGGAGGTTAATAGAACCAAATCAACAAAATAGTATCCAAATTTTCATTATTGAAACCCCAAGGGGTTCGTCTAGTGGTTTGAGTGTGGGACTTAGTCGTTAGCTCCCCAAGGTCTCAAATTCGAAACTTCTCAGGTGTTATCAAGTCCTTTGGAGCCAGTCCACACGGAGCATTTGCTCCGGCTTCAAGTGGGGCCCTGGCTAGTGGACAATGGGTTTATGGTTCTCCGGATTAGTCGAGGTGTGCGTAAATTGGCCCAGCACTTGGTAATACAAAAAAAAAATGGTTATTGAATATTCTCAGGAGGGATAACATAGAAGTTACATAAATTGACCAAATAACAAGTGGGCCTATGACTATCAGGATATGGGCTAAATGAGCCCAATACGGCGCAATTGAGCTGGACTTTGCATAATCAGCCAACCCACCCCAGATATCACCAAGGCCCATCAGAATAGAAGCTAATAATTTTTTATTGATTCCTCTTTTTCTTCCTTTTTTTCTAATTTTTTAAAATTCGGAATTAGGTCACAAAGTGCACAAAAGTATATATACTATGTGATCTGGATTTCATCATACGGTCCACACAATCCCTTTTTTATCAGCCATACAATCCACACTATCGATACGATCCAGTGTTGGATTTAAGTCATAAAACTACCAGAATTTCGATAACAACTCGGTTGATACGATGAATCTAAGCCACAAAGTTCACGTTGTGTCCACTTTTTTTATATCTTAATTTGGAGATATCAAAAGTGGAGCTGGAGAAAATGTTTTTACACAAAAAAAAAAATAAATTTTTTTTGGGTGGGTTTTGACGGTCAGGGGTATGATGTATGCAATGCATGTCAATAGGCAAAGGGTAGCGAAAGCTACAAGCAAAACAATGGCATATGTAATACAATAATGTTTACAAAAGCTACATGATATGACAAGTACATTTTTTTAATGAAAGCTACGTCGCTAAGGATAGCATCCTTTCGAACCTATACGAGGCCGGTTTGGTTATTATTGGGGTTTTTTTTTTTTTTATAGACCAATTTCGCATCTGAATTTAGACATGGCAATGTTGCCTAACATTTCAAGACACTATGCGTGGAGGATTAGGTGGGGTCTCATGCCATGTGACAATGTTTCTTCAACTAGGTACGAGAAGAGACATTGGAGAGGAAACAAAAATTCAAGTTGAATTTGTGATGCATGAATTTGTTGCTTCTATTTGAATGGGAAAACAGCCCATTTGCCCACATGCACCATAATATTCAAACGCCTTTTTGTACATATATGACACAAAGTTTCCAAAAAGCTGTTTTTGTTTGATTTTTTGATGTATAAGGTTGATTCCTACCGTGTCTTGACAAGCTTGTTGATGCTAAAAGGTTTGTCCTAAGTTCCTAACCATTAATCGTTTTAATTATTCAGGTTTTTGTTTTGGGCCAGTTTTTGTGCACCTCAGCTAATACTTGGTATATACTGACGAGATTAAGTTATTTCCACCGCTGGTGAAAACAAAAGTTTCCTCCAAATCGATTGCATTGCGCCATGTGTCCAAACTTTTGTTTTGATCATTTTTGTGCTTTTCCACTACAACGGACAAATCCGAGTGCGATCCTCCAGCGGATGCGCTTTGAGAGCCATTGATGGCAACAGATTGTGATTTCCTTAGAATTTCCATCCTCCTGTTGCATTTCTGCTTTCGTGTTTAGCAAAGAGGTGGTACGATTGGTTTCGTAGAGGGAAAAGAAATGGATTGAATCTATGAAAATAAAACTGAGTTTGCCAATACTTCAAATCGAAGAACAAATTATTGGGTCCGATTGAGCCGAATCGAAATGGCAATGGGTTTAATTTTTTGCATTTGAATGCACAATCAAAACCCATTTAAGTTGTAGGTATGAGTTTGGCCCGACTAGGGGCTGTAGTAAGCAAACTCACTATACTCGTTTAGTGAACAATCACGGCCGTCAGATTGGTAATCAATGGTTTGGATTAAATGTGTATAATCCGGGACCAATTTAGGATAATATCATTTAGTCCGGACCGTTGATTGCCGAACTGACGACCATGATTTGCTCACTACACGGGTATAGTGAGTTTGCTCACTACGGACACCCCAATTCCGAGTTTGGCCGCATCATTATGTATTGATTTGGAATTTTTTGTTTTGTGTAAGCATGACACCATATGCTGATCAGTATTTTCAGTAGTATTCATTGCTCGAGACCTACTCCTGAAGAATTGCATCTATGCAGCCTTACCCCGTGAACAGAGAGAGACTATTTTCAATCAGGGATGGATGCATAGGGGGTACACGGGTCAGGTGCCCCCGCTCAAAACTAAAAATATATATATAGGCTAATTTTCTAATAAGGACCTCCCGGATTTAATAAAAAAATGTAATTTTTTCACTTTAAAAACTGTTTTTGGAAAATCTGAATCGTCCAATTTGTTCAAAACGTGTTTTCAATATACAGTTTTGCGAAAAACTGCTTGGATCAAGCCCTTCCTAGTTTTTTTTTTTTGAAGATTTCCCGCGAGGACCCATGAAAACACCTTTTGAACACATTGGACGGTTCAGATCGTCAAAAAAATGTTCGGATCATAGGGGTCCGCAAGTCCGGAGTCCGGACTAGAAGCGGCCCATATATATATATGGCATAATTATGTAATATAATGTCATATTTAGCATACACACTCATATATATCTTAAAAGTAAAAATATAGAGTTAATTTTGTGCTTCAACTTTCGTTGGCTGGTTCATTTATAATTATTGGTTTATAAATTGTTTGTTTATTTAAGATTTACCTTTTGATTTTCTTTACTTTTAACCGTTGTGGGGAAATATTTTTTAAAAAGGCATCAATAAAACCATCTCAACCATTCTTAAGACTCGCCAATGTCAAGATAATTAAACCAAACTCAAAAAGTTTTGTCTAAGATTGTGTGCTCATTTTTTCTTTAATCTTTTTTTTATAAGAAGTATGCATTATAAGCTTATAGTCCATAATGAATGTCTTAATTTAGCAAAATCATCGACTAAGAAAAAATTCCACAATTATAATTAATAAGGTGCCCCGCTGGGATAAATTCCTGGATCTTTCCCAGTTTTCAATGACTCGAACCCGGAACACAAGGTCACATTATGCATTTTTAGGAAAATATTTTCGAACCAACACATTTATTCTGTCCCCATGAGCCTTTGGCATTAATTTCGATATCTATGTTCTCATTTAAATCTCTAAACTACTACAAGCATTTTAGTGATGCCTGAAATGTTCCTTCTTGTGGAACCGGGGGAGGTGTTGCGCAGCCCCGTGCTGCGCAGCGTGCTGTGTGGCCCATTTTGGCGCCATGCCGGCACCGTTTTGACGATCGGAGACGTTCACTGTGTAGAGCTCGTCGAGTACTACAAATGTACCAAAAATCAAATTGATTGAATAACATTAAGTGCCTCATCGGAACACAAATAACTTGAAAAAAATTGGAACACACATGTCTTGAAACATTGGATGAAAACCATTGAAACCATTTTTTTCAACATATTTGTGTTCCGATGAGGCACTTAACGATATCCGATTGAGTTGATTTTTGATACACTTATAGTACTCAACAAGCTCTACGCGGTGGACGTTTCTGATCGTCAAAACGGTATCAGCGCGGCACCGAATGTGCTCTCACAGCACGCTGCGCAGCACGGGGCTGCGCAGCACCCCTGTTTCCCCTTCTTCTCATGTTGCAATGACCCATGCAATTATTTCAAAAATGATACACACACAAAAAATACCCACAATTTACCCACACACTCACACAAGTGTGTGGGCTCCACACACACTTGCACATCTAGTGTGTGTGTAGCCCATACACTTGTGTGAGTGTGTGGGTAAATTGTGGGTATTTTTTTTGTGTGTATGTATCATTACTGCAATTATTTTCCATGTTGGAGTAGTCTGTCAGAAGCCCATCCCATCGTCCCTTGCCAATGGGACCCTGATGTTTTTATCCCAAGGCCCACATCCACCGGCCCAGATGACAACATTTAATTCTCTCCCTTCTCTTCACATGATCTAGCTTGTGTTTTCTCCATAATGATTGTTCCCTGCAGAAAACAGATCATGTTGACTTCATACTTGCATGTCCTCAACACTTACATGATTGGACCTGGGCCTCTTCTGTTCCTCAAGGACGGCTGGCGCTGCCACCTCATTCGAGCCGTTCATCTATGGAATAAACAATTTAGATTTGTAAATGATTTATTATCGGTATTGATCATTTCCGAATATAAACCGTTGATTGTCGAGATGGAAAACTCGGATTGATAGATATCTGAGCCTGTGTCGTCCACCCCGAGGAACAACAGTGCCCCGAATCCGTTCTTCTATAGGATGCAATTCAAGGCTTTTTGTCGCTAAAGCGTTGGACAAATTATTAGAAGGGTAATACTTTGGACACAGATGTTTGAATCACGGATCGGAACACGGTCTTTCAGTGCGTGTAGGTCTCATACATAGTGTGTGGAATGCACATGCGTCGAACATTATTTGAATTTGAATCTGTGTCCATAGCACTATATCTATTAAAAATGCCAGCCAAATTTAAAGTTTGACAAGAGAATATCATTGGTCAACTATTGGAGATGCCCTTAGAATGGTTCTGATCAACCATATCTATGATTGATCATTCTAATAATTTTGATTTAACCGCGTAGACGATGGGTGTTCCACTAACAAAAAATAGTTTTTTCTAAAAATCAAGATAGGTCATGCTTTCCCAATACATCACATAAAAAATGTGAAAAGCCAGTTTATTCTAAAAACACCCTTAGCGGAACACTCCCTAAGGATTAGTTCTGATCCGACATTTCAAAAAAAAAAAAAAACTAATTAGCAAAATAACACTACAGCGTATCCAAAATGAATGTTGATTTTGGTTATTAGGCTAAGATTAATATTGCCACCCCCGTTCCGAAAAAGGTTTTATTTTACGATATGAGTTAGGCACCTACCAGTATTCAAACAACTTGATTTTTCATACATTTGAAGCAAACATATCGTTTTAAAAGATGAATGGTTCGGATGATTAAAAGAATATCTCAAAAAGACTTTCATTTAAAAACCACAAGAGAATTGAATCAAGCCTTTATTTTTGTTTTAACAAAATACAAAATTCAAGATAAAACTCGAGTTGACACTTCTCTTCATGTTTTCACTAAAAATTATACTCCCTCCATCTCAAACTCTCCAATGAAAACACAAGAAATTATTTCGGATAAAGAAAATAAATTGCTTTCGTACATGTTTTTTCGAGTATCTTCACACCAAATTAAAAATGTCAACTGTATCTCTTTAATTTGGTGCGAAAACAAAAAATCAAAAAACTTTGAACGGAAGCACTTTAGCTTTATATTTGAAAATTGCACGTCTTTTTATAGACACTATTATTTTGAGATAAAAGGAGTACAATAATACGAGTAGACTTTCATATAACAACTCCACCCTCGAGTGTAATTCCTGGCTCCTCCACTAAACTGTATTGATCTACTAGTAATACTTACACATTAAGTGGTGTCATGTTGGAAGATGGATATGAAATTATTAGCGATTAGCCAAAAAGCTCTTGTATTCAGCTTACTAGCTAAAAGCGAGGGTTTGAAGACTTTTCATTTCATGAAACTTTCCCACCATGATATGATAAAGATGATGAACATACTTCTCTTGTTAAAACCGGAAATAAAATTATATATCACTTTGTCCATTTGGGTATGAAAAAATCCTAGATTGCCTAGGTTAATAGATTTGCTAGGTTTTGTCTATCACCAACAACTCGCACAATCAATATATAAATCAAACTCACAAATAGAAAGTAATCAAAATAGAGAACACCAAGATATGATATACGTGGAAAACCCCTGAAAAGGTAAAAAATCACGGGAATGAATCAAACACTATAAAACATTGTGCGGTTACAAGTAATTACAAGTAATCTTACCATACGATTCTGAATCCTCACAAAACATCCTAAGAACTATTTGACGAAACCACGTTCACCACACCCAATGCTTGATAGCCTTTGTCTTAAATCCACAACTCTTCCACTAACTTTCGGAAATCCACCGAAGGCTCATTCAAATAGTTTAATCAAAGTTTATAAGAACTTCTTGGAGTTATGCTTGTTGCTCAATGATCCATCAATCTTCTTTTTTACTCTAAGATTCCAGCCAAAGATCCCCTTCAATATTTTCTAAGATTAAGAGGAGTTCTGGAGCAGCTCTATCGTGTGAGGTCATCCGTAAACCCTAACAGACCTCTTATTTATAAGCTATTGAAAAAAAAAAAGACAAGTTGCTCATGCAACTCCCATAGCCTATCGAGCACTTTTCTGAATTAAAGTTTTCATATATCGAAACCTTGATTTCCTGAATTAACGTTGCTATATATCGCAACCCCTTAATTTCCTTAATCTTCTTCCCTTATTCAAGTTGGTAAATACTGAAACCCTGATTGCTTTGATCTCCCTTGATTTTCCTCCACCTAAAAACTCAATCTTTCAACTACACAATATCGATTTCCTTCCACTTCCTAAACAGACACTCTAGAAATAAAAATAAATAAAATACAACTTGATAAATGGGGATACAAATAAATGTGTGTTTTGTCGTGAAATTTGCCAATACAGACAAATCGTAGCCTATGCTCCTAACAGGGTACTTGCTTCATGCTTCTACACTACAAGAAAACGGGCAATTCTCGCCGGTTTTTTTCCCGGCGGTTCAATTAATTCCGGAAAAGTCACTTTTTCCTGCAGTTTTTTTATTACCACCAGAAAAAATATTCTTCTTGACGGTTTTTCCAATACCATCGGTAAAAAAAAAAAATTCAAAAATACTTTACTGCATAATATAAATATTTTTGTTTGTCCATTGTTAACAAAATGCGTGCTATAGCAAAGTTGATAGCACGCGCACTAGGAGGTCAAGGTCCTGAGTTCGAGTCCTGGGGCGCCAAGCAAATATTGTCCGCCACGCGGTTGCCACGACAGCGCTACATGTAATCCTTCTAATACGGGAAAAATCTTTAAAGTAAAGTATTTTTCCCTCCGGTGGTATTGACAGCTAGCGTGATTACCGCCACTAATACTATTGCCGGTGGTTTTTTTGGCTTTTTCTGACGGTTTTCTAATCCCGGTAAAAGCTAATTTTCTTGTAGTACTGTAAATGTGAATGGCTATTGAAGCCTCTCTTTGGTCACAAACACACAAATAGTGAGGTGCATAGAGTTTCACGGATCACTAATTCCAATCCACTTGACTTATGGTAAAAAGATTAGCAAAACTTGGCCGGATATCCAGTTATATATATAAATAAAAAAAATGGTTTAGCAAAATTTGATTTCTCCTAGACTGTCTACACAGGTCATTATGAAAAGTAATCAACGACACTGAAATAAGCTTTTTCTTGAAGTTCTAAGTCATCTATTTTAAGTTAGGAACACTTGCTTCATTATTACTCCTGAGGAGTCACCTGTTCTATTAACTGGCTTGTTTGATTTAGACCAGACATATCATCACAAAAGATGTACCAAAATGAAGTAAAAATGGACTTACCCCTTTATAGTTGATTTCTTCAAGGTAGTGTGGTCCAAATCTTTTCTTTAAGTTTTTGTCTAAAGAGACATGAATTGTCTTTGTCAGCAAATTAATATTTTCTTAGCCATTTTTTTTTTTTTATTGTATCTTACATTCCTTCAGGTTTAAGTGAATAATTAAACGATTAAAGAGCAATCAAGAAGCATGAGTAGGAAAAAATTAAAGAGAAAAAAATTTTGAAACATTATTCCACTACCATTTTAGTCCAAATTAAAAAATATCAAACTTTTAACACAGCTTTTGAAGTTTTTGGATTCATCTAGTCTAGACACTTCAAACGTAAAAAGACAAATTATAAAAATGTTACGAAGAGTGAAAAAGTCAACCTTTACTAGAAATTTTGACTTTTTGACTTTCTAGTGAATTATTATAATTTTTTTAACAAAATTCATTTAAGAGAAAAAAATACAGAAATCATGAAGAATTCAAAGGAACTCAAAAACGAGTTTTTGAAAAGAAACCCAAACATAGGATTATTTTCTTGATGCATTCACGCAGATATAAGTTTTCCATTTTCAAACAGAGATGTAAACAAGTTATTGATACTATTATTTTATAGACTAGATTGCAGTTGACTATGTTTATTAAAATACCAAAAGTTATTTTCTCAATAAAGTTTAATTTCTTTTTTTTTTCTCTTATGCTTTATAGAATAACAAATTACGCAAATTTATAACTTGTATATAATTTGTATATAATTTATGGAAATTATCCTTAGTTATCAAAATTTTCCAACTTACTCTCTTAATTAGAGTATTAGACCTTTCGAGACTTGCCTTTCTTCAATTACGCAAATTTATAACTTGTATATAATTTTATAAAATCAAAAAATACTATACTATATGTAATCACTCTCCGTGCATTGCAGGCACACAGCGCATATCATGCTAAATTATAAAATGTATGGAAAGTTCCATGACGTGCATCATTCCTTAAAATTGGGAAAAGAAAGCGATACGTAGATATGACAGTTCACTATCTTAAAAAATTGATATTTGAACTACATCATCAGATTATTATAATTGTGTAAGAATATAAAATGTTCCAATCCATATGATCATTCAATCATTTCGGCATTAACGCTTTACTTTTAAGTGTCATTCCTAGCTAGTTTATAAATTGTTTGCATAAGATACTGATGAAAAGTATCAATAATATAATCAAGTGACTTCATCATTTCAACCCCTTAAGAATTGAGGGGTCAACTAGCTAATTTATTAAACTCTTCATGTCACATTATCACTCAAGTGAACAACATTGGTTTATGATTTACGTTGAAAACATAAAACATACTGCATCCATAATCAAAGTACTACTTCATTTGCAGTTTTTGAATTTTCAAACTTTTTTCACAATTGAGAATTTTGCGAAATCAATAAAGTACAAAATATGAATTTACAGTTAAACCTAAGTGGTTGGCAAAGTGGTCTTGCCTTGGGACTTTTGGGTTTTCTCTCACCTAGGATCTTAGATTCAATTCCTCTTGCCAGCAAACTTTTTAGGCCACTGAGGGTTATATCCGATTGTTACATCTAGGACCTTGGATTGAATCTAGGACCTTGGATCAATCGAAGTGTGTGCAAGTTAACCCCAATATCCGGTTATTTAAAAAAATATGAATTCACAGTTTCCCCATTGTGTATGACAATGAACTGAATTTCTCATAATTGAGGAACAAATCGCGCATGTAATCGATAGTTTTTTAAAATGTATAAGGCTTTGTTTGACAACCCAGATTCAGCACTTAAAACTGAATAAATTAAGTAATAAGTAATTAAGTAGGTTTGATAACCACAATATATATGCATTACTTAAAAATTAAGTGGCTCTTAAAATGAAAGCTAAAATGTGGATTACTGAATTTATAACTATCACACTCTTCCGCTGCATCCAATATGCCGCCGCCACCACTCCTACCGCCACTCCACCACCACCACAACTACTACCACCACCACTCACACCACCATGACCACCACCCCATCACTTCGACCACCACTCCCACCACTACTACCACCACCACCACCACCATAACCACCACTCCTCCACTCCCACCACCACTGCCACCGCCACCCCACCACCTCCACTCACACCATTCCTCTGCCACTCCCACCACAGCCACCACCACTCCGCCACTCCCACCACTAACACCACATTCACCACCACTCCCTCACTACCACCACTACTCCGCCACTCCTACAATTACCACCACCATCATGACCACCACTCCGCCACTTCCACCACCACTATTGCCACTACACCACCAACGCACCACCACTACTCTCCCACCATCACTCCCCCACCACCACGATGCCACCATTCCACAATCACTACCACTACCACCGCTATACCACCATCACAACCATCACCGCCACTACACCACCATCTTGCCAATATTTTGTATATTTATTATTTTGATGAACGTACGTTTTTTTTTTTTTTTATGCATTTCAGTATGAATTTATGAAATGCAAAGTAAAAAAAATTAGTGAATTTAATACTTCAGCTCCTTGTACAGATCAAACAACTTATTTTTTCAGTGCTTAAGATTCAGTACATATCAAACAGCTTATTAGCTTAATAAATTCAGCGTTTCGATTTAGGTTTAATTTTCATTTTCATTTTCAATTTTCAATTTTCAGTTTTATCAAACAGCCCTAAGTGAGGCTGCATGTAATTATAGAATCAATTCAATATATCAAAGGTTTTTCTGGGAATGGATTAGAGATATCTGCAAATGAATTTTCTAACAAAAATAGTGTTTGGAAGATATGTACAAAATATATTTTATAAGTTTATGTTAAGTGAAATGAGAAAAGTAAGAAATGATCAATCAAAAGTTCATCTATCCGTACTTTTTCATTTTGCTCTCCTTCATCAAAAACAAAAATTGCATTATGTCAAAATTCATTTTAGGAGGAGAGAGCCAAACAAGCATAATATGAAAATGAAAAAATTGAAAAATTAGATACTTAAGCTCCCAAACACCGAAGGCTTATAGATGGACTCTTGGCAGGCCCATTATGATACACTTTTTAATTTTTAGAACTCATAGGCAATATTTATCAATCATGTCGATCGAATGTTAACTAAGACATCAATATTCCAACACAGTTATCTTTATTTAATACTAATATTTATGATCTTGTTATTCAATTTACCTTCTTTTCATTACAATTCAGGTGTCTGGGCTAACTAACAAGTACCTCAACTAAATTTGGGAGCCCAAGCAGAACACACACTTGCATCAAGCCCGCAATGAAACCTAGAGCAATGTCCTGGACTAGCAGAGTTGACAATACCTGAAAGGTTTCGAACCTAAGACCTTAGGATGAAGCAAACTCTTATGTGATAAATCCTGACAATTTAATTACAAAAATGATACATGTACAACATCCAAGCTCCAACATTGCTCCAACACACTCACATGGTTTGTGGAGCCCACACACACTTCACGCTCAAGTGTGTTGGGGCTCCACACACCATATGAGTGTTTTGGAGCAATGTTGTTCATTTATTGCAGTACATGTATCACTTTTTATTTAATTACTTAGATAATTGATTTTGGCATGCCACTTTTTGCTAACCCACTCCAATGTTTAGCTGGTATCAATACACCATTTCTGGGTATTAATAGCATGTGGTTCTGGATTCTTGAATTTGCTTTGAGCCCTTTTTCGACCTCCGATTGTCTCGGGCCTTCCTCCAATGTTTAGTTCACTTAAAATCTTATTGGTGAGCACTTTGTTTGATCGGTTTACTTGTTTGGCCCTCCCTAGTTCTCCAATTGAGTTATGTGATCATGAACTTGAAATACTTATTGCTTAAGCTTCTTTACTTGGTCGTGGTGCTTATTTCTTGTTCGTTACTCCTATAGTTAGTTGTTCCTTGAATTCGATGATAATTGTACCCATTATCATATAATGGACACTTGATAACGTAATGGGATGGACGCAAAACATGTTTTGAACAAATGGATTATGTTTTGAAAGGGGACATGTGGACACTTGTGGAATACTTGAGACACTTGGACACTCGGGGGACATGCGGACATTTGTGGAATGATTTTAGAGACACTTGGACACTCGAGGGACACGTGGACACTTGTGGGATACTTAAGAGACACTTGGACACTCGGAGAACACGTGGACACTTGTGGGATACAAAGGACGTTTATTGAGTAGTTGCGGGATACATGGACATGTGTGGGATACATAGTTACTTGTGGGACGCACGGATACATGGGAGATACACACACCTGTGTAAATAAAATATGTGGATACTTATGAAATACTTTGGGTACTTGTGAAATACTTGGATGTGATGGATGCGTACTATAAATACTTGTTAGACACGTATTGTTGATTTGAGTAAGTTAACAAATACGTTTGATAAACTTGAAAGGGAATACTTAAATGTTTTCGAGTAAATGAGTGTTAAAGAAATCGTGGTTACTAGGGCCACCATTCGGTGTGTCCTTGGGCTAGAGTATCGAGGCTCGTGAATCTCAGCAAGAGTGAACAAGGCCCACGAAACTTGGTTAAGGATCCAAATCCATTTAATGTTGGTTATTGAAAACCGTCATTAATGGAGAGATTGGAAATAAAGGAAGAAAATAGAAATTTTGTTAATGTGAACTTATGGTATAGCAGAGATGGTTTTATGAGAGTTGTTGGACCCGATTGACTAGGCTTCTAGTAAATATGTGGGGATTTGTTGAGTAGTTATGGTATTATGAGTCACGCAGTGAGAGGAAACGTCGGTAGTGGAGGGTTTAACGTTATTGTCGTGTGCGTGTAAGTAAGTGCGTGCGGATGATGAATTGTTACTCTTATAGTTATGATTAAGTTATATGTTATTTGCTTGTGAAAGTAAAGATGCATTATTCATCATCCTCAATATTTCCGTGTATGCATTTATACAATTGGTAAAAGAAACTTCCACTGGGCGAAGTCAATGCTCACCCCCTGCTATTTTCAGGTACAACTAAGGAGCATGAGTTATAGTGTCAGTGATGCATGGTATTATAAGAAGCATGGCATGAAGAACATTTAAATCATTTGTAAAGCTTGACTTTTTGGAATTTAGATATGTAACTTAACTTCCCTTTCTTTTAACTCATCGGAAGAATGTAATAACTTTAGCACTTTTAAACACGTTTTCTCATGGGTTATGGGTTCTCAACATAGATCACGGTTATACATAAGGAAATTCACGTTGCGTGGTGACTTTTGCTTGATCATATAACGTATTACTGAGACACTCTGTGGAAGAAATGTATATTTAATAATGTTTAAAATCGAGAGCGTGACAGTAAGGGAGAGCTTAATGGAGGACATGGTGAGAGAGAGAAAGTTATATTTTATCGAAGGTCCCCAAAGGGACGAAAGAGTTACTTAGGTAAGTGGGGAAGTGTGGTAGAGAATGTGTGATAATAAAAATTCAAAAGAAAGAAGAAATCAAAAAATTTCAGTAATTAACATTATAGATAATCGATGCACTAGAACCGAAAAAATATCAATGTGAACTTTATATTAATTTTTTTTTTATTGTTTTGTGTATCAAACGGACACAATGTTAGGTTTTTTTTCAATAAGAATATGTTTCAAATCCACATTGACTGATAAATAAAAATTTCACCAATTTCAAAAAAAATAATGACTCCAATTTCAATCATGAAAATTGAGATGGAAATACACCGGGGGAGGTGTTGTGCACTCCCGTGCTGTGCACCGTGTTTTGCGCTCATCGGCCGTCCGATCTTGTTTTGGACGGCTTAAATGTGTTTTGATTTTTATAAACCCCAGAAACGTTTGTTGGACGTGTTTTCTTTTTTCAAACACCAACAAACATTTTAGTTTAGTTCCCTTTCATAAACCAAACGTTTACCACAGCACACCGGCACGGTCACCTTTAGCTATGCCTGTGTGTTACCCACAACGGAAACACACCCGCGAATCACCGTTTGCCACGTACACAAATTCCTCCCACGTCACAGTCTAAGGGCCAGATCACATGGAACGGATGTCCGCAGAGGCAACTAAACGACAAAACAGTCCACGTCGGTGAAGGGAACTTGTACAGGTTGGACGGTTACTACATCACCGTCGCATTAACTCCGCTTGTTCCTTGACACGTGGAGGAGTGGACCCCACGTTCTTTGATATGTCTGGTGACGTGGCATAAGACATTTTGAAAGCTTATGAGACATTTTGGCATGTCCAATTCGACATCAAATTCTATTATTAATACTTTTGAATTTTTGAATAAAAATGGAATTGGCATGTGAAGAAGTTGCCTTCAAATTTCAAATTTCAGAAAGTCTAAGTGTCCAGAATTTGAAATTTAACGATTCAGATTCACTTTAAGTGAATATGGACCATTGAATTTCAAATTATGGGTACTTTCTGGATATATTTTCTGGATAGGTACGAGTGCTGTTCAAATTTAGCATAAAGGGTTATGCTTCAATTCCACGTGCATTTGAAGCGAAGAAAGACATGAAGGTTGGATTGATTTCATATGCTTATTTTGACAACTCAACTTATCACCTCAATTTTGACATATGGGTCGGAGATGCTCTAATACGAGCTGAAAAATACAAATTTATGTTGATTGTTTAATAATGTGAAATAATCAACAAAATTTATTTGCGTCACATATATTTTAACCAATTAGGAAGGAGAGATTTTTTTTAGTCACTCATCAAGTATAAAGTTTTGTGTGTGGTCCAATTGACAGGTTAAGATCATAAGACAACACATTCATAGCCTTCTACAAGCACCCAAAAGGGTAGGATAAGATTGTCCAGAGAAAGGATAGGATATTCAAATATGGTGCAGCTACTATACTTGCACATATATATGAAGATTTATAAACCTAGCTAGGGTTTGCAATCGGCACATCAATTTAATAGTAAGGTATTTAAACAGAGAATTGGCACATCAAATTAGACAATTGAAAGATGGATGATTGAGATGAAGAAGAGACAAAGGACTAGATGTTCATTCATGTTTTTGATGGAAAAGAAGGTGTGGTCATTAGGACAATCTCTCAACTTGGATCTTTTAGGGTACCCTCAAAAGGCGACACCATACCCCAATTGTGGGGATGGGGCAGTTGGAAATTCCCCAAAAGAAAGGTTCACTTTTTCACCCTTCCTATGTCATTTCCCAAGTGATCTGTCTTGTTTGGAGACTACCAGTTTCAAGAAAATGGACTCCCCCGACCCTCCATTTTGTGAGGAGGGCTGTTTTGTCCCCTTCTTATAGGTTTTATATATACCAACACTATTCTCATTTTATTGGAAATTCAAATAGTTGATTTATAGTAACTGGATTTTGTTACTATCTTTTTTTTTTAATATTTCTAATCTCAAGACTTAGGTTTGGTAATTAGTAAGGATATGGGCGACAATAATTATCTGTATTCACAATTTAGTCGGGGCGAAACTTAACAACTAGCCATGAACCGAATGCGCAGTGGTAATTAGAGAATCTACTATACCTAGTCAATAAATCAGAATCACCCTAGGCTTCTAATAACTTCTGTACATAAACCTTTTCTAAACATGATTGCAATACCCTAGACTTCTTTTTCTTCCTCGATATATTCTTTGTCGAGTTTTGATAAATTTTGTTGCTGATCAAGAATAAAAATGAGATTGCAACCCAAACTGAAAACACAATATGAAAAGCAGCAAAGTAAAATATCGTAACAGCAGAGTAACAAAAATTGAGGCATAAATTCCATTTCTTACACGAGGTTGCTTGAAAATGACACTTTCTTTTCTAAAAACACAAGAATCTCATTATTAAATTTGCACTCTTTTTAACAAAATCAGAAGTGAAGAAGGATGTGAACACAGAAGGTAATACCCATTTAATAGTACCATGTTCAAGAATTTATTGTGGTACCCACAAGACCTATATGTATATCTATCCCATTATATATATATAACAAGACATCCCCATGTTATCAACCCATTCAGAAGCTGTAATCCATTCCTCCCAAGTTCTTCAATAGAAAGAAAGCTAGAGAGAACAAAAGACCCACATTTTGTTTCATACCTTTCTAGTCTCTCTTACCCAATTTTCTTCTTCAAACATCCTTAATTCACCCAAATGAGGCCTTCTTTTCTACTTTCCTTTTTACTTTTGTCCACTGTGATCATTTCTGAGGTCCAAGGTAAGGCCACCATATCTCTCTCATAAACCTCTATGTATTTGGTCACTTTAGCCATTAATACTACTTTTTTTTTCTTGAAATTGGGTACTGATTTTTCCTTATTATTCTGCAGCTATACGCCTGGAGAAAGATTTTCCATCGGTAAAGCACCATAAAATTCAGGTTAGTTTTTTTTTTCTTTTTTCCTCTGAGATATTGTAGGCTTTACTATGAACTTAATGGATCATGGGTGTATACCACTTGTTTCCAATTAATTAGAGATACATATATCGACGGACACGTAGTGGATTTTCTGTTAGTCTTATGTAGTGATAATTAGAAAAAAGATGAATCATACTGCTTAATATCGGTCGATATATGGCTGTGAAGCTGTTTACATGATTCTAATGGTACTATATATGTGTTTGTTGAAATTGATGCAGGAGGGTATAACTGTGAATAAAGAAAGTAGTGGAGCTATTATTGGAGAGGATATTCAATGCAAAGAAGGGCAATGTACTTCATCAGGTACAATGAGGAGAAGAAATTCAAGGATAGCCAAGGAAACCCACAACTTACCATCAGTTCATGAAGACTACTATGGACCTAGGTTACACAGACCCGAGCACCATTAACCACTAGATCTCTCATGCTTAACCACTAGTTTTCCTTAGGAGAGCCAATTTGGTTTCAAAAGACATAAAAACCCATGACCATGTATTCTTTTTCTTTGCATATTGCGATAATATGTTAGCAGATGTTAGAGTTACAGCTAAAGAAGATATCTTCTCTGTTGGACTCGAACTTAGAACCTCTCTTTAAAAGGGGGCACACGACCTGCTTGGGCTATAACCGTGCGTTTTGACAAGGCAATTTTGTATCTTCTTTTAATTCTAACATGATATGAATATTAGTTGGATGTCATGACAGTTTAAATTTCCCTTTTTCTTCTTTTGAATAGAAGAATTCAAGAAACATGTGATGGGAATTTCATATCATGTGTTAAATGGGGTTTCTTTTTTCTACTATTGCAGGAAAAAATAGAAAACTTATTGCCAAGGAAAAGTCTATTAGTCCCACCAAGATTTCCAAGGTTGGTTTTCCAAAAAAGAGCAAGTTTATTTTACTAGGACCCCAATTGATCAACACTCTATCATCAAATACTATTGTTCTTCTGTCTAAATGCGTTGAGAATCATACGATTGCATTTTTTTAAATTTGCGAGTACCTCTCATGAGATGTGACTCGTAATGCATTCGAACAGAAAGACACAGATATTTGGAGACAGAAAATCCTAGCCGCGTCCCCACTTCCATTTTATGACTCTAGAATTCTCTTTGTACAGAATGAAACGAATGGAGGCAAATTGAGTACCACCAATGAACTCGGAGGAAAACATGAAAGTTCTTACGTTGACTCATCGCCGGATTCCAATGATCACCAGGAAGCAACCCCTGAACGATATCCGGAGATTTTAGACATAGATGAGATGGATTATTCTCAAGCAAGGAGAAAGCCTCCAATACACAACTGAAGTAGTTTTGGAAAGAGAAGAAAAAAATAAATGAAAAAAAAAAAAAAAAAAAAAAAAAAAAAAGAAGGAGAAGGCTTAGATAAGATGAATGGAGATAAAAGATGGACAGCATTGCAGAAATGCTGCAGCTCTTTTAGGGTTAGGTAGATTTTGTACATAGTATATTCAACAATTATTGTTAGATTATTACTTCATGATTAAGTCATGATAAGCACTTTGGAGTGCTTAACTAATTACTATACCTTGTAAACTATATAATAATAGCATATCTTGATGCTTCTTTTTAGTGTACTCAACATATATATCTCTTCGTGATTAGCTTGTTCCTCTTCATCAGAGACAGAATGAAAATGTTTATACTATACTATTTTTGAGAAACGGGAATTTCATTGCAAAGTTGAAATCCAGCTGAAAGATTATACCGAGTACAGGAAAATGAGAACGCCCAAAGCAAATGAGGAATTATAAAAACCCGAGAATACATATAGATAAAGCACTAATTCATTATCTGCTATGATCAAATTCACACTAAACTACAATAAAAAGGAACAAGTCCATAATTTACGCACTATATATGAGTATATAAATTTTATTAAGAAAGAGCCATGTTCGGTTGTAGCTTTTTTAAGCTGGAAATGTGATCCTGCAGATGGGTAATTAGGATAATTTCGCAAGTTTTGTTGAAGCACGGTTTACGATGAAATTTTATTTTGTCAAAAATGAAAGTTGACATTATCAAAACTAAAACTCAAACGAATTACAAACATTTTACCAACTTATTTAAACGTTGGTAGAATACATTTAAATGAACATCGGCACTCTTAGTTTTTCGCTTCCAACTTATTAAACTTTTAGTTAAATCAGACTCCATCAACTAAGGAGACGCGACTGCACTATAGAGAGTACAAACGAACCTTCGAAGTTTAAAAAATAAATGATTACTTATCTATAAAAATGGAATTTTTTCTTTCGTAATTATCAATACTCGGCCACTAATGCGGAGCCAAAATAAATGGAAGTCTGATTTTTTGCCGCAATTGCAAGTAGCACATGAGATGACAGTCATGACATATCCTTTCGATTGACATGAGGGTTCTTACAAGATCAAATAGTTAGCAAAAACTGAGAGGCTACAAATACTACTCTCCTGAAAATTTCTTCATCATCATCTAAATTGGGGGACCAAAATTTTTTAAAGAAATTGCACATAATCAGAAAGTACAAAGGCCTGTGTATTCAATGAAGTAGGTGGGCTGCATTCCATGAGCAAGGCCTTTTTGTGTTGTTTGTGGTCCACCATGTTTCACTTATTGATTACATGATATGAGTAGTCACTTTTGGATGTGGGCTCACATGTCTTTTGTTGGGTCAAATGTACCATGGCCCAATGAGCTGAGAATGTGGTGGAACGTAAATTAAGGGTTTTTTTTTTTTCAACGGTCATGAGTGTCCAGACCAAGGTTTTAAATCCTGTGTCGTATTAGCCGGTGCGTACCGGATTTGCATAAGGTATGTTAGCCTTCAAGTTCCGTTCCGGTGTAAATACTGGTGGTTGCCGGACCAGCTCACGTGCACCTCAACTAATCTTTTCCCCGGTCTAGTCAAACACAGGTCATCCATTTGCTGGACTGGGGGATTCAAATGAAATTACTTTCCTAACCCCAAAAAATTTACTTACTTTTATTGTCTTCAGCATTTAGGCTGAAAGGGTTTGGAAAATTAGAAAAAATGATTATTTTATTGTAAGAATCGACTTGAAATTTACCGACGATTGGGTAGCTCATCATTTGGCCAAAAATAGTTTTCATTATTAAAAATCTTTTAATTGTTTGGATGGATACATGTGACGTCAGGTTAATGTTACAGGCACCTCTACAAACTATTACACTAAATGCACGCATGTCACTACCACATCAATGTAGGAGTATCAAGCAAGACATAAGCCTTCAATCATACTAAGCCTTACTGAAAATCCGTAAAGAGAACAAATCCTCATTCAGGGGAAGAAATAATCAATCAATCTTGCTTTTGACAATGATGAAACCCCGAAACCTCTCCCCTATGTGAAAGTGTAAAAATTCTTGAGTAACCAATTGCATAGCTTTAAGTCCTTTTACATGAAAATATTCCATTAAAATGAGAAAATTATTATCCTTTATCTTGTAAAAATCTCCTATTCATTCATCCAGGGGTTGAAATTATCCCGCATTGCTCATCTTAATTTGTTTAAATTCTTGAAATGCCAATTAGTTTTAGGTTGGAACCCTCCAAGAAATTTAACATTATGAAAGTGTAAAAGAGTAACCAATTGCGCTAGCCATAGTCGATCATGAAAATATTCCATTAAAATGTAGAATCAATTATTATCCTTATTTCTTAATCACAATTACTTTTTCTTGTGGTAATTAATTATCTCCTTCATGCAGGGCAAATTTATATAAATTACTTTTCTTTCGATATATACACTGTTCCCCTGGTGTTTTGTTCTCTGTTTACATAATTTTCTCATTGTGTTCTATCGTAAACACCTTACATTTTTTTTTTGTCAATCGATAGAAGTATTATTGATTACTGCAAATGCGAAACATCCAAAGAAGCTTGTCTACACACCCAGTCCACGAAGTCCCCTTCCCAAGTGGTAGGAAGCTCAACAGAAAGGGCATATTTGGCTATTTCATGAGCCACCCTATTAAAAGCCCGGCGAACAAACGAAAAAGAAATGGAATGAAAAAGTCGAACTAAAAATAAAGCATCTTTGATGATAACGGTCACACTAGTATTAGCACATTTCACGCCCTGTAGCATTTGAACAATCCCTTGCGCATCACCTTCTATCACAAAATCTTTCCCCGTGCAATCTCCATCAAACTCTAAAGCACACCGAAAACCCAACGCTTCAACCACTGCTGTTGACCAAACATTTGAAAGAGGGATGGCTGCCATCCTTAGAATGTTTCCATGTTCATCCCGCACAACTATGCCCACACCTCCCTTCCCATTGCTTTTCTGAAGTGCTCCGTCAACATTAATTTTAAGAAAACCTCTTGTCGGAGGCGTCCAGTTAGTACACTCAATCTCATGAACCTCCGGGTTACGCGGCACAGGTGCATTAGATGCGCAAAAATCAGAGAAATCATTGAGTGCGTTACCAAGAATCCGTGTCTCATCAATCCATTCCTGCTTGAAAACCCAAGTGTTTCTAGCTTTCCAAATATGTCAACCCACTGTAGTGAACAATCCCAACCGCTCCCATTTGTTTTCTCCATCTGTGATTTTTTCCACACAAGTCCACATCTCCCCAACTTGAACTAAGGTTAATGCTTCCGGTCTCAATCGAAAAGGAGAGAGCAGCCACACTCTACACGCGCGATCACATTGGAACAACATATGCGAAATAGACTCAACCGTCAACCCACACACCATACACACCTCATCAAGTGGAACTTTTTTCTTAACCAAATTCTTATTAACGGGAAGGATATCATGAAGACTACGCCAAAGAAATACCTTAATTTTCGCCGGAGCTTTGCACCGCCAAATCCTTTTCCACTTGCTTTCATCCGCGCCCCACCTCCATTTGACTGCCCACATCCATCCGTTTGGTGTCGCCATGACTGCGTTAATTGTTTAGCGATTACATAAGCCGATTTGACGGCGAATTTTCCATTAGTGGTACCCCTCCATACATGTTCATCCGGTTGGTCTGTCAAGCTCAAAGGTAATCTCAGAATTTGCTCGCTATCACGATGATTAAAGATAGACCTGACCAATGGTTCATTCCAAGCAACACGTCCAGCCTCAAAAATATCCCTTACCCAAGTGTATTGGCCACCTCTAGGTTCAGCAGTTAGCACTTTCGGATATAGCGGATCATCCAACCAAGGATCAGTCCAAATTTTAATAGAATTTCCTGTTACAACCCGCCATTTCCACCCCTTCTCAATGACTTCCTTACTTGCCAAAATGCTTTGCCAAGCCTAAGAAGCTGAAGCCTTGGGTTAAGCCTCCAAAAAATTCGTGTTAGTCTTTTCAAACATGTTAAAACATGCTTAGTGGTGGTATGAGAACAATGCAATCACGCATAAATTCGTCAAAAGTCTAGAGTGGCTTAAAAACAAAACTCCGGCCGAAAAAAAAAACATTAAATGCTACGGGCACTAACTAATATACAAATTATTACACTAAATATGCATGTGGCACTCTTTTATTGGATGAGTCTATTCATGTATTCAATAATGGATTAATTGTTAGGGTGCAGACAACCTTCAGCATTACGGGGGTATGGGAGCGGGAGCCCCTAGATTATTTGAGGTTTGCAGTTGTTTGTTTGTTGATGCTTCGGTTATCTTCAAGTGGAAGATTGTTGGGGCGAAAACGATATTTGAGGGACCTCGGTGTGTAATTTCGGCCATTGGACTGACCTAATTATTTCGCTGTTAGTGTGTAATTAGGGTTATCACAACATATTGAGAAAAAGAGAGAGAGAACGAGAAAAGAAATCTCGTAGAGAGAAGAAGACTTGTACTCTTCATTTCGATTTCATAGTGGATCTTGTGGCTCCCGTGGTTTTCCTCGCGTTGAGGTTTTCCACATATATCTCGTGTCTCAACTTTTCCATTTTTCCATTACGCACGATTACTTGATTTTACAATTGTTTGTGATTCATTGTTTCCAAGATCCGTAGGGTGTTGTGGGATTGCGAAAATCCTAACAACCGGCTATCGAGCCACGGTTGCGATAGGTTTGTTCGACAAGTTTGGGTTTACTCTTGTTTGGGCGAAATTTAGGGTTTCAAAGGGGAGCTATGGGTTCGGAAAGGAGAAATCGAAGATCGATAAGTTTGATGGGTCGACTGGGTTCTAATTGAAAACACATCATAGAGGACTATCCCTTTTTCCTTTTTCTTTACCTTTTCTAGCAGGTAAAGAAAAGGGAAAGAAAGTCAAGAGAGCGAATGTTATGATTGGAAAGTTCTTGAAAAAGGCGTTAGGGGTTATTTGTACATGTCTCTTTCCAAGTTAGTCAAACAAAACATATTGAAGGAGAAAACAAAGGAAGAACTTATTTGGCTTGTACAAGATCATGTACGAGCATCCGTGTTCTAAATACTAACGAATAAGGTACATCTTATGAAAAAACTTTTCAACCCTTTTGTCTATGGTAGAAGGGGTTTCCTTTATGTCACATCTCGGTGAGTTCAATACGATTGTTGATCAACTTACGTCTGTCGATATCGAGTTTGATGATGAGGTTCAAGCCTTGTTAATTTTGTCTTAGTTGCCGATAGCTTGGTTACTATTCTTTGTTGGATTGAACTTTTAAGTAAAGAGAAGTTGAAACGAGTGAGGTTGTTAGTTTGATTCTAACCCTTGTAGGAGGTCGAAGAAATTCAATTGACAATTCAAGTTCAAGCACTTGTGTTTGTTTCCTAAGTTTTGAGTAGCCGGAAACCGGAGTAAGGGTGGTCAAAATCGAAAAGGATTTAGGTTGAAATCGAGAGCAAAGTAGAATGGAAATAGAGCTAATCTCGGTTCGGCCCATTAAAGGTGAATGTTGGAAGTGTGGTCAGACAGGCCATATGTCACAGGCTTGCAAAGCACCGAAGAAGAACAACGGTGGGCAGGAGGCTCACGTTGTGCAGGATGCACTTGTTCTTGCTATGAACAACGACGTCGAATCATGGGTGATTGATTCAGGTGCCTCATTCCACGCCACTGCTAATAGGGAGGTTCTGTAGAACTATGTAGCAGGGGACTTTGGGAAAGTATACTTTGGGGATGATGAGCCTTGCAGTATTGTGGGAAGAGGTGATGTTTAGATTGCGATGCAGGGGTACAGATGGTGTCTGAAAGATGTCAGGCACATTCCGAATTTGAAGAGGAATGTTGTTTCGGTTGGACAGCTTGCAGCAGCAGGTTATACTTCGACATTCACAGGGACAAGTGGATAGTCTCCAACGGTACCATGGTGGCGGCTAAAGGCAAGAAAGTTGGTACACTTTACTTGACTTCACATGGTAGCGATACACTTGTTATTGCAGACAGCAAGGAGAGTTCAAATCTGTGGCACAGAAGACTGAGGCATATGTGTGAGAAGGGAATGAAGCTTTTGCATGCATATGGGAAGCTACCGGGGTTAGAGTCAGTGGATATTAACATCTCTAAGATCTTCGGGAAACAGAAACGGGTTAGCTTTTAGAAAGGCGACAGGCCTCCCAGGGCTCAGAATCTAGAGCTTGTCCATGCAGATGTTTGGGGTCCAGCTACTGTGTCTTCACTTGGCGGTTCTTATTACTACGTTACCTTTGTCAATGATCACTCGAGAAAGGTATGGGTATACTTCATGAAGCATAAGTCAGAGGTCTTTGAAGTCTTCAAGAAGTGGAAAGCCTTGGTTGAGAACGAGACAAATTTGAAAGTGAAGAGGTTGAGGTCTGGTAATGGTGGAGAGTATGAGTTGGGGGAGTTTAAAAGAGCCTGCGGTCTATTCAGGATTCGATTAGAGAGGACACCTCCAGGGACTCCGCAACTTAATGACATTGCAAAGAGGATGAACAGGACCTTGACTAAGCGTGCTAGGAGCATGCGGATACACGCAGGTTGCCCAAGATGTTTTGGGCATGTTTGTTTGCAAAGACAAACAGTTATTTGATCAATCATGGGCCATCGGTTCCGGGGAACTTTGGCATACCAAGGAGGTTTGGAGTGGTAAGAAGGTAAATCTTTCACATTTACGTGTTTTTTGTTGCGTGTCCTATGTGCATATTAGCGATCAAGACAGGATAAGCTTGATGCTAAATCACATGGTGTACTTTCATTGGGTATGGCTGCGATGAGTTTGGTTACTCGGTTTTGGGATTACAATAACAGAAGGTAATTAGAAGCGAGGATGTTGTATTCGATGAAAGATCATGTACAAGGACTCCGCAAATTTCTTAATAGAGCAAAGGAGTACCATTTCGGATAGGGATATGTCCATAGTACTTTGGGTTGGAGGATCTTCCATTGACAATGGGGTTGAGCGGAGTGTCAGTCAAAAAAAAAAGAGAGCTTTAGATGAGACAAAATTTGTCAAGGGGATTTTCTTTTTCTAATGGGGTAGCTCCAGATCATAGGACTAGTTCAACGGTCAAAGAGTTGAGGAGGTCGGCTTCAGTACCCAAGCCGAATCCGAAATACATTCTTCGCTAGATTACTTGCTTTTGACCTGACGGTGGAGAACCAAAGTGCTATGATGAGGTTTTGCGGGTTCTTGAGTCGGCTAAGTGGAAGACCTTTGCGGAAAGAGATGGATTCTCTTCATTCCAACGGTACTTAATATTAGCTCGGCTTTCCTTGTAATAAAGAAAACCTTGGAACAAATGGGTTTATCGACTTAAGCGGAGAGTGATGGCAAGAAAAGGTATAAGGCAAGATTGGTTGTAAAGGGCTTCCAACAAAAAGAGGGGATCGATTATACAAAGATATTTTTGTCGGTTGTGAAGATGGCCACTATCGAGTGGTGTTGAGTTTGGTTGTTGGACTTGAGAACTATACCTTGAGCGTTAGATGTTAAAACCCGCTTTTTTTCTTCACGGTGGGGACTTGGATGAAGAAATCTACATGAAGCAACTGTTGGCTTCATTGTGAAAGGCAAGGAAGAGATGGTGTTGTTTCAAGAAGAGTCTCGTGGGTTTGAAACAAGCTTCCAGACTTATGGTCTACAAAAGTTTGATGGTTTCATGCAGTGCTAATGGCTATACAAGGTATCTGTAGAAAATGGAGATCACTATTGTTACTTCAAGAGGTTTAAGTCTAGCTACATCATTTTATTGCTCTATGTAGATGATATGCTTGTAACAGATCTGTGTTAGGGAGATCAACGAGTTGAAGCAATAGTTGGCAAAGGATTTTGCTATGAAAGATATCAAATGCGGATGTTTGGGATGAGAATCGCGGGGATAGGGCTCGGGGAACCTTGCGGTTGAGTCAAAATGGCCGAGTATATTGAACGTGTTAGAGAGGTTCAATATGCTTGTGCCAAGGCGGTTGACACACCCTTGGGAAGTCACTTCAAACTTTCTCAGGGGCAATCACCCAAGACAGATGCAGAAAGAGAGTATATGGCCAAGGTTCCGTATACCTCGGCCATTGGTAGCCTAATGTATGCGATGGTGAACACGAGACCAGATATTGCCCATGCAGTGGGAGTTGTGAGCAGGTTTGCTAGCAATCCAGGGAAACAGCATTGGGAAGCAGTAAAGTGGATTATGCGATACTTGAGAGGTACCACTGATTTGCCACTTTGTTTTGGGAGAGGGAATTTGACAGTGCAGGGATATGTGGATGCAGACTTTGCCGGTGATCAGGATACGCGGCGAAGTACCACGGGTTATATCTATACTATGGGTTCAACAACGGTGAGTTGGGTTTCACGTCTGCAGAAGTTAGTGACATTATCCACGACAGAGGCTGAGTATGTGGCCGTGACTGAGGCTGCAAAGGAGATGATTTGGTTAAAGAGCTTCTTTGAGGAGTTGGGTTTGAAGCAAGAGAACTGCGTTCTTTTCAGTGACAGCTAGAGTGCTATACACCTTGCAAAAAATCCAGTGTTCCATGCCAGGATGAAGCACATTGATTTAAGGTACCATTTCATTCGTTAGCTTTTGGAGGATGGGGATTTGTTGCTAGAGAAGATTTTGGGGGACAAGAATCCTACAGATATGTTGACCAAGCCTGTTATTGTTGAGAAATTGAAGTTGTGTTCAACTTCAATTGGCCTTCATGCTTGAAGAGATGATGGGCCTGGAGCCACACCAAGAGGGGTCAGATGACTACGTCCATATTGATTGAGATTATTTGAGGTTTGCAGTTGTTTGTTTGTTGATGCTTCGGTTATCTTCAAGTGGGAGATTGTTGGGGCAAAAACGATATTTGAGGGACCTCGGTGTGTAATTTCGGCCATTGGACCGACCTAATTATTTCGTTGTTAGTATGTAATTAGGGTTATCAGTTTTCAGAGAAAACAGAGAGAGAGGCGAGAGAAAACGCAGATCTCAGAGAGATTGCGAGAAGACTTATACTCTTGATTTCGATTTCATAGTGGACTGGTGTGGCTCCCGTGGTTTTTCCTCGCGTTGAGGTTTTCCACATATATCTGTGTCTCGTTTCTTTTCCGTTTTTCCATTACGCACGATTACTTGATTTTCTGTTCTGTGATTTATTGTTTCCAAGATCCGTAGGGGTGTTGTGGGATTGCGAAAATCCTAACATTAATGTGCATGGTAGTGCCATGTTTTCATTTAGTGTAATAGTTTGTATACTGCAACCTTTTATGGCCTTGTTTGGTAATGGAAAATGCTTGGTTTTTTTTTTTCCCGGTAAAAGTCAGTATTGTTGCTTTGATTTTTAGTTCACACCAACTTTCTTACTTGATTTTTAGTTCACACCTTGTTGCCAATAAAGTTGTGGCATTTATAGGAAAATCTGTTTCTCTCTTCCTCTGTTTTGGAAGTAAATTTATGGAGAGGGAAGAGAGGTCACCCATAAAGATTTCTTCGATCTAATGAGATACAAAATCAGCCAAATATTTATTAATTTCCTTAATATGGTTATGCCAAATTAAAGATAGTAATTCAACCATTTATGAATGCAAAACCTTCAAGCATAAATAGGATCACCTGGTTTGACCCAAACCAAAGAAATCTTTCCACAAATTTGTTCCAATTATCATGAAATGGCCTTCATCATTAGTGACCTCCCTGCTTCTTTTGCATTTACTCTTTTGCATTGCTCAAGGTTCCCAAAAGTTTTCTATTCCTTGGAGCAAGTCCATCCTTGCCATTCATTAATGCCAAAAAATGGAAATGCGCGCCATCTTTTTTGTAGCCAAATATACTATGCGATTCGCACATTGCAAATTAGATAAGAACAATCTAATGGGCTTGATTTAATTAGGGTTGGCCAAAATGACGCCAATGTGGTACAACTATATTGCTATTTTTTAGTTTATTGATATGGTAGCTACTAGCTAGCAGTTCAAAATACAGTGCTAACATGGTGATTTTGATAAGAACGGATGGACTTGCTCCTATAAATTCAAATAATCAGGTGATTTTGATAACAACAGATGGACTTGCTCTTATAAATTCAAATAATCAGGTGATTTTGATAGCAACGGATGGACTTGCTCTTATAAATTCAAATGATCAAATCTTGTTCTACTAATTGGTGTATAAATTGTGTATCTTAAATTTCTTTTATGTTGTTTCTATTTAGGGATTCGATTGGGAAAAGGCTTTCTTCTAATGGAGCAGGATCAAAACAACCATGTGGGTTTCCAACTTAATTTCTCATCAAATCCAAGCTAACTTGCACATTAGAATATTGTTTTAACCAAATTTTCTAAAATATTGAATATGTTATTGGATTCAGGTAAAGGAGGGTGTTCTGACCAACAAAATTGCTTATGGAAAGGCTTCAGGTACATTTCCTCTCATATTTTTCCTCTCATATATCTATCATTCAAAATTTGTTTGTTCTTTTTTATACTAAATTTTTTTTGTGAAACAATCAAAATTATTCCTATTCTTCTTTTTTTTTTCGAACTTGCACATTAGAATAATGTGCTCAATTTTTGTCTACTAAAGCAAAGTAGTAAGTGGATTTTCTACTCTATATTATTGCAGGGAACAATGGGGTTGAAGAGAATCAAAAACAGAAGAAGTAATTCGGCTGGAGAAGAGGATTCGTATCCAGAAGTGAGAGATTACGCTCCTTCGCATGCAACACCTCCAATCCACAATTGATGACTTTTGGGAAAAAAAAGTTGCTTTACTGAAAAATATTTGCTGTAAAAAAATGGAGGAAAATAATAGAATTTCTTAGTGTGGCAATAAAATTCGCATTATAAATTTTATTGAACTTAGAAAACTGAAAATTTTTATCCTGAGTTCAATATCTTGGAACCTTTTTTTTTTTTTTTTTGGTTCTACTTTACGCGCCTCCCCCAATATCTTGGAACCTTTTTTTTTGGTTCTACCTTATCCTAAGTCCAATATCTTAGAATTTCTTACTATACCGAATGTTATGAATCGAAAGCAATTCAAGATAAAAACTCATAACATGTGAATGTTGTGATTTGAAATTAATGTGATGAATTTATTCCTGAATTTATCGAATTTCTATACGTACAAAAGTTATTATTTCATAATCGATGTAATGAATTTTAATACAAAATGTTATAAATTCAAAGGAACTGGATTGAGGAATTTTCCAGCCAAGATATTTCAGTCTATTTAAACCAAAATGAAAATTTTTTAAGTTAAAAATTGTATCAAGAAGATATTAATTTCTGAAACTGTTAAAAAAGGATATTCGGGATTTTAATTTATCGGTGGTAAAATCATAAGTAACCCTAATTGGTGCCACACCTCAAAATATTTATGGTGAAAAAATACTATTTCAAAATTATTTCCCCAAGTTCTTTGCGAGGAGGTTTTTTTGTTTATTTAAGGAATGCAATCGGCCCAACGTCGCTCTTGGATCAACCAAAAGTTGGACTGAAGTATAAAAAAGGTTAGACCAAATAAATTTCACAGCCTGGTCCAATGACCCCAAACCCAGGCCCAATCTGGGATTCCGTCGGCCTTGTGAACTTGTTAGTCCTCCTCTCTGACTCTCTTGCACAGAGGTGTTGCTAGCCCGAGAACGTATGAAGTTATTTCACCTCATCCGACACGTAATCGCGTGAAAAAGGCTGTAAAAAGGGCTGTTAGCGAATGGTCTGAGATGCACGTAAGTTGACCCGAGAAACCCTCATATTTCTTTAAAAAAAAAAATCCCCTAACTGAGCCTAATTGTCAAGGCAAACGAGATATACATGAGTAAACAACCATATTAACCATTTAAGTAGTGGAGTTCATGATCTTTAAACCTTTTAGTTTTGTAATTAGTGACATCGTGTGCCAGCTTTTGGAGGAAAGTCGTTCGGTCTTTGGAGTGGTATTGGGTTTTTTTATTGGTTTATATGATGATCTCAAGTTTGGTTTGGAGTGGGGATTTTGACTTTTAAGGACTGTTTTCCACGCAAAGTTTAGGTAAAAATTGATGTAGTTAGGATTTTGCTTGTAATTTGGTTTTGATTGATCCCTGTATTGGGTTTTGTTTGATTGGTTTATATAGTTTCTCAAGGCCATTTTTCACCTTTTAAATTTAACGGTTTTTTTTCCAAAAATTTTAGGAAGGGGACCCCAAACATTTTAGTACATAATAGCAAGGCGAACTTGACATTTAAAAAAATAAAAATAAAAAATACATACATATATATAATAATAAGGACTGGAATAGTTACTCTGAAAAGGGTTTTATACCAAAAGCAAGTACAGTTCATGCAGAGAATCACATCAAGATTATCCCATTATTCACAATTCACTATAAAAGACCTGTTTTTCTAAAAATCACTATGACATTGGCCACTGCCACCACTTGTAGATCTCTCGAACTTGCCTCTATCTTTGCTCGTACTCCAAGTCTCTTTTAGTATCCTGGTGAATAGGATATGGGCCAGTAATTTAGATCCTTTTCTATTTATACACTTACATTAATATACATGTACACATATATTTACATTCTTTTCTATATTGATCTTGTTTTTGTTGTTTACATTACATACAGAAGGAGAAGGCATTTCTGGAGCAAAAAATTGATCTTTGAAAATGGAAGTAGTCTTTGATCATTACCAAATAACTTCTTAATTTGACTTATTACGATTTACGGGACGGGTTGTTCTTCTCGCAAACATCAACTAAATAAAGCCAAAAAAACACATAGTACATAGCAAGGCACTTGGTGGTGGTTGTGGTGTGTCATGGAGCCCTACACAAGAGTTTTAGGCAGAGATAAGGACCTTTATTCTAGAAAGAAAGTCCCTAAAAAAGAATTCAACTATCTACTAATAGCCCCAAGACATTTATATCAGAGAGACCCCTCTTCCTCATTAGCTTAATTTCATCATTTTTATGATGTCAAAACAAGAGAAATATCATAACAGGAGGTCTTAATCTGGATGGATTTGTTCTTGGTGGGCTCACAAAATATTGAGATTGCATTGGAAAATCCTGTTAAGATAGGTCCAGGAAGTAAAATATTCAACACCCTCATTATTGTATAATTATTCTGTCGATTTTCGATTGTTAAGATGAAAAAATGATTTTTTGAATATACAAAACCAGAATTCCAATGGCGTTGGCTACTCTAACACCTTCCCTACCACAAATTTATTTTTTCAAGGTACCCGTACAGGTAAAATGCCTAAAAAAGAGAAATTAATTGTATTCTACTAGTTTTTCAGTAATTATAAATCCATCAATTATGCAAGTACCATAAAAAGAGACTTTAAAGGTTTGGCCTACTGGTTAAGGTTTGACACTTAATTTAAAGGTTTGCTTTCTCCTAATAAAGTTTGAAGTTCGAAATCTCTTAAATGTTATCAACTCATTGGGACCATTCGATCCATATGGAGTTTTGCTCTAACTTTAAATGGAGCCCCCCACTAATGAACGGTGGTATCGGTCATCTAGATTAATCAATGCTTAAGTTGGTACAGACTCCTTGTTATAGGCGCCCCGGGGGAGGGGGATATTCCTGCTGCTACCAATAGAAGGGAATTTAATTTTGTTCATCCTCTTTAAAAATGGGTTAATCTTACATTCTCTCGTATTGGTTGAAATGGTATAGCTCCCACCAAAAAGTAATGTCATTGTTACGAAATTGTGTATTGCAAGGATATGACCAACACCATTTCAACCAATAATAGTGAGGGTAATGTTCACCCGCACTCAACATGAGGTGACTTTTTTTTTTTTTGGGGAGTGATTTCCACACCCTCCTAATTGTTATCAACACCCTCTTTTTTGTCTTCCAGTAAAATTTTCATGTATAAAAATCTCATTAAAAGACAAAAAAAAACGGGTGTAGATAACAATTTGGGGTTGTAAATATCAATTACTTTTTTTTTGTCTATTAATTTCAATTTCAGCACTCTTTTGAGTGGAGGGTGTTGTTGCCTTGTTGGTGATGAGTTCCACCACGTGTCCTATTTTATGATCTAGTAATTTGTTTATTTTGAAGGGAAGACCATACGTGACTACAAATATAAGTTGAGGGCACGACTTCGCCACCAATGCATCTTCAAAATAAATACTATTTCATCAACACGGTAATTTGTTGGTGCGTAAATTATCAATTATAAAAATAAACAAATACTCCTAAAATAATTCACTCGAACCAGTAAAAATGACGGTATGAGAGAGAATAAATAGACAATTTTGACCAATAAATTTTGTGAATCAATACTTACGAGTATAATTATTTATTATTTTGAGTGTATGTAACGCCTCTCATGACATCATATCATAACTAGTTTCTAATTATATTTTTTTAACATCGATCATGATTTAAGTAACAAAAAAAGTGACTAAAAACAAAGAGAAAGACCATTTATACACAAAAAAAAAAAAAAATCAAAACTTTTTATTTATAAAATGTAATTGATTTGTTACATTTATAGGGGTGCATATAGTACACACCCAAATATCTGTGTGTATTGTAATCTTTTCCGAAAGGCCATAGTGAATTCTCGAATGGGAAGAGGAAGAAGCCAAATTAATGGTATCAATTTAGGAATATCTTCCATCATATAATCTGCTGCAAAAAGATTGGAAACTAAGATTAATTGGACAGCAATTGGCCAACTTAAGTCCACCAATTACTTTCATATAATTAGTCAATTTTCACCCCAATCCAAACAACTATAAAGATTCTTTTGCATCACCTACAATAGACCAATTACTTTTGCTATGCAATATTTTTAGTTGAGAAAGGAAACCCCTATTTCGGTTTGGTCCCCAGCATGACATCTATATTGGTTATATATGCGAGGGGTGGATATTATTGTAGTAAGAAAATCAATTAAAAATAATTTTCTTTTTTGGCCCCCAAACCACATAATCGTCCTCCGGAGTTGGTGAGAAAGACAATGGGGATGGACTAATTCGAAGAATCGATTTCTATTTTTTTGTTTTCGAATTTACCACAATACAAGAAGAAGAACTATGATCATGTTATCAAAAAGTAAGGCAAATGACGCGCGCCATACTTTATTCAAGCCATTCATTTCATAGATCTTCCTATGTACTTCATTCTTGTGTGATACCAAGTGAATCAGGCATGAATATCAATATTAACATATGATACTGGTCTTGAGAAAAATAGATGGTCAGAATTCTAAAAGTTAATCTCATGTCACTTTTGACCGTCCATTTCTTTCTTCTTCTTATTTTGAAAATATCAAGGCAATTCCATTAATATAAAAGCCCGAAGCCAATCAGATTTTTCATCACAAGATACAGAATTGAACCAAAACTATCCAAATCTATACACGAGCACATACACTAGGAGGCTAGACTTTCGTGGGCACCCTCGCCAAAGACACACCAACAACTCGTTGCTGGGCTAAGAACCGTCCATTTCTTTTGAGACATCCATAATTGAGTGAGACATCAACCGTTATCCAATTAACTTGATTTATGCATGTCTAGTTTACGCATTATGACTTATATATTAAATGAACAGGTTGAAGTACTTGAAGAGATCATCAAGAGGTCCAAATTCATATTACAAGGGTGAAATATCCTAAATCAAAAGGATAAAAAAGATCAAATAATTCTTTTTTTGCCAAAATCAACAAAGCACCAATCAAAACATAGCACGACCATTGAACTTGAAAGAAGAGGGCTTTACTCATAATACCTATGAATATGAAATCACCATCTTTCCCTTTCCCAAAAGGAAAAAGGAACAAATCTGTAGTCATTATCTCTTGCAATCATCTTCGCATATCACAGGTCTTGTAGCTTACACTAAAAGGCCACTTTCACCACTTAACAAATGCACAGCCACTTTTCTGTTTGAAATACGTGGTTCAATCATCACCAATTATAAAACATGGTGCACTTTCGTCTTTGGAGGTTGAGATATCAACTATGATTACTTAATTGATTACGTTGTGCGAACCAGCTTACCGTCCTGACTCCTGACCCTTGCAACTTGTTCGGTTTGAGTCTCAAAATCCACCCTACATGGTTCTCAATAAAATTTTCTTTCTATTTCTCTCTACTCATTACCCCTAAAAACCTCTCTCGAACCCCAAACCGAATAAAGCCTGTCGAACTAGATCGTATGCTTGTACCATCTCTATACCAGTGGCAATGGTTCTAAAACCAGACTCGATCGGTACATCTTACCAACCAACAAGTTTACGCGCACCTCTGTTAATTTTTCAAAATTCAATCCCAATTTTTCCACCAACGGATAGTTTGATTAAAATCAAGACAAAACCAATAAGAATTAATCCCAAAAGAACTGATAGCACTCGAGAAGTTTCAAATCCAAGACATTCTTAAGTTCTGTAAGATAGGTCCTTGGTTAGTCAATGATCTTAACTAGGAGAGGCAAACAATAGTCAATAATTGATCGATAATAGAGAGGTATGTGAAGGGGTAAAAGAGAATGCTAAGTATAAAGAAAGAAAAGGTAGCAATATTCAGTCCACTTCTGATTGAGTATCCCTGTACGTGCGAGCTCTAGGAGAAATAGGTTCGTGAACACTCACAAGAACTATGTTCTTGATTCTAGCTAGTACTTAAGACAAATTTCTCTCTCTAGAATTTTCACACCTTGCAATGAATCAATCTCTTGAAATTTGTAAAGGAATGTCTCATATTTATAGGGATCTATGGCCAATCATTGGGCAACAGACATTTGCCTTGTAATATAAGGACACATGCTCTCTCCGTATACTAGGACCACGTGGGTGGCGTCACAGATCGTGAGGATGACCTTCACGACATGGTCAGTGCGCATCATTCCATCGCGGCGATCCCTTATCGTCTTAAGCCACTAAGCCCTAATATTTCCCCCTATTCCCATCATATACTAGGCATGATCGCAACCCTTTGGGTCACGCTAATACCATATTCAATCCTTAAAGGACTCTTTCTGACCCTGCCTTATGGTTAGATTTGGTGCGAGCTTTGAGTTTCGATAGTTGTAACTTCTCATCGCGTTGATTCCCTTGTGTTGAGGGTCACGACAGATGAATTCCTCGTAATATCAAGCACCTTTGGCAAGGGTACCCTATACTTGGGTTAGTATGTTTTAGTCTTATTCGCAGTGTTGAATTCTTCAGCACATTGACTTTGTGCTTGATCCAATGTGTCCATTACGGACTTATTTCCCACATGGTAGGCCTGGATTGGTCAGTCAACGGTCGCCCTTAGTCAAATTGGTCTACGCGCTGGCCTCCCCTTCAAGTTCCAATCATCGACCACCAAACTGTCCCTTGTTTATAGAGATATCTAACTTGGATTAACCTATACATTACATGACTTGCTATTTGATTACTTAATTGATCATGTTGTCCAAGTCAGCTTACAGCCACGCATCTCGACCCAGTGGAACTCGTGACGCTTGATCTCAAACAAACTAGATCGTATGCATACCGGTTGCAATGGTTCTAAAACCAGACTTCAATAATTCTCTTACCAACCAACAACTTTACACGTACGCGACTCAATTAATTTTTTATCATTCAATTCCATTTTCCACCAAACGGTAGTCTGATTAAATTGGGTTAGGTATATGTAATTTCATTATATGTGGTTATATGTGGTTGTCTGCTGAACTGGTCTTACATTCAATTAGGCATGAAAAACATGTAGTTTGATTGCACTTGGAGGTAAATTGGTCCTACATTGATTAATATTTTCCTTCTACATTAGACTATTTAAATGCATCTGTATGTGAAGAAGCCTTGAAATGGAATCGATGTCGATATCAATGCCAACCCCTAACTAATTTATAATACTATTTCTTACAAACTCCATATTGACTTTAGGCCGCCTAATTAAGCTTTATCTTCAAGTTATATCCAATGGTATGATGTTGTAGTAGTTGATTTTATGGGGTGAAGTGCATGATCAATTTCCAAAAGCTACCTAGATATGTTTCATGTTTGGAAACTTTTGGAAAGAATACATATCTAGGTAGCTTTCGGAAATTGATCATATGGCCCATCAAAATTACACAAAAAAAAGTTGCAAAAATAAATTATTTACGTCAAGGAAATTGATATTCGCGCTTTCTTTTTTCATGCAGGCGCTCCAAGCTACAGTGGTTTTCCAAAACTACACTTTTGCAAGTTCCATGATTATATTTACTTCAGGCACTCCAAAAAAAATTTACTTTTCTCCTTTGCCTCCTCTCCTTTACAGAAGAAGAAAAAAGGAGGAAGATGAGAAAGAAGGGAAGACGGTGACGACAAAATAAGGGAAGCAACAATAGCGTCAACACCTCTTTTCCAACCCAATTTCAAGCCTTTTTTTTTTTAATTATTGTTGAAGCCTTTGTTCTTGGTTCATCCGAAGTAGCAGTGATTAGATCCCGAAAACATATACCTCTTTGTTAGACGAACTTAAAAACAGTGGTCACGATTGCCGCCCGACCTCTAGAGAAGGCTCACACGCTTAAGATCTGGCCTTAAGTATCTTCCAGCAAATAGACCACTGAAGAGAATCAAATTCTACTCCTTCGCAGGTCGGAATAACCGATTGGAAACTGATCGAAAAACCCATAAATGAGAGCAACCTTTCCTTTTCAGATTCTTGTTGGTTGCTCAAAAATGCGAGATCCAAGCACATCCTCGTGTAACATTGTCCAAGAGGATCCCAAAGCACCCTTCCCGGTCACTGTTCAACCGCCGGAGCAGCAGCATGCGCGGCATCAATTTGGTCGCGTCAGATCCACTCGCTAGGACAACAACTGCTTTTCAGGGAAGTTCCCTCCCGCTTTGTCTTGGTTTTAATGGATGTCCCTGAAAAAGATCTATTATTTCTTGCGTATGTGATTAAAATCTGTTTGAAGAGTTAGTGCATACCTAAAATAAGAATCGGAGATTTTCAATCTAGCATAGATGTTGTGGATGCAATCTAGCATAGATGCATTGGATTCCAGATTTTTGTTTGATTTTGGTTCATTTTTTCGTTTGGAGTGCCTCGGTAAATGAGGAGATAATTTGGAGGTGCAGTGCCTCCAGTAATTTTTATATTTTGAAAAGGGTAGTTTTCTAACTTCATAAAATTTTGGAGTGTCTGCATCAAAAAAGGGAACACCAAAATCAGATCCCTAGGTCATTCCTAGATTTTTTTTAAAACTATAATTTTAGTTAATGCTATGGGTACACCACTTATGTACACCAAGCTGATGTGACAGATAAGGAGAAATTTGGGTGGGCCTCACACTGGTTTCTCATCATCCACCACATCAGCTTAGTGTGCCTAATGGGTGCACCCATAACATTTTCCGTTAGTTTTTTTTTATTTTACTTTTTTGTGATAACGACCGGACATAACTCCCAGTGGCCCCAAGAGTTTGCTGGCAAGGGAAATCGAACCTGAGATTTTAGATGGGCAAACTCCCTTGGGATTAACATTTTCCATTAGTCCCAAGGCAAGACCACTTTGCAAACCCTTGGGATTAACATTATCCGTTAGTCACTAATTTGGAAGTAATCCAGTAAACAAAAAGTTGGACCCGGTTATTGTCTATCTAATTAATAAAGAACAATGTAATCAAGTAAAGAGGTAATTAAATATCCATTCGATTTTTGGATGCAAATTAGATTTCCATCCCCCATTATTTATGGAAATATGTTTTCATCCTCTTGTAATGTGATTTACCATTATTACCCTTCCTATATATTAGAGGATGAAAAATACAAAATGGAAGTAAATTTTGAAATTCAAAAGAGTGATGATTTTGTTGTGATCAAGTGGTTTACCGTCAAAACTTAAAAATGGGTTGAAGTTCACCGGATTATTAGGGATGTTTTAAAAAGAGGGGGTAGTGACTATGGTGAGATAATTAGTTACCCCATTTTCGGCAGTTAATGGGAAAGTGTGTGACTATCCCAATTATGGTAAAATGTTTCAGACCATGGTAAA
This sequence comes from Vaccinium myrtillus, assembly GCA_016920895.1. NCBI lineage: Eukaryota > Viridiplantae > Streptophyta > Magnoliopsida > Ericales > Ericaceae > Vaccinium > Vaccinium myrtillus. The sequence goes on from CM029273.1 coordinate 37,516,379, forward strand.
ATAAACAACACATTGAATCATGGTAAACCACTTGATCACAACCTGTTTAATTTATTATAGTAAAAAAATATATGGTAAATGAGAACGAGCTTTTAAATCATGATTTAGAATTTAGGGTTTTAGTTGTTTTAGGGTTTAGGGTTTTGTTGTTTTAGGGTTTAGGGGTAGTGTTTTGGGGTTTACGGTTTAGGGGTAGTGTTTTGGGTTTAGGGTTTCAAGATCAATTCCGGACTACCACGGGAAACTACACATATAGTTTATACGGCTTCTTATTGGATAATAGTAAAAACCTTTTAGAAACATGTTACAATGGTCATCGTTAAAAAAATAATAGGTATGGTAAAAACTTTTGGAACTTGGACTACCATGGTAAATATAAACCATATCTACAATATGGTAATTATGGTGAAAACGTTTTAAGAACATATAACATTGAACATGGTAAAACGAAATCATAATACAGAAAAATGGTAAAATCATATTAGCGTAGTAAAAAACTTTTGCAACTTTGCATTTCCTGTTTTTACCATGGTACTTGTTATATTGAGCTACATGGTAGAAAACTTTTCCTTTAATATGGTAAAAAATAATAATATAACGAAAATATGGTAAAAAAATAAAAGATTTTACATGATCCCATGGTTAAAAACCTTGTTTATAGCAAATCATGGTAGGATAGTCGTAAATATTAAAAAAATTATGATCATTGTAAAATCTGTATCCACAAATTCCTAAAAATGGTAAAAAAAAAAAAATAGACAGATAACAACCACAAAGGAAACGGCAAATCATACCCATTTGCATTCACAATTCACAGTCCATCTAACACCAGTGTTCAAAATGATGACAGTACTCCATTGCTACTGTACAAGTTTAGACCAAGTTTACAGGAAATAGAACCCAAAACATGTAACCGAAACTCATTATTTGGACCAGCATGACAGTATGCAGCAGCAACAACAGATGGAACAGAGAAATGGCATTTCCAGATTCCTGGAACAAACACCCACAAGGATAGCACCTACACACTAAATCATACTCCCAACAGCAGCAGTGATAATCAACTCCAGAAAAACAAATTTTGTCATTAGCAACAACATATAGCTCGCCTCCTCACAAATTCGAGGTTTTCTGATCAAATTGTCGATGGACCCAATCAAAAATACGAGCTCCCTATTTGTGATAATCTGCGTCAAAGGGACTTTGTCAAATACAAGTAAATCCAAAAACCACTTGATCACAACCTGTTTGATTTATTGTGGTAAAAAAAACATGGTAGATTTGAACGACTTTGGTTGGACCACTGAAAGGTCCCCAAAATCCAAAATAGATTCTGCTTTGGTACTTCCTTCCGAAAGGAACTGTTCAATATCATTAAAGAACTACTACGTACTACTACTACTAAGACGAATAATGCGTATGAAATCAAAATCGAACCCGAATCGAAACTGAAACTGAGAGACGATTACAGAAGAAGAAGAAGAAAGTTTATGTTTAGAACTAGAAGGACCAAAAAACTGACATTAATATGTCAGGACGACGAGAAGTCCATGATTGAGTTTCATCGGGATGGCATAGAAAGTGGAATGCACGAGTGGTATTTCAGATTTCTGGGATTTGTGGAGAAGGATGAGGATGAAGATGGAGTTCGGTGGATGAACGAGATTTCTGGGATTGGGTTTTATCCCAATCCCGTAATTGCAGTGGAGGACCCCCAAACTTTGGAATTAGTCCACTTCCTACTAGCCCATATATGCAACTTTTAATTTAGTCCTCAATCTCCTAATTTGTTATAAATTATATATTTATATATAGATAAAGGGCATTTTAGGGTTTATTTGAATCTCGGGATGGAAACATAACTTCTAAAAATGTTCATGATGGTTTTCTAATATCAACGGAGTAAAAGGATGATTATTTAAGTGTCCCTAAAGTAAAAGGTAATCATTCGTTGTGTATACTTTATAAAATAAAGATGCCTCAAATAATCCAAAAAAATAGAGATGCCTCAAATAATACAAAACTCCCAGAGTAGCCACAAGCTATATATATATATATCAAGATTATTTTACGGACAATAATCTTAAGCATAATTAACAGTTTATATACATCAGGCCAAGACAAGAAATAACATATTGAGACGATAAAAAAGGATATTACTCTCAGAGTCACAATTTTTGTCCCGCTTTGGCTGAGATCATAAATGGAGAGTAAAAAAAGAAGAATTATTTCCGAAGTAGTATAAATTTTTCGGGTTTGAAAATGTCAGAAATTAATCCCAACGGAGTATTACGTACCTAAGATGAAGAATTTGCAGTCTACAAGAATAAATTGGACATGTAATTAAACAAATGATATTTTAGTTCTTGAGCTAGAATAATGTTCACCTAACTGAACGACTTATATGTAAATGCCATTATAACGCACCAAAAAAACAGCACTATTAATGGATAAAAAAGCAAAAGTTAGGAAAAGCACAAAGATACCGATTTTCTCACCCACATAGCATGCAACCGAATCTAACTTTTTCTACTCTAGGTCTCTAGCTAGCTTGGGTTTCTTTATTAATCCACAAGTAACGCAAAATTCTACATGTTAGGTCCTCATATTTATTGGGTATACAATACTAACTAATTCCAAGAAACAATCTTAAATACTCCCTCCGTCCTTTTTTAAATGTGTTATTTTGTAAATTCAACTTATTAAAGAAACATCATCATTACACCTTTCACATCAATTTTTCCTCAATTTTTCACTTTTCACATCAACTTTTACCTCTACTTTCCAAAATTATCCTCTACTTTTACCCATTAACTCTTTACCCACTAACTTTTCAAAAGAGCAAAATGATAATTGTACAAACTTTTATCAATTAACTTTTCAGACTACATACTTATTTAGTGATGACAACCCAAAATGGAAAGTTAAACACTTAAAAAAGGATGGAGGGAGTAGTTGTTGTGCCACTAATTTGCTAGCACGGGATTCCCAAGTGTTTGAGCCCTTCAAATTCCAAAAGCTAGTAGGTTTCTAAAAGTATTAGTATTGTGTGTAAATTTCCGAACAATCTCTTCAAAAACATTGGAAGAAACTTTTCATTTGATTACATTAAAAGTCATTGAAAATTAGATATTGGAGTCATCTCTAGCTAAAAGTAAGAGCTGAAAATCATATTTTGTTGGGTAATGATTTTTGCACTCAAGGACCAAACTAGGATTTCAATTTAGAAGTGGCACCTAAAATGAATATCCTCCCTACCTCCGTCCCACAAAGATAATTATTATAAAACGACGTGTAATTTTTGGATAAAAGTCTTTGTTAATTCTTTAATTTGATATCATGATATAAGAATGTTTTTTTTTATCAGCAAATATGCTGAAATCTTGACAATGGGTCCATCAAGATAAGGGAAAGGGGTAGATGGCAATATCGACCGAATCGATGGGTAACCGAACCGTAACCGTTTTTTTTCCCTGAACCATAACCAATTTTTTTCCCATGGGTGCAGGTGTGGTTTTGATGGAGGAGAAACCGAACGGGTTCGGTTTGGTTATGGGTTTACCTGTGAACCGAACCGAACCGAAATTAGTTAATTACAGAGTAACCCCTTATATTATATACACATATTACATAAACCCCTTGTGTATCTTTTAAAATTACACTATTAGTCCTTGTATATATATATATATATAACGTTTTCCAGTTAGGGTTTTTTTTTTATCACTGATGTTGGCATTTTGAGAGCGGCCGAGAGAAAGTCACACAAAGGCGATTTCTTCATATCTTCTTCCTCCAAAGATCGACAATGACTCGCGACTACTTCATATCTTCTTCCTCCATAGATCGACGATCTCCTTCCTCCATAGATTCACTGTTCTTTCAAGATTGTTTCTCTGTCAATCTCAGATCATTGTTTGTCAAAAAAAATCTTAGATCATTTTTCTATAGTCTATTTTTGCTATATCTTTGAAAAAGAGAATTTCATGTGGCAAATGAGACCAATTAAGTTAATCAGTTTAAAAAAAAGAAAGAGACAATCAGACCGAGTTTTGCATTGTCTCTTAGCATACGGTTGCAAATGAACTGTCTGATTATCAAAGGGGGAGACAATGAGCATACGGTGAGCAAACTGAAATCTGGAAAAAGATTGGTGGAAACTACCTAACTATTATGCTCATTTTAGTCTATTAGACCTCTAATCAGGTAGAGGCAAACCCGAACCCCGTTTGGTTCAGCCACGAAAAATAGTTTCTCAACCCGTTCGGCTTTCGAGGCGGGTTCGGGGCGTGTTATGGTCTAGCGGTTTAGTTCAAGTTGTGCCCCAATCCGCCTCGTTGCCATCCCTAGAAAGGGGAGGGGACTCCTACCAAGGGTTGAAGAAATTAAAACTCATGTTGGGACAAGTCCAAAAATACCCACATGCCAAACCCAGAACAACATACACAAAAAGTGAGGCCCAACTCTACACAAAAAGTGAGGCCAACTCTACACAAGAGAAACCCTAACACACCAATTGCCCCCTCACCCCACCCGACACCAGCAACCTGAAACAATCACCACTTGATCACCGACATCAACCTTAGCCACCAAACGTTGTTAGGCCCAAAGACCGGCCACATCCAGCAATGCAGACCTGTGGAAAAGCCAATGTTGATGAAGGAAGAAACAAGAAGACCAAGAGCCACGAATAGCTCCCAAAAACGTGACCTAGCAGTTATGCTTGGAACCAATCTCACCGAACAGTTGAAACTGACGCAACACGAGTATCCGCACGAGACTCAGAAACGAAAGGATGATGCTTAGTGAAGGGGAAAAGACAGAGATGTTCAAGGCTCCGCAAACACCACCACCATCCATGGAGAAATCTCCACTGTGACGAAGAGGACAGCCCACTGTCGCCTAGAACCAACCCACCACCGAACCCCATAAACAGCCGCCGAGAAACCGCAAATTCGATCTTCACAAACGACCAAGAGAAACAACATCTGAGGTCCCAATACGCCGCCTCAGCCACACCTGAAAAAGAAAAAGAAAACAGAAAAGAGAAATTATGCACAGAGGTGCTTTATTTTCTTTATTTGAAAATTGATTTTTTTTTTTTTTTTTTTTTTGGTAATTAGTAGTATAAAAAAAGTAAATGAGTTCGAAGGTTAATTATTTATAATACACGAAAAAGATACACATTTTCATACATTAATCAGTCATCAATTCCTGACTTGAGCTCAAAACTGACCAATTGTGTTCTAGGTGACATGTCATTCTTTCATAATACGTAGGCTTAAAAAATGTCATAGGCCAACAACCTCAAAAATTACACATCTTCATCGATTAATCACTCATTAACATGCTTAATACCAGAAGTAAAATTTACATTTTGTAGAATAAAACTATTTTTGTACTAATTTGAAAATTGTTTTTTTTTTCACTCCACTTCCATAGCTCCGTCTCTGTTTGCACTCCAATTCCATAGCCACCCAATCCCTTTAGCTCCGTCTCTGTTTGCACTCCACTTCCATATAAATATACTACAAAAATTTTCCTTTAGGACTTAAAACTACACACAATACAAGCACTAAAAGATTTTGGACATTGAACATAAATTTTTTCTCCCTCATAAAAAAATAATTAATTGAACAATTAAACATTGAACATAAAATTAACACTGAGTGGATCAATTTTAGTGGTCAACCATTAAAACTATGACAATGATCTAAACCGGTCAAAAAATAAAAATAATCAACTATGACAATGATCTAAACCGTTAATCTTAAAAAAATATCCTTGTTCATTTTATAAAAATAATCAACTTGATTGGCGAACGTTAGACACATGAACTTTTCAAATGATGTTTTTTCTCTACAATTAAAGAATTTAAAATTCTTCTTCTTGTTCATTTTGGCTAAAAAAAATACCAAACATCCCCAGCAGCTTGTCTAAATTTTTGTGATATTATGCCAATCAAGCTTATTTTTCTCATGTTTTTCTCTCTGCATATGTAAGAAAAAGGTATGAATTTTACGAGCTTCATAAAATATTTGTCTATAAAAGAGATGTTACTTGGATCCGTAGCATCCCAGCAGATTGTCTAAATTTTTGTCAAAAAATACCGAAGGGTTTGATCACAAATAGTTTTTCGCAAAATGTATATATATAGTTTTTGCGAAAAATTGCTTAGATCAAGCCCTTCCCCAATTTTTTTTTGATGATTTCCAACAATACTACCCATTTTACCTTATTTTTAAAAGCATCAAAACACATTAAAATAATATTTTTTAACTAAATATCACAATATATAACTAAAGAGGAGTTATCTTATCCGGAATCCCGGATTGAATCTTTGGGGTACCTTTTTGATATTTTTTTTGGAAAATCCGAACCGCCCAATGTGTTTGAAGGTGTTTTCAAGGGTTCACGCAAGTAATCTTCAAAAAAAAAAATATCGGGAAGGGTTTGATCAAACAGTTTTTAGCAAAACTGTTGGGCGGATCGGATCGTCATAAAAATGTTCGAATCAAGGAAGTCCGGACTCCCGGAGCTCGGAGGAGAAGTTTGCCCTATAAAATATATATATGCCCAATCTTCTAGTCCACACTCCCGTTATTTTTTTTTTGTGTTGCAAATTATTTTGGAAAATCCGACCATCAATGTGTTCGAAGGTGTTTTCAAGGGTTTGGGAAATCTTCAAAAAAAAAAATTTTTAAATATTTTTGCATCAAAACACCGAAAGATTTCCGTGGACCCTTGAAAACACCTCCAATCCGGATCCTTGATTTGGATCAGGATCGGAAGTCCGGAGTCGGACTAGAAGCTATATATATATATATATCCAAGGATCCCGGATGTCCCGGTTTGAAGAAAAAAATGGTGTTTTCGGTTTTAAAAATTATTTTTGCATAAATCTTCAAAAAAAAAAAATTACCGGAAAACACCATTTTTTCACAAAAGTTTTCAAAAAAAATACTGGCTTGATCAAAGCGGTTTTCAAAAAAATGTATATATACGAATTTATGAAAAATGCTTGGATCAAGCCCTTCCCGATTTTTTTGATGATTTTCACGGGGACCGTTAAAAACACCTTTTAAACACACACCGGTTCACATATATGATCCGCTATACACACATTATATCCACCAGACTGATCGGGCCTCTACCACCATACATCGTCCTCACATATATGCATATACACACATGTATACCACCAGATCTGTTTACCACCGATCGTCCTCTTCGCCGTATACACACATATCGTCCGTCCGTTCGTTCTGTTCCGATCGTCCTCATTTCCCTCCGTTCGTTCGCGATCTGTGTCTCCATCGATCTGTCTTCGTTCGCGTCGTCCGTTCGTTCCTCACCGTTGTTTATCGCTGTCCCTCGCTATCGATTGGAACCTCCATCGCCGTCGTTCATCTCGGCTGTGGCCGTAGGGGAGGGAGAGAGAGAACAATTAAAAATTGGCTGCTGGTGAACAGTGGCAAAGGTGAATTTGCCCAAGTACTGTGTAGCTGAGGTAGGGATACCTAAGGGTTTGGCTAATCTGCTGCAGGGGGTAATTTGCCCCTTCGGTAAGCCAAAATGGCTCTGCTGCACTTGCTCTAACCGACATTTTAATTTTAAGTAAACAAAAAAAACAAGATTCAGTCACATCAGACGCAACAGCTAAAAAAAAAAAAACTAAAAAATCACATCGGACGCCACCACCTCCGCAGTCCCCACAACGCATCAACGCTTTCACAGAAAGCTCTGGAACTTAACGGCTGCTCTCCCCATTCTCTCTCCCCCCTCTCTGTTCTCTCTCTCTAAACAGACTTCCATCCATCTATTAAACCTACTACCTCCACATATAGAAATAAATCCACTCTCTCTCTCTCTCTCTCTCTGAAAAGCCTTCAAGATATTCCAACGACTCTTCTCTCCAAATACCCTTCTAAGTTTTTGTTCATATTCTCTCTCCAAAAGCCCCTTCCAAGTTGCTGCCAGGCTGAAATTAATACCACCCAAAATGTGTGTTCAAGACTCAGAGCAAGTTACTGAGGGAATGGAGGATCAAAAGGTCTTGTCTTTGAATTCTGAATTGGTCCAAGCTCAGGTGGAGAATGGGGGGAAAGAGAGTTCCTGTGATTTGGGAAATTCTTTTCCTGTATGGGTTTGAATTCTTTGATCTGTTTCTCTTTTGTAATTTTTCATGATTAGTGATTGAGCTGTGATTGATAATTTTGTTGGTTATTTTTTCTTGTGGGTTTCTGTGATTTAGGTCAGAAATTTGTTTTTGTGCCTAATTCGCATGTTCCAGGATCCTTTTGTCATCTGACTAGCTGAAATTGAGTTGGGTCTCTGTTGGTTTTTCAGTTTCAGTTCTATCTAGTTATCCTGCCTTTGGATTTAATTGATTACTGGTAGTCCTGGTACTTCTAATTTTAGACATCTCTCTCTCTCTCTCTCTCTCTCTCTCTCTCTCTCTCTCTCTCTCTCTCTCTCGGTGTTCATTCATGTAGATGTAATGTAACTTAGGTAAAAAATTTATAATTTGACAAATTGAAATTGAGTTGGGTATTGATTTGTTTTTACTTTTGAGTACTATCTAAGTTATCCTGTCTCTGAATTTTACTTTACTCATGTAGATGAGATATGGAGTAGGTAATGTCATAAAATGTGTTTATGTGCCTGACTTGAGTTGGATTTTATGTCCAAGGAGCACGTATCCAATATTTGGTTTTAACTTTTATAGCCAAAATAAATAGACATCAAAGATATAATCCTGTAAGTGTGAGATATACAATACTACGGGGGTGAGGCACTACTTTTAACTGATGGGACGACTATTTATTGACAACTACATATGCTATCCTATCCGATTTTGTATCGCTTCACTATTCGCTCCGTCAAAACTATGACCCGATATGTTCTCAGGATTGTTTAGGCGCTGACTAATTGAAATTGTGTTGTTATGTGAGGGCACTTTTGCTTTTAATGCTATACAAGTTTGGAATTTTACTTTATTCATGTTGGCAAATATATGGTAAACCCCCAACATGTTACACTTTTCCATTTTGTTCTTTTTCCTTTTCATTGCTCCTATTTTAATCTGGGAATATAATTGGGTTTCCCTATATATGGTACTTTGTTCGTAATTACTTTTTTACTTTCCTTTCAGTTTACTTATTCTTCAATAAGCACAGACAGAGTTGTTTGCAATTGAGTACCTGAGTTTTACTTCTCTTTGGGAACCACTTTTGTCATTAGTTTTGGATTTTAATACAACTTCTTTGGTATTACCTTGAATAATTTCATTTTGAGTATTTATTTTTCTTTGAGTTTTAGCTCCTTATTTGAGTAAATTGAGGAAGAAACCTTATCTTGATCCGATTCGTTAAGTTAGAATAGCATCTATAGAAATATCACACGTTTATGTTCTGTTAACAATCTAGGCTACTTCTAAGAATTGTAGGATAAAATCTGCTAGATTGCTACACAAACCTATTTTGTCCTGTGTTCTACAGTAAAATGCGAACATGAACTCGAAAGGACTGAAGTTTTTATGGCTTATCCTTTGAAGGAGTAGATTATTCCTTTTGTATGGCTATTAACAAGTTGCAATGCATCCTATTCCTGCCCTCGGGCTCAAGGAGAAAGATTCACCCCAGGATCTGGTTTCAAGATTCACTAGAAAGGTCTTGGATTTTGATTTCGAGAGGGAGTTATTCAGGGAAAGAAAAAAGGAGCAATTAGTTGTTCTTATGGTTTCCGTTCTAGTTTCCATTCTCTTCATATTTGCCTTCACAAATCCATGATCCAACCATAACGAAAGTGTTGGTGGATATGCCAAAGTTCACACTCATCTGTTTGTGTGGCGCTTAACCTAACTTCTATAGTTCCCTGTGGTTTGTGATATCTTCTCTCGGGTGGGCTTTTTGTTCCCTTTTTCTCATTATCCATTGTTTCCATCTTATGAATTTCTGGCCTCCTGTGTCATGATTTTGTTTTTTTATTTTTTTTGAAATTCTTCCAAGCAAAGATGATATCCGTCTAGCTCATTATCAAAAATCAGGAACATAAAGTCAAAAGGATTTCCTCATGTTAGATATTGTTTTGGTTTCTCTTGGAACGTTACTCTCCTAATTACCTTTCTTTTGTATTGCAATTTCCCAGCTGGAAAGCATTAGTGAAGATGCATCGGTTTCAACAGAAGACATAATCCACTTAATCACTTCATCCCAGCCCTTAGGTCTGGAGAGTGGTCTGACATCGGAGGTCGCTCTGATATGGAGGATACTCACATATGCATCACGGACCTAGCGAAGACTTTCAGTGACAATGTACTTGGTGAGGAAGCCATCTCCTTCTATGGTGTAAGTTCTTTAACCAACTTTGGTTGTCCATTGGCAGTCTACAGCAACATCACGCAAGTAATTAAGTCTTTTGCTAATTTGGTTAATTGACAATCTCGAATGAGCTAGCCAATGAAATTGTCATGGGGAATGTCTTTGTTGTTGTTCTTAGTGTTAGCAATCGAGATGGTTCTCAGTGAAATAACTGTCTTCAGTGATTTTTAGATGATCTTCTGTTTGGAAATGACAATATAGCTAAAAGTCATTCACTTTTTTCTTCTCTTTTTTCAGTTGTTTGTCAAAATTGAGTCACCATAAGAACTAAAGAATCCAAAGTTGAAAGTATGGCACAAGAAACTGGTACCATCTTTGTTATTATACTGCGGTGTGAATAAATGATACTGAATTGCACAGAAATATTGTGCGGTTTTGTCATGTATCCAGAGGTTTGATTGCCATATGCATTTGTACATTTCTTTCTGAGTGTCAATATTATCATCTCCATGCAAATCGCTCTTCTTTTGACCTTATGTGGAATATTATTTGATTATGCCACTGATAAATTACCACTCCAATGATTCCATGTATAGTAGTTACAACAGGCAGTTCAAAATGAAAAACACATGAAATAGAATGTGAAGTTTTTATGGTGGAAAAACAATACTGTACATTGAATTTCAGAAATGTTCTTTGGTTAATGACATCTGAACCAACAATTGGTGGTAATAATAGGTGTTTGACGGACATGGGGGAAAGGGTGCGGCGCAATTTGTCCGTGACCACTTGCCAAGGGTGATTGTTGATGATGCTGATTTCCCTTTAGAACTTGAGAAAGTGGTCACAAGGTCATTTTTGGAAACCGATGCTGCGTTTGCGAAGTCCTGCACTCTTGAGTCTGCCCTATCTTCTGGCACAACTGCACTCACTGCAATGATATTTGGGAGGTAAGCTGAACCTCTTTTTCGTGTTGCTTAATGAAGATTGATTAATCTCATAGGATAAACAGCCCCACCGTACTAATAGTCGATGGATAATCATATCCAAATTCTCCCAAAGAATTATATTCTCTATGTTTCATCTGATTGGTGTCTGAACTCGGTGTTTTAAAAGGTGCACGCTTGTAGGAGCTAAGGCAAGGTGAGGTGCAGCCAAAACGCCTCAAACACCTTGAGGCTCTGCGCTGTTCGTGATGCCCAAGTGAGGCTTCTAAGGCGCACCCCTCGAGAGGCGTGAGCTTAGTGTTTTTTCTGGATATGCTTAAACAAATCTCATCTCAACTATTGATTTCTAAGAGATACAAGTTGGAAAAACACTGAATAAAATCCTTCATGGAAAAACACTGAATAAAATCTTTCATAGTAATAAGGCTCAGTTGTGAACTCCAGCTGCACAAAACGAAAGATAATCCTTTAGTTTAGATTGTGAACTCTGGAAGAAAACGTTGGAGATTGAGCATTAAAAGAGTACTGATTTAGGGATGTCATGTTTTTCATAGTATTCACTGATGTGAACAATTGGGTTGTTATCTTTGATGAGTATCTGCTTATTGCAAATATTTCACCTATGTTACAATTTTATTTACGGAGTATTTTTCAGCAACTGCGCCTCTCTCTAATGAGGGGTGCCCCTCGCTCCTCACACCTTGCACTTAGGCAAGGGGACCGTGATCCAATACCATTTCTACTCTGGCCAATCAAATGGGGCCTCAAAGTAAGAACCAATGATTTATGCGTTGGAGCAACTGTTTCCTATTTCTTACTTTAATCTACTTGACAAAATACTCAATCCAGAAACCAAAATGGCGGCCCAATGCCAGTGGCTCCCACTGGACTTAGATTTTAGGAAGGGCAGTGCTGCATTTGTCAAGATCTTATACCATTGAGTAGAAGAGGAGAAAAGAAGGGGCTGTGAATAGCAGGGGCTGTTAAGTGTTAAGGTTTTTGTTTGAAAAGTTAAAGAATAAAAAATTTAGGAGTTGTTTGGGATCCTATGACAAGTTTACGCTAGACATGGACTCCTTTTTAATTTCTAAAAGCCTATTTGATCTACCCAGACCAATATGTCTGCTCATGCACAAAATGCAATTTTGGAATTCCACCATACAGCCCAAAAGAAAAGTGGGAAATTGCTTGAAAATCTTGAAATGACAATGGAATACCGTTAATCTTACTGTAGTTAACCCTTTAAGCAAGTTCGATTATGCCCTTCTATTGTTGTATATCACTAACTAACCATGCATTGCCTTTGCTTCATTCACTTCATCTCTTTTCAAAGATAATATTTAGTATTTGGATAGCTGCTACAAGGTCATGATCATGAGTTTATTCTCAGGTCTCGGACTTATATTTAATAGGTGAAGGGGCTTGTTGCGATTCAGCAATGCTAGGACACATTAAAGTATATATCCATTTTAATCCCTCTCACAAGTGATGGTAGGTCCTGTTACAGTATTTAAGGGTCCCACCATCACTTGTGCGAGAGGATGTAGAAGTGGATATGAAGGTTAGATGTGTGCCTAGCATTTTTGGTCACGATGGCTATTCCAACCAATCTTTTTCTCATAAAGAAGTTTATTTTTAAATCAATTTTACTGAATTATTATCTCTTTCAACAGATCTTTACTCGTAGCAAATGCCGGAGATTGCCGAGCAGTACTATCACGGCGTGGAATGGCCATAGAAATGTCAATAGATCACAGGCCCTGCTGCGACAATGAAAGGATGAGGATTGAGTCACTTGGGGGATTCATAGATGATGGATATTTGAATGGACAATTGGGCGTGACGCGGGCTCTAGGCGACTGGCACATGAATGGATTAAAGGAAACAAGTAGTGGAATGGGTGGGCCCTTGAGCGCTGAACCGGAACTCAAGTTACTTACTCTAACAAAAGAAGATGAGTTTTTTATTATTGGGAGCGATGGGATGTGGGATGTGTTTAGAAGCCAGAATGCTGTGGATTTTGCTAGGAAGAAACTCCAAGAACACAATGATGTCAAGAAGTGTTGCAAGGAGATTGTGGAGGAAGCAATAAAGAGAGGAGCTATGGATAATCTGACGGTTGTGATGGTCTGTTTCCATTCAGAGCCACCACCTCCTATGGTGGTGCAGAGACCGAAAGTCAAACGGAGTATTTCTGCTGAAGGGCTTCAAAATCTCAGGTTTCTGCTTGAAGGGTAAGAGGTTATATTTAGTTGAGATGCAGAGGAGTGATAATAATACACAACCAGTGATGATGATGGTGATAATTCGCTATTTTTTTTACGATTTTTGTTGTATATATACACGTTTAGTAGCGAAAACTTTCTTGTTATTGTTAGTGTGTCCAACAGGAGTGTCAGCATAATGGGAGAATCAAGAAATTAACGAATGGGAAATAAGTGTTGTATATCTTCGGCATTACACTGTAACTTGTAAACAGATTTTGTGATTCTTGAATTGTTGTATGGTCCTTGTTAAGATATATGGGTAATAACCAGAGCTTAACTGTGCACTGATCTTTTTCATGTTATCTTGGTGTTCAACTGTTGTTTGTCGGCGATTGCGCTGTTAGGCTTTATTTGGATCATGTAGTTAGGCTTTGTTTGGATCTATGATCTCTGGAGAGAGTTGTATAAACGAAAGAATGCACTTAGCTATTACACCTCATCCTTCATCGTTTTCACCTAATTATATCCAAAAAATGTTTATCCAAACACCCTTGCGTTTTTCCATTCCAGGTAAAGCTGGGCAGAAGAAAATTAATGAAAGTCTCTGTGCACAGGCTCGGATGCGTCTATAGTCAATGGCACTGTACCCCGCATTTTGTTTGTAAGCCTATGTGCATCAACCGACTCTTAACATTTATGTCAAATTAGTGCATACAAATCTGAGCATGTAGCATTTGCTCAGTTGTATAGATATCATCTCCAGGTTAAAACAAATAGTGAACTTGCTGCTGCTTTTTTTTGAACTGCGAAAATTTCCGTTAATCAACCACAACCTCAAAACCTTTAAAGGAGGCATCCTTAGGACAAATGCGAGATAGAAAAGAGGGAGGGTTACCTAATTGGCTGGGGCTTGACAATAATGGGATTGATTCCTTCAAACAAGAAGAAACTACCCAATGTGCCTTTGTATCCTTATTACAAATTCTGGGAATTCAAAATCCCCTGGATATCTTTGTATAATTTACTAGACGTTATTCCACTTTATCAGTTTTTTTCTTTCTTCTGTAGAAAATTCTCGCTATTTCCACCACTGCTGAATTTTTCTGCTCCATTTGGTCCGTAAATGCACATCTTTCATGAATTCTTGTACTTACAGAATGTCTTTCCTTTGGTCCAAGTAGATAGAAATAATTTTACAGAAACAACTGTAACTCAGACGGGACTGTAAAAGGAACCATGATGAATCGAACAATACCCGCAAAAGTCGATGGGACAATTTCACTCAGGCCTATATCGAAGTTTTATTCATGTATGATTTAGTATGAAGAAAGGGATACAAACAACCCACGTCGTGGTTTGACAAAATCCTGAATTATTGTACAGTGCGAAAGTCGACTTCCTAAAAGTATACAAAGATATACATGTAAGACCGGTTAAGAAACTTCTCCATCCTATCTGGGTCTGTTGTACCATTTTCCTAATATAATGCAAAAATGGAATAAATGAATTATGCACCAACATTGAATCCGTACACAGTGTCCACCCACCCTTTATCACAGATAGTATATACCAGTATTGATGTATGACATTCTTCAATAACAGTTGTCCGCTCATAAAGCATTTTCCTTACAGTGCCGCGATGCTCCACCTAAGCCATTTTCCTTGACTCATTTTCTCTTTAATCTCAGTTTTGACTACTTGAATCAAGAGCATAGCCGCGATAGATATAGATACAGTAAGCATGAAAAACACACTGTTCCATCCTCTAGTTGAAATATAACCTGCCAAAAGTGGGCCCAGAGCTGCCCCAACAGAACCAGTAGCATCTATAATTGCAGTCACAGTAGCTAACGCGCGTGAGTTCCCCTTGATCAAGCTTTGTGTACCAAGATCAGCTGCAACTGCGGTGGTAATAAGCGAATAGGGTCCATTTACAAGTAACCCAGAAAAGAACATCAAGGTAACATTGGTCGCCATAGATATGCTTCCAAAAATGCGGTAAGAGATAAGGGCAGGAATAGAAAGCAACAAGAATGCGAGTGAAGTAACGGCACGAGCTTCAAGCGCATCAGAAATGGACCCTGCTAGAATACCACCAATAACTCCTCCAATATCAAATACAGTGGAAAGGATCCCAGCAGTTTTGTGTGATAAGTGCACACCTCCAACAGCTGCAATCCCAACACCAAAACAAATGTAGAGTGAAAGTTTAGCAAATTTTGACAAAGTCTTGTGTAAAAACTCGAAGTTAGGCAATGTTTGGAATTTGAATCATGGATTTCCAAAGGGATACGTCAAGGGAAAGGAACATGATTGGAGAAAAACAAATTAGCTTCTCCATTTTGCTATTTTTTTTTATCTTATTCCTTTACATTTTCCTTCCTTCAACAAAGCCACGTTCCAAACAAAGCACAAGGCTGCATTTGGATGCCCCATGGAAGAAGAATAAATTCTTGTGCCTCAAGCGTGCTTCTATTTAGAAATCCATTATCTATCCTCACAAATGGACGCGGTGCATTGACTAAACAATCTAGGGAGCCATTTGGATACTCTTGACCTATGAAGCACCAACACTTCTAGAGGTCGCCGTGTCCGCGTATTGAACGCAGGGACACATCATGTGGCGTGTTCCTTAAATTAAATTATTTTATGGAGGGGGACACGGCATGGACATGTCTCTGTGTGCATGTATATGTATATACCTGTGTGTACATATATAGGTATGTATGTACTAGTATATACATTTCCGTCGCTCTGTGGTTGTGTATGTAACATATATCTATGTGTGTATGTGCTGGTATATATATCAGTACATAAAAGTGTAGATATCTTATATATCAAAAGAAAAGTGTATATATCTATGTATATAAATTGACATGTATGATATATTGATATATATAACTATTTATTAATTTATTTATTTTTGTTGTGTCCCCCGCCGTGTCCGTGTCCATATCCATTTTTTAGAATTTTCGTGTCCCATGTCAATATCGGTGTCTGTGTCCGCATCTGTGTCAATATCCGTGCTATATAGCTGTCAATTAAGGATCAATTTCAGTCTAAGAAGCACAGACGCGTCTACAGGCCTCACGTATCAGTGTCTTGTAGACCTCATGTATCCGTGGCCAACACGTGTTGGCGATGGACACGACACGACACTCTCCGGACACGTGTAGGACATGCTTAAATACTTTGTCTAATTTTTTTCTTGTCTTCCTTTTATTCAAACACATTGTAGATACTCTAGGACACGTTGGCAAAACTCTTAGAACATGCTAAGGTCACATAAAAGGTTAAAATCTAATTTTTAAAACTCGATCCTGAGTGAAAATTACCCCCGATTTATAGTTCATGTATTACTTATATGCGGACTGTTAATTTATCTTTATTGTATTGTTCTTAAATTTGATAGAAATAAATATTTTGTAATTCATCACATACCTCTATAATACAAATACATTTTATCTTCAACGTGTCCCCCAAAGTGTCCGTGTCCTAATTTTTTGAAGAAATAACGTGTCCGCGTGTCCGTATCCGTATACGTATCCCGTATCTGTGTCCGTGCTTCTTAGATTTCAGTATCATAGAAGAGGTGTACTTTACATTAAAATCGTGAAACGAGAATGGAAGATGGATTTCAAGTAGAAGAGATACGTTCTATTTTGTTCCTTGCATAGCAAGAATCCGTAACATGAAGGGACACAAATCACTGCAAGATAATAGTCATTACAAGTCCATCAAGATAAAGCTATCAAACTCCATGCCGAAGGCGGTATGCAATCTATGAAATCTATAGGATCTAACAATTTATTCGCTCGGGGAGCTCGGCCAAGCCCCCTTGCCACACTCCTACCCCAATGCGAACTCGTGATAGCCCAAAAGAGGGAGGGTTTGGATCTGTGAAGAGAAGGTGATGCGGGAGGTGGTGGATGGAGGTCGATGGTGGAGAATCACAGAGATGAGGAGAGTGGAGAGAGGAGGCCGGCAAGAGAGAGAGAGAGAGACGGTTGCTAGGTAGATAGTGCCGTGCCATGGTAACGAGCTTCATCCTGGCCTTTGCGTCCAGAGCCCACCGTGGCAGCGAGTTGCTTGCTTCAGAGTGGAGTGGCGTCCTAGCTCGTGGCAACGTCAGCTCGGCTGGTTTTTTGCTAGTGTTGTTTCTCTTCCCAGAGCTCGCCGACGTGATCTTGGAGAGCAGACCCTTAGATTGATCTGGACGGTCGTAGTGATTGCCTTTTCCGGTGATTGGATCTGTATCCATCCCTTATGGGGATTAAATGTCCAAAAATGGCTGGCTGTGTCCCCTCTACGGAATGTGGACAATCATTGGCATGTATAGGCAATTGCGTCTATCATTGTTATGATGCTTAGATGACTACCGAGGTTGTATTAGGTGTTAATTTCAGGTTTTTTACCCCAGTGCTCGATTGTCTTGTACTTGTAAATCGATCCTCGGATCTTTCCTAAATTGGCAGTGGCAATTCTCTCAATAAAAATAAAATGCGGTTCTCCTTTGAAACAAAGTCTCGAATCCCTTTCCATTATATCAAAATCAATCCAAATGGAGTGCAGCTTTGCCTAATGTTCTGAAGTTATATAACATGCTTATTCTGGAAATCACTCTGTACCTCCAAGCACCACGCAAACTACAAGTTGGCCATTTGATTGTCCATACTTGTCATTCAATTCCTCTAATCATAAGAACATAAAGTGATAAAACAACCCTCCTTTTTGTTTAAAAAAAACTTTGCTGAAGGAATACTCAAACTAGGCAAAGAACACAATGTTAACAAGCCCGAATGTATAATTAGTTCAAACTTCACTATCTGGGGTAAGTAGAAGTTACCTGTGTGCCTAATGTAGAAGGGCAACCAATATAAGAAAGTGTAAGCCACAAGCTTAGAGAAGAAGAGGCAGAACGCAAACGGCACCACATTCGGCAATCTCCAAGCCTCTACAAACCCAATTGCACCCAATGAATTCGCGTTCTCGGATTGAATCAACCCTACTTCTCCAGTTTCAACTTTCTCTGAATCTACCAAAGGCACTCCTTCCACATTCATCTCAACCTCTTTCCCTTGCAATTCCAATCCAACATTTTCTGGACTCACAACAAGAAACAAGTGAACCACAATCCCAACCATGACTATGAAGACCCCAGGCAACACAAAAGACCAACCCCACCCGAAACCTAAAACGGACGACGCCACCACGGACCCGATAATATTACCCACTGAGGTATGTGAACTCCATACCCCCATTATCAACCCTCTTTTGGATTTCCCAAACCAGTTCCCTACTACTGAAACAACACAAGGCCACCCAATTGACTGAAACAACCCACAAACAATCTGAACAACTAAAAAGAAACCAAATTCATGTACACTGAAAAAATACCCTAATCCAAAAACAACAGTAAAAAAACCACTACCCAACATCCCAATTGTCAAAAACACCCGCAAATCGATCCGATCACCGATGTGGCCGGAGAAGTACATGCCGACCGAGTAGGCCGAGAGGAAGGCGAGATCGAGCTCGCCGAGGCGGTGGGCACCATGGGATCCGTTGAACGGGGCCCAGCCAGTGTCGAACCCAATTGAGGTGGTGGAGTTTTGGGCCTGAATTTCTGGACCGAGGACACTCTTGACGATGCTGGGGGGCTTTCGAGAGGCGTGAAAGGCGGCGTAGGCGGCGAAGGTGAGGAGGAGGACGGAGATTTGGTGGAAAGTTAGGGTTTTGTTAGGGGATTTGAGAGATGGGAAGAGGGTAAGGCCTGGTGGCGGCGGTGGTGGTTGTGGACCTTGTGGTGGTGGTGGAGGAGATGGGGTTAGGGTTTTGGCCTCCATTATTCGACTGTAATTGGATCCAATTGTTTTCTTGGAAAGCATTGAATCAAAATTGTTTGTGTCGCGTTTTTGTTACTGCAGAGGAAGAAGGTGCAGGGTAGAAGGGGGAATTTCGGACAGAGAATTTGGTGGGATTTTCAGATTTTGATTAGGACAACATTAATTGAGTTTAGGTGTTTAAATCATCGCAGAAGTTAAGGAAATCATATTGGAGTTGACTCGGTAATGGGGTTCAAACCAGACTGCCAAGAATGGACCGGATCAAGTTCAGGAGACTCAGGTACTCAGGAATCAGGATCCTTCCTCCCTCCTAATCCCTTTTTTGGATTATCATCAACTTTTCTTTTTATACTTTACGGTTTTACCTATTACTGTAGGGACTTGGGGGAGGTGTTGTGCCTTGTATTGTGTCTTTGTGTCCGGTGTTTGAAATCGACCGTTGGATCGAATTTTGAACAGGCTCGTAGGTAGTAGAACTTTTCTTAGTAACTTCAGGCTATATTTTTCGTCTTTAAAGTAACGTTAAAATATCAATTTGTTTCCAGTAAAAATACCGAGGTTGTTATTTTTTGTCTAAATATTTGATATTTTTAACAGTAAAAAATACGCTATCGTAGAATGCTAAGTTGTTTTATTTCATTGTAATTGAATTTCATTGGCGTAGATTTAAAATCAAAATAAGCATTTTTTTCAATTTGAAAGAAATCAAAAAATTATTAAAATATGTACCAAATGGACGGTTAAGACACGCAGACGGACACATGGTACCGGATCGGCATTGAAAAATTTCTCGCATCC
Organism: Vaccinium myrtillus; assembly: GCA_016920895.1. NCBI lineage: Eukaryota > Viridiplantae > Streptophyta > Magnoliopsida > Ericales > Ericaceae > Vaccinium > Vaccinium myrtillus. The sequence continues at coordinate 37,536,496 of CM029273.1, forward strand.
TGCAACATGATGGAGAGGGATGCACTTTTATCCAGTTTTATTTGTATAGTCTCAAGACTACATGGTGTGTGAGCGCACATCTTGACCATCTAGAATTGGTATGGACGGCCCAATTTTTAGTGAGAGAGAGAGAGAGAGAGAGAGAGAGAGAGAGGGAGAGGAGAGGAGAGTGAGTGAGGAAATCTGGGTCGTCCAAAACACTTTTGGACGACCAAGACAGAGGCGGGTCTACTCTTTGATAAGGATGGTCACATGAACACCCTCAAGAAAAAAATTTGTTTAGAAACACATGTAAAAATTTTATTTTTAGTTTAGTATAGCCATTGTTGAACACCCTATACTCACAAATATTTGAACACCCTACTCAAAAATATTTGAACACCTAGCTCAACAAATCAGTCCACAAAAACCAGTTGTACGTAAACAACCAACTAAAGTCTAAAGTCTTTCCGTAGATGGCCAATGTACACTCTATATTTTATATTAGAGGGATTTACGGGCCGGTACAAAAAATTGGAGTTAATTCCCTCCGGATCAACCCAAGTTTTCAAAATTTCCACAAAGGTAATTACGGAGATTTCTCCCAAAATTACCCCAGCCGCCTCTTTTTTTACTCTTTCCTGTCGTCCTTTTTTCTACTTTCCCTCCTCTCCACTACCACTCCCTCTCACTACCCATCTTCATCTTCTCATCTTCACTTCCAGATCGAGAAAGGGAGAGAGAAACTAACCATGGACATCCATACCATCTAGACCGCCGGCCGTTCGGCGCCTCTCAGCCGTTCAAGGGGCATCTCAGCCGTTCAAATTGGAGTTGACTACCAGTGGCCATGAGTACAAGGTGAACACATGTCCCAGGTAGACTACGCCAGATCTTGTTACTTCCAGATCTTCACTTCTAAATCTTTACTTCCTGATCTTGTTACTTGGTTCGAGATTATACAAATTCGCAGTTTTTTAATACAAAAAAATCGTAGTATGTTTTTGCAAATTCGCCAAGAAATTTATACAAATCCATGGAGATTTATCCTATTTTATACAAATTCGCAATATTTTTTTACAAATTCGCATTATTTTTTTTTACAAATTCGCAGCGATCTTTTGTCGGCCGGAATCAAAGTTTAGATCGTGTTACACGTCAACAATACAGTTTTTTACAAATTCACAAAGAAAATTATACAAATCTATGGGGATTTATCCTATTTTATACAAATTCGCAGCAAAAAATTGTTTGAAGCATTTTTTTTTTGCTGTAGTTCGTCAAAGAACAGGACACATGTCAGAACCCGATCAGCCACACCACCTGCATCTCCAACACTGCTTCCCCTCTGAGTGGCAATAGAGTCAAGCTCGTCAAAGAACAGGATTTGCTGTAGTACGTGATTATACAAATTCGCATTTTTTACAAATTCGCATTTTTTTTTACAAATTCTCAATTTTTCATCATCTGAACCTGATGGGAATCAACTATGTTTTTGTAAATCATTAATAAATCTCAACGGCTACACACCTGTGACTCTTTTGCTTTTGGTAAGTACACACCTATCTACTTATTTCAAGTAATAACACTTAGCAATTGGATTTTGCCGGCCGGAAAAAGTCACCGGCCCGAAGTTTTAAAAATTCGCAGTAAATTTTGCCCGCCGGAAAAAGTCACTGGCCGGAAAAAGTAACCGACCGGAAAAGTTCATCGGCCGGAAAAGTTCGTATGCCGGAAAAGTTCGCCGGCCGGAAGTGATGGTGGGTGGAGTTGGGGAGTGGGAGGTGGAGTAAAGTGTAAATATGTATTTCAAGGGTAGAACGGTAATCTTAATAATGAGAATGTACTTAGAGGTAATTAAAAATTGAGTGTATCCTTAGTGAGAATTAAGGATTAGTTTTCTAGACCTACTGGTAATTTTCTGTTTATATTACATGTGATAAATTTATATCGGATTTTGTTTTGAACATTTATAGTATGAACACTCATAAATCCTAGTACTTCACAATAGAATCCTTAATACACCAATTCAAAATAAAGTGCACACTCTGTATGACAAAAAATTAGCAAAATTAAGAAGAAAAAAAAGAGAGTATCTATTGTACGTTATGTGAAATCTCTTTAAATAACAATCAACTCTCTATATAAAAAAATAAATATCTGGGCAAACCTATTTGGCACACAAATTTCTACAATAAGTATATATTAGTGTATTTATCCCTCAATTTAATTTTACTTGACCCAATAACATAGAATTCACCAAAAAAATTTGTGACATCTTATATATTTTCATATCATTTAGCCTCATTATTCACACTAATTTATGAAAAAAATGTATGTATATACTAGTTAGTAGAGCTAGCAGTGCTAAGGTAATCCAAAATTTCTGGAGCCGCCACTAAACCGAGATGCGCGCTTGGCACCACGTGGCATACTCGCCAGGCAAAAAATTTAATGGTAGAGTTTCTGTATTTTGGTGGCCTATAACAGTAAAAGTTAGTGGCTATGTACTTTCGGTAATTGCATAGCAAGCGGGCTAGGTTTTTCTTTTCTATCTAGATCTCAATCTCCCTTTCCTAGCGATCATATTGACCGAAAGGAACTCACTTCCTGGTCTCGTGCTAGTTTTTTGGCTGATAACTGGACTTGCTTAGAAACTGACAAAAAACAGCTTTGAAATCAATCAAAAAACGATTCTACTGAGATCCTTTTCTTTCGACTGCATTTTCATTTTTTTGATAGCTTTTTTTTGTCCGATTCGCTGCCATTCCAGTCGAATAAGTGAAATAGATCAACCTTTATCTATTTCACTTATTTTATTTAATTAAACTTAAGGTTCAAAGCCAGGCCTCACATTTTATCGACAAGACTTGTTGTTTGGGACCTGACCATAATCGTCCACTGTACCTTTTAGGATAGATTGGTGAAGTCAAACTCCACCAGATCCAGGGGCATCCCTAAATGTTATCCCCTAAAAAGGGTAAAGAAGGGCGGGATACTCACCAAGAAGCTGAGCAACACTAGTTGGGAGGAAAGAAATGGCGGTAAATGATAATGAGAAAGGGGGCCGCGTCTAGACGGCGTCTGTTGTCTTTGTAGAGGAAGCAAGAAACGATTGCTTAATTAGTGATGAATATAGTCCCTAAAGAGTAATGAGCCTTCACCAATTTAGTGGCATCTTTTGTTGGATCTTCCTCTGGCATACAATGAAAGGTTTAGCGAACTCAAATGAACCATCAGAAGAGATCAATGACTACTGTTTAGAGATCTCAACTTGAAAATAATTACTAGGCCTAGGGTTTCAAAATCTCAAAACGGGAGAGAGAGAGAGAGAGAGAGAGAGAGAGGGAGAGGGAGAGGGAGAGAGGAGAGAGAGAGAGAGAGAGAGAGAGAGAGAGAGAGAGAGAGAGATGAGGCATGTTCGTGAAGCAATAGGCGAAGAAGAAGTAGAGATCAACCAGTTCTAGCGTTTGCCAGACGACATCGTACTCAACATCTTTGACAAGGTCTCCAACATCAAATGGCTCTGCAGATGCTCCATGGTCTCCAAGAGATTCTCTTCCCTCATCCCTCTCGTCCAAAGAGTCTCCACCAGAATCAGTATCCCTTTCAAACTAGGAAATAATGGTTTGTGCGCAAAATTCTCAAAATTCTTATTCAACAAGGTCCTCAAACCCCTTTGCAACTTCCACAAGCTCGCTCTCTCACCTCCCTTCCAATCGAATGATCCTCCTCGCCTTGTGTTCCTCGGTTCATTGAAACAAACTCGTTTTCTGAATTTCGAGTTTGTCTCCTATTTTAACGCTATCAATGATTCAACAACAAACAAGTTAGCATCACGTTTTTCATTGCGACATCTCTCTCTAAAATTGTGGAAGTTGAAGAAGAATCGGAATCAGAAGAGCTAAGGCACCGTTTGTACTTAGCGATGTGGATTTTTAAACTAGTCAAATTTTTTTTCTTTTGGGATTGGATTTTTATTAACAACATCCACTATAATCATTGTGATATAAACCAAAAAGTCATATACGACGTATCCCAAGTCTAGGCGAAATAAGTAAAATCAACACCTTAGAAAGGCATACAATAATTTTGTGTCTTTATGCTTGATATGAATCCAAAGAAGAAAAAATGTAGCAGTATGTATCCATAGGTCCCACAATAATTCCTAATGAATAGGTAAAGTTAAAATTCAAAATTAATTAAGAAGAGAAGTACAAAAATTCTGGATATTGGGAAAAAATGTATGGTATTTGTGGATGGGTGGAAATCAAGGGATAATATCTTAGAGTTTAAATATTACCTAATTACCTTTTAGGATCAGCTATAAAGTTTGAATATTACCCAATTACTAATCGGATGAAGAATTTTTTTTCTTTAATATTTCCATTTAGGGCTTTGGCTATGTTAACACATATAGGATTCGGTATAGAGTTTCAAAATTAAAAATTTGAAATAAAATAAAAAGGCAGTAAAAACTACATCGAAGTATCATACTTTAAAATTTAAAAAAGATTTATGACACTTGATCATGATACATTGCTTAGTCAATTTTGTCATCACAAACTAATCACTGTGTCATTTCTCGCAACCGTAGCCTTTCTTGCGAAAAACCATTCTATAATACTATAATACATAATCCCGGGACGGAGGGAGTTTAAAAAAGGGGAGTGTAAAAATTACTCCTATTTTCCTTACCGTTTTAACCGGAAAATATGTTGGTTACTCAAATATTCGGAAAAAGCTCAGCGCCTTCATTCATGCTGATACTTGACAATTCACATGGGAATTCAAAGGTGCAAGTTCCAACAAACAAATGGGCAGAAAGTAAAAAATGACCCCGCCCAATGAAAGAGAGAAAAAAACAATAAATGTCATTGGCAAAATCCCTTTGAGACGGATCCGGGGTGCATGTTGTCCGATCTGGGCCGTCCGTGCTTGGCGATGGACGGCTCGGATCATATCTTGTCCAAACACATCCGAACCGTCCGCTACCAAACAAATCCGAGCCGTCCATTGTCAAGCACGGACGGCCCAGATTGGGGACAACACACCATCCCCCAATTCCTCAAAGACACGTGAGACTTAACACCAACTCATCTTCAAAATCCTCAAATGGAGAATGGACATATTCGGGAGAGAGATAATCTATACCCTTGAGGAGAGATTTTAAAATCTATACCCCATTTTCTTTAACTTTTGTATTGTATAAAAAAAATTGGAAGAAGTAATCATTCTTTTAAGAGATTAAAATTTCCAACATAGATGTGTGATCTCCATTTTTTGTGACTCAGAAGTAAATTTGGAGACAAAATTTCTAAAAAGAACGATGAGTTCCTCTAAAATTCTCCAATAAAATCCAATTTTTTGTTTTTAAAAAAAGGAAGTTAAATTATAAAATTAAATAATTGTTCTAAAGTCCATTATAGCTTTTTGTAACATGTCTAGTCCACCTCATATTTCCATAACACCTCTAATCCACCTTTTTGCAATTTCTAAGGTGTAAGGTCCACTCTCCATTTTTAATAGACAAATATACCCTCACATTAAATTTAATACATAATATAGTTTCATAGGATACTCTAGGGTTTAGGTTTAAGGTGCACTTTCCTATTATAGGGTTTTTAGTGGGTTAGGCACTTTCATAGGGTACCCTAGGGTTTATGTTTAAGCAATTTCATAGAGTACCCTAGGGTTTTGGTTTAGACACTTTCATAGGGTACTCTAGGGTTTAGGTTTAGGGTGCACTTTCCTATTATAGGGTTTTTAGTGGTTTAGGCACTTTCATATGGTACCCTAGGGTTTAGGTTTAGGCACTTTCATAGGGTACCCTAGGGTTTAGGTTTAGGGCGCACTTTCCTATTATAGGATTTTTAGTGGTTTAGACACTTTTATAGGGTACCCTAGGATTTTAGGCACTTCTTCTTAGGCTACCCTAAGAAACCATAGGGTACCCTACCCTAAAACCGTAGGGTACCCTAAAACCGTAGGATTTTACCCTAGGATTTTAGGGTAGGGTACCCTACGGTTTTAGGGTAGGGTAGGGTACCCTACGGTTTTCTTAGGGTACCCTAGGATTTTAGGGTATGCTAAGAAGCGAGGGGTATTCTTGTAATAGGTACGTGTGAGTGGACTGGATGTGTTAGGATTAGGGGTGAAAACGGGCCGGTTCGGTCCGGTTTTGGACTTTTTTTGGGGCCGGACCGGAAATTCGGGTTGGGTAAGATTGAAACCGAAACCGGACCAAATATCCCGGTTCGGTTTCCATTCGGTTTGTCCGGTTTCGGTCCGGTTTGACCGGTTTCCGGTTTGGGCTACTGGGCCACATTTTGTGTTGGGCCATATTTATTTTGGGCCATTTGGGCTTGAGCCTTGAACAATTGAATTGGTTTTTAATTCTATTGGGCCATTTTAATTTCAGCCTGAGTTGGCCCAAAATTAAAATGGCCCAAGCCGCCCAACACAAAACAAATAAATGACTGAGTCACTGCATTTTTTAACATTTCAGAGTTTCTTTAATAAACAAATAAACAAAAGAAATTTTGCATTGCAGAGTTTTAACATTTCTTTGCATTATTCATTGTATTTTTTCAATGACAATAATCTGGGCAGTGTGTTGCTGGAAAAAAATAAAAACTTCAATCAAACAATTCTAGTCCAACACAACATTTTCGGATGATGTTCAACACCAAACATTCTGGGAAATGAAGGCAGTAGCAAGTAAATTAAAGTCCCAACACACAACATTATAGTCCCAAACAGGCAATACAAATTAAACAAAGAAGGCAGTAGCAAGTAAATTAAAGTCCCAACACACAACATGAACGAAAGAAGGCAGCAACCAACAAATTAAAAAAAGAAGGCAGTAGCAAGTGGTAGTCCAGTGTCCATCAAGACTGGGCAGTAAGGCAACAACAAGTAAGGTAGTCCAGCATTCCATCCAAGGCCCTACATGGTTACATTAGTTTAAAAAAAGGAGTAAATTAGAGAATAGAGTTAATAAAATGTAAAAAACTTTAAAATGAACCAATCATTTAAATTTTAAAGGAACTTGTTAGTTTACCCATCTCTTCTTCATTCCTTTTAGAGATCAGTGATACATGAATCTTCATGTAATGATGGCCCAATTTCTACAAGGTAAAAATAAAACACAAGTTAAGCCATGAAATAAAAAACAAAACTCAAATAAATGAACTAGCAACAAGCCAACAACAGGTAAATCCAATGGTCAGTCAAGCAACAACACAACAAATCATGATAGCAGATACACACACATATAGACACACAGATCTGGGTACATGAGATACACCAATGTAGACAACAGATACACACACATATCGATAGTAGAAACACCAATGTAGACAGCAGATACACACACATATAGACAGCTCACAGCAGATACACCATAAACTTTAGCAGATACACACACAGTCACATATAGACAGCTCACAGCAGATACACCAATGTCTCTAACACCAATGTCTCTTAACTATTATTAATGGATACTAGTCACAAATCCTTGTTATTCAAAATGGGTACATAAGATTCACCATAAACTTTTGGCTATGCCAAAGTGAAGAACACACCAAAGTGAAGAACAATGGATCTGGGAAACAGTAGATCTGGACAACAGTGTCATACCTGAGTCCCTCACTTTGTTGTTCGCGTATGGTGGTGGTCGTGGCCGACTGGCCGGTGGGTCTGATTCGCGTATGTTCTTCGTAGAAGAGAGAGAGAGAGAGAAAGAGAGAGAGAGAAGGGAACGACTGAATGAGGGGCGGGCGGTTGTGGTGACTGGTGTGGTGTGTCTGGATATTTTAGATCTAGGGTTAGTTAGTGCCGTGGGTTACTAAAATAGTTACTAATATATATATATTTCTATCCGGTTGTGGTTACTAATATATATATATATTTCTATCCGGTTCAGTCCGGTCCGGTCCGGGTTTTTACCCTCTACAACCGGAAACCGGACCGGTTTTCCGGTTTTCCAAAGTAATAAACCCGAACCAGACCGGCTAATTTAAAAGGAGTGCTAAACCGGCCGGTTTCCGGTCCGGTCCGGTTTATGCGGTTCGGACTTTCACCCTAGTTAGGATAATATTAGGTGGACTAGAAGTGTTAGGAAAATAGCTATAGTGGACCTTATAGTAATTCTCCCCTTATAAAATTTTCCCTCAATATGTGTTTTTTAAAATTTTTAATTACAAAAAAGGTGGAAGACGGCAATCAGTGTAGCATGTGACCACATGGGCACCTTGGCTGGGGTTTATATCTTTGAAGGGATTTTGCCAATGTTATTTATTGCTTGTTTGTTTTTTTCTTCACTGGGGTGAGGTCATTTATTATTACTTTCTGCCCACTTGTTAGAACTTGCACTTCAACTCCTATGCCAAATATCAACGTGAATTTGGACCAAAAAAAAAATAAAAATAAAAATATCAACGTGAATCTAAACGCACTGAGCTTTTCCCAATATTTGAAATATTTGAGGACCATATTCTCAGTCGGACGTATGTAAGTGCTTGATCCAAAACTCCTCTGTTTCATACAAAAAAATCTATGAAACCGGCGGCGAGTTTTGGATCAACTCTACACACGCTTGAATCGAAGCAATTTCTCATTAGGCTCCTCGGAAAAATCATTTTAAGATGAATAAACGGCTCAGATGGTTCGTATGGGACCCAAAAATGGGTCCCCAAGCGTTATGTACATTTTCTGTACGTACACTTTCTGTACCCTTAAAATTATTCATTTACTGTATTCTTATAATTTTGTACAATTCCGATTCCAAATACAAATTATAAAGAACCCGTAATTGAGGTCGGTAGTTACCGGGTTTGGAGTTAGTGCTGTGCACCAGTGCACAGCTACGGTCCACAAATCTCTCTAAAGCCACCTGAAGCAGCACAGAGTGGTATACGGTAAATAGAAATTCAAAGCAGAGAGAGAGAGAGAGAGAGAGAGAGAGAGAGATATGAGGCATGTTCGTGAAGCAATAGGCGAAGAAGAAGAAGCAGAGATCAGCCAGTTCCAGCGTTTGCCGGACGACATTGTACTCATCATCTTCGACAAGGTCTCCAACATCAAATGGCTCTGCAGATGCTCCATGGTCTCCAAGCGATTCTCTTCCCTCATCCCTCTCGTCCAAACAGTCTCCACCAGAATCTTTATGCCTTGCAAACCAGCAAATAATGGTTTGCTCGGAAAATTCTCGAAATTCTTATTCAACAAGGTCCTCAAACCCCTTCGCTACTTCCACAAGCTCGCTCTCTCGCCTCCCTTGCAATCGCATGATCCTCCTCGCCTCGTGTTCCTCCGTTCATTGAAACAGACTCGTTTTCTGAATTTCGAGTTCGCCTCCGGTTTCAACGATATCAATGATTCTGTTTTCCAGTGGGGGGGCCAATTCAACACCAAACAAGCCAGCGTCACGTTTCTTTTTGCGACATCTCTCTCCAAAATTATGGAACTTGAAGAAGAATCGGAAGAGGAAAAGCTGGGGCCCCGATTTTATTACTCAACGATGTGGGTAGGACTGTGGCTAAATGCCTTGTGTAATGTTGTTCCGCGACACCCGATGCTTCAGAGCATTACCATCTCCGATTCGATCAACAAGGGGGTACCGAAGCGCTGCTTGGGTGGTAAAAAGCTTGTGGAGTGCAGGAATGCTGTCACTTTGGCGGACGCGTCATGGGCGAAACAGAATGTGAGGGTTGGGTGTGTGCCTGTCTTACAACTCCCTAGGTCTGGATACCTGATGAAAGAGGCGACCATTATGAACTACAAAATGTATGGTGATGACTATGAGGTCGATTCGGCTGTGTTGGATGCGTTTGCCAAGGAGGAAGATGTTTTTTTGGAAGCCGTGGAGCAGATTCTGGAACACCACAGGGAATGTATCAAGCCAATGTTTGAAACTCAAAATTGATGCTATATCTTGATTATGTCTTTACTTGATATTGTTGTTACTGCTTTAGTTTTACTCATCAGCTTGAACATTGCTGCCTGCTATGCTAGTCGGTAGAATATAAGACTTACCATATAATTGGTGTTTATGGATCAAATTATGCGAGTATTAGTATATGAAGATGGTTATTTATGAACATGAATTGTTTGACATGTGCCTACATTGTTGGAAGACTTTTCAAGGATTTTGCTTTGAGATTATGGTATTGAAAATCTTGACCCTTTGATATGCAGCAGCGCTAGAGTGGTTACACTTTGCACAGATCACATTTACGCAGCTAGAAGTTGCCAAAGAGCTAAGTGTTGGACCCTGTAGGAACCGTTCTCTTTAGTTAATGGTCATGAAATTCTGGATAATGTTTAATAAGCGTCTAAGCTTAGTTTGAGTCCTCTGGTTGGGATCTCTAGTCGTAAAAGGATAGCAATATTATGAGAAAAAGATGCAATTGGTAATGCAAACTTTTGAACCCCTTTGAACTGAGAAAATATGAAGGAATATGGTAGGTTTTACCTCTTTGCTGGATATTTGGTTATGGAAACACCCCATACTTTTGGGGATCCACATACTTATTTAGGCGAGCCACTGAATCCATAGGCCCGGCTGTAAATATTTAGGGCATTTTGGGGCTGAACTCGTCGGGGACAACTGCGACATGTATAGTAACATGGATAGTAGTGAATTTCTTCTGGTGAGATATAGCATGCTCACTACGAACCATGGATAAAAATTTTCAGGTTAGTTGCCGAATGAGTGAAACTAGGCTTTTGGAAACAGCCAGCTAAACTAGATATATTAGTTTATTTATTTTTTCTTTTGTAACCCAGTTTTTCCATAAAGGATTTCAGTGCTCTAGAAATTGGAGAGATCATTATGATTTTTCGTTAATAATCATAAGTTAACTGATCATTTATCTTTTCAGTATATTTAAGACACATCAGCTTAACAGGAAGGAAATTGTTTGTTTAATAAATTTAAAAAGGAAGAAAAAGAAAAGAAGTACTAATTTAGTATGAGATTACTACCTTTTTCACATTTTGTCTTATCATTTGAAGCCATTTTGGCTTGAGGATTTGGCCATCAAGTTATGTAATATTGGTGATTATATTAACTAGCAAATTTTACCCTATCAGAACTCGACACTCGAAATTACAAACCATTCTCTTTGGCCTTAGTACATCTACCAGGCTCAGCCCTTACCTGACCTGAAATGACTCGAGTATTGTTCTGGGGTGTGTGGTTGAGGGGAATTCTAATGCAGGGAATTATAGCACATACACAGGGAAAAAGCTCTAGGTGTGTTGTTGAGGACAGAAATATGGGTGAAAGTAAGTACTAGTACTAAGTATGCTGCCTGGACTCTTTAAGGATAAACCTCTTGACAGACAATGATGAACCTGGTTTTGGGTAGGTTGATGAAATATAACAGTGGCATCAATGTTTTGTAATTGTTCCCCTTCTCAGTTGAATTCGATTACATGTCTTTTCCTTCCTCTCTTCTAAGCATTGCAGAATTATATAGCCTTTATTCGACACCTGTTTTTGAATTAAATTTTCCAAGAGTTTAATTATTGTTTCTTCAATTCAAACCCTAAGCATGGCAAATGCCAAAACTCTTTTCCCTTTTGAAAACGCGGACGTCGTTCGAAGATAAATTCTGTTTACTAATTGAGTGTGCTCGTGTTTGAAAGATAGTGCCATGTGGCGTACCTTCATTGGGTGGCTTAATTCGGGCAATAAAAATGCCCCTCTTATGAGCCCAACCCTGCTTTTAATTTTCTCCCAAACGCAATAGATCCGTCACCTCCACCACTATTAATTTCCACTTATACCCATAGCAAAGGCAACGCGAGAGCCCAGAAGAGCAGGAATTTATGAATTCACAAAATCATACCCCTTCATAGTAATAGTTGTATCGCAGAAAGGTCCGCTCCCAGGCAAAGCCTAAAACAACAGACATTACACAAACATTACATGTGGGGCTCCCATAGAATGTGAGTGATTACGGTCAATGCAGCGTGGGTAGGGGCGCTAACAAAAATTCGTGCGTGCACAAGAGTTTTGTGAATTTGTTTGCGAGGCACTAACATGATTGATACCCAGGCTTTAGGTATGATGCAGAAGTTTTGTTCCATTGATTGGAATAGCCTCTAACTACCACGCCTCCACAAGTGCATACCAAGAAAATGTTACACCATCTGATGCAGTTCCTTCTCCCTGTGGTAGAAAATACTAGAAATCACATAATGAAGACAAACATGTCAGCGAGAATCTAAACATATACGGGAAAATCCATGGGGTAGAGCTACACAAACAAGCACTTAATATATTATAAATAGAGCAATGTTAGGGACACATCTAGACATACCTTAATTCTTACATTCCTCTGACAAGTAAAGGTGGGACTCACAACATGACAACACTATTTGGAGGGTAATGATTTTCTCTCCCAATTTTTTTTAGAATCTCTAAATTATGGATATTCATTTCGGGACGGAGGGAGTAAATAACTAAGAAGCACAATTATTGGGTACCCATTGCTTATTAACCTTTTCCGTGCGTTGATTCTCTTTCTAAGCAATGAAGCAATCCATTCCAACTTATTTGAAGCAATGAGAAAACTGAAGGTGGCCAACGTGATTATGTAGTAAAAGTTTTGTAGGGGGTGTGTTTTGGGTAGTGTGTGTTTTAGGTTGGTGGGATTTGTGTTCTGTGTTTGTGGTTGCATTTAGTCTTTTATTTCAGCAGTGTTTGGGGGGTTTGTGTGTCTGGGTGCTTCAGATTTGAGTGTTTGGGTTATTTCCTTGGTCTGTGTTTTTTGGTCTTTGGGGTTTGAGTTGGGTCTTTTCTGTTTGTCTTTCTTGGTGTTCGTATTTTGGGTTTTTTTTTTGTTTTCTGGGCAGATACCTGGAGTCTCTTCTACTGGTTTTTTTTTGGTTCTGGCGTTTAGTCCTGTGTTCTGCTCTCTTAAACCCAGTTTTTACTGTTTTGATTGTCCCATACTTGTCAGCATTCATGTAAATGCCAAGTTTCATATTAGGATTTGGCCTTTGTGGAAACCAAATGACAATCCTGCATGCTTTCTACTCTACTGGGGATATCTAGGTTATTGATGCCGATGTTTTCAGTTCTCAGTATTACTGATCTGATGCTGTCTCACGCTATATGTTTTCTGCGATGTGGTCTTTGTCTGTTTTAAATGCATCCCCTGGATTTGACCTATGGCATGGGATTTTAATGCTGATACTCTGTCATGCTTACTACTATTGCTGAGGCGGCAACATTAGTGTGCAATGCTATCTGGTTTTTTGAATGAGGATCTTGGATGATTACCATGAATTAGTCTTATTCCAATGTGGTGAAGTATGGCTCTGGAATGCCTGATGATTGTGGATGCATCAATTTTCGGCCTATGATTTTGCTGATAAAGTTGGAGATTCAGTGTTGGCAGTCAAAGCTTGGAAACTGGTTTTTTATTTGTAAAGCCATGTTTGTTTTGTATGGCATATACTTTCAGAAGTATCCTCTCCTTTTTCCTTTGGGTGGCTAGGCCTCGTGCCTTCCCCCTCCTTCGGTTTATAGCTTGGTAGATGATTGTCCAAGGTCTAGGTCCCAACCTTGTTGGGATACCGTTTTGCCCATTACTCTATTAATCCTTGTATGTATTAGTATTCATTCATGGATTAATAAAATTTTCTTTGTTGAGCCAAAAAAAAAAGAGAGAGGACAAACTGAAGCAATGGGTTTTGGTATGGTTGATCAAAACAAAAAAGAATCGACTGAGACAATGCATTTTGGGTAGCCGATTTTGAACAGAGAAGACCTTTCAAAACTAGAAAGTTTTCATTTTCTCCGGGCATTTTCGACGCAATGACAAACTGAAGCATTGGGTTTTGGTCGGTGATTGTATTCCTTAGTTATGTCTTACTTGGTTTGGTTACTGATAACAAACAGATATGGAAGATGCCAAGTCTTTGACACTGAAAGAAAAAATCAGAAGAAGATGGGAAAAAAAAAAAAAAAAATTGTTTCAATTCAACTCTCCATTCATATGGTCAGAGATCTTCAAGGGAAACCGGTGAGGGAGGTCCATGAAAGTCTGAATTTTGGCATTGGCGCAAGGCAGCATTTAGTTCGATAAACTCCTTCCAAATGCAGGAATCGACGTCAAAGAAGTCTGGAAGATCTTTACGCATTGAATATTTTCCTCCCTCGACAGAACCCAGGTTCGCGATATAAATACAAGCTAGAATGGGGTACTCCGTTCCAACATTTTTAATTTCTCCAGTAATGGAATCCGACACCACTGGCTCTGCTGTAGTCCTATTTTGTAATAGCAAGCCACCATCTTTCCATAATCCAAGCGGAATTTCAACTCCAAGTAGAGGTCCAGTGGTTACTTCTTTTGTTCCAGGACTCCTCCTATAGCATTGGCACCCATAGGCTATAGCGTCTCTCCTCGTGATCGTAACGAAACCGAGCAATTTATGGAATTTTCATAAAATGCAAATTAACCGCTTCCACGATACTTTTTTTTTAGCGATTCTTGCATACCATTAGGCTCTGGTATACTTAGAAACACCTCATTCACCATGTCAAATGAAAGAATTAACCTACCGTCTTGATCACCAGCGAACAAATAATAAAACCCGTCAGCATATGAGTAAAATTGAGAACCATAGACATCACGAACCGGCACAGGATTGCCATTTAATTCTCTCCAAGAGTCACTTCTTAGGGACAAGACTCCAACTTGTATATACTGGTCATGCCTAACCATATCGAACCACTCTTCTTCATCTACAAAACCCTAACCAAACCACCTTGCAGGCCCTTAGTTTTGGGATCAATTCTGAATCCAAAGGCGTTATCTGACCGCGACACCCCAATTGTCTCATTGCAGAACGCAAATGGTGCCACATTCGGCAATCTCCAATTCTCCATGCCTCTAAAAGCCCAATTGCACCCAACAAATCCGAGTTCTCGGATTAAGTAATTCATGCCAAGCAAACAACCTTATTTTGCTATTGTTTGGCCTTAGAAATATAGAAGTGATGGTGTTCCTGCTTGTAGCTAGCTTAAAAACTTTGGCGAGCAGTGGTGCCGGTACTTTGTAAATTACAGTTTTCCCCTTGCTAATTAATATTCTTTGCATTTTGACCCTTAAATTGTACTCCTAGTTTTCTCTACTTTCATTGTTTATACTTTGTGCTTTGCTGAAAGAGTAGGTTGAATCAAGATAAGATTGAGAGCCCTTATAGGCTTATAGCTCCTTGTTTATTTCTTTTGAAAACTGATGCAGCTTGGGTTGCGTGCCGCTACTTGGAACAGCTCGATAGAAAAGTGGGAAAAACGGCCAGTGGCGGATTAATCCGCGGTTCTTATGGTTGAAGCGAAACGGCCCAACGATCAAGGGGTCTATATACCCATGGGCACCGGTGGTTTTTGACCTAATTCCCTCGTTTAGGCCTCCGAAACATCATATTTGCCGTTTTAGGAAATAATCAATCTGCTAATTACTTGGTCAATCCAACTCCGTTTTGACCTAGGTTTTTGGCAGTAGCTATCTTTTTTATTCTAGTTTCCATATTTGAGCCTAACTCAAATATTTCCGTTTTTGGTAATTTTGGTAATTTTCTTTATTTTATGTTAAGTCGGCAATTGTTGCCTTTTCCTGTTTATTCCTAGGGTTTCCGTAGCCTATATATTGATATTGTAAGCTCTCGGGCTAGTTAGTTGTTTATTGATTAATAAAATTTTGAGTTTTAGAGAGAGTTTCTCTAATTCTTGTTCGTGATCGTTCTTGTTCATCTTTTCTATACGCTTCCCTACATAAGAAGAGACGGTTTTTGTTATTTTTTTCGTCCATTAAGTTTCGTTCTAAGCAATTAATGTAAACTGCCAACCAAAGAACCTTATTTGCATTCTAGGCATAGTTTTTAAAAACCTAAAATACGAGATACGTATCCCACCACGTATCCTTTTTGTATAAAAATCCTACGATACAATTGTGTATCCTATAATATACACATGTAT
This sequence comes from Vaccinium myrtillus, assembly GCA_016920895.1. Taxonomy (NCBI): domain Eukaryota; kingdom Viridiplantae; phylum Streptophyta; class Magnoliopsida; order Ericales; family Ericaceae; genus Vaccinium; species Vaccinium myrtillus. The sequence continues at coordinate 37,552,475 of CM029273.1, forward strand.
CCAATTTCGATATGTATCCTACGATTACTTATTATGAAAAAGTAGGACCTTATTTTGAGAAGCGGAACCCCAAACGCTAATCTAAGAAGTTTGATCTAATTATGGCGACATTCAAACCATATGATAGAAATTCAACCTCAATATAAGGCTTGAATCATATAAGAACTTTTCTTTTGTTTACATACATATGGCAACAAAAAGCCTTAATGTGGTAGATACCAGTGAGGAGCTTGAAATTTCGAGTCATAAAATCTTTTTTAAATGTAATTAAGTATAGTTTGTTAGTGTCATTAGATATAACTAATTTTTAATTGTATGTTAATTATGATTACCGTTTTTTAAGCATAAACTAGATATTGTATTTTAGTTCAAATAAGTAAAGTCCAAAAAAGTCCAATTGACAAAGCCCAAAGATAAAATAATATTGAATGAGATAAATATCAGGTATGAAGAAGCTTTGGATTATATCTTGCTTCTACAAATTCTACAATATTCTTGTCTAATATCTAGATTTTTTGTGAGAATTAGTAGTGTGTAATTCTAGAATCTATCTCAAAGTTTATCATCTTGAATGAAAAAATATCTTTAAACTAGAGCCTTCCTTGGAGTAGTATAAATAGGGATGGATTCTAGCCATTTTGTACCAAGCAAAAAAACTCATACAACTCCTTCCTCATTATTGTCCAAATATTTCTCCCTCTTCCAAAATCTTGTCCAATTAAACATTAGAAACTCCTACATCAGTGTTATTTGGTTGTTTCAATGGAAGAAAAATCTTAATTTTAGGTTTCTTGATGTTCTGGGCAATGCTGTGATTAAGCATCAGCTCATTCAGTGATGTTCATCTGGAGTCAAACAGAGTGCTTGAATGTCATTTAGGAGAAATTTTTCAGTGTCGAGTGGGCACCATGTGGCGTTGCATCCGAGTCGTCCATTTGTATTTTGAACAACCCAGGTCTGTTAAGGTTGTTCGGTGCCCGCTCGGCACTGAAAATTTTTCAGAAAAGTAGTCCCATTACTGGACTTATTGCATGTTCAAGCTCAACCAGACCCAGCTCAAGAAAAGTAGAAGGCTGGCATCGAACTTCCCAGAACTTCCAACCAAAAGAGAGTGTTTCACAATTCGTAAGTCTTTCAACAAGTGTAGAAGCAAAAATTAGTCCAAATACTAGAAATGCAAGAGTTAATAAAGATAGGTTGTAGGATCAACTTACGCATCAGTCAGAGTTTTAATTGGAGGAAAATATACTCCCTCCGTCCCAAATTGTTTGTGCCTTTTTGAAGACTATGCATTTTGCTAGCAAAGGAAAATATATTCCTTATGCCAAAATAGGCCTATATTATCTCAATACCTCTCTATTTCTCTCATTTTTTGGTCACTTTTTCTAAGCTCTGTGCGATTCTTCTCTGTGCGATTCTTGAAACAGGGGTTGTACTTGCGTTATACACGAATTTCTCTCTCTCAAACCCCTCTCAAGAAAATGACAAAGGAATTGGGTGTCCTTCTACCGCTCATTGCCAATACCAACCTACCAATTGCCCAATCTTTTGACGTGTATTTCCTGTCTGTAACTTGGCCAAATTCCTATTGTAATGTCGACCCCGCATCATGTCGACGTCCAGTTCCCCAAAACTTCATCATAAAAAACTTGTTTCTTCTCAAGGGCAGGTACTTCGCAATCTTCTAAGGTTTTCCCCGTGCAAAAAAATCTATGCCAAAAGCCATGGATGGCAAAGTTTTGGGGAACTCGACGTTGACATGATGCGGGGTCGACATTACAATAGGAATTTGGCCAAGTTAAAGACAGGAAATACAAGTCAAAAGGTTGGGCAATTGGTAGGTTGGTAATGACAATGAGCAGTAGAAGAACACCCAATTCCTTCGTCATTTTCTTGAGAGGGGTTTGAGTGAGAGAAATCCACGTAAAACCCAAGTACAACCCCTGTTTCAATACCCATGTTTCAAGAATTGCACAGAGAGGGAACCCCTGTTTCAAGACCCATTTTTTTAAAATCCTGATTGACGTAAAAATTTATGTTTGCATTCATTTTTTTTAATCTTCATTGACGTAAAATTATAACACTTGTTCTTTTTTATAAAGAATAAAGAGAATTATTTATTTAGAACATAAATCGGTCAATTAGCCCCTTTTTTTAATCTTGGGTGAAGTGCGTGAAAACATGTTTGGAAAACATGCTTTTTGAAAAACGTGTTTCCATTTCACGCTTTCATCATGGGTTAAGCTGAATTAATCAAAAAATTATAATTTTACATAATACAACTTAAAAATGTGGTAGGTAAACTCGCTTCCTAAAAGCTTGTTTATAAAACACGCTTTATAAAAACGTGTCTGGTAAACACGTTTTCAGTGTTGTGTTCTGCAGTGTTCATATGGCTCCGGTCTTGCCTTAGATCCCTTTAATTTGTCTGCCTTAGATTTGACTTTCTTGGTGACCATCCTGAGCCCCAACAACATTTGCATCTCCAAGTAACTGATTGAAAATGTTAGATGTTTCGGTAGACCCATATTCTTCATCATCATTCAATGTAAAGAGACCCTTCATATCTCGGAATTTGAAGAACCTTTTTTATTGTGAATTTTGCTAACTGAACACCACCGAACAAACATGTTTTCAAGCTGGATTAAGATTAACTTAATTTTTTTGGTTAATCCGTCTTCACCCACAGTGAAAGCGTGAAACGGAAACACGTTTTCTAGAAAAGCGTGTTTTCCAAACACGTTTTCATGTACTTCGGGAGTAAAGTTAAAAAACGCGCATTTTATTTAATAATACTTTTTAAAAAAAAAATGTAAATCGGTTAATTAGCCGGAAAAAGTTATAGGGTGTGGGACTTTCGTTGAATGGATGTGTTGAAAGTAATCACTGGTAGTGGGTAGAGCTGACTTGGGCTTGGGTTATGAGGGCAAGTTCTGTTGGGCCAAATTGATTTTTAGAGGCAATGCCTTTAAAGCTTGTATGGGCCATAGGACATATGCTTGGACTTTGCTATGCAATTTAATTTAATTTTTTTTGTGTCCAATGACATTATTTGAGAACTATACCGCAATTTGTAGCGATCAATTAGGAACAATATGCCGATACACCGGTATCAGTATGTACCATACCAATAAGAAAAATTGAACGCCTTCCAGTACGAGATTAATACTTTGCTTATAACTTCCATTTTTTATTTGTTTTGATAAGTAAGAAAGAAGGAAAATAAGAAGAGACGGTTTTTGTTTTTGAATTAGCTTGCTGCATTGTGGAAAGATCTTGAGGAGTATTTGCCCCAATCTTCAAGCAGCAGATTTGCGTGAAGCAGATTCACGCTTTACCCGTTCAAAAAAGATAAAAGATTCACACTAACCAATGGAGAAAGCACGGGATTTGCTCCGGCCTGGACCCCGCGACCTACTTCGGCTTGGAAATTCAATTCCGGAAGGCCATCAACCTCCTCGCATTTCTAGGCACTGAAGGTAGCTATGTATATTTGTTCTAGGCAGTGGAGACCAATGGTGCGTTAAACGTCTGTGTTTTGATTTGTTTTTCTATACGCATGGATACCCGATTTGATCCGGTCATTTGAAGATGGATATTATCCATTTTTCTTATCCAATTGGGGTGGGTATGATGATCATTATTAAATACCCGGTTAGGTATGGCGGGAGGGTATGATTTTGCTATCCCCATACCCAAATAGATGTACGGCCCCATCGTACCCGTTCCTCATTATATATACATCACTTTTGGACAATTATATTTTTCTTACCTCAGTCACTGATGAATAATGCTTTAGATATTCATTAACTTTTAGACGTGTATTTAGATACATATGTACTTTAAGTATCCCCAATTGGGCATGGGTACGGATATAGAGGTAAGCCTGGAATTTGGACATTGATTTTGGAAGGTGCACTTCCGATCCAAACTCAACCCGTTGTCATTCCTAGTCAAGCAGGGTGCTTGAATGACATTTAGGAGTATAAGGCTAGCATTAAATTATGCAAGTATTGTAGCCGGCCCAAAACTATACAAACCGGATGATATAAAAACTTCTATTGAGAAATCTTGGAGCACAACACCAAAGGTCAAGTGCAATATAGACCGCTAGCAAGATCATCAATTGCTAGAGATTGTCATTTGCATCAAGACAACGACCCAGCAAGCAAACTATTACAATATCTGCTCTTGCCAAGGAAATCCTATTACTGCAAGTTGTGTCTGTCACCCGCATGAAAAGAACATATTTTTTCCTTCAGTTAAAACTTTGACTGAATTGTAAGTTGGTCCTACAACATATCTTTATTTACTCTTGCATTTCTAGTATTTGGTCTAATTTTTGCTTCTACACTCTCAGGGTGAAGTACAAGGCAAGGGACGAGTTGTGATGCTCTCTCTTTATTTCAGTTGGAAGTTCTTGAAAGTTTGAGTTGTGATACTCTCCCTCTTTGGTGTTCACTTGTAATGGGTATATATCATGCAAATTCCATGGCCCTTGGCACGTAGATACAGAAAATTCTACTTATCAATTAAATTTTACCCATGTAATGGGTGATGTTCACTTGTAATGGGTAAAATTTAATTGATAAGTAGAATTTTCTGTATCTACGCGTCAAGGGCCATGGAATTTGCATGATATATACCCATTACAAGTGAACATCAAAGAGGGAGAGTATCACAACTCGAACTTCTGACTGTAACTTCCAAGAACTTTCAAGAATTCCAATTGAAATAAAGAGAGAGCGTCACAACTCCTCCCTCGCCTCGTACTTCACCCTGAGAGTGTAGAAGAAAAAATTAGGCCAAATACTAGAAATGCAAGAGTAAATAAAGATATGTTGTCGGACCAACTTACGATTCAGTCAAAGTTGTAACTGGAGGAACAAATATCTTCTTTTTATGCGGGTGGCGGACACAGCTTGCGGTAATAGGATTTCCTTGGCAAGAGAAGATATTGTAATAGTTTGTTTGCTGGGTCGTTGTCTTGATGCAGATGACAATCTCTAGCAATTGAGGATCTTGCTAGCGGTCTATATTGCACTTGACCTTTGGTGTTGTGCTCCAAGATTTCTCAATAGCAGTTTTTATATCATCCGGCTTGTATAGTTTTGGGCCAGCTACAATACTTGCATAATTTAATGTTAGCCTTATACTCATAAATGACATTCAAGCACTATGTTTGACTAGGAATGACAATGGGTCGGGTTTTGATCGGAAGTGCTCCTTCCAAAATCGATGTCCAAACTCCAGGCTTACCTCTATATCCGTACCCATGCCCAATTGGGGATACTTAAAAGTAACCAAATCCATATCCGTTTGGATAACGGGTGAAACAGATATATATGTCTAATTTTTTTTATAAAATCTTAAGATATGAAAATAGTCATTGAGTAAGTACGTATCAAAATATATGTCTAAAATTTAATGAATATCTAAAGCATTATTCATCAGTGACTGAGGTAAGAAAAATATAATTGTCCAAAAGTGATGTATATATAATGAGGAACAGGTACAATGGGGCGGGTATGGGTATTTGGGTATGGGGATAGCAAAATCATACCATCCCGCCATACCTAACTGGGTATTTAATAATGATCATCATACCCACCCCTATTGGATAAGAAAAGTGGATAATATCCATCTTCAAATGACCGGATCAAATCGGGTATCCATGCATATGGAAAAACAAATCAAAATACAAACATTTAACACACCATTGGTCTCCACTGCCTAGAACAAATATACATAACTACCTTCAGTGCCTAGAAATGCGAGGAGGTTGATGGCCTTCCGGAATTGAATTTCCAAGACGAAGTAGGTCGCGGGGTCCAGGCCGGAGCAACTCCCATGCTTTCTCCATTGGTCTCCCCAGAACTTAAAGTGCAAATCTTTTATCTTTTTTGATCGGGAAAAGCGTGAATCTGCTTCACGCAAATCAGCTGCTTGAAGATTGGGGCAAATACTCCTCAAGATCTTTCCATAATGCAGCAACCTAATTCAAAAACAAAAACAAAAACCGTCTCTTCTTATTTTCCTTCTTTCTTATTTATCAAAACAAATAAAAAATGGAAGCTATAAGCAAAGTTATTAATCTCGTACTGGCAGGCGTTCAATTTTTCTTATTGGTACGGTACGTACCGATACCGGTGTACCGGCGTATTGTTCCTGATTGATCACTACAAACTGCGGTATAGTTCTCAAATAATGTCATTGGACACAAAAAAAAAAAAATTGCATAGGAAAGTCCAAGTATATGTCCTATGGCCCATACAAGCTTTAAAGGCATTAATTGCCTCTAAATATCAATTTGGCCCAACAGAACTTGCCCTGATAACGCAAGCCCATGTCAGCCCTACCCACTACCAGTGATTACTTTCAACACATCCATTCAAAGAAAGTCCCACACCCTATAACTTTTTCCAGCCAATTAACCTTTTTTACTTTTTTTTAAAAAAATTATTAAATAAAATGCGCATTTTTGAACTTTACTCCCGAAGTACATGAAAACGTGTTTGGAAAACACGCTTTTCTAGAAAACATGTTTCTGTTTCACGCTTTCACCCTGGGTGAAGGCTAATTAACCAAAAAAATTAAGTTAATCTTAATCCAGCTTGAAAACGTGTTTGTTTAGTGGTGTTTAGTTAGCAAAATCCACAACAAAGAAGGTTCTTCTAATCCTGAGATATAAAGGATCTCTTTACATTGAATGATGATGAAGAATGTGGGTCTACCGAAACATCTAATGTGGTAGGAAGCGAGTTTACCTACCAAGTTTTTTAAGTTGTAAGTTGTATATAAAATTATAACTTTTTGATTAATTCGGCTTATCCCATGATGAAAGCGTGAAATGGAAACACGTTTTTCAGAAAGCATGTTTTCCAAACATGTTTTCACGCACTTCACCCAAGATTAAAAAAAGGGGCTAATTGACCGATTTATGTTTTAAATAAATAATTCCCTTTATTTATATAAAAAAGAACAAGTAAGATGACAGTGTTATAATTTTACGTCAATCAAGATTTAAAAAAAATGAATGCAAACATAAATTTTTACGTCAATCAAGATTTTAAAAAAATGGGTCTTGAAACTGGGGTTCCCTCTCTCTGTGCAATTCTTGAAACACGGGTATTGAAACAGGGGTTGTACTTGGGTTTTACGTGGATTTCTCTCTCTCAAACCTCTCTCAAGAAAATGACGAAGGAATTGGGTGTCCTTGTACTGCTCATTGTCATTACCAACCTACCAATTGCCCAATCTTTTGACGTGTATTTCTTGTCTTTAACTTGGCCAAATTCCTATTGTAATGTCAACCCCGCATCATGTCAACGTCGAATCCCCAAAACTTCGCCATCCATGGCTTTTGGCCTAGATTTTTTAGCACAGGGAGAACCGTAGAAGATTGTGAAGTACCTGCCCTTGAGAAGAAACAGGTACTTTATACACATATCTTTATATAAAAAATTTACTATGTTTGTACTCATTTTTTTTTAATCTTGATTGACGTAAAATTATACTAATACTATCATCTTACTTGTTCTTTTTTATATAAATAAAGAGAATTATTTCTTTAGAACATAGTTACTTATGGATTATGGGTGTTTGGGGTTCGATTGAAGGTCTAGTTCGTGGTTAATAGGCTTCGATTGGGCTTCTATGAAGGGGGTGGCAGTTGCTTCGTTCGAACAATGAATGGGAAATGGGGCTAATTGACCGATTTATGTTCTAAATAAATAATTCCCTTATTTATATAAAAAAGAACAAATAAGATGACATTGTTATAATTTTACATCAATCAAGATTAAAAAAAAATGAGTGCAAACATAATTTTTTTTATATAAAGATATGTGATAAAGTACAATTTTCTTCTCATAATTTTTTTTATATACAGTCCTTATCTAGTCCGGGATCCTTAATCCAGGACTCATAGTTCCGGATCAAATTTTTATGATGCGAACCGTCCAATGTGTTTAAAACGTGTTTTTAAGGGTCCCGATGAGAATCATAAAAAAAAATACAACTGCTCGGATCAAGCCCTTCTTGGTCATTTTTTTGTTATGATTTCTCGCGGGGACCATTAAAAACACGTTTTAAACACATTGGACGGTTCGGATTATGCAATAACAAGTTTTAAAACCTTAAAAACACCCATTTTCCTTCAATCCGGGATCCTTGTCTGGATCATAGGTGTGTGTGTGTGTATATATATATATACTAGCATGAACCCGTGCTATGCACGGTTTTGTGCAACTATATGATTATTTTTTTTACTATAAATATACATAATAAAATCTCTATCAACAATAAATGTTGTCTAGATGTTAATTTGATATTTAGTCACGTCAGATATATTCAAAGATGTTAAATTGATATTTAGTCAGGTCAGATATATTCAAATATTCCTCTTCAAAAATAAAAGATATATATTCAAATATTCATTGGAAGGTTGATTGCATGATGCATAATAGAAATATTACACTATGTAAAAATGTTTTATTTGGTTTTTCTTATTTTTGTTTGAGTTTTTTTGGTAGGGAGTCGTAGTTTTAGAAATAAGTGTTCTAGAATATTTGATTTAAATTTATTGATAAAAATCTTCGAGGATTAGGTTAATTTAGTGAATGGAGAAGGGGGTGCAATTTTCAAAATAAATTTGGTGAATGGGTTGGAGGGCAGTTTACCTCTACCCCGCCCTTATCCCCAATCCCCCGTAATCGTGATAGTCGGATCTCTTGTGTTTTTCATTTTTTTTTAAAGTTTCTGGATATCCATCCCCGACCATTCCCTTTTTGGACCGGGGATAGAGGGCAACAAAACCCTGGCAAAGGGATCAGGGCGTGAATGGGGATCAGATGTGTTTGGGGTTGGAGATAGTGATATCCACTCCTGTTCCCACCTTTTTTTTTCTTTCAATTGAACAAATCTACCTCAATAGAAAACGAAAAATAGTGAAAATACACCAATGAATTACTTAATGCAAAATAAGAAGTTTGTGACCTCTTCTTCGACTTTCATTCTTTTATTATTTTCGTGTGACATAAATAAAAACACACAAAGCTGTATTTGCAGTTGTCAATAGGTATCCTTAATATTCCTTGTAAGCTCTTAAAATCCTGTTTTTTGCTATTCAAAAAAAAAAAAAAAAAAAGGGAAAACTTGTCAACTGTTACAAAGGCGGTTGGATGAACGATATTATTAATAAAAGAAGATCAAACGTGTAATACAATGTAACCCTATTATATCATAGTACTTCCATGCATGGCATTACCAATTTTCAATTTTATCAATTTGAAGAGGATTAGAGCACCATAGCCGATGGATCCATTGTGAGCTTAGCACATTCAAAGAAGACGTTCCTGCGATAGTAAAAGGAGAGAAAATCAATCATTCCTAGATCAAAAAAGAAAAAGAAAAACATGGTATTTGATATTCTGAAGATAAAAAAAACAAATCATTAATGAAGTTTAGATTAAGGACGACTATTTTCGATATGCATGTGCGGCACTGTTCTAAAGTTTGATTCGACGGGTGGTGACTCTTGCTTTATACGGGTATTTTTTTATTTTATTTTTTTGGAAATGAAATTACGGTTTGCAATTTTGAAAATGCACAGATCATGGATTCTTAGCAATTAGTAAATTTTTCTCAAAACATTTCCTAATGACAAGTATGATTTAAGAAAGGTATTTTTTTCAAAATATTTCCAAATTATAAGCATGATTTAAGAAAGATATTTTTTTTCAAAATATTTCCAAATTATAAGCATGATTTAAGAAAGATGAAGAACTACCGAAAAAAATACATAAATTAGTACCATTGTTTTACAAATTGAAATCCAAAATGAAAAAGAAACGCAAAAGGCTACATATGTATACAAATATGCTGATATATACGTGAATTTTATGAGCCCCATGTATATGCTTCTATGCAAATATTTTTTTAGCCTTTTCACCGCATCGAAAAGAACAAAAAAGGATGTTAGAAGAGAACTTATGACATTTCAAACTATAACTACAAATTGCGGAAATAATTACCCAACACGGCTCTATTTAGCTACTAAATGTTTTAAATTTGGAAAGGGTAAAAGCCTTTCTTATTCTTTTTTAAATGATTTGTATGAATCCCATAGCCACAAATTTTGAGAAATGATTTGATGAAACATAATAATGAAGCGAAAAATATTTCCATGCTAAAAAACAATGGAAAGGAAAGGAAATTAAAAGAAGTCAATATATAAACTGGTTAATTGGAAATACCGCAAGTTGTTTTTCCCAAATCTCATTATAAATCAACTAAGTCTAAACTTTGGTATTCAATATTTGTATCCGAAATTAAAAATATGCAATATCCATTTCCGAAATTATGATATGAAAATTATGGAAATAAGGATATAGATCAAATAAAACCACGATTGATGGTTTCCAATTTACACTATAAGAAATTTCACAATTGCCGACTAAAGTTTGGTTGGCAAAAGTACCCTATTTAGTCGGGAAAAGGAATCGCCAACCAAAATTTTGTCGGCATAGGTCAGTTTTCCCGACCAAAAGATCATTAGTAGGTAAAAATATGCCACGTGGCAATTCCCTCATCCGAAAAAAATCCGGCCACGTCCCCCTTCCATTAGCTAGGGCTCACATCATCAAGCCAAGCATTGATGTCATCCACGCAAGTCAATTAAATTGACTCCGCCAAGTTTGGAACCGCACAACCTCTTGCTTTGCACTCCAAGCAGTTAACCACTAGGCTACCTAATGACTTGTGTTGTATTGGATCAATAAATATATTTATACTATATTTCATTAAAAAAAAATAGTACATAATTTTTTTTATTTTTAGTGTAAATCGTAATTAAAAATATTAAAAAATTAAAATGCATATTTGTATGTAAATTAAATATTAAATAATTTTTTTCTTAAATAATTAATAATTTTTTAGCAGCATTTCCCGACTAAAATTCATTTTGTCGCCAATTGGGTCTTTCGCCAACAAAAGTTTACTTGCCAATGATAGTTTATGCCGATCAAACAGTATTTAGTCGGCAAATATTCAACTTTCCCCGACTAAATAAAGGTAGTTGGCGTAAGTACCAACTTTCCCCGACTAAAGTCGCATTTGGTCGGAAATGGTGCACATTTGGAGACTAAAATAATTTAGTCGGGATTTGGCCGAACATTTAGCGACCAAAATTTGTTAGTCGGCAATGGCTGTACTTTTGCCAACTAAATTTTTTTAGTCGGCAGTGGCCGCAATTGTGTAATTTGTTCTAGTGTTGATTAGTTATAACATGTTTTTGATGCATATGATTATGTCACATGCTTCGCTCAAAATTCTATATGACAAACCAATTAAAACATGACACTTGTCGCACTCACGACTCTCCTCACGAAAAGTCATTCTGCAATAATATATAAGATATATATTTACAAAGTATGGGAAATATTATTGTCAAAACTTTATGCATAAAAAATTTGCATCATGTGATAGGTAATTACAATGTCAATACTTGTTTTCAAACTCCACCATATTAGAACAAACTACCCATGCACGTTCAAAAGTGGTGCAAATTTGTCTCTACTCTCTAGTAAGGCACAAATTCACTGCCGGACGTCCATAGGGAGAGGACTCTTTATGAGTACGAATCGGAGATCAAGAAAAGGAGCGGGAATTACTTTGAGATAATTTTCGGAGAAGTAAGAAAGGGAGGAGGAGACAAACACAGAGAGAGAAGAGAAAAAAAGAGTATAGTTTTGAAATCCTTGGGCAATATTTGTGGCTACAGTTTCACTAATCAGATAAAAACAGATGCCCGAAGGCAACATATGAGATCTCTCATAAGTTTCTCTCTTTTCTCTCTCACAAAAGTTGTTGTATTTACAATACCATAAATAGAAAATCCTAAAATCTGCGTAAATACGTGTCTGTTCCGTGTAAAACTGCCCGGACGAAAAATCCAGAAGAACAGAACCTGAATTGAAAAATTCCCATCTCAGACAAAATTGCCCGGGCGGCCCTCAAACCCGCCCAGGCAGAAAATCCAGTTTGTTAAAATCAAGCCAATTTCAACACTGACCATACCATTACAGACAAAAATGACAGGATGTTATGATTTTCCTTTCATCAATTGTTTTTGGCATTACTGTTTCAGGATAATAGGGTCATTTACATTGCTTTTTCGCTTACTCCCTCTTTATGCTGACTGGAAGGAGTAATGTTGGCCTGATCTTAATGGATCCGGGTTTGGTGTTGTGCGATAGGTGTTGTGTGCAGTGTTGTGCGGTAAAACTACGTCGTTTTACTCATTTTCTTGGACACACCTCTAAAACTTTCAAGGGCCTTATTTGGAGAAAGAAAAAATCACTACAAAGTGCCTAAACCTACCGCACAACACCTACTCCGGATTCACAGAAAAAGGAGTTTGGTTATAAAAATGGGGGGAGTGAAAATAAATTACCTTTAATATTACCGCAAAAGAACTTTAATTTAACTTCAAGATCGAATCTTTTAATTTAACTTCAAGTAGGCATAATATGGTTGCTAGAATATCTCAAGTTTTCAACCGATTTGCTTATGGTTTATTAATGTAATGCAAAAAGGATCAGGACCTAACAGTTTGTGGCTCAATGCTTAGTTACTATAATCCCAAATGTATCGAAATTTGCTAGACTTAAAAGGTGTTTCGCTTGAATTTATTGGCACTGTAGTTAGGAAGCCTTGCACCATATGCAAAGTGGGTCTCGACGTAAGTGCGATATCTTCCATTTTTCAAGGTAAATCGATTTGAGGGATCAAATCCCGAGTTTTCTTACAAGCCATTATGTATGCTATTCTAGATTTTGGGGTCTCGACGTAAGTGTGATATCTTCCATTTTTCAAGGCAAATCGATTTGAGGGATCAAATCCCGGGTTTTCTTCCAAGCCATTATGTATGCTATTCTAGATTTTTTTTTACCTCACTTAATTTTTCTTAGCAAAAGTCATTTTTGTTGTTAAATTAGCGCCTTGAAAGAGATGTAACTGCTAAACTCCCGGTATCTACGTTCATTCTTAATGCTATTAGGCCAAAGGCCATTGGTTTTTTTTTTACCTGGCTTATTAGTTATTATTCATGACTCTAATGGCGTTAATCAGACAATATTAGTAGTTACTACCCATGATGGTGACTCTGATGGTTGTTAATTAGACAATATTTTGAGATATATATCACAAACTATATATTAGTACATGCTTACTAGAGAACCATTAATTATAACAATATTTCACATGTTCATTCACTTTATTGATTATGGCTCCATAGAACATAATTAGTAGGTGGAAGCATCAGTAGTAACTGAACAAACAGTGAAAGCAGGACTGAACAATATGGCTTAGTGGTGGTGATGAGGTGGGCCTGGCGGGCCGGGCTGGTGAGGTTCATGAGGCCCAGGGGAAGGTCCATGGGGGCCCAACTGAGAAGGTGGAGGTCCATGGTGAGGAGGCCCCGGTTGGTGTGGTGGTTCATGGCGGTGAGGCGGGCCAGGCGGCCCATCTTGCAGTGGCCCATGTGGCGGCCCTTCGTGGTGGTGCGGCGGATTCTGTGGTGGTGGGTGCTGCATCTTCTTCTTCCTCCTTTGTCACCTCTTTCTTTTAGTATTGAGATTGTTGGAATGAAAGGAAAGATATCACCAGCATATATAATGCATTTTTTTTTTCCTGATAACTGGATGTCCTAACCAGCTTGCACATACCTTGATTAATTTCAGGACCCTCGAGGTAACGACCGGGCATAACCCCAGTGTCGGTGGAAGTGTCAAAAAGTACTCGAAAAGATTGTATTATTGTTTCTTATCTTTGCAACTGCGATTGTATTGTTGTATCTTATCTTTGCAGCTGCAATTCATACCCATACTTTTTGTTTGGTAGGTGGGGATAAATGGTAACTGAAAATTCAATCTTGAAATATAGAAGTATTTTTTTGGATTATATTTTGTGGCTCAGGTCTCTCGGATGTTTTGATTGTGGATTAATCACATGAAGATATATAGCTAGCATTTTTAAGTTTTCTTGGATTAAAGATTGAAATACAAAAAAATAACAAAAATAGAAAGGATCTAACAATAGAATCAAATATTGGGACGATTTTCATTTTTTGTTCTATTTATTTCCTGAGTCGAACACGGCTTTTGAGAGAATAAAAGCGTTACTAGAATATTAACTTGGCTCGTTAAAAGCTTGGACCCTCAACCCCAAAAAAAATATTCTCATCAGCGGACTCAATTTTGTAATGGTAGGAAAAATTAGAGATGGCAATGGGTTGGTTCGGTTCGAGTATTGCCATATCCGAACTCATTACCCGAAACTAGATGGGTACCTAAACCGAACCGAACCGAACCGAAACCCAAACGGGTAGGGGAAATTGAAACCATAACTGAACCAATCGGTTCGGTTCGGTTCGGTTCGGTACTCCTAGTTATATTAGAAAACAAAATAAAAATGAAATAATTATGAATAAAAATCAGTTAAACTAGAAATGCTACAGATCCGTTAATTAAAAAGATATGCAGATATGCATCTAGATATTTTAAATGCAAAACTAATAGTATACATCTAAGTAGAAATTCAATGCATTAGAGCTATACACTAGCTAAACTTCTACATATGAAGGGTAATTTTGCAATTACACATATCCGATTCGGTTTGGTTCGGTTATCAGTTCAAACCAGAGACGAACCGAACCGATTCGGTTATCTCACATCCCATACCATACCCGCACCCACAAAAAATATTTCGGGTATGAATCGGGAAAAAAACCGGTTACAGTTTTGTTACCCATCGGTTCGGTCGAGAGTGTCAACCCTAGGAAAAATAGCTCTCTTATTTATGATCAGACTCGAAAAATTATGAACCGCTATTTTTAATGTACGTAGTATGTGGGTAATTTCATTTCCACAAAATATTATGAACCGCTATTTTTAATGTAGCATGTGGGTAACTTCATTTTTAATAAGAGAGCTATTTCTTTCATAGCTCTCTTATTTATGATCGGACTCGAAAAATATTTCGGTTATGAATCGGAAAAAAAACCAGTTACAGTTTTGTTACCTATCGTTTCGGTCGAAATTGCCAACCCTAGGAAAAATAGCTCTCTTATTTATGATCGGACTCGAAAAATTATGAACCGCTATTTTTATTTTAACAAGGTTTGATTTGATAGATCTCTACGTGCATGTCTCAATCACTGCGTCGGTAGTCGGTAGATATTCTAACCTATCCCACAATGAGCTGGGTCTTGGGCCGGGGCCAGGGTATGAGGTCTGGTTGGGCTACAAATTTTTAGGCTCAATCCGGTAGAGGAGGGTGTCAAGAACTGGGCTAAATCACCCAAAGGCAGGTTTCGGCCCACGGGCCTCCTTGTTAGATGTACCCAAATAATCTCACAAACAAGATTGGTGGACCAGCAATATTTGAAAAGTTTAACATTAGGCCTTTGAAAAAACCCGGTTCGGGGGAGGTGCTGCGCTGCCGCCCATTTTGGCACCACGCTGGTACCGTTTCGACAATCGGAGACGTCCACCGTGTAGAGCTCGTTGAGTACTACAAATGTATTGAAAAACAACTCAATCGGATATCGTTACGTGCCTCATTGGAACACAAATAAGTTGAAAAAAAATTAGAACACGTCTTGAAACACTTGATAAAAACCATTGAAACCATTTTTTTTCAACTTATTTGTGTTCCGATGAAACACTTAACGATATCCTAATCCAATTGAGTTGATTTTTGGTACACTTTGTATTCGACTAGCTCTACGCGATGGACGTCTCCGATCGTCGGAATGGTTTTGGCGCGGCGCCGAAATAGGCCTGCGCAACACCCCGTTTCCGAAAAAACTAAACCATTTTACCTGATTGGTTCTCGTTGCTAAATTTCTAGATCTGCTACTGTAAAAATTAGTGAGCTTAAGTTTTATAGCAATGATATCAATATAGGAAAATACTAAAATAGGCTCAGCAGACTTATGTTAAAGTTTAAAAAGTGTTGAAATATGTGAAAATTGTATAAAAAATAGGTGTAAATGTATTGAAAAGTATAAAAGGTGCACCAGAGTGCGTGTTTTTTTATTTTATTTTTTATTTTTGCTTACTATGAGCCCACACTAGGCTCAACATAGCAAGACCCATATCTATGACCTATCCAGGCAAAAGGATATCGAGCACTATTTGAACACATGATAAAATACAATCGGTTTGGAGGAAACTTTTGTTTTCACAGGCGGTGGAAATAACTTTAATCTCAAGTTAAAATGTTAAAAGCATCTTGCGTATACGAAAAGTGAGATGGGCATCACTTTCAACAGGCCAGTGTCGTTGGTTCTCCACGTCTAGCTTTGGCCTACCAATATTTCAATTTTTTTTTCCAAAGTTTTCATGAATTTTCATCAAATTTATTTCTTATTTAAGTGGAGTTATAAGTTTAATTTTTTTTCCTTTTGTCAAACAATAGGATGGTAAGAGGGGTTAGGGGTTAGCGGTACAACAACGGGAGTCGAGCTCCTCTTCTACGAGAACTCGAAAGATCGGGACCTTGAGTAAGGCCTCGAGGTCCAAATCTTAAGGCCTCTTTCTCTCTCTCTCTCTCTCTCTCTTGATCAAAGAATAAAAGAAAACCCTAGAAAGGCTAAAACAATCATATAGGGATACAAACATATAGCACACCATTTTTTTTTATTATAAGTCAGTAATCCAACATAGTACAAAAGCATAAGCAAATTAAGAGTACCAACCAAAGTAAGAACTGAAGACACACACACAAGCAAATTAAGGCTCTATGGAGTACTACTCCATCATCCCCAGCAGAGACTTATTACATAGCCATAACCCTTCAAGGATCAGTGGTGGTGATGTGGTTTGTGAGGTTCAGGAGGGCCACCTGGTGGCGGTGCATGGGGCTCCGGAGGAGGGTGGCCATGCTGCGGCGGGGGTGGCTCATGGCGAGGCGGCGGCGGTTCATGGCGAGGTGGTGGTGGTTCATGATGATGAGGTGGACCTGGAGCCTGTGCGTGTGGTGGTGGAGGGTGGTGGGGATCAGGCGGTGGCGGATTATGCATTTTTCTCTTTACCCTTTGACGAGATGAACAGTGACAGCAATAGTGGCAGTGGCAGTGGTGGTTCTAGTGGAATTGTGACAAAATGAAGTGATAATGTATATTTATAGCTAGAGAGGCCCTAAAGAAATATGGTACCTTTAAAACTACCGGTCAAACTCATGCATTGTTTTTGGTAGGTCAAGACCTAAAATTCAAGGGATAAATCTGGATAACGTTGCTTTTTTTCTTTTTCTTTTTTTTTTTATTTTTTTTTTTTTAGAGCTAGCGAATTTTCCGCTTCAGGTTATGTTCTTTTGGATTTTTTGCCCGGGTGGTTTTAGGTGGGACAGGCGCGTATTTAAGCAGATTTTAGGGTTTTTTATTTATGGTATTGCAAATGTAGTAGCTTTTCTGGGAGAGAAATGAGATAAACTTCTGAGAGATCTCATGTGTAGCCTTTGGGCATCTGTTTTCATCTAATTAGTGAACCTGTAGCCACACAAATTAATATTGTTCAAGGATTTCAGACTATACTCTCTTTTTTCTCTCTGTGTTTGTCTCCTCCCTTTCTGACTTCTCCGAAAATTCTCTCAAAGTAATTCCCCTGGCCTTCTTTTCTTGATCTCTGATTCTCGTACTCATAAAGAGACACAAAATGTGGTAGTTATCCTCTCCCTACGGACGTCCAGCGCTGAATTAGTGCCTTACAGGAGACAAATTTGCACCACTTTTGAATGTTTCTAGTACATGATTCCATCCCGTGATTTTCTTCCAAGTTAAAGTTTTCCACGCAAACCTAGTGCCTCATGGTGATTACTTGATTTGATTTACATTACCTAAAACAAAAATAAGCAGACATGGGGATGCCAAGTTTGAAAACCATGATGTAATTAGTCAACTCAGAAGAACCATGGTCTACTTGGACAATGTTCATACCTCCAGAAATAAATGAAATTACTATTAGTTTTGCCACCAAAAAGTAAAAAAGAATTAATCAGAAGACAGAAAAAATAAAAATTATATCTATTCAAGTCACCAGGGTAAGAGACCTTCAAGGTAAACCGGTGAGGGAGGACCACGAAAGTCATCTGAACTTTGGCGTTCACGCAAGGCAGCATTTATTTCGATACTCCCCTTCTGAATGCAAGGGACGTCAAAGAAGTCTGGAAGATCTTTTCCCATGGAATAATCTCGACCTCCCTCAACTGAAACCAGGCTCTCGATATAAATAAAAACTTGTTCTGGGTTCTCTATACCAACATTTTTTATTTCTCTAGTAATGGGGTCCGATACTACAAGCTCTCTGGTAGTCCTACTTTGTACAAGCAACCCACCATCTTTCCAAAATCCAAACGGAATTTCGACTCCAAGAAGAGGTCCAATGGTTACTTCTTTTGTCCAGCACCCATCCTTCAGCACCCAAATTGTATAGCATCTATCCTCCTCCTCGTGATCATAAAGAATCCGAGCAATGGAGCTTTCATAAAATGCAAACCGCTTCCATGACACATCTTTTACTGATTCTGGTATGCCACCAGGCTCTGGTATAGCTAGAAACACCTCATTGACCATGTCAAATGAAAGAATGAACCTATTGTCTTTATCACCAGCGAACCAATAATAAAACCCATCAGCGTATGAGTAAAAGTTAGAATCGTAGATATCGACGACGGGCACAAGATTGCCATTTAATTCTCTCCAAGAATTACTGCTTAGGGAGAAGACTCCAACTTGTATATAGTGGTCAAACGTAACCGTATCATACCACTCTTCTTTGTCATAGAAAACCCTAATCCAAATCACCTTGTAGTCATGAGTTTTGGGATCCATTCCAAACCCAAAGACACTATACGACCACAACTTGCCAATTGATGGTAATTCTGGGAGGGGAAATTCTGGAAGAGTCCTGAATTGTCTCATTGCAGGGTTCCACAAGGCTACAACATCCCAACCATTGAATAGACAAAATAAGCCATTGCATGGCCCCAAAACTGTGGCATCTCTATTTAGCTCTAACTATGGATATTGATAACAAGGCAGAGCAAGGGTTTCATCCGGAAACAAAGCGAAAAGAAACTTGTTGGAGCCTTGGTCGTAGTGGTGAACAAGGAGACGACCGTTTTTCTTGTTGTCTGTCTCTTCCTGTTTCAAGTGCCTGGTAATGAAACTTAAGTCTTTTGTGAGAGAACACCAAAGCTTGCAAATGCATCTGAAGCGCATAAGAGACTTGACGGGTAACCTCAAGAGAATCTCAATCACCACTTCTTGAGGCAGATCATAGCCAACTTCTTTCTGTACCATAGATTCAGTAATATTATAGCAAATCCCCATATCGTCTTCTTATTCTTCTTCTCACCACAACCCTAAGATTATCTGGAACATATTGCATACACTTCTTCAATTCCTGACCTATAACGGATAGTCATAGAATACAAATCATATACCAGAAAAAGAAATGTTATTAGGACCAAGGTCCTAATGAAATTGAAGTGTCCTTATTCTAGCTTAAAAACCAAATGGTTAGATGACACTCAGATATAAGTCTTGTAAAGCTACATGAGACTCAGATATTAGTGTTTCACTTGCTTTTCCATCAGAATGCAAAGTTACAGAAACGAACCACAACCACGAAAATGAAACCTGGTACAAGGCTAAGATGTAGAAACGGTAATATGCTTGACAATAGCATATGGATACAGAAAGGAGGTGTTTGTGACAATTATAGCAATATGAGCAGGGGATTACCAGTTGTTGAACTTAAATTCTCGGACTTACCATCACAGAAATATGGATTTATCTAATAAAGGCAATGTTAATAAACCCCCAAAATACTTAATCTTCAACACGCATAAAGCTGAAATCTTGCATAATATTTGACTCTTCAGGGAAAAAATCAATGGAAGGACAAAAATGCAACGAGGGGAAAAAAAGGAGAGAGACAGAACAACCAATTTCATAAAGAGATGGAGATAGCACAACTAGAGAGAGAGAGAGAGCACAACCAATCACGCAAGTATGCATCCAGTCAGCAACACATACTGAATTACAAACACATTAATCCTAAATTCATCTGCTCATCTGGTGGTGTCTTTGTGGACACGTTTGCCTCTAGTTGGTCAGTCTGGTCTCTTCGAATTCAAGTGAATCACACAAAGCAAAATTAGTTTCTTAAGTGCCTTAAAAGGATAGAAACATTCCAGACACCATTTCAATTGCCCAACAAATCACTTGTGAAAAAATGCTGCTGACGGGGGACCTGACTTTGAACTCCTTGCAGAGCTTCTGACATAGGTTTAGTTGCTAGATCTTCCTTTCTCTATACTGATCTGTTTCGTTTATATTTTCACAAGAAGAAAATTTTTCAATTTGGACTGTTGGACCGAATAAGACTTCAAATAAAGTCTAGGGGTGTAACCGGTTCGGTTCGGATGGGTTTTTGACTGAACCGAGCAAAATCGGTTCGGAGTAACCATAGAACCGAAACCGACTTTTCAGAGATCGGTTCGGTTCCGGTTCGGTTCAGGAGGGAGAGGCATAGAAATCTACAGGCGTGTGACCCAGAAATTCCCAGATATACAGATCAAAGAGAGGAGAACAATTATACAACCAGATATAAACTCAGATTTACAGTTCATACACAGATTTATACATAAACTCAGATTTACAGAAGTATATACACATTTATATACACCACACATACATATTACACACAGATCGAGAGAGAGGCGAGACCAAAAGTATCGAGTATTGACGACGGCACTCGCAATCGTCCGATCCATCATGTCCATCATCATCATCAGATCTGCCGTCTACGCCATCATCCATCGTCGTCGTCGTCGTCCGATTCCTCTTCGTCCGAGAGAGACGCCATCATCCATCATCATTATCACCGTCTGATTCCTCTTCGTCCGAGAGAGAGAGAGAGAGACGCCGCAAGGGCTAGATTCAAACCTAGCATAGAATATGCTTAGGAAATCTAGCATGAAGCTAATCTAATTTCTAAGCCAAACTAACATAACATGACAACTTCCTTTCTTGATAGTAAAATCTAATTAATTTCTACATGTGAAACTCTGGTCCCTTGTCCTTTTTTTTAAGGCCTAAGCAAATTTTGGTTGGCTATTATAATTCACGACGGTTTTAATTTTCTCTCCTCCGGGCGGCCCAAGCACCTAGGCCATTAAAGGATTAGGATAGCCTATGGCAATCTAATTTTGAGATGCCTTACTTTCATACACGAATCTTTTTATCAGGATTTATCGTTCCATACGATTAATCTCTCATATATATATACCAAATTTTATGCAAAACACTTGAATTGTATACAATAAAGGCTAAGTATTTCCTGAATTTTAAAAAAGAAGAAACATTATTTGCATATACAAAATATACACACACATATATACATATATTACATCAAAAAATTTAACATGAATACATCAAAAATATTCGCAATGAAGTTGGGCCCCCCTGTCTAAGCAAATTTAAAGAGTGCAACTTTGCAATTACGCACATACACACAAGGCAGAGGAAGATAAATTAGAGACCGTAAAAAATATAGCAGCAAAAAAATACATTGACGAAGAAGAAGAAGAAGAGACGAGCATATACCTTAACCTGAGAGACCTCAATCTTCGTAATTCCAGCACAATCTCAATGGAGGAGAGACTGGGAAATCTAGATCTTTTTAACACAGCGTTATAGCAGAAGAAGACTAGATATCGTTCTAGTAGACAAATGGGTGACTAGATATCGTTCTAGTAGCAAATCCTAATTCAACTAGGGCTCAAACTGATTAAAGAAGTAGCAAATCCTAATTCGACTAAGACTCAAACTAATTAAAGAAGAAATAAATCCTAATTAGACTAAGACTCAAACTAATTAAAGAAGAAATAAATCCTAATAAAATTGGAAATCAAAATCAAACTGAATATGGAAAGATAATAATTCTAACCTAAACAAAAATATTCCTAATTAAAATCTTATTCTAAAAGAAATTCAAATAAAAATAAAGAAACTTCATAATTTTGTCCTACATCCTTCCCTCTCTTAAAAAAAAAACTCGTCCTCAAGTTTCTAGTGCTTGAAGAAACTTGGTACGTCTTCTCTTGTCCGCATCAACTTTGTATTTCAAATTTATTTTCTCAAATCTTTGAAGATGGCACTAAAATATTTTTCCTCCGAATCCAAACACTCAGAAATTTAATTGAACAATGAAACCTCCTCTAGAAAAAACCTACTCCGTAATGGTGGAATCTCTATAGGATTGTATTGCTCCTAAATATTTTTCTTCGTTTGCTATCTGGCCAGATTACGAACACTTTGACTAAATCTTTTTAATATGGTCAAAAGCAGATTATTCACGTCGAGGCTAGATGACTCATAAGAAACTCTGGTCAATTATGTGGAAAGCAACTCGTTAGTGTGCATTATATTGCTCCTAAATATATTGTAACGTTTATATATAACCTTTTTTGAGTCGGTTGTGCAAAATTTGAAATCAATACAAAATCATAGCATGGTTCGAATTAGGGAAGCCATAAGTTAGTATTCATACCCATACTTTTTGTTTGGTAGGTGGGATAAATGGTAACTGAAAATTCAATCTTGAAATATAGAAGTATTTTTTGGATTTTATTTTGTGGCTCAGGTCTCTCGGATGTTTTGATTGGAGAGTAGATTCAGAAAGATTATTAATCCACATGCTTTTGTTAATTCACATGAATTTTTAAGTTTTCTTGGATAAAACGTTGAAATACAGAAAATAACAAAAATAGAAAGGATCTAACAATAGAATCAAATATTTGGACGATTTTCATTTTTTGTTCTGTTCTATTTATGTCCTGAGTCAAACACGACCTTTGAGAGAACAAAAGTGTTACTAGAATATTAAGGGGGTGTTCCACTAACATTCATTTTTTGTTCTGTTTTTTTGGTTTTTTGGTTTTTTTTATCTTTAGTTTTTTTTAAAAACCAACTTGTTCCACTAAGTAGCTTTTTGGTTTTTTGGTTTTTTGAGTTGTGTTAACAAATTACCAATCTACCCTTTATCCAAACAACTATTGCTCCTTTTTTGAAAGCCAGCCTTTTTTTAAAGTGCCACGTTGCTACTGGAGGGCCCACGGCCCAGTAGCTAATAGTAGTACAAAACTTCGGAGAATATGTCATCCATGCAACCTGAAGGTGCCACGTTGCTACTGGAGGGGCTAAAGGACAAGGGAGGGTAAATTCGTAATTTCACATGGGTTGGGTACATTTACCTGATTGTACGAACTGTTTGTTTTTTTTTTTAAGTTAGTGGAATGAAGTAGTTTTTTTGTTGGTTTGTTGTGGGTTTTTAGTTAGTGGAATGAATTAGTTTTTGAGTTAAAACAAAACTGTTTTTTTTTTTGGCGGAACGGGGCATAACTTGGCTCGTTAAAAGCTTGGCCCCTCAACCCCCAAAAAAAAAAATGTTCTCATCAACGGTCTTAATTTTGCAATGGTAGGAAAAATTAGAGATAGCAATGGATCAGTTCGGTTAGGGTATTGCCAGATCCGAACTCATTGTCGGAAACTAGATGGGTACCCAAAACCGAACCGAACCGAAACTCGACTGGGAGGGAGAAATTGAAACCATAACTGAACCAATCGGAAATCGGTTCGGTTCTGGTACTCCCCGTTAAATTAGAAAACAAACTAAAAACGAAATAATTATGAATGAAAATCAGTTAAACTGGAATTGCAACATATCCTTCAATTAAAATGATATGTAGATATGCATTTAGATATTTTAAATGCAAAACTAATAGTGTACAATATACATCTAAGTAGAAATTCAATGCATTGCAGCTATACATAGGCTAAACTTCTACATATGAAAGATAATTTTGCAATTACACATATCCGGTTGGGAGAACGGTTCGGTTATTAGCTCAAACCAAACCCGTTCGGTTATCTCACATCTCATACCATACCCTCACCCACAGAAAATATTTGAGTTTTAGTTAGGGGAAAAAACCAGTTACAGTTCACGAACTCATCGGTTCGGTTGAGATTGTCATCCCTAAGAAAAATAGCTCCCTTATTTTAATGATCGGACTTGAAAAATTATGAACCGCTATTTTTATTTTAACAAAGTTTGATTTGATGGATACCTATATGAACGTCTCAATCACTGCGTCGGTAGTCGGTAGATATTCTAACCTATCCCACAATGAGCTGGGTCTTGGGCCGGGCCCCGGGTATGATGTCTGGCTGGGCTACAAATTTCTAGGCTCAATCCGGCAGAGGAGGGTGTCAAGAACTGGGCTAAATCACCCAAAGGCAGGTTTCGGCCCACGGGCCTCCTTGTTAGATGTATCCAAATAATCTCACAAACAGGACTGGTGGACCAGCAATATTTGAAAAGTTAACATCCATGTGGGATCAGGATGAAAGTCAGGCTCAAATGCAGTGCTGGTAGCAAATTTCGGCCGTTAGATCGAGTTTTGAACGGCTCGGATGTGTTTTGATTTTTTACCAGTAAAAACATATCAGAATTAAAGAAAAATTGCCGAACGCATCCGAGCCATCCAAAACTCGATCCAACGGCCGAGGGGTGCACAGCAACACAACCCCTCCCCCGAGTCCGAAAATTAGTGAGCAAGTTTTAAAGCAGTGATATCACCATAGGAAAATAGTAAAATAGACTCACTTATGTTAAGGTTTAAAAAGTGTGTTGAAATATGGGAAAATTGAAAAAATAGATGTAAATGTATTGAAAAGTGTAAAAGGTGCACTAGAGTGCGTGTTTTTCTAATTTTTTTTTGTGCTTACTGTGAGCCGACACTGGGCTCACAATAGCATGCAAGACCCATATCTATGACCCATCCAAGCAAAAGGATATATAGAGCACTATTTGGCCACATGACGCAATACAATCGGTTTGGAGGAAACTTTTATTTTTACAGGTGGTGAAACTAACTTAATCTCTAGTTAAAATGTTAGAAGCATCTTGCGTATACGAAAAGTGAGATGGGCATCACTTTCAACAGGCTAGTGTAGTTGGTTCTTCTCGTCTAGCTTTGGCCTACCAACTTTATTTCAATTTTTTTTTCCAAAGTTTTTATGAATTTTCATCAAATCCATTTCTTATTAAAGTGGAGTTATAAGTTTAATTTTTTTCTTCCCTAATAGAGGTCATTTTCTTTGCATGAAAGAATTGAAAAGCCTCTGTTTTACTTTTTGAATGGATGAAAAACATGTTTTATAAGGTATAAATGGTGTTTTATGGTGCAATTGAGCCATTAAATGAAGTTTTCAAGCTTGTTTTCCTTGCATCAGTGAGTTAACACCATTTTCCTATCAGTATCAAAAGCAAAACAGAGGTGAAAGTGGATTTGAGCAAGTACCTGAAGCAGTAGTTTCTGGCACCTAAAGTAGCAGCTTCAGGCGCCTAAAGCCCCTTTCAGGCGCCTAATCCTCTCCTTCAGGCGCCTAAAGCACAACTTCAGGCGCCTGAAGCACTCCTTTAGGTGGTTGAAAGAAAACAGGAGGATTAGATCTAATTTTACAAAAAGGTCCCTAAAAGCTTTCTGTTCCATTTTATTTACAGTTTGTATAGTTGTTGCTACCATTATTCATGTCATTCTGTCATCATGTCATATCATCTACACGATCACAAGCATACACGTTCATATGATTAATCGTGATGACCTTTGCATACTTGTTTCATTTACCTTGTTTATGTGGTTTGAGTTTAAGAAATGAATGTTTTCTAAAAATCCCTTAAGTACTTAGTAGAGACCGGTTTCCATAACCGGGCGAGGGGGTACCTTAAAAACCTTCCCCCCTGATAACTTAGCTCCCGAGCCCGAGAAATCTTGGTAACGATGCGCCGGTAAAAGTTTTTTCCAAAGTAAGGGCAAAAGAGTCATTTTTGAAAAATCGGTTTCTCAGGTACGGGCCTTAAACCCGGGTGGCTACTCCAAAATCAAAACCATATTTTCAAAACCATTCGGTGAATTTTTGTGGGGTGTCCACAATATTCACACTCTACTTTACGTCATATTTGTTTGAGTCTGACATGTGACACATTTTAAAAAGGCGTAAAAGAAGGAATCACACCATCAAAAAGACTTAGACATAGTTAAACTCGTGCTATTTTACAAATTATGGTAACCAAAAATTGATCATCCAACATGGGCTTCTCCATGATTTTGTTGGTCCATAAAATAATCGTCACTCAAATAGCGTTGCACTCGTTTGTTTTCAAACCAAATAGGATTTGCTTTCATTTTGATGGTCTATCCATTGACTGGTCCACACATTAAAATGAAAAGAAATAAAATTAAAAGAAAAGAAAGAGAGGTAAAGAATAAAACCATACCACCAAAAGAAGTTCTAAGAAATTCGCCACACGTCCATTGAATTAAACCTGCAAAAACATATTAACTCGAGGAAGATATATAGTGGAGGGGAAGGGGAACCCTAACTATAACTTGATGAACTTGACTATAATCTAAATGAGAACGTATAAAAATAAGAAACACAGTGTAAGAGGTAAAAGAACTTAACCATAAGCAGACTTCGGTTAAAAAATAAAGGAGCAAATATGATGAAAAGATCAAAATGAAGATTAAAAACATGAAAGAAAGATCTTACCTACTTCCAAAGCTTGATAGTGGCTCCAACTATCTTCACGATTCAGAATCAAACTTCCTGTGAAGGACATCAATATATTCAACTAAATTTAGAATTTTAGAATCTAAAACAATTCGAATTAGATTACCACGACAAAAAATCAAAACAAAAGTGATAATGGCTCATACCCATTAAAAAGGACAAAAAAAAAAGGGTTTCTTTCACCTGTTCCAATCCACCGTTGAAAGATGGTTCGAGGAAGAGGCGATCATGGCGGCGAGGGGGGGAAGGGAGAGGAAGAGATGGGAGAGCAGAGAAGTAGTGTATTATTGAGAAGAGAGAAAGAGAAATGTTTTATGAAAGAAGAAAGTATTGGGGGATAATGAAACAAAAAGGAGCATTTATGGTAACTTAATGAAATCTGACTATTGAAAATCTCTTGAATATAGCTCCCACTGATCCTTGGTTTAAATTTTGAATGAAGCTTATTGATGTCCGTTGGATAAAATTTAGACTTTAATCTCACCATCAAACACTTTCTTGCACTTTTGATTGCAAGATCCTTGAAGGCAGAATATGGGCCCTAGGATTGAAAGAAAGATTCAATCATCATTAAATCAAGGCCCTCCAATGTGCCACGGAGGTCACTTGTGAGAGAGACATTTTTGAAAACCCTTGTGTAATGTAATATAGATTTGTATATCAGGAGTATATTTTCCTTAACTAAATCTATATGTACGGACGGTTACCTTAAAATTAGGATTTACATAAATCCCTAAAATCACTCATTCTCTCTCTCTCTCTCTCTCTCTCTCTCTCTCTCTCTCTCTCTCTCTCTCTCTCTCTCTCTCTATGATTCATCACTTTCCTTTCTTTGTATAAAGCAACGTGATGAGAGAGAGCCGCCGACTTGGTCCAACACCATGCACACATAGACTTCTACGAAGTGTACACTTTCTTTCATTTGCCTATGGCTATGAAATAGAACCTAGGCTTTCTCGCATGAAGCAACAGAGGGTAAAGCTTTGGTGGGATATCATCTATGCCCACTTTGCTTGAGATCGGTCTCCTCCAATTTTACAGATGTGGTTGGTTCAACCTTCATTCAACAAACATGGATCTGGGTTTTGTTCGATTTTGACCCAGTTGTCGACGGCATCGGCGTGGATCTGGGTTTTGTTTAATTTTTCTCTATATATGTCCTATTTTTTTTGGTATTCGTGGTAAACACTTTGTTCAATTTTTATATGTATAGTAGGTTACAAACATGATAGATCCTTTGTTGTGTTTTCCATTTATTCCTCATTGTTCAGGCTTACACCACAATTTTTTCTTGATTTCTTGGTCGATTTTTGTTTTGATAATACACGGAAGATTTTCATAATGATTTATAGCTCAGTTATCATGTTAAATTTGCAAAATGGCTCATTATAATTGCAGAAGTTTTCATGGTAATTAAATTTATCATGTTAAGTTTTGTCACATGGATTTTCATGGTAAATAATTTCACCATAATAGGAAAGAGAGAGAGAGAGAGTGAGTGTTGACGTCGGGGCTGTGATTTCGGCGTAGATCGGAGCCCTTTGGGGTTTTGATCTCGCTGGGTTTCATTTCTTTTCCTTTTCGTTTGGTTGGGTATTGCTTTCATTTAACAAGCTAGGATGCTACCATTTTTGTCCTTGAGTTGTTAAGATTTGTTCCGATGAGTAAATTCCAGTTAGGGCGGAAGTCTTTTGAATTTGTGAGGGATGGTGTTGGAAGGAGTCGAGCGTTGATAGTGGAACGATGGGGGAGTTTCCAGAGTCCTTTTCTCTATTGGGGTTTGAAGTGTGCTGGTTGGGAACACAGTTACATAAGGTATCTCATGGAAAAATGGGCAGTGGTTTCATGGGAGGTTTGAGAGGGAAAAACAGAACACTGGAGTGTGGTCTTCGTCAAAATCGGGTAGGGAAATTTGTGGA
Source organism: Vaccinium myrtillus (assembly GCA_016920895.1). Classification (NCBI taxonomy): domain Eukaryota; kingdom Viridiplantae; phylum Streptophyta; class Magnoliopsida; order Ericales; family Ericaceae; genus Vaccinium; species Vaccinium myrtillus. The sequence continues at coordinate 37,581,104 of CM029273.1, forward strand.
GGTGAATCTCATAGTTTCGAATAGGAGCAGAAAGTATGTATACCGGAATCGGAGGGGTGTGATGGGTGGTCAACATTTGCATCAAGACTAGTTGATTTTGAGCTATGTTGGAGAGAGAGATTTGATTCTCAAAGGGAACCTTCTTCGATGCAAAACGCGATCGCAGCCAGCAACATCTATGATGATGATAGACTGATGGGTTTCTTGGGTCGCATCTGCCTAGACCAAATAGGAGCATCAAGGGTCCCGATCGAAGAGTTGAAAACCATTTGCGAATGGATTGATCAAATATGCGGCGACCGTAGCAAATCAACAAAGGCGATTGAGGGGAAAGCTGTTGAGCAATTTGCTAGGGGAAAATCAAATAATGGAGGAGCTGAGAAACTGGCGGCGCGTGAAGCATTACAAAGGGAGAAGCGTGTGGGTATCCCAAAGGTGAGTGATAATGCATTGGAAATTTCAGAACATAGAGTGATGTGTGGGTTAGGTTCAAGGGAATTTATTGAAGCAAACAAAAATCATTTTTCGAGAGCGTACTGCATTACAAGTGGAAGACGTTGCAACTTTCAAAATCAAAATTCAAGTGGGGCTTTTATTAGGGGAGAGGGTTTGGCCCATTCAGGAAACAAGTGGAGTAACAATAATACTGGTAATAGATATTCTATTTTCCATGCAAGGAATAAGCTGCTAATGGATTCTAAAGTCATGGGCCACGTAAAGTATGTTTGGGTTCCAAAACAGAAGCTAATTGGAGGGAAAAACTATAAGGGTCAAAATGGCGATTCGAAAAGGGAGTCTTCATCAACTAGTTCTATTGAGATGAGGGTTGCTGCTATGGGGGACAACTGGAATGTGGGACAAAATTGTTGTATTGCAGTCTCAAAATCTTTTGGCACTACGGATAGAGATGCAAAGTTGTTTCAAGAAGAGGTTAATATTGAAAAACTGGAGAGGGATGCTTCTGAACATAAAAGGTCAAACCAAGAAATAGTTAGCGAGCCTGACAAGGAAATTGGGAGACAGAGTTTAATCGGAGGGGTAGAGCAGGACAAAGAGCATAAAGGGTCAAACCAAGAAATAGTTAGCGAGTCAGACAAGGAAATTGACAGACAGAGTTTAATCGGAGCGATAGAGCAGGACAAAGAATTAGAGAAGGTTTCACAAGCAATATATGCATCTAAAAAGGTTAAGGGCAAAAAAGCTGTTGAAGGGACGGTTTTGGTTTTCGAACCGTTTGGAGTTTTTTAGGGCGCAACGAAGATGTGGGAGTATTAGGATAAAAAATTTGATATTTGGGGCGTAGTCATAATGTCTTGGGTTCTGCTTCTGTTGTTGCTTGTGAGTTATTGGCTCTTTTTGTTTGGTGCTTTTTTAGGTGTGGATTTTGTAGTTGGGGTTTGGTTGTGTTTGATTGTTTGGTTGTCTTCTTGTCAGCCTTCCTATCCTTTGGGTCTCGAGAGGCATATGATTATCGTTGGGTGGGATGCCAACCTCGTTGGTACCGCTCCTCGCTTTGATGCTTTCTCTTGCTCCGTTTAATCTTGTATCTTTGATATTTGATTAATAAATTTTTTGCCGTTCAAAAAAAAAAAAAAAAAATTCACCATAATAGGAGTTTCATGAATTGTGTACTTGGTTTTGGTAGAATGAAAAAAATGATATATTAATTTACTATGAAATTAAACTCATTATTCGTTATATAGTTCAACAGAGGATTCATGGTAAATAATTTTACCATGTTTTTTACATAATCTAAGATAGTCCATTATTTTATCATGTTTTTTATATAGTCTAATATGGTCCATTAATTTATCAATTTTTTTTGTTCGTTGTCATACGAATTTTTTTATTTGCGTAGTTTTCCTGATTTAGGAGAGAAGTTAGGAGTGAGAGAATTAAAAAAAAATTAGGAAAAAAGAAGATTTGAAAGATAAGAGAGAGAGAGAGATTGAGATTAATTAGGAAAGATTAGGAGAGAGAAATATTAGGAAAGATTATGAGAGAGAATTATAAGATTAGGAAAGAGATAGATTTTTCAGTATAGGAGAGAGAGAGAGAGAGAGAGAGAGAGAGAGAGAAGAGAGAGAGGAAAATTTAGGACATAAATATTAGAAAATTAGGAGAGAGAAATATTAGAAAAATCAGGAGACAAATATTAGAAAAATTAGGAGAGAGAAAGGGTATTTTTGGGTTTATTTGGATTTTAGGATAGAATCATAAGTATTAAAACTCTATAGGATAAAATCATAATGATATTTTTTGTACATGATGCCTAATTAACTCTCCCCTTTTTTTTTATAAATGCACTCCAAATTTTTCTTTTAGTGTTTGTATTATATGTAATATACAGCATATAAATTAGGAAAATGATCTTGCATCCCACTTTTTGTAAATGCACTAAAAAATTTGCCTTTCAATGTCAAAAGAACAAAATAAAAATTGTACAAACTTTTGCCTATTAACTTTGTAAAACAGACACTTATTATGGAATAGCCAAAAATAAAATACTCAACTTTTATTTGGGGCGGAGGGAGTAACACGTAGCGAATTAGGGAATATAGCCTATAAGTTAGGAATATAATTTTTGCATCCCACTTTTTTTTTTATAAGTGCACTATAAAATTTGTCTTTTACTGTTTCTAATGTGAAAATTAAATACTCAACTTTTATTTGGGGCGGAGGGAGTAACACGTAACGAATTAGGGAGTAACACGTAATGAAAATTTGTCTAGAAGTTTGTGGCTAAATGCTTAGTTGTTGTAATCCCGATTATAGTGATGCCTATCATCTCGCGGTTTAGGATTTTCCATTGTATTATGTATTCTGTTTCAGCTGATTTTCAGCTTTGCAATGAATTGAAATTCCCGGTCCTATATAAAAATATGTCGGAATTTGCTATTAAGGCCAAAGGCATTGGCATTTTTTTCACTTGGTTTATTGCTCATGATCCTGGCTCCGACGGTGTTAATTACACAATATTATGAGATATAAATAGCAAACCAGATAGTTTTAGTAAAATCAAACATAATGTGTCGGAATTTGCTAGACTCAAAACACATTTGCCATAATAAAGGACATGAAATCCACCGTGCTACAACATTTCACATTGCATGCACTTTATTGATTATGGCACCCTAGCAGGGGCGGTACAAGGGGTGCAAGGGGGACCCCGGCCCCTCCGCAACCCCTACTATCCTCACGTATTATACTAGTTTTTCAGGTTAATTAAGAAAAAATTCTATGAGACTAGCCCCTGCAAGTATCTTGAGTGGAAAAAAAAAATCCTAAAATATCTATTTGTGTTGGGTAAAAACTCCTAAAATTTCAAGTTATCAATATTTTTTAGGTTGCTTTTTTAAAATTGGATTAATCTACCGACCGCCCAATGGGCGGACAATAAAGTGTATAGAATCTGAATTCTTACATGTAAGAATTCTTACATGTAAGAATTCAAACATTGAAAACTCTTCCATGTAAGAATTATGATTGTTTTGTGTTTTACCGTCTGCCCAGTTGGCGGATAATAGAAAGATCCTTTAAAATTTAACAGTGGCTACGCACATGTACACAATATTGTTTCTTATTCGGATCTCGCAAGTAGTAACAAATGGTTGCAAAATTATTTTTTTTATGAATAAGAAAATACACGTGATTCAGCCCCTGCTTGACTCCAATCCTGCATCGGCTACTGCTCCCTAGAACATAATTATTTGGTGGAAGCATCAGTAGTAACTGAACAAACAGCAGAGGAAGCATCAGCAGGACTGAACAGTATGGCTTATGCGAGATTGAGCTAATCCAACTGCCGTGGATATTGCTAATGCAATGGCAATATATGGTTGGGGATTATACAACTCCCATGGATAATGCTATCGGGGAGAGTATTAGAGCTCATGCTCCAGTTCAAGACATTGGGTGGGATGAGATTGAGTTTGGAATTAGAGAATCTATTCTTTTGCGTGTTGGGGTAATATGAATTACACGCAACACGTGACACTCGCGAATAAGTGCTTTCACATCATCAAGGGATGACCTACCTGAACAAGGGATAAGGCCCAGGCACTAGTGCCTGCTCCGGTCATAAGGCAGGACCCGAGGGGCCCTTTGAGGCTTAGCAGCGATCTATTGGCGAGACGAAGCAAGTCGTGACTTTGTCCTACACAGGAATGGAGGAGGATCTAGTGGATTGGTGGTTTTAAAAGAGGAAGGTTTGCCACGAGACCATCGTGGGAGTATGACATCACCCTCGTGGCCAGGAGGTGCGGAAGGGACAAGTGTCGAGACTTGATCGGACCACTAGATACACATGTATTGGCCCTAGCAAGAATTCACCCAGAAAAATTGTGACATCTTATATTCTTTCATATCATTTGGCCTCATTATTCACACTAATTTACGGAAAAAAATTGTATGTATATACTAGTTAGTAGAACTACTAGAATTAAGGCACCACGTAGCATACTCACTAGGCAAAAAATTTAATTGTAGAGAAAGTGAAAATATAATTTCAAGCATATAAAAGATCCGGACACCATTCAGACCAATGCTTTTGGATTTCGTTGAAAACCTAAGTTGAACTTACCTTTTCGTTCGTTGTGTAAATACTTCAATGGTTTTGTCTAAATACTAATATACCATCATCTTCATCTTGAAAACGAGCCTGAGCACCACTAAAAAAGAAGCTTAATTATGGATTTAAGCCAAGGTGTTAACCTAGTCAAATTTTTTTTGCTTTTGGGATTGGATTTTTAATAACAACATCCACTATAGTCATTGGGATATAAAACGAAAAACCATATCCGATGTATCCCAAGTCTAGGCGAAATAAGTAAAATCAACACCTTAGAAAAGCATACGATAATTTTGTGTCTATCTATATGAATCCAAAGAAGGAAAAATGCAGCAGTATCTATCTATAGTTTCTTCTTGGTAGCCAAGTCCTAGCCTTCATTTTTTCACAAAGCAAATGGAGACTCAAACGCTAGAGTATCAAGCACATCTCGACGCAAGAGAAAAGAGAAGAAAATAAAATGAAAAAAATTCTTAAATATGGTAGTCGTTTTTTTTTTCTTTTTTTTTTTGAGCAAGCAAAAACATATATTTATTAAACGAAAATAAAGGGACACTACCGGCCCACCAGTACAAAACAGAAAAATACAGAAAAAATAGAAAATACAACAACATCGGATTCGGACCCGTCGGAGGGTGGATAGTCCATAGGACCAAGTCCATAAGACCAAGCCAAGATGCTTACTCCCGCTGCAAAGGCCACATCTGGACCAGAAGATCGAAACCGGATCAGCCGCTCACGCCGTCACTGCCAGAGAACTTGATAATAATAATAATAATAATAATAATAATAATAATAATAATAATAATAATAATAATAATAATAATAACTTGATAAAGGAAGAACAATCACAGGTATGGAGTCACCGTTGTTGATGATGGCGGTCATCAAATGACAACACTCTTGAATTGTGTTGGTAAGTGGCATATGACCTTATTGTTCTTGCAATCACCTACTCTTCTTCACTATTCTTCATTCACATGTACCTAACTTCCTGCATAATGATCAGTTTCAATAGAACTGTACAATCGACAAAAAGCATCATAGATGCATGAAATCAGTCTCAAAAAGATTTTTGGTGACAATCGAATATAATGAGAAGTGAGAACCATAAATCTTATCTCAATACAGTGGATGTAAATGCAAAATGAATTTTAAAATGTGGTATGAAAGGAACAATATAAAAGAGAAGATAAAAGTAAAAGACTAACAGCTTTGGAAATGGAAATCCCATATCTTCCGGATGGAGTTATACATATCCACAGTGGATTGAACCAATCTACTAGGTCCAACAATAATTCCTAATGAATAGGTAAAGTTAAAATTCAAAATTAATTAAGAAGAGAAGTACAAAAATTATGGATATTGGGAAAAAATGTAGGGTATTTGTGGATGGGTGGAAATACCTAATTACCTTTTAGGATCAGCTATAAAGTTTGAATATTACCCAATTACTAATCGGATGAAGAATTTTTTTTCTTTAATATTTCCATTTAGGGCTTTGGCTGTGTTAACACATATAGGATTCGATATAGAGTTTCAAAATTCAAACTTTGAAATAAAATAAAAAGGCAGTAAAAACTACATCTAAGTATCATACTTCAAAATTTTAAAAAGATTTATGACACTTGATCCTGATACATTGCTTAGTCAATTTTGTCATCACACACTAATCACTTTGTGTCATTTGTCGCAATTAACCGTAGTCTTTCTTGCGAAAAACCATTCTATAATACTATAATACATAATCCCGGGACGGAGGGAGTTTAAAAAAGGGGAGTGTAAAAATTACTCCTATTTTCCTTACAGTTTAACCAGAAAATAAGTTGGTTACTCAAATATTGGAATTTTGGAAAAAGCTCAGTGCCTTCATTCATGTTGATACTTCACAATTCACATGGGAATTGAGGTGCAAGTTCCAAGAAACAAATGGGCGGAAAGTTAAAAAGGACCCCACCCAATGAAAGAGAAAAAAAAACAAAAAAACAATAAATGACATTGGCAAAATCCCTTGAAAGACACGTGAGAAATACCAACCCATCTTCAAAATCCTCAAATAGAGAATGGACATATTCGGGAGAGATTTTATAATCTATACCCTTGAGGAGAGATTTATAATCTATACCCCATTTTCTTTAACTTTTGTATTGTATAAAAAAATTGGAAGAACTCATCATTCTTTTAAGAGATTAAAATTTCCAACATAAGTGTGATCTCCATTTTTTGTGACTCATAAGTAAATTTGGAGACAATTTCTAAAAAGAACGACGAGTCTCTCTAAAATTCTCCAATAATATCCAAAATTTTCTTTTAGAAAAAGGGAGATAATTATAAAATTTTCCCCAAATATGTGTTTTTGAAATTTTTTAATTACAAAAAAAAGTGGGAGACTGCAATCAGTGTAACATGTGACCACATGGGCTCCTTGGCTGGGGTTTATATCTTTGAAGGGATTTTGCCAATGTCATTTAGTATTACTTTCTGCCCACTTGTTAGAACAACACCTCAATTCCTATGCCAATTATCAACGTGAATAGCACTAAACGCACTCTTTTCCCAATATTTGAAATATTTGAGGACCATATTCTCTTGGTTAAACGGTTAAAGGAATATAAAGGCCTTGTGCCCTTGTTGGTTTAGTAGTTTTAGTTTAGTTTAATTTAGTTTAGTTTTGGAAAAATGTGTAATGAGTGGAGAGTGGAGAGAGATAGAGAGAGAATTGAATGTAATGATTATAAAACAAAAATAAAACAAAACTAAAACTATGAAACGAATAAGGCCAAAGTAATTTTTACACTTTGCTTTTTATACCCAAAAAAAATAAATGATGACTGCCCTAAAAAATAATTTGTTCGACTTAAGATTTTTGTAGTGAACCAAGTTACTACGGAACCAATTTACAGCGGACATTGCTACACATATAGAAGGTGTATGTACAGAAAATGTACAGAACGCTTTGGGGACCCATTTTTGGGTCCCATACGAAGGGTCCGAGCCGTTCATTCATCTTAAAATGATTGTTCGAGGGGCTACGCGAGAAATTAGCTTACTCGGACGTATGTAAGTGTTTTATCCAAAACTCCTCCGTTTCATACAAAAATATTTAGAATGAAACAAAAGAGTTTTGGATCAAGCACTTACACATGTCCGATTGAACTAACTTTTCGCAAGGCCCCTTGAAAAATTATTTTAAGATAAATGAACGGATGGGATGCATGGTTCGTGTAGGACCCAAAAGTGGGTCCCCAAGCGTTGTATACATTTTCTGTGCATACACCTTATTTACCCTCAAACTATCCATTTACTGCATTCTTATAGTTTGCACAATTCCGATTTCAAATACAAATACAAATTTGCAAATAATTTTAAAATAAATACAAATACAAATTATAAAGAACTCCTAATTGAGGTCGGTAGCGAGATATAGTTACGGGACCACAAATCTCTCTAAGCTGAAGCACCTGAAGCAGCTCACAGTGGTATACGGTAAATAGAAATTCAAAGCAGTGAGAGAGAGAGAGAGAGAGAGAGAGAGATGAGGCATCTTCGTGAAGCAATAGGCGAAGAAGAAGCAGAGATCAGCCAGTTCCAGCGTTTGCCGGACGACATCGTACTCAACATCTTCGACAAGGTCTCCAACATCAAATGGCTCTGCAGATGCTCCATGGTCTCCAAGCGATTCTCTTCCCTCATTCCTCTCGTCCAAACAGTCTCCACCAGAATCAGTATGCCTTTGATCAAACCAGGAAATAATGGTTTGTGCGCAAAATTCTTGAAATTCTTATTCAACACGGTCCTCAAACCCCTTCGCCACTTCCACGAGCTCGCTTTCTCGCCTACCTTGCAATCGAATGATCTTCGTCGCCTCGTGTTCCTCAGTTCATTGAAACAGACTCGTTTTCTAAATTTCGAGTTCGTCTCCGATTATAGCGCTATCAATGATTCTGTTTTCCAGTGGGGGGCCCAATTCAACACCAAACAAGCCAGCGTCACGTTTCTTTTTGCGACATCTCTCTCCAAAATTATGGAACCGGAAGAAGGATTGGAAGAGGAAGAGCTGAGGCGCCATTCGTACTCAGCGATGTGGGTAGGACTGTGGATATATATGCCTTGTGTAATGTTGTCCCACAACACCCGATGCTTCAGAGCATTACCATCTCCGATTCGATCAACAAGGGGGTACCGAAGCGCTGTTTGGGTGGTAAAAAGCTTGTGGAGTGCAGGAATGCTGTCACTTTGGCGGACGCGTCATGGGCGAAACAGAATGTGAGGGTTGGGTGTGTGCCTGTCTTACAACTCCCTAGGTCTGGATACCTGATGAAAGAGGCGACCATTATGAACTACAAAATGTATGGTGATGATTATGAGGTCGATTCGGCTGTGTTGGATGCGTTTGCCGAGGAGGGAGGTGTTTTTTTGGAAGCCGTGGAGCAGATTCTGGAACACCACAGGGAATGAATGTATCAAGCCAGTGTTTGCAACTCAAAATTGATGCTATATCTTGATTATGTCTTTACTTGATGTTATTGTTGCTGCTTTAGTTTCACTCATGAGCTTGAACATTGCTGCCTGCTATGCTAGTCGGTAGAATATAAGACTTACCATATAATTGGTGTTTATGGATCAAACTATGCGAGTATTAGTATATGACAGACGGTTATTTATGAACATGAATGGTATGTTTTTACCTCTTTGTTGTATAATTGTTTATGGAAGCATGCTATGTTTTACGAGATCCACATACTTATTTAGGCGGGCCACTCACTCCATAGGTTGTCCATTCACTCCATGGGTCTGGCAATAACTATTTAGGTCATTTTAGGCTCTGAACTCGTAGGGGACAACTGTGCCGTGTATAGTAACATGGGTGGAAGCGAGTTTCTTCCGGTGACATACAGCCAGCTAAACTAGATGTTAGTTTAGTTGGGTAAATTACTCTTACCTTCCCTGAGGTTTGATAAATCTACAGAGTCCTCTCCAGTTCCTCAAAACGTCAGCTACCTCCCCTCAACTTTAGCGGTCTACTTCAGATTCCCCTCTCTCTTCCTCTCTACTCCAAGAAGAACAAAATGCTTGTGTTGTGCAACTGCTGCTGGTAATGGAACATTATGTTCCTAAACGGCTAAACTATGTTACGAGTAGTTGTTATGAATCATGTTCTGTGTATAGGGCAGTTGTAGTTGAACTTATGTTTTGTGTAATGAGCAGTTGTTTTTTGAGGAATGAAATATCACATGTGTCTTGGACACTCGGATATGCGGCAAAGATTAAAAGATAGTTTTTCTAAATATGACCATTTTTAGCTGTATGTTTTCCACTTGCCTATAGTTTTTTCGTGGATGCGTATGTCCTGCCTGCTTACGAAAAGGGTGGGGAAGAGTCCATTTATCCCCTCCTCTCTGTGTGGTTACTGCTGTATCAAAAGACCAAGCTTTTATTTATTATGGCCTAACACAGATACGGACACGACATGAGCCGGATATGGCGTATGGACAAGACACAACATGGGTACGAGACGCGGACACGACATGGACAGGGGAATGGATCATTTCTTAGATAAATAGGACACGGATACGTTGGAGACACGTTAAATGTAAAATGTAGAACACAATTTATTTCTATCAAATTACGAGCAAAAGAGGAGATCCTTTACAAATGCAAACAAGGGCACCTGTATTGTATCAAAAGATGAGATTCTTTACAAAAGGGTGCCAACTACATTCTAGTGGGCCGTTTTACACGCTATACTTGCTCATCCAACAAAAACCAAAAGGAATGAGCAGTCACAAAGCATGTATGTCATTTGTAGTACCCACAAATGTACTTGTCATAAGTACTAAAAGGCCACCATAACCATATATGCTACCAAGGTGGTTCCAAAAAGCAACTGCAGAAACTTAGCTGCACAAAAAGACCACATCCACAAGTGGTCAGAACTGGGCATTAAAAGAACTTCCCTCTTTGGATGGAGGCACAACAGACTTGCCTCTGCCACTGGCTCTAGCTTTTTCTCTACCCCCCTCTAGTAGCTTCCAACTGAGTAGGATTGGCCCGTGTGACACAGAGCAGGGAACTTGTTTCATCACCTTGGTGCCTTTACAAAAGGGGTATAAAGGAAGTTACCATCAAACACGCCAGCGTCACGTTTCTCATTGCAGCATCTCTCCCTAAAATTATGGAACCTGAAGAAGAAGAAGCAGAAGAGGAAGAGCTGAGGCGCTGATCATTGTACTCAGCGATGTGGGTAGGAATGTGGCTACGAACCTTGTCTGATGTTGTCCCACGACTCCCGATGCTTCAGAGCATTACCATCTCCGATTCGATCAACAAGGGGTTGAAGTGCTGTTTGGGTAGTGTGAAGCTTTTGGAGTGTAGGAATGCTGTCACTTCGCAGACGCGTCATGGGTGAAACAGAATGTGAGGATTGGGTATGTGCCTGTCTCACAACTCCCTATGTCTGGATAGGAGATGAAAGGGGTGACCATTTTGAACTTCAAACTGTATGGTGATAATGATTATGAGGCCAATTCGGCTGTGTTGGATGTGTTTGCAGAGGAGGAAGGTGTTCTTTCGGAAGCTGTGGAGCAGATTCTAGAACAGTACCACAGGGACGGTATCAAGCTATGGACTGGAATTCAAAATTGATGCTATAATCTGGATTATGTCTTTACTTGATGATGTTGTTACTGCTTTAATTTATGAACATGAATTACCATAACACTTACCATAATAGGTGTTTAGTGATCAAATTATGCAAAGATTAGTATATGAAAAAGATTAGTTATATAGACATGAATTGTTCTAAATGTGCCTACACTGTGAGAAGAATTATAAAGGATTTTGCTTTAAGATTATGTAATTGAAAATATCGAACCTTTTATTTTGATATGCAGCAGTGCCTCGAATTTAACCTTTATTTTACATTGGCCAGTTTGGTTCCGGTTTGCGAATTATGAAAATTTTGAGAACCGGTTCGGTTCCCGGTTTCTAAAATTTTCAGCCCGGTACGAAATAAATCAAAGCTAAGTAATTTTTTTTTACTATGTTGAGGGTTGTTTGAACCATGTAAGGCCAAAAAATTTCCTTTTCGTATTTTTTAAAAAAATATTATTTTTATTCAACATATTGCAACAACACTTTTACTTATAGAGAAAATGTTAACTGTTTAGTTCTCAAAGAAACTCAATTTTGAAGACCACTTTGATCGATTACCCAACTGATTGTGTTTTGTTGCGTAACCGATTATAGAATATTAGAATTGATTACATAATTGATACGTATTCGATGTTCCCAACCGCTTTTTGTAACTCAATTTTGAAGACTACTTTAATCGATTACCCAATTGATTATACAAAGTTACGATTTTTTACTATAAAAGTTCCGAGACCGACAAACGAAAATGTTACGAATCATATTTGTGAAAAGTTACGAGATGCAAAAAAAAATGTTACAAATCATATTTGAGAAGTTACGATTTTTTGTCTTAAAGTTACGACTAGTCCCACAAAAGTTACGAAACGCAAGAAAATGTTACGAATCCTTAGTATAAAAGTTATGAAATTGGCAAAAATGTTACAAATGATCGGTTATTCATGTCATTTATTATGAGGTAGCGTAATATGGACCACATGATAGATGCATATCGTAAATACCTTTAAGGAGTGTGTATTGTAGACTTTTTCCACACACACAATAATGAACACTAAAAGTGCATTTATAGAAAGGGGTATGCAAAAATAATTTTCGTAACTTATACGCTATGTCATTACGCACATTATTTTCCTAACTTATACGCTAAAAGACAAATTTGGTGCATTTATAAAAAAAAGAGAGATACAAAAATTATTTCCCTAATTTATACGCTATATTATTACACACATTATAATAAACACTAACGAAAGGAGGCGAAAATTAGGTTCCTAACTTGCATACACTATCTCATTACTCACAATAAAGAACACTAAAAGACAAATTTTGAGTGCATTTATAATAAAAAAAAAAAAAAAAAAAGTGGTATGAAAAAATAATTTTCCTAATTAACTTATATGCTTCTCACTACACACAATAAAAACACTAAAAGACAAATTTTTGAGTGAATTTATAAAAAAAGTGAGATACAAAATTTATTTTCCTAACTTTTATGCTATATTCTTACACATTAAAAAACTAGAAGATAAATTTTATAACGCATTTATAAAAAGGTGGGATGCAAAAATTATTTCCCGAACTTATAGGCTATATTCCTTAATTCGTTACGTGTTACTAGGATTTTGTATTGATATCAACTTCTGCACAACCGACTCAAAATAAGGTTTATATAAACGCTACAACATATTTTGGAGCATTGTACACTCAAGGGTTTTGTTGGTAAGTTTGCTCCCACACGATTGGCTAGAATTTGATTCAAAGCAAATAATTTCTTGCGACTTTTCTAATTTTGGCATGAATAATTTGTCTTCGACCAGATTAAAAAAGAGTTTAATCGGAGTACGCATAATTTGATCCGGATACCGAACCAAGAAAAATATTTAGGACCAGTACAATACTATAGAGAATCCATTATTTGTTTTTTACTATAGAGGAGGTTCCATTATCTACTACACTCCTACAAGGCTACAACCATTTTTTGTTAAAAATTCCGAAGAGCTTCTCACACTTTTCCTTCCCAAAATACCCTCCAGAACACTTGTAATTACTTTTCCTAACGATAACACCCAAATACCAAAGGAAGCCTCCTATCTGCACCAGAATCCCAAACCAACGCCTATCAGTTACACTGGCCCCCGAATCTCTACGACCTCCTCGCGACGACCAGTAAGGCTGCGTCTGCCATCGCCCTCCGCCCAAAATCCTTTCCAGCCGGAGTTAATATCACATGGTAAGCATCCCCAAAGGTGTTAATCCTATATTCCTTTGTTCAGTTCTGGATCATAATGTAATTGGTCGTGCAGAAAAATTGTTACACTTAATGTGTTTGATGAATTGCTTCTCTTGTCTCAGCATTGAGAATAATCTAAACATGTGATAGTTCAGTGGTAGGTATCATATACTCTCACTCATTGGACAGGGGTTCAAACCTCACAAATAAAGAAACTTTGAAATGACATTAAATAAAGATCAGCTTTCCAATTATCACTTTCTGAATTACACAAAAATTAGTTACAGACTTACTAATGTTTCCACGTGCGAAGCACGTCCAACTTTAATAGTTCAACTAAATTTCTGAGTGTTCGGATCCGTACCAAAAAGATCTGGATTTCCCTCCCTCTCCTCTGTTGAGATAGTGCTGGGATTACCAAGATTGAGGTCTCACAGGTTAAGATATTTGCTCTCTTCTTCTTCTAATTCTTCTTCTGATTCTTCTGATTTGGCGTCTGTGTCTTTCTTTTTTTTTTTTTTTTTTTTTGAACACCAGAAAATAGCTATATATAAATCAACCTCCTCCAGAGGCAAAATCCAGATTACAAATTTGGGATAAGAGGGGAGGGCGTCTGTGTCTTTCTTTGCTGTTATATTTTTGACAGCCTCTGATTTATTTCTCTCTGTCTTATGTGTGTGTGTGCATAATTGTAAAGTTGCACTCTTTAAATCTTCTTAGGAGACGGGGGCGGCCCAACCTCATTGCCAAATTTGTGATGTATTCCTTTTTTTTTTTTTTTTTTTTGATGTAATATATTTTGTTTTGTATATGCAAATTATATTTCTTCCTTTTTTGGGGTGAATTCAAGAAATATTTAGCCTTTTTTTTTTTTTGAAATTCAAGAAAAATTTAGCCTTAGTCATACGGAACGATACAATTCAAAAAAGTTTTGCATAAAATTTGGCATCTGAGAAATTAGAGGCATAGGCGATATCATTTAATGGCCTATGAATCCCTGAATTCTGACAAAAAGATTGGTGTATGAAATTGAGGCATCTCAAAAATTAGAGGCCATAGGCGATATCATTTAATGGCCTAGTGCTAGGGCCATCCCTGTTAAGGGGGAGAAAAGATTAAAGGGAGACTTAGCCATAAAAGAGGACAAGGGACCAAAGTTTCACATGTAGTTCCCTTTTGATTACCTCGGATGGTTTGATGTCCATCTTATGTATGCGTTGAGTTCTCCATATTATTCATATTTTATAGCTGATATCTCTATGCAGGTCAGACAAACTCCTTCCATTCTCATCTACAGTATCTTTTAAAAAATTGGAGTTGCGTCTGAGTTTTCTATTTTACTGCGCTATGTAGCTTCATGTTAGTTTTCCTAATCATCTTCTGTGCTAGGCTTGTTTCTTACCGCGCTGCGTATTTCTCATGTTACATAGTACATGATATGTATAAGGTTACTTCCCAATCATTGCTCTGCCTCTCTCCCTCAGCTTATTTGCTTGGTTGATCCAAATGATCCAACAACTGCCACCAACCTATGCTGATCATATGTGAATACAGAGGGATATAGTAGGGAGAAGTACACTGGGACATGAGGGACCAAAAAAAAAAATATATTGAAGTCTTTCATTCGGTCCAACAGTTCAACTTGACAGAATCCATTCTTGTGAATATATAAACGTAACAGATCCGTATAGAGAAAGAAAGATCTAGCAACTGCATCTATTTGTAACTTCCAAGAACTACCCACTGAAATAGAGAGAGTCACAACTCGGACCTCGCCTCATACCTCGCCCTGAGAGTGTAGAAGCGAAAGTTAGATGAAATGCTAGAAATGCAAGAGTTATAAAGAT
The DNA here is from genome assembly GCA_016920895.1 of Vaccinium myrtillus. Lineage (NCBI taxonomy): Eukaryota > Viridiplantae > Streptophyta > Magnoliopsida > Ericales > Ericaceae > Vaccinium > Vaccinium myrtillus. The sequence continues at coordinate 37,596,399 of CM029273.1, forward strand.
ATGTTGAGGATCAAGCAAAAAAAAAAAAACTTACGAGTTAACCAAAGTTGTGAATGAAGGAAAAACTATCTTCTTTTTATACTGGTGAACACAGCTTGCGGTAATTGGATTTACTTGACAAGAGCATATAGTGTAATAGTTTTCTTGCTGGGTTGGTGTCTTGATACAGAGGACAATCTCTACCAACTGGGGATCTTGCTGTAAGTCCATATTGCACTTGAGCTGTGGTGTTGTGCTCCAAGCTTTCTCAATAGCACTTTTTATCTCGTCCGGAAGGTATAACTTCCGGCCGGGTACAATACCTGTATTATTCAATGTTAGCCTTTATACTCCTAAATGGCATTCAAGCACTCTATTTGACTATAACAACGGGTCAGGTAACCAAATATCCTATGCCTAATTGGGGAAAATTAAAAGCAACCAAATCCATATCCATTTGGATAACGGGTGAAATGTGTATTATCTAATACTCAATTATACTTCGAAAAAGAGGCCAATCGCTAAAATTTTTATAAAATCTTAAGAGATGAAATAGTCATTAATTAAGTAAACATATTTAAATATATGTCCAAAACTTAATGCATATCTAAAGCATTATTCATTAGTGACCAAGGTAAGAAAAATATAATTTGGCAAGAGTGATGTATATATAATGAGGAACGGGTATGATGGGGTGGGTACGGGTATTTGGGTATGGGAATAGCAAAACCATACCCTTCCCATACCAGGCCGGGTATTTAATAATGATCATTATACCCACTCCTAGGTAGGAAAAATGGGTAATATACTAACCGGATCGGATCGGGTATCTATGACTATGGATATAATTGCATATCTACGTTTGACTCCATATGAACATAAATAAATTCAATGACAACTACCTTCCTTGCCTAAAACGTAGAGGAGGTTGCCCCTCTTCCGAAATTGAATGGCCAAGCGGAAGTAGGTCGCCGGGTCTAAGCCAGAGCAACTGCCGTGCTTCCTCCATTCATCTTCCCAGAACTCAAAGTGCGAATCTTCTTTTTCATCTCTGGGATGACGAAGATTCGGCCAATACTGCTCGAGATCTTTTCTCAATGCAGCAACCTAATTCAAAAACAAAAACCGTTAGTTCTTATTTTTCCTTCTTTCTTATTTATCAAAACAAATAAAAAAAATGGGAGCAATAAGGGCTGTCAGTCTTGACATTTTACTCTCTCAGCAAAGCACAAAGGATACTGGACAAATATAAATTAAATGATGGAAAGTTGAAAACTAGTACTATCTAAGGGTCAATTTGCAAACCAAGGCCTATTTTGGCCTAAAAAGTCACTTTTACTTTTTTTTTTTTGTCTTTATTTGATTTTTTTTTTCGCGTTAGTTAGTTTTATGTCAAGTTTTTTGTATTATTGGATCGTCTCGACAAAAGGAATTGAAAAAATAAAAAATTATGATTAAAACTCACAATTTTTTGAATAACCGAAAATAAGTAAAAATATCTGTCTTTTTGAGCTTGAATTATAATTTTTTACTTTTCCAATGCCTTTTGTTAAGACATAAGAAGCATGGACACGACACAATATGAACACATGTACACATTATTTATTCAAAAATTAGGACACGGACACATCGGGGACACGTGAATATAAATTTGTACCATAGAGGTAATGTAATGTATTCACAAATGATGAAATCTTTATTTCTATCAAATTTAAGAACAATGCAATGAAGATAAATTAGCACTCCGCATATAAGTATACATGAACTATACATTGGTGGGAAAAATTTCACTTTTTACGTGTTCTTAGCATGTTCTAAGAGTTTTGTCAACGTGTCCTAGAGTATCTACAACGTGTTTGAATAAAATAAATACAAGAAAAAAATTAGGCAAGTATTGTAGCATTTAAGTATGTCCTACACGTGTCCGGAGAGTGTCGTGTCGTGCTTGACATCAACACTCGTCGGACACAGATACGTGAAGTCTGTAGAAGTGTCCGTGCTTCTTAGGTCGAGATGAACCGATAATACACAAAAAGTTGACACAAAACCAACCATCGCGAAAAATAATCAAATAAGGACGAAAAAAAATAAGCAAAATGACTTTTTAAGCCAAAATCAATGATTCTTCGTACCCTGAAACATTTACCCATAATTTACCCGGAAAGCAAAGTGGAACCCACCATGTCATTATTAAGTACTCCATCTATCTCAAAATGTTTAGCCAAAAACACTATTCACACCTCTCAAAAATCATCATTATTTTGTAATTTATACTACTTTTTACGATTTAAAAAATTTTTGTATAATAAAACTAAACAACACCTGTCAAACAAGATCCATATTACATATATAATTCATTATACCTCAAAAAAATATAGATGATTTTTCGAGAGGTGTGAATAGTAGATTTGTGTCAAACTTTTTGGGACGGGGGAAAGGAAACCTAGAAAAAGAAAAACGCAAAAAAAAAGTAACATAATTTTGCATCCTCAAGTCAAGCAATATGAATTTCTCAATTGCCAGAAAATAGGCCATCCGAAATTCGGATATCCGATCCGAAAATTTGAATCCGATCCGGTAATTTAATTTAATTTTTTATCCTTTACAATGAGTTCAAGAAATTCTTTGTATTTTAATTTTGTTTTTGGAGTAACACACTTGCACTTTGCCCTATAGCAATTCAAATTCCAGAAAATACCACACAACAATTTAATTAACTACCTACTTTCCAACAAGAAGCAAAACTTTACAGAAAAATCCCAAATCAAAATCCCTAAAACTAAAAATCCCCTAATTCTAAAATTCTCAAAGTTCACTTTTTTCCCAACATTCATTCGATTCTTTAACCACGGCTACCAGTTCTATTATTGAGTTTCCAACTCACTTGAAGCAAAGATAACCAAAACAATTTGGCAAGATGACAACGTTAATTCCACGTCAATCAAGACTAAAAAGAAAAAAAGTGCAAACATACATTTTTTAATATAAATTACCTGTGTTTTCTGTAAGGGAGGAACTTGGCAATTTGTTATGGTTCTCCCTGTGCTCAACCATCCAGGCCAAAGGCCATGGATGGTGAAGTCTTGGGTAACGGGACGTGTGCATGAATTGATTTTGACGTTACAGTAGGCATTGGGCCATGTCAAAGCCAGGAAGTATACATCGAAAGAATGGACATTTGGTAGGGTAATGGCAAGGAGCAGTAAAACAAAACCCAGTTCCTTTGTCATTTTGTTGAAAAGGGTTTGAGACAGAGAAACCCACTAAAACCCCAAGAAAAACCCCAGTGAGACCCACTAAAACCCAAGTAAAACCCTGTTTCAACAACCCGTGTTTCAAGAAGTGAGAGAGAGAGAGAGAGAGAGAAACCCACGACTGGAAGGAAAAACCCCTGTTCAAGAATTGCAGAGTGAGAGAGAAGAGGGAGTGGAATTGATTTTAGAGCGGGGATTTTTAACGGCTGTGATTAAAGCAAGCACAGTAGACAGCCGTGCACTCGGTAAGTGCCTCGCTTAGGCAAAATAGCAAGTGAAAGGCCAAGGTCTATTCTCCACGAGAGTAGTAAGAGGGTGTTTGGCAGGTTATTTTTTACCTTTTCACCTTCTATTTTTCTAGTTTTGGCTGTTTGGGAAACTGTCCTCATAACACATTCTACAAAAACTCATTCTTAGTTTTGACGAAGGAGAAGAAAAGCCAGAACTAGAACCAAAGGCACTTTTCCCATTCTGGTTTTGCCTTTTCATTTTGACATCATAGTAAAAAACTCAATTTGTCTCCTCTTTTTCTAATAATAACAAAACCTTACTGATGTAAATGTTTATCTCCTCATTTCACTTTTCCAGTACACGACTATTTTAATTTGTGTACTACAATTTTTCCCATTTTCCCCGGCCCTTTATTTGGTAGTCTTTTTTTTTTTACCCAGATTAATTCTATATGCTTTGTTGTTTTCTTTTTGCCTTTAGATGGATTTGAGTTAATCGTTATTATAAGTTAATCATTTTTTTTGGCCTTTAGTTGGTTGGTACTTGGTTATATTTAATTCTTCGTAATTAGGAAAAAAAATACATAGTGGTGACTTTTAAATATGGAACACAAGAATTTATTAAGTGGAAGAAATAGATAGTATCTAACAACATATCTTTAAAAAATGTGTAAAGACCTTGCACGTACACATTTTTACACTACAATAACAAATAACCGAGGGCAACAAGATAAAAAACCAACTCATAATGGGACACGTTTACAAAAATATTTCCCGATATGACTTTTTTTTTTATTTTGTCAAAAGTTGAGAGATAGTATTCATCAAAGATTTCATGGGGAAAGATTGGGAGTCCACAGATTGGACACTCCAACGACAACAGGTCACAGAAATACAACGAGAAAGCGTATGACCAAACCAACAGAACACACCGGACAAAATCCGGCCTAAAGCCGGACAAAACACAAAAGAAATGAGAAAAAAGATACACTCCCCTTCGTCGTTGAGCAGCCCATCCTAGAAAGCCGCCGGAACCTGTAAGGTTGCAAAGGAGGAGCAGACGAATCGTAACGCCCAACAGGGCTGCAGGACGCCAAGTTCCAACGATTGGCGAACGGAAGGCGGATGTGGTGTAGAAGGGGAAAGGGAAACCAGATCTAGAAAGGGGATTAGTCCCTCCCCTCCCGCCGCCCAAAGGGTGTGCAACCCATGGAGGGGGAGGGGAAGGAGGGGCTGCAATGGTGGGGCTGTGAAGAGTTGAGATAGAGAGAGCGCCTCCTAGGGTTAATATCCGATATGACTTTAGAAACTTGCTAAAAACAATATCCGTACACATTTTAAGTACCATAATAAATAAACAAAGGTAAAATGGTAAACAACCAATTCATAACTCATTCTCATTGTTATTCTCCCAAACACAATTTTTTTTCAAAATGCATTCTGCACATTTCTCTCAAACACTACTCTCAGATTCAAAACACATTCTGACCATAATCCAAAAAGCCAAAAGGCAAAAAGTTAAAAATGAAAAGCTAAAAAGTTAGCTCCCAAACATCCTCTAAATCTTTGGGTATTTTACATTTTCTCCATATGAGATCCTCTATTCCAGAAAAATGGTGTTCCTCTGCACCGAAGTGTTTTGGATCGTTGGATTGTATGTGTTTTAATTTTTGTTTTAAAATTTTCATGTGATCCAATGGCCGGAAATGCACCAAAACAGAGGAATAGAGAATTTTTAGAACAGAGGATTTGATTCTCATTTTCTCTAAGGCATGAAAGGGCGTCTTTTTGGGCATGAAATGAGAACCGATCGGAAATGAGAGAGAAGGCGGTGAAGAGATTATCGAAAAGAGCCACTAACTTCAGATCAGAGGATTCCTGTTCGACCGGTTCAAAAGATGAACTTCATTTTCTTAGTCCGCCCTGGGCTTCCCTAAAAAAGGTTAGAAAAAGTGACCAAAAAATGAAAGAAATAGAGAGGTATTGAGCTAATATAGCTTGAGGTAATTTGTTGAGGTTTTTTGTAGTGGGTTTTTGAGCTTGGGCTTGGTAAAGCATAGAAAAGAGCTCACTTATTGAGTGCAACTACGGTTTGGCTAGATTCAACCCGCTAAAAACTAAAAACATAACTTTATAGTTCCAACCCATAACTTGCTAAAAATTATTGTTGGTTCAGGACCATTGCTTGCTATCAACGGCTCGGATGTCATACTACAATCATGTAGTGCAGCTCCACACTACAGAATCCTCAGATCCATGCAAGATAGGCTCCTTTCGCATTCTGTTGTAGAACTACACGGTCTTGTTAGAGCACTTTACATGCGTGTTTTTTTTTTTTTTTCATGTGTGCCATATCGATGATACCTTAGCCAAACTTTTTTTGAGTTCATCAATAACGTTAGCCGTTTGAATCAATCGTATTTCGATTGATACGATTTCAAAATAGGTTTTCAATTATTTCAAAGTAAGCATTGTGGTCACGTCTTGACTAATAATTATGTATTAGCGACATTATTTGTGGGGCTCGCGATTATGGGATTGAACTTTCGTTGAACCTTCTGACTTGTTTAAAGGATGAGTTTCGCCTGAAGGCTTCTCTTGAGGGTGAGAGCTCGGCTTGAGGTCTTCAACTAAGGGTGAGAGTTCGGCCTAAGGACTCCACCTAAGGGTAAGTGCTCGGCCAGAGGGCTCCGCCTAAGGGTGATGCTCCGCCGGAGGGTGAGTGCTCCGCCTTGCCTCTGCCTAAGGGCTTCGCTTGAAGGCTCCTCCTAAGGGAGGGCGCTCCGCCTATGTGTGGACGCTCGTTTTTCGTGCGGGCGAAATAGATATCCATGGAGTTTTGGTCGTGAAAAAGGGCGATCCGGGAAAATGAAGAAAAATTTAGAGTCGCCACCCGGGGTTTAATTCTTAGAGAATGTTGGGTACCCGAGAAACCGTTTAAAAAAAATAATGACTCTTGTGCCGCTGAAAAGGGGATTTGATCTGCGAAAAATAGAGATTCGGGTTCGGGAGCCAGGTTACCCGCGGGGAAGGTTTTGTTCGAAAAATGCACCCCGCGTGCCCGGAATTTTCCGGTCTTTACTAAACATTTGTGGGATTTTTTTGAAAGTATTTTATTGAAAACTTTAAAGCATATAAACAAGGTATCAGGAAATAACAAGCTTAAAAGAGACAAATAATAACAGTAAATCGAAATAACAAGCAATCAAGCATACAAATGCAAAAATATTAACTAAGAGGGAGTACAAATGAAAGAAACAGAAAGTGGAGGGGGGTAAACTGCAATTTTACACACTGATTTTCACCCAAAACAGAGTATCGAATTTCAAAAACAGAGTATCCAAAAAGTTTTTGCCATTGACACCGCACGGTGTCAAAGTTATGCCGCACGGCACAGAAAGGATACCGCACGGTGCCACTGTGCAGTGTATTTTCTGAAAATTTTCATTTCTGTCCGATTGAGACCAGCTTCTGTTTTCATGTAAAAACCAACTTGTTTGTTGAAAAAGATGGGTTTTGGAAAATGATTCTGATGAAAGAATGTACCTCATTTCAAGGACGGTATCCCGTGACAATAAACGGTGTCACGCGAAACTCACCCGAGAGGTTCGAAGTTTTAATGAAAGACCTCCTTTTAGACTCGAGGAAGAGCTATGGAGCTCTCCTCAAGTCTGATGGAGACCCCCCTCAAAATATTGTTGTGGTTTGAACACGAATTTTTATACCTTGAAACGAACGGATTGAACTTGTTGATGACGGAAAAATGGGTACTGGATTCCTACGGAACAGAGGTTCAAACAATGGATGGAACAACGGGATTTTTCACTGGTTTTGCGTGGAATAAATTTTGGGTTTCTTTCTTATGATCTGACCAAATTTTTCTCTCTCGCTCGAACTTTCTTTCTTGAACCTCTTTTCCAACTCTTTTAATTCGTTCGACGACACCGGATTTTTATAGGCGAGGGTGAGTGAGACTGAAAACGGTTTTTACATCGTTAGCGAATATCATAGTTCGTTCTGAGTTTTCATCATTCGTTTCTGAGCTGCTGGAGCTTCCCGGGAATCCTGTTGATGGGACATGGGTGCCGTGCGGTGTCAAGGATATGCCGTACGGTGCACATAGTGACACCGCACGGTGCAAATGGAATTTCAAGCCGTACGGTTCAGGGTTTTGGGCCGTACGGTTCAGGTGGGTTTGGGTTTTTGGCTATTTTGATCCATCCGTTCAGGTATCAGTTCCAAGGTATATTTTGCGCTTCCTTCTCATCATCGGGGATGCACAATTTATCGAAATTGGGGTGTCTACACTATGGTGAGGGCTCTGTTTTGCCTCCACCTGAGGGTGTAACACCCCCAAAATTTGGGCACGTTAATTATTATTACAAACCATAAATAAAGTCTAGAAATAAACGTTAATACAAATAATACAGTCTCCAATTAGTACATAAATAACAACCGGGTCGGATTTAGGCCTTCTTCTACCCCTGCGCTGGGTCATTCCCCATTCCGGCAGCACTGCCTGCTCCATAGGACTGATCTCCATAGAGTTGGTCCTGTCCATCTTGATAATCTGGCATAATACGTCAGAGTCACGCAAGCAACATCGCGGTATTATGTCAAGGTTACACAAGTGCAACACCGTGAGCAACAGGGCCCAGTAGTCTACACTATCAAATCTCTATCTAGCAATTCTAGAACAATAAGTTCAAAAACAGTATATGATACTTGTGAATAGTAAAACTATGCAATGCACTATGCGTGTCTACGCGGATCAGAGTAAACCTACTCAGAAAGCAGTATCTCATTCAATATCTCAAAACAGTATCTCGTGTCAGTTTCTCAACAACAGTATTAATATCTCATCAATGTCTCGTATGAAAACCCATATTAGTGTCTCAAAACAATTTCTCATAACAGTGCCTCATTTCAGCATTCTTCTTCAAATTTCATTCATCTCACACCACTCGAAAGTTATTGGTCCGCTTAAGTCTCTTTTCAACTGGCGGCACCAACCTTTCCGCTTGAGGCCCCGGCCGTCGTGCATCACCAAACTTAACAGCTTGTTTGCACGGTCCGTTCGCGCCGGCGACTCACACGACACAGTCCCGGCCGTCTCATATCACTGAACTTAACCAGTCTATTTATGAGGTCCGTTCACCATGTGTTGTGCACGCTTAGCCCAATCCTCCAAGTTTTCCCCGCGAAACTTGGGGTGGTGCTTTCGCTGCACTACCGCATCATACTCCAATCCTCCAAGTTCTCCCCGTGGAACTTGAGGTGGCATCAAATCCATTTATCTCATTTCATTTCATGTCTTTTCCCAAAATCATATTTCATTTCCTGAAAAATCTCTTTTTCATTTCAAAAATCACATTTTCATTCTCGTCTCTATTTTTCTCATCAACAGCTATTCAATACTTCTTAAATCTCGTTCGTAACGTATTGTGTACGTGCTCATTTCCATAAGCTGAAAATCATATCCATGCAATATTCCATAGACTTTTCTTAAAATATAAAAAAAATCATAGCATTTTCTTTTATGAAAAATCCCCACATAAAATCATGCACTTTAATGCACCAACTTTTCTCAAATAATTCAATTTCTCCATAAATTTTATTTTCTATCAAAAATCCAATTTCTTTCTTTTTCTTTTAAAACCCAACTTATTTCTTCTCTAAAAAGAAATAAATAAGTAAACTTTCTTTTCCTCACAATTTCTCAAAAATTGACTTTTCTAGAAATTCTTGACCAAAAAGTTCTTCCCCCCAAAATTAAATAAGTAATAAAATCTTCTTTTTAGAAAATCTAACTTTTCTAAAAAGATACTTTCTAAATTTCTAGAAACTTTCTTTTTCCCAAGAAACTTTGAGCAAACTTTCTCCTTCCAAAAAAAATCTTCTTAGCACAATAACAACTTTCTTTTTATTTAGGAGAAAAATTTTAAGCAACTCTTTAAAAAAAAAAATTTATTTTCATCACAATAACATACTTATTTTTAAAGAAATATTGCTTACTAATTATTTAGTAGAAAATTTCTAGAAAAATATACTAATTCTTTCACTACATAATTATTACTTTTTAAAACTTCTAGTTTTTCCTACAACAAATCTAATGAACCTTGTGTAAACTTGTTAGTAAAAGTTAAACTCCTTTCCAAGCATGATAAACCTACTAATTTTAAGAAGAACCATTTAATTAGTAAATTTAAGTCTTTAATCCACCCCAAATTAGTTAGTACTTCTAGAAAGACTTAAACAATTTAATTAGAAATTCTCTAGTGACTCATATGGAAATTTTATCTTCTATTTTCTTCTAATCAACTCTTATTCAACTCAATCTTACTAAACTAACTACTAATTTTATGAAGAAACATTCTAATTGAAAACTAATTAGAACTCCTAAACTTCTTTTCATATATAGTAGTAATTTTTAGAGAGAGTTATCGGGCACTATTTGCTAGAGAAATCCTCACCCGTACAGAATGTATTAGGGACTCCACCGCCCTGACTATTGACTATTCTGAACCTCTCCAACATTTACTCTCAGGAATATTTTGTACAACTGCCAATAGAAATTAGAAGTACATTTAAATTCGAGTTTTCCTATTTGAAGTATGTTTTGATCTTTAAGTATACCTCTCCTATTCAGAGAAACGAGTATTGATTTTTTCGTCTTTCGTGTTACTCTCGTCCATAAATGGGAAACACGAGCATTATGTTACTTTAGAATTCTTAAATTTTAACCTCAATAGTGCTCATGAGCAAGAAAATGATAAATTTACGACGAAAAGCTAAACAATTGATTATTCCATTTAAATTTACGACGAAAAGCTAAACAAATGGTTACTCCATAAATGGAAAACACAAGCCCTCAATTTTTGCTCAATTTACATCGAGATAAATGATTACTTCCGAAAATTATAACGAAAAATTAAACAAAAGATTTCGAAAAATAAAATTACCAAAAAAAAAATCACTGGAGGGAAAAGATTTAGGAAGAATGTGACACATAAACCGAACCCTTTGCTTAAATTTCGTTGGGTCAATGCTTTCCTGTGTAATCACTCCGGAGGTCAGACTTGACTCATACAGCAAGAAAGAGGAAAAACGGGTAAATTTGCCATTTCGAAAAAGATGGACAACTAGCTGACTGAGTTGTGTGATGCAAGATTTGACTTTCTTATTCACGTCCTTCCATTTGCGTAACCTTTGCGTACGCTTTTCCAACTTTGCTTTTTGATTTTTTCCCCCTTAAAAAGTGGAAGTTTGTTCTAGGGTGTTGCTTGTGACCAAAGATGGAACTAGGATTTTATGTAAAAGGGACCGTATGAATAATGAGATTTAAAATTTTAAGGTTCAAGAATCTAAGCTTTTAAATGTCTAAATAACTAGCAATGACATGTGTAATGCACTTGAATTTTAAGTGGGCGATATGAAGCAATTTTTTTTGGTTCATGAAATGGAAGTGTAGGGAACGTGGGGGTGCCCCACGGCGCGGCTACGCCGGTATTTTTCCGACAATCGGAGACGTTCACCACGTAGACCTCGTTGAGTAGTATAAGTGTGCCAAAAATCATCTCGATCGGATATCTTTAAATGCCTCATCGGAACACAAATAAGATGAAAAAGTGGTTTCGATCCAATGTTTGTGTCTATTTAGGTTCCCTCTTTTCAAAGTATTTGTATTCCGATGACATACCTAAAGATATCCAATCGAGTTGATTTTTGGTACACTAGTAGTGCTCGACGAGGTCTATGCGATGAACGTCTCCGATCGTCGGAAAAGTGTAGGCGCAGCCGCACCATGGCTACACAGCACGGTGCTGTGAATCCATGGACAGCACCCCCTCAGTCCGAAGTGTAGATATTAATTATTATGCCACTTTGTTACCTTAGACATAAAATATTGCCCCGTCTATACACCACATCATCTTTTTTTTTAGCTAAAGAGATAGAAATTTATTATATTAAATGCTACCGAGTACAAACAAATGCTGCTGAAAATAACAAATTACAATACATGAAAGACAAAGAACATAACTAAATTAACTGAAGGATACGTCCCTCGTACAGGCTAATTCAGTCGGTTAATTGTCTGAAACCCTGCATGCAACTTGCCGAAGAGCAGCTGCCCGGTGGGCCCACGGTTGGCAAAACATCCATACAGAATCCGACCGATACAAACCAAGTGTCTGTTCCACACCTATAGTCGAGAGCTCCGTGGCACGGTTAGGCGTGGCGCAACTAGATAACCAAAGCCAACTACGAGCACTAAAATCGGTAGATAAGCTGCCTGAAAGAGTTGCAACTGTAGTTATTGAAAACTGTTGCGGAGAACCGTTTCATCATTGGTGATCTCCCTTTGCTTATTTATACTTAATTGCAGCAAATCCCCCTCCTACACCTTCACCGCCCACGTGCCAATCCACTAAACCATCAACGTGAAGGAGAACTAAGAAGCCAACCTGCTCCGCTACACCCAACATTCCATCAAACACCCCACAAAAACACCCCTCAAAGAATTCACGAGATGCCCACCCAAAATAATAATAATAATAATAATAATAATAATAATAATAATAATAATAATAATAATAATAATAATAATAATAATAATAATAATAATAATAATAATAATAATAATAATAATAATAATCACTGCCACCATCAATTCAAACTGATATCCAAGGATTTGAGGATCGCGTTGTGCAAAATGATAACCCTCAAAGTCAATGAACGGATCGACACAAAACAGACAACTGAAAATCAATGCTCGTGTGTGAAAGAAACATGTGCGATTAGTGAGCAAGCAAATGAAAACATTATGGATTTCCAAACAAATTTTTTTAAAAGACCCGTGGCATGCATGCAAGACAAAGGAGTTAATGTCAACCAAACAAACAACTAAAGTACTACGAAAGGGCATACGGAAATGCACAAACAAACATGACCTCAACTGCAATCGTGAAGCGAACGGAACAGGCCCCCTGTTCCAAACGGGGAAAGCTGCACGACAGGGTAGGGGAAAGGGAGGTCGAGCAGCTACATGCATGAATTGATCAAAACACATCTAAATTTTAAAAAGCCAAGACATGGATGCAAGATGAAGAAAGGATGCTATGATAATCTTTAGGAAAGATGGCTTAACAAAGATAAAAAAATTTGAAGTACTACGAAAGGGCATACGATAATACACAACTCAGCATTACCTCAACTGCAATCGTGAAACACTTGGAACATGGGGCCAGTCCTATCGGGGAAAGCTATTCGCCGAGAAGGGGAGAGGGATGTCGAACAACTACATGCATGGATAGACCGAAAACAAACACATAGATCCAAACACACACGATCACACACAAAACACATGCAACAAAAAAAAAGGATAAACAAACATAGCGATCCGTTCAAGGCCCAACACAAGGCACACACTCAGGGGCAAACTCTACGGGCACGACCCAAAAAGATCAGATTGGTCGCTATAAAAAAACCTACCCATGAATGATGGCAGCCCAATAACACCATGGCTGAACAGCAAGGCCCATAAAAATAAAAGCATGGGCCAAAATAAATCTCAACCCAAGGACTAGCTAGAAGAGGAGATCAATACCCCTGGCTGATCAGAAGCCAGACCCAGGCCTGTGGTTTCCCGTTGTGCAAAGCAAGCCAATGCACACACATCAACGAAACACGGTCACAGCCCACTGCTACAAACACGAGAGATCAGATCATCAGAAAACGATAGCCGGACCACAAACCGAGGTCCAGTACCCACAGCCACATCTCGAGATCAAATCTACAACAACGGGCAGCGGGCAGTCCCTTGCCTCCTTTCTTCGTTCCGTTGATGGCAAGCAGTGAGGGGATTCACCGTACGATAGCCCTGTGGGAGTGTGAACCCCCTGAAAATCAATGAAGTGATTGAGCTAAAAGGAAATATTAGGGTCTTCTGCAGATGTAGACCACTAAACCATGATTAAAATACAAACGGGTCTTCTTCTATTGCTGATTTCAACGCATCTCAGGAAAATGAGTTACAGATCATTTGCTCCAATTCTTCCAAAAGCCAATTCAAGTTCGATCATGTTTTCAGGCTGGAAGATAGCCAAGGTACCTTGAAGACTCACAACTAACAATTTACTTTATCTTTTGCCTGCTATGATTCTATCCAATGGCTTTTACTTTGTTTAAGTTTCTAACCCTCTTGTGGCATGCAGAGGCTGTTTTCCTGCAAACTTCACCTATGGTGTCCTTAGTGTTGGACAGATACTATGTCTGCATAATTGCTTACTGGACCGGAAAAACATTCTCTATGGAAGGAACCTCTGAAAATAGGGAGTGAACTACTGGACATTGGAGGAGTTGTTCAGGATTTTCAATGAAAGGAGCAGCATCATGAAATACAAACTTTTAGTGAGCATGTTGGAGGTCTATAATGATAAGATACCTAATAGAGAACTCAGACCAACCTACTAAAAAGTGAGTTTTCTCCTGCTCCAGCCTCCTTAATTAAACTTTGTTTATGCTATATCCTAGCTATTGAATCCTTCAACTTCAGCAAAGGTAACAATTCTTTGTTGAAAATAAGCAGTGTAAAGACATTTATGTGAAGCTTAACTCAAGTTTTTAGCTCTATGACAACAAGTATATGTAAATGCAACTCAATTGCATATTAGCACCAGCTCATTCCTCCTTTCTGGAAGGAGTAATGTTTTAGATCTCATTTAATTGTGCATGTGGAACTCCGTGATTTTACCATGTTATCAACAGAGAAACTCCAGATGTCTGCCACTATGTCTTTGACCATTTGTTTGCTTGCTAACTTGATATTGATCATCACTGGGATATTCATTGTCTGACACTGAATGTTTCATATCTCCTGAAAATACAGGAAATCAGAGTCAAAGAATTACCTTATTTTGATTGTAATCAATCTCTCCATCATGTCTTTCCCTCTCCCTTCCCTTTGAACAGAGAAATATAGGTTAATCAGGAACTTAAACAGACTCGTACTGCTGCTTAATATCTAACTTTTCCATGAAGTATGTACGAGTTGTTGATCTTATCTTCATTTTGTCCAGTACTTTATCGGGCTGTATTTGCGTCACAAAAAGATTTGTATTTTCTGTTTGTGGAAATGAAGGTTGGAGGTAAAGCAAACAGTAGAGGGTGCGCAGGAAGTCCCAGGACTGGTTGAAGCTCGTGGTTTTGGTACAAATGAAGTATGGGAGCTGCTCAAGTCTGGGAGCGAGCCAGATCTGTTGGATCTACTAATGCTTATGAGCTTCGTAGCCGTTCTAACTGGTAGTTTTGAATTCCTTTCACATCATGTATCTAGCTTAAAATATTTACGCAGAAAATGGTAAATTATATTTAAAACAATTTAGAAAACAAGCCATAACTTGTCATGAATACTTGGATTTCTATACCTATACATAAAAAGAGAGAAGAGGGGGCCAGATTTATGAGCACTTTCGTCTGCCACTTTGTCCTCCTCAACTCAAGAATGGGCAGCGGGCAGCTATGTCTTGTCATCTCCACAAAATTACTACTATTACATTTTATTCGCCTCCTCCTTATTTTCTGGCCACAGGAGACTCTCCATTTTGTTCATTTGTTCCTTATTTTCCGGCTAGGGGAGCTGTGGGCTGTGGACTTGAGATGTCCTTCGATTACTGTTTAAGCGGCGATTTACTGTTGAAACGGCGATGTATAAAAGCATTTTTGAGATATCCTCTTTATTGTCTTCTCCTCCATTTGTGTTGTTGCAGTTCCTCTCGCCGATCGATCTCAGGTCTCTCTCTCTCTCTCCCTCTCCCTCTCTTTCTGTTATTACCTCTAGGAGGACTGATTAGCCGAATTTTATGCCCGTTGGTTGATTTTTTTGTTTCTTAGCCAATTTTCTTTTGTTGTCTGAGAGCTAATTTGTTTGTCAATTGCTTTTTGTTATTCTGTTTTGTCTGGTATCAAAGTGGATTTACATGTGAAATTGGTTCCAAACTGAATATAAGTTTCACTTGGGATTTAAAGGAAAGACCTCCAGCTCTTGTGCTTTAGAATTTGTTCGTAGAGTTACTTCCTTCCAGAGTCCACCAATCTTCATATTCCTTATTCTCGCATAGATTTGATACGATGCCCCAAATTTTCTCATTTATTTACGATCTCCAACTGCAAGTGCTCATGGGTCTTCTCTTTTTCATACAAACACAAAGCACGAGAAGAAAGCGGCAACAAGGTGTTTGATTGAATGCCCAACAAGGGATGATGAGGTAGGATGTAAGATTAGTAGAAAGCATACAATTTAAAATGTAATCTGGTTTATATCTATTAACTCTTTTCTAATCTAGAAAACACACATATAGATTGGATGTTGTGTATAAGATTGTAGCCTTGTAGAAAAGGATGAACCACTATTATTGTAGGCTTTGGGAATAAAAAATGCTGGATAAACTAGCACTCCAACAAGGTGTAGCATAACAATACGAACTGCAATGTAACATATTTTTTCCACTTATGTGTAGAAATTTGTCTTCAAGTGTACTAATTTCTGATTGCTTATTTAATGAAATCTTAATAGGAGGCAATAACATTTGGATGAACATACTTGTTTGACTCCATGCATGCGATAAATTGGAAAGCTCATGTGCTCATTTGTTTATTCCATGTTCCACACTAAATTGGAAAGCTCATGCGCTCATTAGTTATTCCAGTTCCTTATTATTAATAAGGCTAATGAGGTTGCATTTGATCAAACCCATTAGGCCGGAAAAAGTCAATCCTTGGTGTGTTAATAATGCTTTGTGTGGATAAGATATATAGTGAATGGGATTGTTTAGCATGGATATGAATGATATGATGCACTTAAGGCATTGTCGAGTTTTGAGGTTTTAATACCTGGAAGTTTCACACTAAGATATGTATGTTTATAAATAAATAAAGGGACATTTACCATCAGGTCACCCTTGGATCCCATAATTACCATCAGGTCAAGCCCAACTTTGAAAAATTCTCATCAACTCCCCAACCCGTATAAAAATGCCTAAATCATAGGGTACCCTATGAAGTGCCTAAAATCCTAGGGTACCCTATGAAAGTGCCTAAACCACTAAACCCTATAATAGGAAAGTGCACCCTAAACCTAAACTCTAGGGTACCCTACGACTAGGGTACCTTATGAAAGTGCCTAAAATCCTAGGGTACCCTACGACTAATGTACCCTACGACTAGGGTACCCTATGAAAGTGCCTAAAATCCTAGGGTATTCTACGACTAGGGTACCCCATGAAAATGCCTAAATCCTAGGGTACTCTATGAAAGTGTCTAAACCACTAAAACCCTATAATAGGAAAGTGCACCCTAAACCTAAACTCTAGGGTACCCCTATGACTAGGGTACCCTACGACTAGGGTACCCTATGAAAGTGCCTAAAATCCTAGGGTACTCTATGAAAGTGCCTAAACCACTAAAACCCTATAATAGAAAAGTGCACCCTAAACCTAAACTCCAAAAAAAAGTGACTTACCATAGTGGTAATTAAAAAAATAAATAATTGTTCTAAGGTCCATTATAGCTTTTTGTAACATGTCTAGTCCACCTCATATTTCCATAACACCTCTAATCCACCTTTTTGCAATTTCTAAGGTGTAAGGTCCACTCTCCATTTTTAATAGACAAATGTACCCTCACATTAAATTTAATACATAATATAGTTTCATAGGGTACCCTAGGGTTTAGGTTTAGGGTGCACTTTCCTATTATATGGTTTTTAGTGGGTTAGGCACTTTCATAGGGTACCCTAGGGTTTAGGTTTAGGCACTTTCATAGAGTACCCTAGGGTTTAGGTTTAGACACTTTCATAGAGTACCCTAGGGTTTGGTTTAGGCACTTTCATAGGGTACCCTAGGGTTTAGGTTTAGGGTGCACTTTCCTATTATAGGGTTTTTAGTGGTTTAGGCACTTTCATATGGTACCCTAGGGTTTAGGTTTAGGCACTTTCATAGGGTACCCTAGGGTTTAGGTTTAGGGTGCACTTTCCTATTATAGGGTTTTTAGTGGTTTAGGCACTTTCATAGGGTACCCTAGGATTTTAGGCACTTCCTCTTCAACTAGGATTTTAGGCACTTCTTCTTAGGCTACCCTAACAAACCGTAGGGTACCCTACCCTAAAACCGTAGGGTACCCTACGGTTTTAGGGTAGGGTACCCTACGGTTTTAGGGTATGCTAAGAAGCGAGGGGTATTCTTGTAATTGGTACGTGTGAGTGGACTGGATGTGTTAGGATAATATTAGGTGGACTAGAAGTGTTAGGAAATAGCTATAGTGGACCCTATAGCAATTCTCCCTTAAAAAAATGACTTACCTTATTGGTAATTAGACATCTCTTTTCTAGACATAGAGGTAATAATCCATAAATAAAAGCTTTGCTTGGGCTTGATTGATATATCGCCTCAGATTAAAATGCTTAAAAAAATGCATTGCTTGACGTAGTGTTGGATTCTTGTGAATATATAACTCTTTCCTTCTCCATTTTCCAAAAGATTTATCTGTTCCGTATATTTTTTATCAGCTTAATGACTATCGTAGTATCATCCGACTCTCTGGGCAACCTAATCATCTCATGTTTTGTCTTTTGCGGATCTTCTCAATTTTTTTCTTGCTCCAGTAAAAGAATGAGATGATAGATTGTAGGTGCCTCATGGTTGGTTTGCAACGTTTTTCTGTTTATGGAGGCCTTTGTTATGAGCCTCATTCAATGAGAAATTTGTACATGATAATTGGTACAATACATGAAGAGTGATAGGTGTCATCTGTCATCAAATGCACTCTTAAGTGGGCTTTTTGTACCTGCATGCTGATTGCTTATTTTTTGCAAATGCAAGGGTGCTCAGAGTTCTTTTATTCACCTATTATATACCAAAGCAGCTTGTTTCTTTTTTTAGTTACCAGATAGTGGACATTGATATGGTGTTGTGCTTTTTTCAAAAGGATATGCTGTAATTCTTGTCTAAACTAGGTGCTGTATATGTTGGTTTTGCAATCTAAACCTTTATATATAAGAAGGAAGATTAGGAGAGGGCATCAGAAAAAGTGAAGTTTTATTGATTTCGGGAAGGAAAGCGTTCGAAATAAGAAAGGTACATTCCCTGGTTTTAAGGTGAAAACGTGAGAAGATGAGCTCAAGAGCAAAAAGATCCTTAATTTGAGGGAGGAAACTGGGTAACAGTTAAAACTCTCTCTCTCTCTCTCTCTCTCTCTCTCTCTCTCTCTCTCTCTCTCTCTCTCTCTCACACACACACACACACACACACACACAGAGAAACGATATACATCCATCTCTTGGCTTACAACCAGTGGTTAGAGAAAACTAAATCCTCTATTTTCTATGCAGAGTTATTATAATTACAGCTGGTTTAGCAATCAAAGGAGTTTAGTTGATGATTGTGATGAGTACCAGGGGACACAGGGAAAGGCCGGAGAAAATCAAGTCGATATCGCGATTTCTGAGGAGAGGATGGGATTTTGTTGAGATTTAATTGACCAAGCCAAATTTAGTTTATTTTTGGCTCACAACAGATCATAGCACGTCCGAGGCAGAGGTGAATACTGATTCTTTCATTATTAATAGAGTTGAATGTTGTTTGCTTCTTGTGTTTGAAAAATGTGGACTCACATGACGAAGGGCATTTTAAAATTTCAGGAAGTGAAGAGAATTAAGAATTGCATCAAGATGATGCTTCTGCAATAACAAATGGAAGGGTGAAACCGTGAAAGGTTCATTGAAATTTGAAGGTGACTTGAGCTTTTGGGGCTGGATTTCTCAAGCAGGTACCTGTGCTTTCTAAGCTTTATATTTCTTCATAAATAGGGTCAGTTAATTTGTCGCTTTACATGGATTCCATGCGATGATTGCTTTTATTCTCCTTTTTGTTGCATTTTACAGTTGTGGATCACTTTGTGTTTGTGTTGAAGTTATGATCCAAATGATCTTTCAAATTTTCATTTTGTGAAAATAGCTTAGTAGTTATGTAAACTGGAGCACATCACCCAATCTATCACGTGGAAATTTATTTTGTAGTTCTCAAGTTGATCGTATTATAGATTGTATGTGTATACTAGGAATATTTTGGTTGCCGTTAAGAAAAAGCAAGATCACAAATTTCTCTAGCATGAAAAGTCACAACGGAATGGTTCTATCCCTTGTATGTGCGACATCCAGATTCTGATTCATTGATATGGCCATAGATCCGGAGATGGACAATTGAGGCTATCTGAAGTTACGATCATAGTTCATTCTTCTTATTCTTCATTATCCAATGACCGTTCTGTGGTTTCTTTGTTTCAGCACGCTGGTTAGGTCAAAGAGAACTGCTGAAATCATTTGGAGTGCTCGCAAGGAGGAGATTATCACTGACTCCGGCCTGAGGGAAATTTACCTGTATTCCTTTCACGAAAGTTTTGAGTTCTTAACACCTTTTCAATCATATATGCATTTTTTCACCGAGCAACAGTTTTTTGAGGCAACATATTCTTCCTAATTGCTAGGCCAAGTGCAATTAATGACTCGACTGACCACCTTCTTATCATTATGGGGGCCTAGACAGCCATAGGTGATGATTTCACCTTCCTTAGTGTCCAACGGCTGTTTCTAAGGTCTGTGGTTGACCTTCCACAGTTGGAAGAGCAGAAGGGTTGGAATAAAGAAGAGGAAAAGCTGTCACTTTGGGTGTGACAGTTTGTTTATATTGGAGATTTGATTCTTTAATCTACGGTAGTTGGATAAGTGTGACCTTTTGAGCATATTTTGGGTTCTATATTCTCTCCATGCATGCGGTAAACAAACCACTTTTGGGCTTGGGCTTTTTACTTCTTTTTTATATGGCTTTTGCCTTGCAAGGAGTGTCGACGTCCAGTAAACTGTCAGTAGCCTATGATGGCTCAAGTTATAGGCTAGCAATACTTTTCTCTTCACTTTTAGCATAGCTTTTCTTTCTAAGATTCTGATTTGCTGAGCAGTTGCTGGCTATTTCTGGGCATCTATCACCTTCAATGAGTAGAAAGTTACTAAATCAAAGTTACTTGTTTCTTGTAAATGTATAACCTTACCTCCTTTTTTGTCAAATAGCTGGAGGGTGGTGGTGTTGCCAGTAAGGGTCTTCTCAAATAGTTGGAGTTGATGGGATTTTCATGAAGCTATGTGTATAGTTTCTGCTCCAATTTAAGATTTCCGTGTTTGTTTCTCTCTTGTGAGTTCATTACCGACTACTTGCTCTAGAACAGCAAGTTCCCGTACCTGGAGCTGCAGTTGCATATATGGAAGCAAAACAAGCGGCTCACACACACACATCTCCACTTATGGTGTGATGCAACAAAAAAGACAGAAAAATGAGTGTTGGAACTTGAATAACATAGATTGCAAAACCTCTGTGCTTTCTTGAACCGTTTGGATGATAATAGGTATCTTGCTCTCAGTTGACAATGAACATTTTCTCCTAGGTGTGAGAAACCAGGGCAGATGATTCCTTGTAAGACCTCTGATTGGTTTTTCTCTATTTCAATAACTGATATTATTACTTGACAGAACATTGTCTGATATGTTTATGTTGAATGTCTAATTTGGTAGCCTATGCCTTTTTCCATATTTTGCATGTTTCATTTATGTTTTAATGGTTTATAGAGTACATTCTCGGACATTTTTAGAACATGATCTGTGAAAAGCTTTGAGCTTCCCCCCTCCTTTTCCCCTCATTATCTACATAGATTGCCTTTCAGGAGCTTCCAAAATCCATGGCCTCCCAGCATTTTCATCAAGGCCCCTTCCCCCCTTAGTATATATGCATAGCAAGCTTCTAATTACTTATTCCTGTGTGGCTTAGGTACATGATGATCCTCTAAGTTCTCATGTTGATGGTCCAACCGAATGGGTAAGCAATCAAGCTACTGCATGAATCGTCTGGTCAATATACTGTGTTGGATAAATAATAGTCTCAAAAATGAAAGCATTGTAGGTATTTTCTGAATATATTGCTCCAAAAATAGTTAACATTTTGCTCTTTCGGTCTTTTCCTTAACTACAACGTAATCCACAAAGGCTGAAGTTTATCCAGTGTCGGCCATTGTATACATACATGAGTTTGCTTTCAGTTGAAGATCTCTATGTACACAGAAGTGGCCTTCATCATCTGGATGAGCAACCTATTTAGCAGTTTACGAATCTTATGTTGCCTTCATATCTGTAAACAGCCTCTGTGCCATTTTGAGGAACTGCTAGAAGAGCTTATCGCAATCGCTGTAAAGTCGGTTAACCTGCCTGCAATGTACGTTTTTTTTTTTTTAATCAGGTGCCTGCAAGTTACATTGTCACTGTCCAATAGGGAACTTGTCTTGATTGTAGACATTTACTTTTCAAGCAATGCTGTGCACACGCGCATAGCCCTCCCATTATGATGGTCATCTTACCAATACAGATAATACAGATGCTTGTTTCTTGTTACTCTTTACTTTTCCAAGTTCTAACAATAATATCATTGTGCCTTACGTTTCTTCTCTTTCTTTGTTTTTTTGTTATCATTGAAGAGAGTTAGCAAGGAAAGCAAAGCTTCAAAATTGATCTCACTCCATTTCATTAAGGGAAAAAAAAAAACTTGACTTTGAGGCTTCTCTCAAGGACGGTACCAAAAAAAAAAAAAACTAGAGAGAGAGTGGATTGAATATTATCTCTTGTTGATCAGTTAGGAGACTCTAAGGCGCCAACAATCCAATCAGTACCTTGTGGGATGCAGCTTTTATGAACTTGGCGTGTCTCGTTTTACCTGTCATTCTCAAGAAACTCTTCACTGAAGGTGTTTGAAAGTAGTGTTTCTTTAGAAAAAGGTATCCTGCAGCTTATTTGAAACGAATCATTCTTTGGGTGTACAAATTGTTTTGTATGTCAAGAATGTGAAGATTTTCTCAAAACATTACTGTAAGGACATGTACAATTTGTTTCAAGTCTAAGATTCTTTGAGGGTCTTCTGAATGGGCTACCAAAGTAGTAGAAGGAATACTGTAGGATAGCTCTTTCACTCAGAAAATCCATCCCGGCAGCTTGCCTACTTTTTCGTTTTGAAGTGGGTGAGGGTTTGTTTATCCATCGGGGTTTGGTTGCTACCATGGCATGGCTCGACTCGTTTCAATAGTTCAAGCAAAGTACAACGGGTTTCCGGATCATCCGGATATAACATTCAAACTGAACTTGATGAAATACTGACATGGAATCAAGACATGGTTTCTACAATGTATTTATTACCTAAATGTAACTAAAGTTTTTAAATATCGACTGTAGCATTGAGCACATGGTATCGTGCAAAGCACGAGGCATAACACTAGTACTCTTTATAAAAGTGTGAAGATTTGTCTACTTTACTTTTTGTTTCCCCGAGAAAATTTTGGGTGCAAATGGGGTACCACGTGGTGCCCTTGCACTGCATCCGAGCCGTCCAAAAATGCAACGGACGGCTCGGATTGAAAGTGCCGGACGGATTTAAAAAAAAAGAAAAAAGAAAATGAAAAATGGGTTTCAATCCGAGCCGTCCGTTGCATTTTTGGACGGCTCGGATGCAGTGCAAGGGCACCACGTGGTACCCCATTTGCACCCAAAATTTTCTCGGGGAAACAAAAAGTAAAGTAGACAAATCTTCACACTTTTATAAAGAATTAACTTTCATTTATCCCACTCGCCTCTTCATCTCTTTCGCAGACTCTCTCTTGCACAGCCCACCGCCACTTCTCTTCCTCTCCTCCGATGCTGACTCCGAAACCCCGGACTACCATCTACGACTCACCCTTCAACTCCGACTCCATTTGTAAACATAAGTGAATGAGAGAAGCAACCCAAGCAAGGTGGATTCCTAATTGATTGTCGTCAATCTTCAAGGAGATCATCCCAAAGAGGTAGTTTGTTTTCCTTCTTCACCTTTCTGAATTGCAATTACTTTTACACATGCAAACCAAAGCATCTTGGAATTATTCCCTGTTCGTTTCCCAGTTTTAGTTTAGTTTTAGTTTTGATGACATCATCATTTTCTTCATTTCTCTCTCTATCTCTCTCCACTCATTACACCTGACATCATCAAAACTAAACTAAAACTACCAAACGAATACCAGCCTTAGTAGTTTTGTCGGTCGCACCCGCTAATTTGCTGGTAATGTCAAACAATTACGGGAATAGGAGTGTATCCAAGACTCAAATTGCTGCCCTTATCGGCAAACATTTTTCGAGAAAACGACCTCGAGGTAATTCATAATCTCTCCCTTACATATCTCTTAAACCATTAATGATGGGAGGCAATAATAATTTTAGCTGTCCCAACCCGATTTGGACTTGTCTCCTATACATACTTGGGCTAAGAAGAGTGATTATAGTTCATGGCTTTGCCTATCACTTGTGTTTGTTAACTGAAATCAAGTATTTTGTTATTTGTCATAGAGTAGTTGAAAGATGCTTGGTAGTTGTTTGATAAAATGCGCACAAGAAAACCAACATGATGAACCGTTATGCAATAAATTCCTTGGTAGTTTTATGAATGCCATTTGTTTCCTATATAATGGGAAAAAGGATAGAAAAAGACACAAGAGTTACCTATAAATGATTGAATGGTGCATTAAAAACCATCTCTCTTTTTTCGTATTTTTGCAACCCCCATCTTTATATTCTCTTTGTTCATATTTTTGCAGTCCCCCATCTTTATCAAAAAAAAAAAAACTCTTTTGCAACCCACAATATTCTATGTTTGAAACTTTTTCCTCTACCTGCAATATTGGCTACGTGCAAATGGTATTCAATAGCATGTAAAAACATATTTCTTTCTAGAATTGTTATGAATTCTACTACCAAAGTACCAAATTTACTGATTCCCTTCTACTATTTTGTTGTTTACTCTTTATTAGTTGTTTCACTCATAAGATGTTAGTAGAGATACGTCTTTGAATCCAAACTCTGAACGGTCAGCAGGGTTTCCCACACTTTTGGCCCCAAATGTGTCAACCATCTCTATGATGACGTCGAACGTATTACTAAAAAAATAGCTCAATTCAAAACAGTTGGGATCTTGCGAAAATTTATGACTAGCTACAAGTGATTCGTTTTCATGTCATCTTAATATTTTCCTTGTTCTACGTGGCCGCGTGGGATGGTGTCTGACTCCTGGAAGTAAATTTTTTGTTTGCGTTTTCATTGGTGATTGGGGTTTTATCGTGCTAGAATGAATCCATGCTTTGGTTGAACTTAAAGGGGGTGCCCCATTGGCACTATATTCATAATAGCGAAGAGATTTATAGCCTCTGAGTTGCCTAGAGGATAAACTAAGGGCATTGGGATTGGGGGCTGACGATTTATAGCCTTTGAGTTTCCTAGACGGTAAACTAAGGGCATTGGGATTGGGGCCTGTGGATCTCAAAAAAACTTAAAACAGCATGTAGAAGCCAATACATTATGTAAACAAAAAAATTCCAAGTGTATAAGCCCGCCTGGCTGGTACAAGAATGAACCAACGGGATAACTTATGTGCTTCCTGGCTTGCTAGCATTGTTGGCTGATAAAATGAAGGTAATTGAAGAAGTTAGGGTAGTGTCATATAGGGAAAAAACGATGTTTTTACAGCAGGTGCCACAAGGCCTAAAGACCATAAGGGAGAGGAGATTTCCCTTTTTGTTTGAGCACACCATAGCTGCAAAATCATCAACTCCCTTCAAGATGCAAAGCTAGATTAGACCATTATGGAGAAGTACGAGAAAGCGATCGGATGAGAGTTCGTTGGCCTCAACTTATGTCAGCGAAGCGCTTGATGGATGTGGGTTACCTGATCGTCCTTGGCACCCAAATTTCTCTGTTTAACTTCGTCCGCAGTGGGTGGGAGAGAGAAGACAGCATATGAACATCAAGTGGAGCAAGGTGGCATACTCTCCAGACCAATCAACCACATAGAAGAACGATTTGAACCAGTAACAACAACCAAACATCGGTGAGGGCTGGCCAAACAAGGAGCACAAAAGATCCTTAACTCTTGCTGTCGTTACAAGCCTTAGAGTGGAAGGTGGGATAGTACTTAATTGAGAGCTCTCAAGAATTAACTTTGGGGTTGGTATATCTATTTGTTTATGTGTCTGAGTGTGTTATGGGAAAAAACAAAGAGAACAAACTCTCAAGTCATGGGTTTAATGTTGCTTTTCCCTTACTTTACAAGCTAGAGTTTGGTCGCACTAAATTTAACCCTTTGCACGTGGTGGACCATTATTCTTCAACAGGAGTAGTTCCTCAATACTTCTTATTTCTGAAATTTCCGCAATCTGCTACTATTAACCCAACATGCATTTCCTTTGGGCATAAACGGCTCTTTAAATGATCTCAATTGACAAGACGTTTGTTAGCCAAAACGGCTCATGAAAATCAGAGCAATTGGCAGCATTTAATCTATCTACTATTAAATGTCTTCCAAGCGAGACCAAGATCAAGAAAAAGGGAAATTTTTCTTTGAATTGAGGTGTAGACACGGTACTCATGTATAGGCCAAAGCACTGAACCGTAACCCATGTTTGTACCATCCAGCATTTTCGGTGGTGGATGGCTTTTCTTTATTTAGTTTCCCTCAATTTTTCTATGAAATAGGGTTCGTGGTTGCCATATACTTATTTTTCAGTGTCTCCATTCATGGCATTTACTAAAGGCAACATTCTTGACTTGTAATAGATTCTAATTAAATTAATGTTCCTGGTCGTGCTCTATATCAAATCTCTCATTAGTGCTGCTACTTAGTATCCACTATTTCAAGATTTTAGAATTATATAAACCAGTTTCTTTGACTGCTTTTGTTGGTTAGACTCAACGTATATGCAGGGGTGTGGGGTGCTCAACAGTGACATGATGCGCTGAATATCGTGTTTAGAGACTTTTGGAATAGGCTGGAGAAGAACTTTTGTGTGCTAATTTCACTTAGTCTACCAATTTTGCGGTTTTACCCAAAAAAACATGGAAGCATAGAAGATTGCATTGCACAAACTAAAAGAGAAGTGAACCTGGTGAACAGGACCGGGAATTTCAATTTACTGCAAAACTGAAAAATAGCTGAAACAGAATTCAGAGTACAATGGGAAAACCCTAAACAACGAGGGGACGGAGATCACTAGAATCTGGGATTACAGGAACTAAGTATTTAACCACAAACTGCTAGGGCCTTATCCTCTTTGTATTACATTAATAAACCATAAGCAAATCAGTTGAAAACTTGAGATATTCTAGTAATCATATTACATTAATAAACCATAAGCAAATAAGAAACGAGCACCTTGAATGAGTTGAATCTAGAGAAGCTGACTAGAGCATATTGCAAAGCGTAGTGAATTGCCAACCAAACAACCTTATGCATGCTGGGTATGTAACTAAGCAAGCGAACCGAATAGGTTCTGATTGTTAATCGAAAAAGAAATAAAAAATCTTGAAGTTCAATTAAATATTAAAAGGTAATTTATTTTCACTCCCCCCATTTTTATAACCAAACTCCCATTTTTGTGAATCCGGGGTAAGTGTTGTGTGGTATGTTTAGGCACCTTGTAGTCGTTTTTTCTTCGTCTAAACAAGGCCCTTTGAAACTTTAGAAGTGTGCCCAAGAAAATGAGCAAAACGATGTAGTTTTGCCGCACAACACCCACCCCGAATCCATTAAGCTCAGGGCAACATTATTCCTTCCAGTCGGCATAAAGAGGGAGTACGCGAAAAACCAATGTAAATGACCCTGTTCTCCTGAAACAGTAACGCCAAAAACAATTGATGAAAGGAAAATGATAACATCCTGTCATTTTTGTCTGTAATGGTATGGTCAGTGTTGAAATTGGCTTGATTTTAACAAACTGGATTTTCTGTCGGGCGGGTTCGCTCGGGCAGTTTTGTCAGAGTCGGGAATTTTCTGCTTCAGGTTATGTTCTTTTGGATTTTTTGCCCGGGCGGTTTTAGGTGGGACAGGCGCGTATTTAAGCAGATTTTAGGGCTTTCTATTTATGGTAATGCAAATATAGCAGCTTTTTTGAGAGAGAAAAGAGAGAAACTTCTTAGAGATCTCATATGTAGCCTTCGGGCATCTGTTTTCATCTAATTTGTAGCCACACAAATTAATACTGCTCAAGGATTTCAGACTATACTCTCTTTTTTTCTCTCTGTATTCGTTCTCCGAAAATTCTCTCAAAGTAATTCCCCTGACCTCCTTTTCTTGATGTCTGATTCGCACTCATAAAAAGACACAAAATGAGGTAGTTATCCTCTCCCTACGGACGTCCGGCGCTGAATTAGTGCCTTACTGGAGCCAAATTTGCACCACTTTTGAACGTGCATGGGTAGTTTGTTCTAATATGGTGGAGTTTGAAAACAAGTATTGACACTGTAAAATCCACAAGTTTCATAGATTGAGTTCCTTTTTTAGTTGAGACATTCATGATGACCAAAACTCATATTGACATGCATTTCCCATTATCGAGTTATAGGCTTACTTCACCTTTTATTCTAGAGCGTCTATATTAGGTTGTGTAAATGGATCTTATATGTTGTTTTTAGCTTTTGAGTGAGTGCAATAGCTGATAGTCAAGTCTTTAAAAAGCAAAGAATTTTGCTCAAGCAAAATGTTGATAAATGTTGATTGATTGCTTGGCTGTTTTAGATGATTTCGCTTAAGTAAAAAAATTATGCTCGAGCAATTGGGCAAAAGTCGTGTGTTTTGACAAAGTTATGCCGTATTATATATACGAACATATTAGGTCAATATTTGGGACCCAGTACCTTTTTTTAGCTTGAGGCGTATATTTCCATCTCTAAACGCTTGTGGTAGGACACGGGGTTGCTGCTGTGCAGTCCCCGCACAGCACCTCCTGTGCATAATCCGAGCTGTCCGTTGCTCAGATGGACGGCTCAGATTTCACCTCAACACCTTTGCATCCGAACCGTTCGTTGCCGTGTGTGCAAGATGAAATCTGGGTCTTCCATCCGAGCAACAGACAACTCGGATGGTGCACCTCAACACCTTTGCATCCGAACCGTTCGTTGCCGTGTGTGCAAGATGAAATCTGGGTCTTCCATCCGAGCAACGGACAACTCGGATGGTGCATAGCAGGTGCTATGCGGGGGCTGTACAGCATCAACCGCAAATCCACTTGTGGCAGCTAGGGGTTTGTGTATCTTGAAGAGTGGTGAAGATCAATGGAGTCTCAGTGCTAAACAATCATCCTCAAGAGGTTTATTCTACATTAACTCAATCAATTTTCCTGAAAAAAGACCTTTCTTGGAGTTCGAAAGGCGATTCGTTCAGAGAGCTGGAGGATTTAAGATTAGACAATCATGGAGAGGTGTGATTAACATGGATTCGGAAAGTAAACCTTAGAGTTCATGGAGAAGATACATGTTATTACTGGGTAAGTTTACTTGTTTTTGCACAATGTTTCTAGTACATGATTCCATCCCGTGATTTTCTTCCAATTTAGAGTTTTCACGCAAACCTTGTGCCTCTTGTGATTACTTGATTTGATTTACATTACCTAAAACAAAAATAAACAAAAATAAGCAGACATGGGGATGCCAAGTTTGAAAACCATGATGTAATTAGTCCAACTCAGAAGAACCATCGTCTACTTGAACAATGTTCATACCTCCAGAAATAAAATGAAATTACTATTAGTTTTGCCACCAAAAAGTAAAAAAGAATTAATCAGAAGATAGAAAAAATAAAAATTATATCTATTCAAGTCCCCATTCACTGGGTAAGAGATCTTCAAGGTAAACCGGTGAGGGAGGACCATGAAAGTCATCTGAACTTTGGCATTCACACAAGGCAGCATTTATTTCGATATTCTCCTTCTGAATGCAAGGGACGTCAAAGAAGTCTGGAAGATCTTTTCCCATCGAATAATCTCGACCTCCCTCAACTGAAACCAGGCTCTCGGTATAAATAAAAACTTGTTTTGGGTCCTCTATACCAACATTTTTTATTTCTCCAGTAATGGGGTTCGAAACCACAAGCTCTGCGGTAGTCCTACTTTGTAAAAGCAACCCACCATCTTTCCAAAATCCAAGCGGAATTTCGACTCCAAGAAGAGGTCCAATGGTAACTTCTTTTGTCCAGCACCCATCCTTCAGCACCCATACTGTATAGCATCTATCCTCCTCCTCGCGGTCATAAAGAATCCGAGCAACAGAGCCTTCATAAAATGCAAACCGCTTCCATGACACATCTTTTACTGATTCTGGTATGCCACCGGGCTCTGGTATAGCTAGAAACACCTCATTGACCATGTCAAATGAAAGAATGAACCTATCGTCTTTATCACCAGCGAACCAATAATAAAACCCATCAGCATATGAGTAAAAGTTAGAATCGTAGACATCATTGACCGGCACAAGATTGCCATTTAATTCTCTCCAAGAATCACTGCTTAGGGAGAAGACTCCAACTTGTATATAGTGGTCAAACGTAACCGTATCATACCACTCTTCTTTGTCATAGAAAACCCTAATCCAAATCACCTTGTAGTCATGAGTTTTGGGATCCATTCCAAACCCAAAGACACTATACGACCACAACTTGCCAATTGATGGCAATTCTGGGAGGGGAAATTCTGGAAGAGTCCTGAATTGTCTCATTGCAGGGTTCCACAAGGCTACAGCATCCCAACCATTGAATAGACAAAATAAGCCATTGCATGGCCCCAAAACTCTGGCATCACTATTTAGCTCTAAATATGGATATTGATAACAAGGCAGAGCAAGGGTTTCATCTGGAAACAAAGCGAAAAGAAACTTGTTGGAGCCTTGATCGTAGTGGTGAACAAGGAGACGACTGTTTTTCTTGTTGTCTGTCTCTTCCTGTTTCAAGTGCTTGGTAATGAAACTTAAGTCTTTTGTGAGAGAACACCAAAGCTTGCAAATGCATCTGAAGCGCATAAGAGACTTGACGGGTAACCTCGAGAGAATCTCAATCACCACATCTTGAGGCAGATCATAGCCAACTTCTTTCTGTACCACATGTTCAGTAATATTATAGCAAATCCCCATGTCGTCTTCTTATTCTTCTTCTCACCACAACCCAAAGATTATCTGGAACAAATTGCATACACTTTTTCAATTCCTGACCTATAACGGATAGTCATAGAATACAAATCATATACCAGAAAAAGAAATGTTATTAGGACCAAGGTCCTAGATGACACTCAGATATAAGTCTTGTAAAGCTACAGGAGACTCAGATATTAGTGTTTCACTTGCTTTCCCATCAGAATGCAAAGTTACAGAAATGAACCACAACCACCAAAATGAAAGCTGGTACAAGGCTAAAATGTAGAAACGGCAATATGCTCGAAAATAGAATATGGATACAGAAATGAAGTGTTTGTAACAATTATAGCAATATGAGCAGGGCATTACCAGTTGTTCAACTTAAATTCTTGGACTTATTACTATCACCTAAATATGGATTTTGCGAACAAAGGTGATGTTAATAAACCTCAAAAATATCCTTAATCTTCAACACGCCCATAAAGCTGAAATCTTGCAGAAAATTTGTAAAAATCAATGCAAAGACAAAAATGCAATAAAGAGAGGGGAAAAAAAAAAGGAGAGAGACAGAACAACCAATTTCATACAAAAGCACAACTGATTCACAAAAGTATGCATCCTAAATTCATCTACTCATCTGGTGGTGCCCTTGTGGACACATTCCCCTCTGGGTTGATCAGTCTGGTATCTTCGAAGTCAAGTTACTCACATGGAGCAAGGTGAGTTTCTGAGGTGCATTTAAAAGGATAGAAACATTGCAGACACCATTTCAATTGCCCAACAAATCTGTGGGAGACTCAAGAATGTATGTGGGAGATTAATGACCGAGTCGTAAGCGTGTCAAAATTATTAATTAAAACAAGACAATTACAACTACTCCATAGAATAGTGGCAAAAGTCCGAGTATCGTTTCACAGGGACAAGAGCACGTCTTATCGGTTCCAATCAATTTCTATTTCAATACGAGAACTAAATTTGAGTTTTGGTTTTGTGATTAAAGCTAAGAAAGCAACAAGGAAATCTGATTTTTTTAAAGCAAATGGGAGAAAAGCCTTAAGCCTAGGGTCTCGAATCCACTTGTCACCTCGTAATGGATTTATGCAATGATACGGGTAAAACTATTCGAATCAAACTGGACACTACGGAGTTTGCGAGCCCCCAAGTGCCACCTAAAAATAATCATGAATCGTCGAATGGCATGGGATATTGCCACCTAGCGCAACCCGTCTTACTAGTACGATCCGTCTCAGCGGCACGGATCGTCTAATAGCACAGCCTGTCTTACGGAGCGTAGCCCATCTCACCCAATTAACACGAACTGATAAAACTGTTATATGAATCGTGCTTAGCATCTAGAAAACCAAACACGCAACTAATTGGGAAAAATTATTGCACACACAATTCTCAAAATTCATACAACCTCGATCGAATGGAAACACCCAAAATCAAAGCACAAAATACATTACTCGGAGTACAAGTTTCATCTACACCCTAGGAGAGGATTTAGCCAGACATGGAGTTGAAATATGTAAACATGCAAAAATAGAACTCCATGGAAAGACCAGTTAAATGCTCACAAAGAATAAAGGATTTTTCCCAAACCCGAAGTCCTCTGCTTGTGTCGTTGTTGCTCTGGCTGTGATGCCGGATGTAGGTACCGCAGCCCTCTGTCTTCTGTTATGCGTGATATGTGTGTGTTTTGGCGCAGCTCCCCCTCTCCCCAAAGCCGCATCTGCTTCTCCTCTGATATGCGTGAAAATACCCCCAGAACCGACTCTGTTGAAGCCAAAAAAAAACCCTCTTTTCGGCGGCCCCTGTCTCCTAAGCAGATTTAAAGAGTGTAACTTTGCAATTATGCACACACATATAAGACAGAAAGAAATAAATCAGAGGCTTTCAAAAATATAGCTGCAAAAAAAGACACAGACGACTTAGAAGAAGAAGAAGAAGAAGAAGAAGAAGAGACGGGCATATACCTTAACCTGAGAGACCTCAATCTTCGTAATTCGAGCACAATCTCAACAGAAGAGAGAGAGGGAAATCTATATTACGCACAATTCCAAAAAACCATTATCTAGTCTGGTTTAGATCCCGTTCAAAAAAAAAAAAATTAACCGTTCAAAAAAAGTCTGGTTTAGATCATTCACGCTGGGACTAATTACTCACTAGAAATAATTTTTTGAATCAAATTCTGGTCAATTTTGAGGAGTTGCACACTAACAAAACCCTTGAGTGTGCATTGCTCCTAAATATATTTTAGCGTTTATATAAGTTATTTTGAGTCGGTTGTGCATTTTGCCATAAAATCAACACGTAACGACTTGGGGAATATAGTTTTTTTTTTTTGTCATTCGTTAATCCTAATCTACTCTATCCTAGGAGATTTGGGGAGGGGGATGGGTGCTTCAGGAATCGAACCCTGCCCACATGCATGGGAGTATAAGAGAAGCACCAACTGCACTCCACTCCACTTGCGACTTGGGGAATATAGTTAGGAAAATAATTTTTGCATCCCACTTTTATTATAAATGCATACAAAAATTCGTCTTTTACTGTTTTTATTTGGTGCAATCAGAAAGCCTATATAAGTTAGGAACCTAATTTTTGTATCTTTTTTTATGACCCTTATGTATTATTAGTATATTTGTATATCAGGAGTATATTTTCCTTAACAACGGCGATACATACACTTCCTGAGCGACACTCCCAGCCACACCCTCTCTCCCATGGGATGTGGTTCCCCCATCATTCTGCCCCACACCCCATGTGAAAGGGTGTGGGCTTTGAGCCAGCCTCATGATGATCATTTTTCTTTCCTTAACTAAATCTATATGTATGGATGGTTGGATCCGGGATCTCAGAGTGCACCGCCACACTACAGGGTTGTAGTGCGTCACACGAGCCATTGATCTCGTCAATGAACGGCTCGAATTTCATCTTGGCAACAAACGGCTCGGATCATGCAAGCACCAAGATAAAATCCGAGCCGTTGATTGCGCAATCAATGGCTCAGATGCTGCACTACAACCCTGTAGTGCGGCAGTGCACTACAGGATGCCCTCTTCCCGGATGGTTACCTTAAAAATAGGATTTATATAAATCCCTAAAATCACTCATTCTCTCTCTCTCTCTCTCTCTCTCTCTCTCTCTCTATGATTCATCACTTTCCTTTCTTTGTACTCCTTCCGTCCGGATTTGTTAGTCCACAAACATACTTTTTGAAGTCCTAAAATGTTTATCCATTTTCAAAAGTCAAAGCATAAAGTATGAAAAAATTACTTTTTTGCCCCTTTTCTAAAACTTCAAATAACAACACAAAAACTAATTTTTTTAAATAATGTGTTTATATTTTTGAACTTTTTTTTTGCACCGTATTAAAGTTCTCAATGAGATCTATCAAACAAGATCCATATTGATAAAAAAATAATTTTTGCAACTATATTATTTTTGAGTTTGAAAATTACAACGTGATGAGAGAGAGCCGCCAACTTGGTCCAACACCACACATAGACTTCTACGAAATGTACACTTTCTTTCATTTGCTTATGGCTATGAAATAGAACCTAGGCTTTCTCTAATGTAGCAGCAGAGGGTAAAGCTTTGGTGGGATATCATCTATGCCCACTTTCCTTGAGATCGATCTCCTCCAATTTTACATGTGTGGTTGCTTCAACCTCATTCAACAAACATGGATCTGGGTTTTGTTCAATTTTGACGCAGTTGTCGACGGCATTAGCATGGATCTGGGTTTTGTTTAATTTTTCTCTATATATGTCTTATTTTTTTTGGTATTCGTGGTAAACACTTTGTTCAATTTTTATATGTATAGTAGGTTACAAACATGATAGGTCCTTTGTTGTGTTTTCCATTTATTCCTCATTGTTCAGGCTTACACCACAATTTTTTCTTGATTTCTTGGTCGATTTTTGTTTCGATAATACACGGAAGATTTTCATAATGATTTATAGCTCAGTTATCATGTTAAATTTGCAAAATAGCTCATTATAATTGCAGAAGTTTTCATGGTAATTAAATTTATCATGTTAAGTTTTGTCACATGGATTTTCATGGTAAATAATTTCACCATAATAGGAGTTTCATGAATTGTGTACTTGGTTTTGGTGGAATGAAAAAAATGATATATTAATTTACCATGAAATTAAACTCATTATTCGTTATATAATTTAACAGAGGATTCATGGTAAATAATTTTACCATGTTTTTTACATAATCTAAGATAGTCCATTATTTTATCATGTTTTTTACATAGTCTAATATGGTCCATTAATTTATCAGTTTTTTTTGTTCGTTGTCATACAATTTTTTTTTATTTGCGTAGTTTTCCTGATTTAGGAGAGAAGTTAGGAGTGAGAGAATTAAAAAAATTTGGAAAAAAGAAGATTTGAAAGATAGGGGAGAGAGAGAGAGAGAGAGAGAGAGAGAGAGAGAGAGAGAGAGAGAGAGAGAGAGAGAGAGAGAGAGAGAGAGAGATAGATTAGGAAAGTTTAGGACATAAATATTAGGAAATTAGGAGAGAGAAATATTAAGAAAATCAAGAGACAAATATTAGAACAATTAGAAGAGAGAAAGGATATTTTTGGGTTTATTTGGATTTTAGGATAAAATCATAAGTATTCAAACTCTATACGATAAAATCATAATGATATTTTTGGTACAGGATGTTTAATTAACTCTCCCTTTTTTTATAAATGCACTTCAAATTTGTCTTTTAGTGTTTGTATTATAAGTAATATACAACATATAAATTAGGAAAATGATCTTGCATCCCACTTTTTGTAAATACACTCAAAAATTTGCCTTTCAATGTCAAAAGAACAAAATAAAAATTGTACAAACTTTTGCCTATTAACTTTGTAAAACAGACACACTAATTATGGGATAGCCAAAAATAAAATACTCAACTTTTATTTGGGGCGGAGAGAGTAACACGTAACGAATTAGGGAATATAGCCTATAAGTTAGGAATATAATTTTTGCATCCCACTTTTTTTTTTATAAGTGCACTATAAAATTTGTCTTTTAGTGTTTCTAATGTGAAAATAAAATACTCAACTTTTATTCGGGGCGGAGGGAGTAACAAGTAACGAATTAGGGAATATATATAGCCTAAAAGTTAGGAATATAAATTTTGCATCCCACTTTTTTTTTATATATAAGTGCACTATAAAATTTGTCTTTTAGTGTTTCTAATGTGTGTAATAATATAGCGTATAAGTTATGAAAATAATTTTTGCATCCCACTTTTTTTTATAAAGTCATTCAAAAATTTGTCATTTAGTCTCTATTGTGTGTAATGAGATAGTGTATATATGTTAGGAACTTAATTTTTGCATCCCATGTTATAAATGCACTCTAAAATTTGTCTTTTAGTGTTTGTATTATGTGTAATATATAGCATATTAATTAGGAAAAGGATATTTGCATCCCGCTTTTTGTAAATGCACACTAAAATTTGCCTTTGGATGTTTGTATTGTGTGTACGTATTAAGAGAATTTTTTTGAAATGCATGTATAAAAATATGGAGTGCAAAAATCATTACCCTTTGTGCATCTGCCAATGAAATCATTACATGCATGTCAATGCAAACGTAGCACCCAAATCAATGTGCTTTGATCAACGACAAGTTGGTGTGCATAGATTTATGTAGTGGTTAAGTCATCACGTAACCTAAATTTATTTTCTCTATTTAGTCTCTCGACTATTAATTTTGTCGATTTCGTCTGTTAAATAACGATCGAGATCACCATAATGGACTATGGACCGGGGCTCACCGTTACTAACTTTTGTGATTTAAAGTGCTTATTAATATCTAATCGATATTATCAGCATAAAATCAACAATAGGATCATTATAGTGTTGGAACTTTTACACAAAATATCATTTTATCACAAGAATAATTTAACCACATGAATATAGAAATACAACAAGTAAATCAAGAGGATGAAAATAGTATAAGTAGGAAAGATGTTGTCTGTGAGAATGAGAGTCGTGTAGTCACTGTCTTAAGGCTAATATTCCTCCCCTCGTGAAGGTTCCACCGGAGTGTACTAGCCCCAAGATAAAACCCATGAGCTCACAAGCATTCCTCATCCAATGTTCACGACCACCGGGAGGTTTGAACGAGTCACAAACTGAGTTGCCCAACTCTATAGAAAATAGTATAAGAATCTTCTAAGACTCTATTTCATTATTCGTGTACTCTCCATATACTTCCTACAGCTCCACCATTTTACACACCACCCATATATATATATATAGAGTTAATATATAATAATCCTTAATAATAATAATTATAACATATAATAAATCCACTATTAACTTTTGTAACCGAAATGATATTTATATACATTAAGTTTTGTAACGGTCAATCAATGATATTAAGTAATAACATTTTATTTTTATTAAAAACTTCCAACATATAGTTGATAATCTCGACATATTGCTAATGAAATCAACACTTTCCGGAGTTTTGGCGCAATCAAAAACAGTTTTGGCGTTAACATTTGCCAACAATTTTTTGTTAGTGTCAAAACTTTTATGTATGAGAGCATTGTATCTTGCACGTGATACAAATTTTTTATGCAAATGGCATTAGTATTTCTCATACTGAATATATATATAAAATTATATTAATATACATGTGAATTCCATGGCCCACCCTTGAGGTTTAGATACAAAAAATTCTAGTCGGCTTTTCTAATTCAACCGTGATGGTGATCGTTCCATCAAGTAGGCAAAATGTCATTGCTAGAATAGCTCGAGTTTTCAGCTGATTTGCTTATGGTTTTATTAATATACGTAGTGCAGAACGGATTATAGTGATCCCTATCATCTCGCAGTTTAGGATTTTGCATTGTATTATGTATTTCTGTTTCAGCTGATTTTCAGCTTTGCAATGAATTGAAATTCCCGGTCCTATATAAAAATATGTCGGAATTTGCTAGTTTTCTTTTTCTTTTTCTTTTTTTTGGTCCTTGTTACGTACGTGCATTCTTAATGCTATTAAAGGCATTGACATTTTTTTCACCTGGTTTATTGCTCAAGATCCTGACTCCGACAGTGTTAATTACACAATATTATGAGATATAAATAGCAAACCAGATAGTTTTAGTAAAATCAAACATAATGTGTCGGAATTTGCTAGACTCAAAACACATTTGCTATAATAAAGGACATGAAAGCCACCGTGCTACAACATTTCGTATTGCATGCACTTTATTGATTATGCCACCCTAGCAGGGGCGGTACTAAGGGGTGCAAGGGGGACCCCGGCCCCTGCACAACTCCTACTATCCTTGGTGAGAAAATTCTATGGGACTAGCCCCTGCAAGTACCTTGAGTGAAAAAAAAAATCCTAAAATTTCTATTTGTGTTGGGTAAAAACACCTAAAATTTCAAGTTATCAATATTTTTTAGGTTGCTTTTATAAAATTTAACGGTGGCTACGCACATGTACACAATATTGTCTCTTTCGCAAGTAGTGACAAATGGTTGCAAAATATATATATATATCAAAAAACTTCCTATCCAAACTCCCGGATTTTATAACGTCCGGACCTCCACCTTCCCAATGTTTTTTTGAAAATCCGAACCGTTAGATGTGTTTAAAACGTGATTTTAATGTCCAACGCGAAGATTTGGCAAAAAAAATACCCGGAAGGGCTTGATCCGTGCAGTTTTTCACAAAAACGCAAATATAGCGTTTTTGTGAAAAACTGCACCGATCAAGCCCTTCCGGGTATTTTTTTTTTGCCGAATCTTCGCGTTGGACCTTAAAATCACGTTTTAAACACATCTAACGGTTCGGATTTTCAAAAAAATATTGGGAAGGTGGAGGTCCGGACGATAGGTCCGTAAAAAGGGGTTTGGATGTGAAGTGGTTCCATATATATATATATATATATATATATATACGCCGGCGATCCTGTCAAGGATCCCGGATTTCCCGGATTGAAGGGTTTTTTGGTGTTTTGATGCTTTTAAAAATTATTTTTGGGAAATCCGAGCCGTCCAATGTCTTCAAAAGGTGTTTTCCAAGGTCCACGCGGGAAATCTTCAAAAAAAATATCGGGAAGGGCTTGATCCAAGTAGTTTTTCGCAAAAACTGTAAATATAAAGTTTTTGAGAAAACTGCTTGGATCAAGCCCTTCCCGGTATTTTTTTTTGAAGATTTTTCGCGTTGACCTTGGAAAACACCTTCTGAACACATTGGACGGATCGGATCGTCAAAAAAATATCGGGAAGTGGAGTCCCGGATCCGGGACTCCCGGACTAGAACCGGACTCATATATATATATATATATATATATATATATATATATATATTTTATGAATACGAAAATACACGTGATTCAGCTCCTACTTGACTCCAATCCTGCGTCGGCTACTGCTCCCCAGAACATAATTATTACGTGGAAGCATCAGTATTAACTGAACAAACAGTAGAGGAAGCATCAGCAGGACTGAACATTATGGCTTATGCGAGATTCATGAGCTAATCCAACTGCCGTGGATATTGCAAATGCAATGGCAATATATAGTTGGGGATTATGCAACTCCCATGGCTAATGCTATCGGGGAGAGTATTAGAGCTCATGCTCCAGTTCAAGACATCGGGTGGGATGAGATTGAGTTTGGACTTAGAGAATCCATTCTTTTGCGTGTTGGGGTAATATGAATTACTCGCAACACGTGACACTCGCAAATAAGTGCTTTCACATCATCAATAGAAATTAGAAGTTGTATATTAATGGAAGTTCGAGTTTTCCAATTTGAAGTATGTTTTGCTCTTTATTGGTATACCTCCCTATTCAGAGAAACACAAGCATTATGTTACTCTAGAATTTTTAAATTTTAACCTCAATGGTGCCCATGAGCAAGAAACATGATAAATTTACGACGAAAAGCTAAACAAATGATTAACATTCCATTTAAATTTACGACGAAAAGCTAAACAAATGATTACTCCATAAATGGAAAACACAAGCCCTCAATTTTTGCTCAATTTACATCGAGATAAATGATTACTTCCAAAAATTACGACGAAAAGTTAAACAAAAGATTTCAAAAAATAAAATTACCAAAAAAAAAAAAATACCGGAGGAAAAAGATTTAGGAAGAATGCGACAC
Organism: Vaccinium myrtillus; assembly: GCA_016920895.1. NCBI lineage: Eukaryota > Viridiplantae > Streptophyta > Magnoliopsida > Ericales > Ericaceae > Vaccinium > Vaccinium myrtillus. The sequence goes on from CM029273.1 coordinate 37,636,074, forward strand.
ATAAACCAAACCCTTCGCTTAAATTCCCTGGTAAAATGAATTCTTTGGGTCGACACGCTCTCTTCCCCTCTCTATTTATTTCTCTCCAATTGTTCTGGTGTAGGTATACCTTTTCCCTAGTATAAAACGCTTTCCCGTGTAATCACTCCCCAGGCCAGACTTCAGTCACAGCAAGAAAGAGGAAAAAAAAGTAATAAAACTTCCATTTCGAACAAGATGACAAAGAGATGGCTCAGTTGTGTGATGCAAGATTTGACTTTCTTATTGACATTTGCATAGCCGTTGCTAAATTTCACTAATAAAAGGGTGTTTTGGGTGCGTTTTGCGCGCGCACGCACACTTTCTCTTCCTTTCTCTCCAATTCTTCAAGAAAATGGCAAGAAACAATAGAAGTGAGGACTTGCATTTAGTGAGCAATGGAGTTCTATTTGTTCTTGTTATATATATATATATATATATAAAGTCTATATCCAAACGTTTAAATAAATATATATTTTAAAATATATATAGCTAGTCTTTCACCTCTTTGCCTTTGTACATAAATATGCACAAAATTCTACAAAAATTCTTACATTTACTTTTTGGGAAACAAAGGAATATAGGTACGATGGATATATATTAATCTAGTACACTGTATAGACAAGGAAAAATATATTTACAAATTACGATGTTTGGAGAGAGAGAATATATGAATGAGTAGTGATTTTCACTTTCCCCGATCAAATTTTATTTGCTCTATTTTGAGTTAATTTTACTTGAACCTAAAATAATTCTCTCCGTTTTCTTTTTACACCCGTTTAAAAAATATTAATGTAACTTGATCCTAATTTGCAATTTGCAAAACCTAATTTTTATCAATTTGCAATTTGATCCTAATAATGCCCTCATCTTTATCAATTTGTGAAACCTAATAATTACACACATGTATAATTTTAGGGAGATGCATGTTACAGTACGTCTCATTACGTACATTATTTTGTAGTTGTTATGTATGATTTTGGTATTTGTTGCATATGGTTTTGGTCAAGTTACACACCATTTCAGTAACTATCCCTTCAAATGCGTTGACTTTGAAATTCCTTGGTGATGGTCACATTATGACATAGTTACGCTTATTTAGGATTTCTGGACCAATTTGAAGCACTGCCAAGAACATAGATTTATGTCAATAATAATGTCGCTGATACAGAATTATTAGTCAAGACATGATCGCAATGCTTACTTTAAATTACAAACCTATTTTGATATCGTATCATTCGAAACACGATTGATCCAAACGGCCAACATTATTGATGAACTCAAAAAGGTTTGGCTAAGCAATCATCGAAACGGCACACAAGAAAAAAGAAAAAAAACACACACACACACATGCAAAATGCTCTGACAAGACCGTGTAGTTCTACAACGGAACGCAAAAGGAGCCTATCCTGCATGGATCCGGGGATTCTGTAGTGCCGAGCTACACTACATGATTGTAGCATACCATCCGAGCCATTAATCGCAAGCAATGGTCCTGAGCCAAGAGTAAATTTTTAGCGATATATGGGTTGGAACTACAAACTTGTGTTTTTAGTTTTTAGCGGGTTGAATCTTAGCCAAATCGTGGTTGATAAGAGTATCCTCAAGAGACTTAACAAGTGACCGCTTTTCTCTTCTTTACCTAACCCAACCTCAAAAACCCACTCCAAAAAGCCTCAATAAATTACCTCAAGCTTTTTGTGGCCAAACCTCAAAAACCTGTTTTTCAACCTTGGCCAAAATAGGCATGTAGTACCTCAATATATACCTCTCTATTTCTCTCATTTCTTGGTCACTTTTTCTAACCTCTGTGCGATTCTTGAAACAGGGGTTCCCTCTCTCTGTGCGATTCTTGAAACAGGGGTTGTACTTGGGTTTTACGTGGGTTTCTCTTTCTCAAACCCCTCTCAAGAAAATGAAAAAGGAATTGGGTGTCCTTCTACTGCTCATTGCCATTACCAACCTACCAATTGCCCAATCTTTTGACATGTATTTCCTCTCTTTAACTTGGCCAAATTCCTATTGTAATGTCGAAACTGCACCATGTCAACCTCCAGTTCCACAAAACTTCACCATCCATGGCTTATGGCCTGGATTTTTGAGTACGGGGGGAACCGTAAAAGATTGCCCAGTACCTGCCCTTGAGAAGAAACAGGTACTTTATACACATCTTTATATAAAAAAAATTATTTTTGCACTCTTTTTTTTTTAATCTTGAATGACGTAAAATTATAACACTCATTTTACTTGTTTTTTTTATATAAATAAAGGGAATTATTTATCTAGGACAGAGTTACTGATGCATGGATTATGGGTTGTTTGGGTTTTGATTGAAGCTCTGGTTGTTAATAGGCTGCGATTGGGTTTCTGTGAAGGGGGTCCCGGGTTGCTTTGTTCGAACAATGAATGGGAAAAGGGGCTAATTGACCGATTTATGGGTTTTTTTATTTAAAACTTTATTAAATAAAACTTGCATTTTTTAACATTATTCTTGAAGTACGTGAAAACGTGTTTGGAGAACACACTTTCTGAAAAACGTGTTTCGGTTTCATGCTTCCATAGTGGGTTAAGCCGAATTAATCAAAAATTATAATTTTATATAATCCAACTTAAAAACATGTTTGGCAACTCGCTTCCTAAAAACTGATTTATAAAACATGATTTATCAAACCGTGTCTGATAAACATGTTTTCGGTGTTGTGTTCGGCAGTGTTCATATGGTTTTGCCTTAGATCCCTTTGTCTGTCTTATAAGGCTCTCTTGGTGACTCCTGAGCCCCAAATTCTTCATCATCATCATTATGTAAAGATATCCTTCGTATCTCGGAATTTGAAGAACCTTCTTTGTTGTGGATTTTGCTAACTGAACACCATCGAACAAACACGTTTTCAAGGTGGATTAAAATTAACTTAATTTTTTTCGTTAATCCGTCTTCACTCACGGTGAAAGCGTGAAACGGAAACGCATTTCCCAAAAAAGCATTTTTTCCAAACACATTTTCACGTACTTTAGGAATAAAAGTTCAAAAATGGGCATTTTATTTAATAAAATTTTTAAAAAAATGTAAATCGGTTAGTTGGCCGGAAAAAGTTATAGGGTGTGGGACTTTCGTTGGTAGTGGGTAGGGCTGACATGGGCTTGGGTTATCAGGGCAAGTTCTGTTGGGCCAAATTGATTTTGAGAGCCAATGCCTTTAAAGCTTGTATGGGCCATAGGACATACATTTCGACTTTGCTATGCAATTTAATTTTTTTTTGTTTTTGTGTTGAATGACATTATTTGAGAACTATACCGTAGTTTGTAGCGATCAATCAAGAACAATACGCATGTACACACCGGTATCGGTACGTACCATACCAATAAGAAAAATTGAACGCCTGCCAGTACGAGATTAATAACTTTGCTTATAGCTTCCATTTTTTATTTGTTTTGATAAATAAGAAAGAAGAGAAAATAAGAAGAGACTGTTTTTCTTTTTGTTTTTGAATTAGGTCGCTGCATTGTGGAAAGATCTTGAGCAGTTTTGGCCCAATCTTCGAGCAACAGATTCGCACTTTAAGTTCTGGGGAGATGAATGGAGAAAGCATGGGAGTTGCTCCGGCCTGGACCCCGCAACCTACTTCGGCTTGGCAATTCAATTCCGGAAGGCTATCAACCTCCTCGCAATACTAGGCACTGAAGGTAGCTATGTATATTTGCTCTAGGCAGTGGAGACCAATGGTGTGTTAAACGTCGGTGTTTTAATTTGTTTTTCTAGACGCATGGATACCCAATCTAAACCCGACCCGTTGTCATTCCTAGTCAAACGGTGTGCTTGAATGTCATTTAGGAGTATAAGGCTAACATTAAATTACACAGGTATTGTACCCGGCCCAAAATTATACAAGCCGGATGATATCAAAATTGCTATTGAGAATGCTTGGAGCACAACACCAAAGGTCAAGTGCAATATAGACCGCCAGGAAGATCCCCAATTGGTAGAGATTGTCATCTGCATCAAGACACCGACCCAACAAGATAACGATTACAATATCTGCTCTTGCCGAGGAAATCCTATTACCTTAAGCTGCGTTCGCCACCCGCATAAAAAGAAGATACTTTTTTCCTCCGGTTACAGCTTTGCCTAAATTGTAAGTTTGGTCCTACAACATATCTTTATTAACTCTTGCATTTCTAGTATTTGGACTAATTTTTGCTTCTACACTCTTAGGGCGAAGTACAAGGCGAGGGCCGAGTTGTGACACTCTCTCTCTCTATTTCAGTTGGAAGTTCTTGGAAGTTACAGTTGGAAGTTCGAGTTGTGTTACTCTCCCTCTTTGATGTTCACTTGTAATGGGTACATTTAGAAAACAATTGTAATGGGTATTTTTCTTGGGTATTCACTTTGCAGAAAATGGAACAAATGTTGCTGGTCATTATTGAACCAAAGGTGTCCATAATTGAAGAACTTTGGCTTATCTACTTACTTGAAGAACTTTGGCTTATCTACTTTGGCTTATCTACTTTATCTTGCTATTTGGACTTTGAAATTTCAAACTCATGAAACACCTCTATTTATATCCAATGTGAAAATTCTTTTTTTTTTCTTTTCTTTTTTATCATTCGTCATTCCTAATCTATAAAGTATAAACTATATACTTACATTTACTTCACTTTCTCTTATTTTGATTTCCCGTCAAAATTCTCTTTTTAATCAAACAAACCCTTGAACCCTTATGGATTGTTTCATTTTAAAATTTCAGTTAGAACTTAGCTTTCCTAAACAACCAACCAAATGATGGCTACCATTCGTTTTCACTTATTGCACATCTTATTTAATCATGATTATTACCGCCATTACCATTCCTAATCTATCGTATTTTGTTGAATTTGGTCGATTTTTTTTTCAATCCGATGGCCAATAATTATTGGGAGGTTGGTTCGAAGGTGTAGATACGAAGATGCAAGTAGGTACAAAAATGTTCTAAATAATAATGAAGAAATTGAAGATACTCAATATTAGAGGTGCCCACTCTGAGCATAGAGACTTCTTTAGAAGAGAGCCGTGGTTTAGATTTTGCCTTTTTCGTAACAAATGAAACCTATGTTCCTCCTCTTTTTCTTTTTTATTTGTGTTTATTTTTCATAAATGATCATTGCCCTCAATTGGTTTGGCATATAGCTTGGTAGAAAAAGGGCAAGGCTTGGCATATAGCTTGGTAGAAAAAGGGCAAGGCTTGCTAGCATGTTGACTAAATTTCAACTTCCTTTTAGTATGAAGAATCTGTACAGATTTTGGTGTAATTTGACTGAATTTGACAGGTAGAACAAGATCATTGATTAAATTTTGAGAAGTTATTAATTCAGATATATTGTGGTCAGAACGTGTTGCTTGAATAACAGTGCATATGTAAAGATGGTTAAATAAATACGTACACTCAAAAGTAAAGAAAGATAAATCCATTTAAATTGTATTCAGAACGTGTCGCGTCGTGCCTTTAGGCACGGGCAATCCCTAGTATATATATATTAGAGAGAGATTGATTGGAATACCGGAGTTAGTGGAGAATTGATGGACCAATAAATGAATTCAACCACATAACGTGAAACAGGAATGCCCAGATTTTTCGGGATAATAATTACTATTAGAATATATTATTAGTATAGATTATATATTACTAAAATACTTAATAGGGGCACAATGGTCCAATTTCCATTTACAAGATGGAATCATAAATATGCAACTCTCAGAGGTAGGCATCCTGAGGATAACATTGTAACAGGATGTCTAATTAAAATTTTCTAGAATTTTCAGTATCTACAAGTCAAGGGCCATGTATATATATATTCAGTATGGGAAATATTATTGTCAAAACTTTATGCATAAAAATTTTGTATCATGTGCTAGGTACAATGCTCTCATATATAGAAGTTTTGGCACTGATAAAAAGCATTTTGGCATTATCATTTATCATTAAGTATATGTTGAAATTATCAACTGTGATGATCATTTTGTTGATTTTATTTGACATATATAAGATGATAATATTGATTAGATAAGCAATTTAAATCACAAAAATTACTAACGGTGAGCCCCCAGATTTCATTATGGTGTCTAATGGCTCCAACTAGACCCTCCAATCTCGATATTTAAGAGACGAAATCGACAACATCAATAGTTAAGAGATTAAATAGAGAAAATAAACTTATAAATGATGAAAGTGTAATACCAGATTTCATTATGGTGTTTGGTGGCTCCAATTAGACCCTCCAATAGTTAAGAGACTAAATAAAATAAATAAATTTATAAATAATGAAAGTGTAATAAACACTGCATAAATCTATGCACGCCGACTTGTTGTTTGATCAAAGCACATTGATTTGGCCCATTTGGGTGCTAGTTTGCATTGACATGCATGTAATGATTTCATTGGCAGAAGAACAAAGGGTAATGATTGTTGCGCTCCATGTTTTTATACATGCTTTCTGAAATCTCTCCTTGTTCGGTTAAGTCTTTGAAACTCAGTCTTGAGAACCCACCCTGGTTTGGTTTCCTAAACCGTTTTTTGCATTTCTTCGTTTTTTTTTTAGCTCCGTACAACTTTTTCTTCAATGAGGAATGCACAACACTGTTTAGTCAGTGCACGGGTACACAGTCTTGAGAACCCACCCTTTTTGTTTGTTTTTTATGTTTTTTTTTATGGGGTTAAAGGTGGGAGGGACCCACCACGGGCCTCTTTTTAGAAAACCAATTCTTGAAAACTAGGGTTAAAAACCTTAACCGAACACAACCACACACAATACATTGAAAGGCAAATTTTACAGTGCATTTACAAAAAGTGAGATGCAAAGATCATTTTCCTAATTTATACGCTACATAATACACGCAATACAAACACTAAAAACAAATTTTAGAGTGCATTTATAAAAATTAAAAAGGAAAATTGTAAAATTAGCCCACTAAGCTAACAACAAGAAAATTCATTGACCGGTAAGAGTGTATTTTTACCAATAAGATACCGGTAAGAGTGTAGTTTACCGATAATCTTACAGGTAAAAATACACTCTTAACAGTCAAAGAGTTGTCTTATTGTCAGCCCAGTAGGCTGTCAATATATGAATTATTATTAAAAACATGGGATGCAAAAATTAGGTTCCCAACTTATATATGCTATCTCATTAGTCATTATTATTACACAAAATAAAAACGCTATAAAAAAAAAAAACAAAAACAAATTTTATTGTGCATTTATAATAAAGTGGAATGCAAAAAATATTTTTCTAACTAATGGCTATATTCCCTAATTCGTTATGTGTTATGATTTTGTATTGATATCAAATTGTGCACAACCGACTCAAAATAAGGTTGTATATAAACACTAGTACAACATATTTAGGAGCAATATAATGCACACTCAAGGGTTTTTCTCGTGTGTTTGCTCTCTACACAATTGATCAGAGTGTCCCTTAACCTCGATGTGAACAGTTTTTTACCAGATTAAAAAAGGGTTTAGTCGAAGTGCTCGTAATCTGGCCTGATACTGAACCAAGAAAAATATTTAGGAGCAATACAATAACTATAGAGATTCCATTATTAGTTTTTTTTGTAGAGGAGGTTTCATTATTCAACTAAATTTCCGAGTGGTCGTATCCGGAGCAAAAAAGATCTGATTTCCCACTCTCTCCTCCGTTGAGATTGTGCTGGCATTATGAAGTTAAGGTCTCTAAGGTTAAGGTATATGCCCGTCTCTCCTCCTCCTCCTTCTTCCTCTTCTTCTTCTTCTTCTTCAGTGTCTTTTTTTGCTGCTATATTTTTGGCAGCCTCTGATTTATCTCTCTCTGCCTTATATGTATGTGCATAATTGCAAAGTTGCACTCTTTAGATCTTCTTAGGAGACAGAACTTCATTGCGAATATTTTTTATGTATTCATGTTAAATTTTTTCATGTAATATATTTGTATATGCAAATTATATTTCTTCCTTTTTAGAATTCAGGAAATACTTAGCCTTCGCTATATACAATTCAAGTGTTTTGCATAAAATTTGGTATATATGAGAGATTAATCGCATGGAACGATGAATCCTGACAAAAAGATTCGTGTATCAAAGTGAGGCATCTCAAAATTAGATTGCCATAGGCGCTATGCTAATACTTTAATGGCCAAAGTGCTTGGGCCGCCCGGGGGAGAGAGAATTAAAACCGTCTTGAATTATAATAGCCAACCAAAATTTGCTTAGGCCTCCAAAAAAAAAGAGGACAAGGGACCAGAGTTTCACATGTATGAAATTAGATTTTGGAGATGCGTCGTTTTTCCTTCAAAACGAAGAACCGAAGTGACATATCAAGGGGAGATTTTGTAATTTATGTCTTCTTTAGCTCAAAAAGTTGTACTTTTTGGAGGGGTCCATTCTCTTTTTTAGAGAATTGGTTCTTCAAATCTATTTTGGTTCTTCAAATTTGAAGAACCAAAAGTAGATTTGAAAAGTACAACTTTTTAAAGAAAAGAGGTATATATTACAAAATCTTCCCTTGATATGTCACTTCCGTTCTTCATTTTGAAAATTTGAAGATTGGTAGGAGATGCTCAAAGGAAGTTGTCTCCTTATGTTAGTTTAGCTTAGAAATTAGATTAGCTTCATGGTAGTTTTCCTAAGCTTCTTCTGTGCTAGGTTTGTTTCTTATTGCCCTCATATCTCATGTTACATAGTTCATGATATGTATAAGGTTACTTCCCAATCCATTGCTCTGCCTCTCTCCCTCAGCTTATTAGCTATGTTTACCCACATGCCTCAACAACTGCCAGCAACCTATGCTTGTAATAGAATCCCCCTGGGGTGCTGTGCACGATGCCGCACACCTCTCGGCCGTCCGATCACGTTTTGGATGGCCCGGATGTAGTAACGAAATAGATCAGTATAGAGAGAGAGAGAGAGAGATCTAGCAACTACATCAGCGTCAGAAACTCTGCAAAGATTTCAGCTTTACCATATTTCTGTGATAGTAAGTCCAAGAATTCAAGTTCAACTACTGGTAATGCCCTGCTCATATTGTTATAATTGTTACAAACACCTCCTTTCTGTATCCATATTCTATTGTCGAGCATATTGTCATTTCTACATCTTAGCCTTGTACGTGCTTTCATTTTGGTGGTTGTGGTTCGTTTCTGTAACTTTGCATTCTGATAGAAAAGCAAGTGAAACACTAATATCTGAATCTCATGTAGCTTTACAAGACTTATTTCTAAGTGTCATCTAACGATTTGGTTTTTAAGCTAGAATAAGGACTTAAATTTGATTAGGACCTTGGTCCTAATAACATTTCTTTTTCTGGTACATATTTTGTATTCTATGACTATCCGTTATAGGTCAGTAATTGAAAAGTGTATGCAATTTGTTCCAGATAATCTTTGGGTTGTGGTGAGAAGAATAAGAAGAAGACGACATGGGGATTTGCTATAATATTGCTGAAGATGTGGTACAGAAAGAAGTTGGCTATGATCTGCCTCAAGATGTGGTGATTGAGATTCTCTCCAGGTTACCCGTCAAGTCTCTTATGCGCTTCAGATGCATTTGCAAGCTTTGGTGTTCTCTCACAAAAGACGTAAGTTTCATTACCAAGCACTTGAAACACAAAGAGGCGGATAACAAGAAAAACGGTCATCTCCTTGTTCACTACTATGACGAAGGCTCCAACAAGTTTCGTTTTGCTTTGTTTCCTGATGAAACCCTTGCCATGCCTTATTATCAATATCCATATTTAGAGCTAAATAGGGATGCCAAAGTTTTGGGGCCATGCAATGGCTTATTTTGTCTATTTAATGGTTGGGATGCTGTAGCCTTGTGGAACCCTGCAATGAGACAATTCAGGACTCTTCCAGAATTACCCCTCCCAGAATTATCATCAATTCGCAGGTGGTCGCATAGCGTCTTTGGGTTTGGAATTGATCCCAAAACTAATGACTACAAGGTGATTTGGATTAGAGTTTTCTATGACACAGAAGGGTGGAATGATACGGAAACGTTTAACCACTATATACAAGTTGGAGTCTTCTCCCTAAGTAGTGATTCTTGGAGAGAATTAAATGGCAATCTTGCGCCAGTCGATCTTGTCTCTTATTCTAACTTTTACGCATATGCAGACGGATTTTATTATTGGTTCGCTGGTGAAAACGACATTAATAGGTTCATTCTTTCATTTGACATGGTCAATGAGGTGTTTCTTGTTATACCAGAGCCTGGTGGCATACCAGAATCAGTAAAAGATGTGTCATTGAAGCAGTATGCATTTTATGAAAGCTCCATTGCTCGGATTCTTTATGATCGCGAGGAGAAGGATAGATGCTATACAATATGGGTGCTGAAGGATGGGTGCTGGACAAAAGAAGTAACCATTGGACCTCTTCTTGGAGTCGAATTACCGCTTGGATTTTGGAAAGATGGTGGGTTGCTTGTACAAAGTAAGACTACCGGAGAGCTTGTAGTATCGGACCCCATTACTAGAGAAATAAAAAATGTTGGTATAGAGAACCCAAAACAAGTTTTTATTTATACAGAGAGCCTGGTTTCAGTTGAGGGAGGTCGAGATTATTCCATGGGAAAAGATCTTCCGGACTTCTTTGACGTCCCTTGCATTTTTCCATCTTCTGATTAATTCTTTTTTACTTTCTGGTGGCAAAACTAATAGTAATCTCATTTTATTTCTCGTGGTATGAACATGGTCATAAGTAGACCATGGTTCTTCTGAGTTGGACTAATTTATGGTTTTCAAACTTTGCCATCCCCATATCTGCTTATTTTTGTTTTAGGCAATGTACGTAATTCAAATCAAGTAATCGCATTAGGCACAAGGTTTACGCGGAAAACTCTAAATTGGAAATAAACCACGAGATGGAATCTTGTACGAGACACATTGAGTAAATACAAGTAATCTTACTCAATAATCATGTATCTTCACCACGAACTCTAAGATTTACTTTTTGAATCCACGTTAATCACACCTCTGCATGATGGTCTAATCTAAATCCTCAAGCCTTCCGAACAAATCGCCTTTCAAACTCCACAAAAAGGTCCTTTTCTCATAAATTGATTATTTGATTGAGTTAACGTAGAATAAACCTCTTGACGATGATTGTTTATCACCGAGACTCCATTGATATTCACCACTCTTCAAGATACACAAACCCTAGCTACCACAAGTGTTTAGAGATGGAAAATATACTCCTCTAGCTAAAAAAGGCACTTGGTCCCGAATATTGACCTAATATATCCGTATATATAGTACTAGCATAAAACTATCAAAACACACGACTTTTACTCAATTGCTCGAGGATAATTTTTAAGAACCCGAGGTGGGTGTTGTCCCTTCGGGGACAACATGGATACTGGCCAAAAACAATATAAAAAACTGCCAAGTAATCAATCAACATTTTGCTTGAGCAAAATTCCTTCCTTTCTAAAGACTTGACTATCAACTACTAAAACTAAAAACAATATATAAGATTCCTTTACAGAACCTAATATGGACGCTATTGGATAACTCGGTAATAGGAAATGCATGTAAATGTGAGTTTTGTTTATGAATGTGTCAATCAAAAAAAAGCTCAGTATATGAAACTTATGGATTTTACAATATCAATACTTGTTTTCAAACTCCACCATATTAGAACAAACTACCCATGCACGTTCAAAAGTGGTGCAAATTTTTTTAGTAAGGCACAAATTTATTGGACGTCCATAAAAGAATTTTGTCTCTCTTTATGAGTGAACAAAAAGAAAGGGAGGAGACAAACACAGAGAAAAAAAAAACAAAAGCAAAAGGTCTAAACAAGACCAAACAAACAAAATCCTTGGCAATATTTGAAAAGTTTCACTAATCAACAAAACAGATGCCCGAAAGGCTAAAATTCTAGAATCCCTCAAAGTCAATTTCATCACAAAAAAGTTGTTGTATTTGCAATAATAAATAGAAAACCGTAAAAGTTGAAATAACGTGTTTGTCTACATTCCTAAAACTGTCCTTGAAAAAAATATTCCAGAAAATAGAACCTAAGGATGTTTTATTACGCCAAAGAGAGTTTATATAGAGAGTCTTAAGGTTTTCCTCCTCGGTGATGGACTCCCAATCTTTTTAATTAGCTAAAGGCAATCACCTCAATCCCATTTAGGTAAAACTTGTTTCCAAATTAGAGAAGAAAAGTGGTTTCAAAGAAAAGGTGGCTATGAGATTCCATGCCAGCCAAGCAAAAGGAGCAATGAGATGGAACCACCATACCCCAACTAACCAACCTATTTTTAGACAGTTTAACCCAAAACTTTCAAAAATGAGCAACCACTCAATGAAGCTCCATCGAGGCACTTTCCCTGACCAAACCACACCACAGAATTAGCCATGGTTGGAGGATTGCGAGCCTACTAGCCTCCCAAAGACTTGGCGGAGCATTTTTCGGGGAGTTAAAGGAGCCAAGTAACCCTGTCAAGAGCAGATGGATTAGGCTCTGTCTCGGCACAAATTCACTGCCGGACGTCCAACCCGGAAGGCAGAAAATCCATTTTTAAAATCTTTAAGTCTTTATGAGTACGAATCAGATATCAAGAAAAGGAGGGGGAAAATGACAGGATGTTATGATTTTCCTTTCATCAATTGTTTTTGACATTACTGTTTCAGGATAATAGGGTCATTTACATTGCTTTTTCGCTTACTCCCTCTTTATGCCGACTGGAAGGAGTAATGTTGGCCTGATCTTAACGGATTTGGGATTGGTGTTGTGCGATAGGTGTTGCGTATTGTGTTGTGCGGTAAAACTATGTCGTTTTCCTCATTTTCTTGGCACACCTCTAAAGCTTCCAAGAACCTTATTTGGAGGAAGAAAAAAACCACTACAAAGTGCCTAAACCTACCGCACAACATCTATCCCGGATTCACAAAAAAGGGAGTTTGGTTATAAAAATGGGGGGCGTAAAAATAAATTACCTTTTAATATTACCGCAAAAGAACTTTAATTTAACTTCAAGATCGAATCTTTTGTTCGCCCATCGTAGTAGTGATTTTTTATCTCTCTTTCGATTTACAATCAGAACTATTCGGTTCGCTTGCTTATTACTTCAAGTCACTATGTTTTCAGCCAATTTGCTTATGGTTTATTAATGTAATGCAAAAAGGATTTGGACCTAACAGTTTGGGGTTAAAATGCTTAGTTACTATATATATAATCCCAAATGTATCGAAATTTGCTAGACTTAAAAGGTGTTTCGCTTGAATTTATTGGTAGTTCGCAAGCCTTGCACCATATGCAAAGTGGGTCTTGACGTGTGATATCTTCCATTTTTCAAGGCAAATCGATTTCAGGGATCAAATTCCGGGTTTTTTTTACAAGCCATTATGTATGCTAGCTATTCTAGATTTTGGGTCTCGACGTAACTGTGATATCTTCCATTTTTCAAGGCAAATCGATTTGAGGGATCAAATCCCGGGTTTTCTTCCAAGCCATTACGTATGTTATTCTAGATTTTTTTTACCTCACTTAATTTTTCTTAGCAAAAGTCATTGTTATTGTTAAATTAGCGCCTTGAAAGAGGAGTAATTCTTGATGCTATTAGGCCAAAGGCCTATTGGTTTTTTTTTTTTACCTGGCTTATTAGTTACTCCCTCCGTCCCTTTTTGTTTGTCATTTTTTGATAATCGTGTCAGATTTCGATCACTTATATCTTTTAATATTGATTTCCAAATACATGCAATATGGATCTTATTTGATAGTTCACGATTAATTCTATTATACAAAGTTTCTAAAACTGTGAAAAACATTATAGATTGAAAGATATAAGCAATTTAAGGCGTAGCAGAAAATGAAATAATTGACAAACAAATTGTGACGGAGGGAGTATTACTCATGATCGTGACTCTAATGGTGTTAATCAGACAATATTAGTTGTTATTACCCATGATCGTGACTCTGTTGGTGTTAATTAGACAATATTTTGAGATATATATCACAAACTATATTAGTACATGCTTACTAGAGAACCATTAATTATAATAAAGGACATTAAATCCACCCTGCTACAACAATATTTCACATGTTCATTCACTTTATTGATTAACACACTATAAGTCTATAATAAAAGGACATGAAATCCACCGTGCCACAACATTTCACAGTTCATTCACTTTATTGATTATGGCTCCCTAGAACATAGTAATTACATAATTAGTAGGTGGAAGCATAAGTAGTAACTGAACAAAGAGTGAAAACAAGACTGAATATTATGGCTTAGGGGTGGTGATGAGGTGGGCCTTGCGGGCCGGGCTTGTGAGGTTCATGAGGCCCAGGGGAAGGTCCATGGGGGCCTGATTGAGAAGGTGGAGGTGCATGGTGAGGAGGCCCCGGTTGGTGTGGTGGCTCATGGCGGTGAGGCTGGCCAGGCTGCCCGTCTTGCGGTGGCCCATGTGGCGGCCCTTCTTGGTGGTGCGGCGGATTCGGTGGTGGTGGGTGCTGCATCTTCTTCTTCTTCTTCTTCTGTCACTTCTCACTTCTTTCTTTAGTATTGAGATTGTTGGAATGAAAGGAAAGAAATCACCAGCATATAGAATGCATTTTTTTTTTCTTCTGATAATTGAATGTCTTATTCCTCTTAATTCTGCTGTGTCGGTGGAAGTGTCAAAAAGTACTCGAAAAGATTGTATTATTGTATCTTATCTTTGCAACTGTAATTGTATTATTGTATCTTATCTTTGCAGCTGCAATTCATACCCATACTTTTTGTTTGGTAGGTGGGGATAAATGCTAAACTGAAAATTCAATCTTGAAATATAGAAGTATTTTTTTGGATTTTATTTTTTGGCTCAGGTCTCTCGGATGTTTTGATTGGAGAATGGACTCAGAATGATAAATCCACATGCTTTTGTTAATTCACATGAAGATATATAGCTAGTATTTTTAAGTTTTCTTTGATAAGAGATTGAAATACAGAAAAATAACAAAAATAGAAAGGATCTAACAATAGAATCAAATATTTGGACGATTTTCATTTTTGGTTCTATTTATTTCTTGAGTCAAACACTGCTTTTCAGAGAACAAAAGCGTTACTAGAATATTAACTTGGCTCGTTAAAAGCTCGGCCCCTTAGGCCTCAACCCAAAAAAATAAAAAATGTTCTCATCAACGGTCTCAATTTTGTAATGGTAGGAGAAATTAGGGATGACAATGGCTCGGTTCGGTTCAAGTATTGCCATATCCAAACCTATTACTCCGAAATTAGATGGTATCTTTGAATCCGAATCGAAACCCGAACGGATAAGGAAATTGAAACCACAAATGAACCAATAGGGATCGGTTTTCGGGTGACTTCCCATTAAATTAGAAAAAATAAAAACGAAATAATTATGAATGAAAATCAATTAAACTGTAAATTAATACCATCCAATTAAAAAGATATGCAAATATGCATCTAGATATTTTAAATGCAAAACTAATATACATCTAAGTAGAAATTCAATCCATTGCAGCTATACACATGCTAAACTCCTACATATGAAGGGTAAGTCTGCAATTACACATATTCGATTCGGTTCGGTTATCGGCTCAAACCAGAGTCGAACCGAACTCGTTCAGTTATCTCACATCCCATACCATACCCGCACCCACAGAAAATAATTTGGTTATGGATTAGGAAAAAAACCAGTTACATTTTGGTTACGCATCGATTCGGTTGAGATTACCAACCCTAAAAAAAATAGCTCTCTTATTTATGATCGGACTCGAAAAATTATGAACCGCTATTTTTTCTTTAACAAAGTTTGATTTGATGGATCTCTAGATGCATGTCTCAATCACTGCGTCGGTTGTCGGCAGATATTCTAACCTATCCCACAATGAGCTGGGTCTTGGGCCGGGGCCAGGGTATGAGGTCTGGCTGGGCCACAAATTTCTAGGTTCAATCCGGCAGAGGAGGGTGTCAAGAACTGGGCTAAATCACCCAAAGGCAGGTTTCGGCCCACGGGCCTCCTTGTTAGATGTACCCAAATAATCTCACAAAACAAGATTGGTTGACAAGCAATATTTGAAAAGTTTTAACATTAGGCCTTGAAAAAACCAAACCATTTTATTTTTCAAAGTTTTCATGAATTTTCATCAAATCCATTTCTTATTTATGTGGAGTTATAAACTTTTTTATTTTTCTTTTGTCAAACAATAGGATGGTAAGACCCTAAGAGGAGTTAGGGGCTAGCGGTTATACCGGGAGTCGAGCTCCTCCTCTACAAGAACTCGAAAGATCAAAACCTCGAGTAAGGCCTCGAGGTCCCGATCTTAAGGCCTCTTTCTCTTTCTCTCTCTTGATCAAAGAATAAAGGAAAACCCTAGAAAGGCTAAAACAATCATAGGGATACAATTTATACAAACATATGGCACACCATTTTTATTATTATTATAAGCCAGTAATCCGACATGGTACATGGTACCAAACACACAAAAACATAGAGTACCAACCAAAGTAAGAACCGAAGAAACACACACAAGCAAATTAAGGCTCTATGGAGTACTACTCCATCATCCCCAGCGGAGACTTATTACGTACATAGCCATAATAACCTTCAAGGATCAGTGGCGGTGATGTGGTTTGTGGGGTTCAGGAGGGCCACCTGGTGGCGGTGCATGGGGCTCCGGAGGAGGGTGGCCATGCTGCGGCGGGGGTGGCTCGTGGCGAGGCGGTGGCGGTTCGTGGCGAGGAGGTGGCGGTTCGTGGCGAGGCGGTGGTGGTTCGTGATGATGAGGTGGACCTGGAGCCTGTGCGTGGGGTGGTGGAGGGTGGTGGGGATCAGGTGGTGGCGGATTATGCATTTTTCTCTTTACCTCTGATGAGACGAACACTGATAACAATAGTGGTAGCGGTAGTGGTGGTGGTTCTAGTGGATTTGTGACAAAATGTACCAAGTGATGATGTATATTTATAGCTAGAGAGGCCCTAAAGAAATATGGTACCTTTAAAACTACCGGTCAAACTCATGCATTGTTTTTGGTAGGTCAAGACCTAAAATTCAAGGGATAAATCTGGATAACGTTTTTTTTTTTTTTTTGCATATATTTTAGAGCTAGCGAATGATCTAGAGAATTCAGTGCATGCCACGTGCATTGGTTTGAGTGAAATTGGATTATCTTCAATGCCACGTTCATGGTGGAATGGAGATGTAGGCTTTGTGGCCATTTTTCATGATTCCATGTGGCCATTGAAAAATAAGGATTGGGGGCTTTTGAGTTAATAAATGTTTTGGTATTTTTGTTTGTGTTTCCTAAATTTCTATTAGATTCACATCAAATTCATCTCGAAAAATAAATCCAAAAAGTTAAAATTTGACCATTACTTTTTAATCAGGAGAATGTTTTGGAAGGTTTGTGGTGTTTCAAATATGTTTTTTTTTTTTTTTTTTTTTCAAGGTAAACTATGTTTGTATCTAGTTGGTCGTACTATTTATTTGATATTTATGATAAGTTTTATGATATCTTAAAAAAAAAAATTGTCTCACTACTACAATAAACTTAAAAGATCACGGGTTAAAAACTCGATCTTTATAATTTAATCACGGTTTTAAAACCGTCGATGAGCCGTTTATTAAAAGTCCTCGATTCAACCACGGTTTATTCTTTGTTTCCAAACCGATCTTGAAACACATCAAGATAAGACCAAACAAACCTTAAAGATCGTAAAAGATCATCATTTGAACAAAAAGCGTGTTAAAAAATATTATACAATTACACCATTTTTATTATTAAACCGTAGTTAAATCAACAATATTATCACGGTTTGAAATCACAATGAAATTAGTTTTAAGATCACGGTTTGGACAAATAACGTGATTAAAAACACTATACAATCACGGTTTGCTTCAAAAACCGTGATTAAATTATAATTATACAATCACGGTTTGACAAAAACCGTGATTGGATTTACTATACCATCACGCTTTGGACATACATGCCTCGTGGCATCATCTCCACAACCTCCCAACTGTTTTCCCAACATGCATTTGCTAAGAATTGAACCTCCAACCTCCCAATTCTTATCCTAACACTCCAACCACTAGGCTACCCAAGTCTTCATGTCACATTTTTCAAAAAGAATGTATATGTATTATCTTTTCATTTATTCCCTTTTATATTACAACAAATATGTAATATATTTTACATTAAATTATAATATTTTAATTTATAGAAATTATACAAAAAAACGAAATTTGGTCGGTTCGTAGACTAACCTTTGGCGACACCTTTTAATTTAGTAGACACTAACAAAAATTAGTTAGTGACATGTTTTCTGTTTGTGACTAACATTTTTGTCGCATTATGTCTCTGTCAGATTCTACTTTGGAGACTAACCTCATATTTTGGTTGACAAAGGCATTGCATAAGGCAACAAACATTTATTTTTCGCCAAAAGTGATGCATAAGGCAAAAAATTAAAAAAAAACTTAAAATAAATAATAAAGTATTTACTAGTCCATCACACTTGTAATCGAAGTATGATTAAAATACGCAAACACATTTTATCAAGGTCGGAAAACTAATCACGGTTGTAACGGAATGATTAAAATAAACACATTTTATCACGGTTTGTAACAAAGGTGGAATGGTGAAAATAATACATTTTATCACACTTTAATCATGTGGTTAAAATATACGAAACACATTTTATCACGGTTGGAAAAAATGTGATAAAAAATGTTTTTTATCACGGTTTTTAAACTGTTTAAATACATTTTATCACTTTTATAACAAAGCGTGGTAAAAATAAACAAATGTTATCACACTTGTAACAAAGCGTGGTAAAAATAAACACATTTTATCACACTTGTAACAAAGCGTGGTAAAAATAAGCACATTTTATCACACTTGTAGAAAAATGTGATTAAATTAAACAATTATAATCACAGTTCTTTTAAACCTGTGATAATTATGATTAATCACTACGGTTTTATTAGCAAAGTGACATTAAAAACTCACATGCATTTCTTTATCACGGTTTCATCAAAACCGTAATCTTTCAAATTTTCTTAGTGTGATCTTTATCAATTATTCTAGTAGTGTCTGTACAAACTCGACTGAAAATCCATTGGACAATTCATAGCGTTTTGGTTCTAAATGTTTTTTTTTTTTTTTTCCATCTGAGTCTTCATAGCCCATACCTAAGGAAATCAGCCCATGGCCCAATGTAGAATTTGGGCCTAAGGTCTGGGCCCGTATACTAACCATTAGGGATGGCAATCGCGACCGAACCAATGGGTACCCGAACCGAAACCGCTATTTTTACCCGAACCATAACCGAAATATTCCCCGTGGGTATGGGTATGGTATGGGATATGGCCGAACCGAATGGGTATGGTTCGGGTATGGTTTGAGGTCATAACCGAACCGTGGCCCGAACCGAACCGTGACCCGAAACGAACCGAAATATGAAATTACATATTTACCCCTAAAATTTATAGTAATTGTGTATGTACCCCTGGCTATATATATACCCTTATTTTATATATACATATTACATAAATCCCTTAGGTATATTTTAAAATTACACTTTACCTCTCGTATATATATGTAAGATATTCACAAGTTAGGTTTTGGTCTCACATTCTGTACATTTTGAGACTCTCTCGACTGATATTTTATATATTATAGTCTTGAGTCTCTTGACTGATATTTGTAGCCTCCTTTTGTTATTTTTTTCAATTTTTTTGAGATAATAAAATATCCTAAACTCAATTTATTCATGTTTTAGTACGGTTTGGGGCGGGGCGGGATGGGTACAATTCGGTTACCCAAATGGGTAGCTATTTTTTCCTTCACAAAATCGGTTACCCGAAATTACCCGAACCCCGAATGGTTAGGTTATGGTTCATCCTCTCCCTTTTCCGAACCGAACCCGAACCGAACCGAACCGAAACCCTTTGGGTTTGGGTGCGGATCGGCCAAAATCCGAACCGATCCGCCCCATTGCCATCCCTAACTATAGTCATACAAAATAAAAAGATATAAAAGTTAAAAAAAAAAAAATCACGGTTACATTGTCCATTTAACTTGAATTATATCAAAATGTAACCACAATTATAGTGTTTTATGATTCCAATTAAAAGAAACCAAGCTTTGCATTTCTGAAGTACCAAAAAAAAGAAGAAGAAGAAGAAACCAACTTCTCCTTGCATTTTTTGAATCTGGATCAAATTTGGATCCATTCCGGTCCATTGACAGGCCTAGAACGAAGGTAAATTTTTTTATCAATTTGAACTTAGATAAACTTAAAAAGATATGATTGTAAGAGTTTTTTTAAAATAATAATAATAAAATATTTGCTTCATAGTTGCCACCGTACCAAGCACCAGCTTTGTGCTCTATGGGGAAACTATTTTAAATTTATATCAAACTTTAAAGATTTTATTTTTTTTATGTTGCCCCAGCCCGGGGGCTTGCGGGGCTTACCCCTGGGCCAGCCCTGATTATGGGTTACTATGACGCGGTAGATTTTGGGTTTCCATTTCATGTACAACCTTCATTAAAATTAAGATCTTTATTTCTAGTGGAAGCACGAAAACTTGGAATCCAAACACGAACGAGAGGTATTCAGTTTTGTATGTACCTCGAGTTAAGCCTGATTACATACGAAAGCATAAATTTTTGGATACAATCAAACATATATAGAAAGCATTATTTATAATGGGGACTCCAATATGACAACATCACAAGAATAAATCTTGGGGAAACTTGTAAAACTTGATGAGAAATATGTATCCTGGCCAACCCTTTAAAGTTAACATTGCCAGGCCCATATACATGGACGGGCCCAACCAAAAATCAAAATGCATTGTGAATAATCCTCCACTACATTGAGTTTAGGGGCATCTGAATGGGTTTTCCTTAGAAGTCATAGAAAACAGGATTGAAGACTTTCATATGATCAGCTTCTGAGCACACAACCAAGGACAAACTCCCATCCCCAGTTGGGCTTGGTAGTTGTAAAGCCCCCAAATTTTGGGCACGTTAATAATATTACAAAATATAAATAAAAGTCATAATATTAAACTTAATACAATAAAATCTGCCTCCATAAGCTAATAATATTACAACCGGATCGGATCTGACTCAGTCTATCCCTGCGCCAGGTCGTCCCCCAAGCTGGCAGCATCGGCGGCTCCGTAATCCTCTTGCCTATAGAATTCCTTCTGTTCATTCCGGTCCACTGACATAATACGTCAGAGTCGCATAGCAACATCTTGGTATTATGTTGGGGTTACACAAGTGCAACACCGTAAGCAACATGGCCCAGTAGACTATGCTACCCAATCTTTAACTAGCAATTCTAGAACAATATGATAATGACAAATAAAGCAGGCTTGATAACAGAATATCGCATGAGTGCAAACGTGTCAATGTCAATGTAGATCAGAGTAAATCGTGCGCTGTAAAACAATGTCTCGTATTATCTTTCTGTGTTGGCATTCTTCTTCAAATTTCATTCATGTCAAGATTTTCCATCACTCGAAAGTTATTGGTCCATTTTCGTCTCCTTTCAACTGACGGCACCAATCTTTTCGCTCGAGGTCCGGGCCGTCTTGCATCACCGAACTTAACCGTATGTTTGCAAGGTCCGTCCACCCCGCGACTCACACGACACGGTCCCGACCATCTTATATCACTGAACTTAACCAGTCTGATAATAAGGTCCATTCACCGTGTGTTGTGCACGCTTAGTCCAAACCACCAAGTTCTTCCGCGAAGTTGGGGTGGCACTCTCGCTACACTACCGCATCCATTTCCTTTCATTTTCAAAACACATTTCCATTCTTATCTCTATTTCTTGTCATAGCTATCATTTTCTCGTAAATCGTGTCAATTACGTATCGTGACGTGATCATGTAGTATGATTTATCAATCTCATTCCATGTCAATGCATCATTTCTCGATAAATGTAGTCGACAAAACTGGTGACAAATATTTTCCTCGCCTATACCATTGGCGAGGAAAAGTGTGCCATTTATGACGATTCTCATTCCTCGCAAATTATAATTTTTCTTGTAGTGAAAAACAAAAGGAGATATTACTAAAAATTCCAAACTTAGAAGATTGAAAATGAGAAAATTAGTCAAAAATGCAATATTTTTTACCTCTTTTAAAAATGGGACACGGTGATTTTATGATGGGTTAGAAGGACATATCATTTTCAGGATTTCAGCCATAAGGACATGAGCAAGTTCTTTGGACAACACTACCCTCCTCACAAGAAAACAAATCCTTACTTCCATTCCACCGCCTCACCATGAAACACCGCCCTCCTCTCTCAATATTACGCATCTCCTGTTCTCTCTCTCTCTCTCTCTCTCTCTCTCTCTCCCCTTTTCCTCCCACCTCTCTCCTCATCTTCCTCCTCCCTCGCATCCGCTTCCTCGTCACGGCCATCTTCCAAGTCCCACCGCCTCTCTCCGGCGACTACATCGTCCAAACGCCCTCCCAAGGAGATGATTCTGCTCGACGGCGGCAATTTCGAACACTGGCTTGTTGTGGTGGATCAACTAATAAAGAAAAGCCCTAACAATCAGGCCAAATCGATCGCACAATTTTGGTAATCAATCGATTGCAATTGCGTTTGCCTATTCTATTGGACTCCACAACTGAATCCAAGCCCTCACGATTGAGGTATTTTCCGCACGAATCAGTTTTGGTAATCGCTCTCAATTGCGTTTGCGTTGTTCAATTGATCGAGCTAAGTTTGGCGCCCACCGCAGGAATCGAACCAATCACTTTTGGTAATCGATCTCCTTTGCTTTTTGGTTGTTCGATTCGACTCCACATCTGAATCACACGAATCAATTTTGTTGATGTTTTAAGAGTTTTAGTTTGAATTTTGATGCATTTTTAGTTACATAGCACAATGAAGTAAGAGTTCCTTTGTTTATGAAATTTAGTGAGATGTAACTAGTTCTTTAGTGAGATGTAACTAGTTCTATAAATAGTGAAATTAAGAGTTTTTGCATGTTGTGTTTTAGGTTTTATGCTTTGATATGATTTGATTAGTTGTAATATGAGGAATATGAGCTTGTACTCTCATTTCAATATCTCTTTACCAGTTTTATGAACATTAGTGAGAACTAACTAGTTTTAGGTTTTATTGTCTATTTGTTCCCTTCCCTGACGACAACTGTACATGAATACTCTACTCAAAGAAAGTCGACGTTGTCGAAAGAAACAAAAAAAAAAACTGTGCTATCAGACTTCTAGTACAAAACTCTTCTAGTACAAAACTTTCTGAAGTTTATGAAATGTTAATTAGGCTTTACCATGTTTTAGTAGTTTTCACTTATGTTTATGTGCTGGATGATTGGGCATAATTTGACAATTCTCGAACGAAGTGTGATTATAGATTTACGATGATTAGTGACATTTCACTAGTTGTTGATGTATGTGTACACATGTTAATTGCTTACATCTACTTAGATCTATGGGCGTTAGTGGCCAATGGAGGCTTACAGTCATCCGACTTTGCTTTGACAACTATAATTTGGAGAAATAGGTGGTTGTGTTGATTTTTTTTTGAATTTTATGGATGAAATTAGGTGCTTTAAATGACGTATAAAGTTTAGTGACTTGTCACTAGATTCGGAATAACTTTGTTCGTTGATTTCTTTAGCTTTTATGAAGTTTAGTTTTATGTTCGAAATTCAAGTTTTAAAAAATTAGTAACATTGCACTAATTTTTTTGGTCCCGTAAGTGGTCGGCCCGAGGTGGGGTGGTGGTCGGCCAGAGTTGGAGTGACGATTTTTTTTAATCTTATTTATGAAATTTGAGTTTTTAAAAATTAGTGACATTTCACTAATTTTTTTGGTCGACAGAAGTGGTCAGCCAAAAGTGGGGTGGTGGTCGGTTAGAGAGTAGTCAGCCAAAAGTGGGGTGGTGGTCGGTTAGAGGTGGGATGGTGATTTTTTTGAATTTTATGTTCGAAATTAGAATTCTTAAAAATTAGTGACATCTCACTAATTTTTTGGTAGCTGGAAGTGGTCTGCCAAAGGTGGGGTGGTGGTCGGTCGAAGCTGGGGTGGTGATTGTTTTGAATTTTATGTTAGAAATTAGAATTTTTAAAAATTAGTGACGTCTCACTAATTTTTTTTGTCGCCGGAAGTGGTCGGCCAAAGGTGGGGTGGTGGTCGGCCGGAGGTGGGGTGGAGATTTTTTGAATTTTATGTTTGAAATAAGAATTTTTTAAAATTAGTAACATCTCACTAATTTTTTTTGGTCGCCGGAAGGGGCTAAAGGTGGGGTGGTGGTCGGCCGGAGGTGGGATGGTGATTTTTTTAATTTTATGTTCGAAATTAAATTTTTTAAAACTTAGTGACATCTCACTAATTTTTTTGGTCACCGGAAGTGGTGGCCGGAGGTGGGGCGGTGGTCGGCAGGAGGTAGGAGTTGTTTTTTTTTTTTTGAAATTTCCTGTATGAAAATTATAGGTTTTAAAGATTAGTGACATTTCACTATTTTTTTTTTTTTTTGTCACCGGAAGTGGTCGCCGGAGGTGGGGTAGGTGGGGTGGTGGTTGGGCGGAGGTAAGAGTTTTTTTTTTGTTTTTAATTTTCTGTACGAAATTAGAAGTTTTAAAAAATAGTGACATGTCACTAATTTTTTGAGTCGCCGAAAATTGTTGCAGGAGGTGGGGTGGTGGTGGCCGGAAGTGGTTACCGAAGGTGAGGTAGTGGTCGGCCGCGTAGGAGTTTTTATTTTTTATTTTTATTTTCCAACTTTTAAAAATTAGTGACATTTCACTAATTTTTTGGGTCGCCGGAAATGGTCGCCAGAAGTGGTCACCGGACATGAGGTGGTGATCGGCCGGAAGTGGTCGCCGGAGGTAGGGTGGTGGTCGGCCGGAAGTAGGAGATTTTCTGAACTTTTAAAAATTAGTGACATTTAACTAGTTTTGTAGGAGGGCATTCTAGTAATCGTGCATCCCCTTGTCTTTATGTTTAATTGCAAAAGTTCCTTGTCCTTCCATTTAAAAATGTCAAATGTTTTGGATTTTTGGCTAAGTGGCCCTAAAAAAGAAGTAAACGATCTTTGATAATTGGTTTCCATATGGGAACCATTATGCCAGCGCGTTGTTTCTTAATAATTTGGTAGTAAACAATATACAACTAGAAACCCGTGCTCTGCACGGCAATGAAAAAAAAAATTAATAATGCATTTTCTTACTGCAATATAGGGGAACTAGGGTTTGCCCGTGCCTAAAGGCACGAAACAACGCGTTCTGAACACGGTTTCATTGAATTAGGCTTCTCTAACCTGCTAACCAAGCCGACTTCTCATAGAAGTAGAGTTCTTAAAGAAGTTTTGAATAGAGTTCATCTAATAAACGGGCTCAGCCAAGTACAGAATATATCAATTCAATGTGGCATTAAAAATTGTTCAAAAAAATAGTACATTTTCTGTAATTGTCCGTCTAAAGACACAACACACAATGTATTGAACCCAACCTAAGTATAATTTCTCATTCTAACAAATAAACTATACTTATCGCCAGATAAATTTTCCGAATAGACCTCAAACATGGCCCATCAAACTAATTTTAGCAAAAACGAAATCTAAAACAAAATGAAGAAGTAGTTTCCAACCAATTAAACAAAACCTATGTAATTTCATTGAGTGCATTTAAGCAAAAGCAAAACTATGGGTGCCTCTAATATCGAGCAACTTCAATTTCTTCATTGTTATTTAGGACATCTCTGTATCTCCTTGTCATCTTCGTATCAATTTCTTCATAGTAAGTACATATTTGGAACATGCACAACAACCTAATTATTGTAATTAACAGACAGATATTAGTTTCAGACAATATGATTTATCTTGAGAAATGTGGAAGTTTGTCAAGCAAACTTAAATATGATACCTGGCACTCTGAAAAGTATAAAGCACATGCCTACATTGTATTCTTGTAGCTAAGATACTTGAGATCCCCTCGATGTCCATAGCTTATTCAACCTAGAAACGAAAGTGTTAACTTAGATCCTCAAATTAGTATTTTTAAAAGTTGATCTCACAAACATCAAATATTATGAGATCTGAGATGAGATTTTTTTTCCCCGCATCTGCCATCTATATTATAAAGACACAACTTCACAAACATCTAATATTAACTCTCCGAACTCAATGATATATTCTTAAACATCTAATATTACCAAAAAAAATACACATTAGCAATACTAAAAAGAAGAAATTAGGAGACCAACTAAGAGAGTAGGTCACAGTTTAAAAAAAAAAAAACTAAGAGATATGGTCATAAATTCTTAAACATCTACATAATTTATCGCATATTTCCTTTCAACATATTTTACATGGATTCATCACCATCTGCCCCTCCAATTTCTCAACCACTCAAACACTAATTTATCGTAGATTACAAAACAAAGATTCATAGACAATTAATTATGGTACCTGACACAAAAACTTGAGAGAGAGAGAGAGAGAGAGAGAGAGAGAGAGGCTTGCAAGGAGCCGTGGTTTTTAGTCACATTAACCCCCTCAATGTCCATGACTTATTCAACCTAGCAATTGAAATGTTAAATCATTAAATAGGTACTCTTAAAAACTCATATGACAATCTATAAATATAAACTTGAAAAACAAATTACACCTTTTCACATAATAGTGGTATCAATAGCAACTATAACAAAACTTCAGGATAAACTATGTTTGTTGTGGTGGAATCTGTCTCGTCCTGAGGTAGAATGACACTTATACGACTAAAAGATGTACATCTTGATAAGGCCACATATAGTTGTCCGTGACTGAAAACTGGTG
This sequence comes from Vaccinium myrtillus, assembly GCA_016920895.1. Taxonomy (NCBI): domain Eukaryota; kingdom Viridiplantae; phylum Streptophyta; class Magnoliopsida; order Ericales; family Ericaceae; genus Vaccinium; species Vaccinium myrtillus. The sequence continues at coordinate 37,662,892 of CM029273.1, forward strand.
TGCGTAAATCAACCCCAACAAATTTCACTGATTGCCCTTGCGATTTATTAATGGTCAAAGCATAAGCCAATCGAATAGGAAATTGACGTCTTGTCATTCGAAAAGGTAATTCCGAGGAGGAAGGGGTTAAAGATATTCTTGGTATGAAGGCTGAATGGCCAAACTTATCTCCTGTTAAAATTTGAACTTCAATTATGTGAGGCGCACATCTAACAACCATCATCCGTGTACCATTACAAAGTCCATCTTTAGGCGCAATGTTTCTTAATAGCATAACAGGACAACCCACTTTCAACTCTAACTTAAATGGTGGTAGGCCAGGAGGATCTAATGAGTTCAAATACTCATTCGGATAACGATTTGTAATGGTGCGATCAATTTCATCATCTTGAGACATTTTATCTGCTGCTAAATAAGTAGAGGTATCACCAGGAAAAATGTTCAATGCAGCAGAATTAATAGCAGTGACATCCTCATTCCGGGCCGAAAGGATTGTGCGCTCAGTTAAAAACGTTGGGGTCGATGTTGTTGCCACATCTAAGCCTGGATAAACTGAAGATAGTAATTCGTTTAGATCTCCGCATTTGTGTATTGTGGATGGGAGCTTTATGATTTCCTCTGGATTAGTTCCAACCTACGATAATTTAAACATAAAAGATGAATATCAGCATTTTGATAATTTAAAAGCACTATCAGATAGTTGAGAGTTCTAATCATAATCTTTTACCTTTTTGGATTCCTCTCATCGAGACGAACCAATAATACACAAAAAATCGATGACAAACTAACAAACGCGAAAAAAAAACAAAAAAACAAAATAAAGATAAAAAATAAGTCGGGTTGGCTTTTTAAGCCAAAACACCAGGTCGTCGTATCCGTGTTGGACACGTCAGTGACATGTGGGAATATGTATGGGACACATGGAGAGTGGTGTGTCGATTGTTTAATCCCTCCCCCCCAAAATGGCTGACTTTTTTTTGGCAACCATGCATTTGCAAGCACAAAAAGGAAAAATAAGGGCGCCAACAAATTAGAAGCATTAGATTCACTACTAAAAAATAGATGAGGTTTCATTCTTTTAGAAGCATAACCTTCAGGACTATAAAACAAATGAGATTTCATTCTTTTAGTTATATGGATTATCAGTAAAACCCAATTAAAAAGGAGCTACTATCTTTGAGAATTTCCAAAAGAAGCTAGCCTCCAAAGTTCTGAAACAACAGAATCCAATTTTGGGGCAAGAGGGAGTGAAAGAGGAAAATGAAATCCCGACTTAGTTTGGTCAGGCTGTGCTTTGGACTAGATGTTTTTGTATAATAAAATTTTTCAATACATATATTTTTGTATAATAAAATCCAGACCAATATGTAAAGTTACAATCCAATATTCAAGCTTCTTTGCAAAAAACACTAACCAATTGCAAATTTTTGGATAATAAAACAAAGCATTGGTCTATTATTGAAATGGAAACTGCAATGACACAAAGCATCGGACAATTAGCCATGTTCACCTTTTTTTCAGGTAAATTGCCTTAAGCATTCAATTTGCAGTCCAGCTCCAACTCCATGTAGCTGTATATCTTTTTGTTGACCTGCCAAACCAAAATAGGAGTTAGTTGTCTAATTTTACCTCCTAACAATATGTACCTCAATATGAAATCCACAATAGAAATTTCCTACATTGGTTTTGACATTTCAAAACTTGAACCGTTAATACCACTTGAAGTGCCTTTAGCAATTACTGTAAGTACTAATCCAAATCCAAGTACTTGTGGCAAAGGATGTGGTAGCTATCATGTTATGTAAAGGTCCCACTTGACTCTTATCTAATCTATAGGTTAGATAGAGTTATTGAACTATGAATGTGAAAAAGAGGAACGTACAGGCTAGGTACTGAGAATTTTATGGAGTATTGGAGCAGTGGGGGCAATCCGACCAATCTCGGCTTTGGCAGAGTTTTAGAGCCATTTATGGACTAATTGGCTCTTATAGTACTCCAACGTACTAAAAACAATTCTTAACCTATAGTACTCCTTACAAATAATCTAATCCTTGCAAATACATTCCCTACAAAAGAACTCCTCAGCCTGCATATAAAAAGGCTATTTTTATAGTAGCTAGGCATATAAAAAGGCTATTTTTTTTCTATAAAAAAATTGCTTATCATACCGACCCCTAAAATTTTGGAACCATGGATGGAAGAATTAGTATTCAGAGCTAGAGTTCCTAGGAAATGCAACACAACCTGCATATATATTAGTTGCTCAACGCCTATCAAGCATTTAGAACCACACCATCTAATCTCATCATCGAGTAATCCGGCTAATGCTATGCCACCACCCCTATCATGTATAATAAAAAAATTTCAACACACATCTCTACATAAAAAACCAATGAACAAATAATGGTTCATAGATCAAGATGATTTTCCAATGGCAAGATGCAGGAGATAGAAGCTCATGTATACAAAGAATGGTCAGTTAAGACTTAAGAGCAATAGGAAAATGTAAAGGGAGGCAGTTAGTGAACGTGGGTTTGAAAGAATAGACGTGAAAGGAAATGATCTCATTCATGGCTTTGATTGTGGCCTTTTGTCAAACAGGTGGTGAGCGCTCTTTAAAGCAAACTTATTTCGACATCATGATAGATACAACAAATTACAGAAACAACAAACAAAGCACGGGTGCAGGCATGGCAAATAGCCACAATTGGCTGGTCAAATTTAGCATAACAACATAAAATTTTTGACCTGCAAGACATCACAGTCTTGCCATTATTTAAGCGAAGTAAAGGATAAAAGAACAAAGTAGAGGGAAGATGTGTGTGTAAAGAGAAGAGTATGGGTAGCATTATAAGCGAAGTACAGTCTTGCCGTAGATGCCTCTTTGCCGGAGGAGAGCGCAGAGATGAGGGGAATCCGGGAGGAGAGAGACAGAGAGAGGGGAGAAGAATAGACGTGAAAGGAAATGATCTCTATTGATTTGGGAAAATTGATATCAGCCATTGGATTCACCATGTGTCAATCTCAGCCTTATAAAAAAGAACTCCTCAGCCTGTGATGTTTGAATTTTGAATGACATACTAACAGCCCTCGGATCAATTGGAGCTTATCTTTAAAATTTAATCTTAGCCCTCTAAACTGCCACGGAGGACAGTTGTGAGAGGGACATTTCTCAAAACCGTTGTGTAATGTAATATAGATAGTTATATAGTATCAATATAATCAGTAACGTCTGGTAAGTTGAACCTCCACTAATTTCCTGTTGTAAAAGTTTTCCAATATTTTATTTCAATTCAATTTGTGCTGCCAAGATAGAAAAATTAATGGAAGTTGTGTTAAACAGAAAATTGATGGAGGTAAAATTTTACCAATTAAAATACTGTAGTACAAATTGGTAATTTTTTATTCTTTCTTTTTTTGTAGCGTTTTTTGGAGGGAATATAAATGTAATTGTCAATCTTTCCTTATGTGGTTGAATATTGTACTTAAATAATAAATTACTATAATTGTCAATCTTTCCTTAGATGTGAATTCTGTACTTCATTATGGAAATTATAGAGTTATAACGGAAGGCGCTTTCCTACTTTCCCTGCTAGAGAAATGTTTATTTTTTTCCTCATTATTTTAATTTCGAAATTCAGAAAAGATTTATGGAATGTTTAAATGTAATGTGATCGTGTTACGTGACTTACTTTATAATTTGTATCACAATCCAATAAGTTCTTGCCACTTGCCACATGCATGATCCTCCACAAAAATAGATACTATAAAGCACTAGCATGAACCCGTGCTATGTGGACTACTAATTTTATGGAGTCTCTACATTAACCGTTTGGTTGATTTAGGCTTCCTTTGGAGGAATTGAAAAATTGTCAATCTTTTTGGTGGTTTTTTAATAAATTACTATTTTGTCCTTTTCAATTTTTTTTTTTGCATTTGTTAATTTTAGAAAGATTCGATTATGGAAACTATAGAGTTATAACCGCTGTTTTGGTTTCTTGATTTATGGAATGTTTAAATGTAATGGTGATCTAAAAGTATAAAATTATTAGTCAAACTTAAAGTTTGTGAATGATGATAAATGATACTAAATTTCCCAATGTATAATTTTAAGGACCTACAAATTGATATGATGGTAGATTTCCCGCTGATTTCTCATATAATTTAAGATTGAATTGATATTATGGTAGATTTCTCATTTTATAACAAATAGATTGAATTGAAGATTATAGATGTCTCATTAAGTTATAACACTGAGAGCTTGAAAATTTTCTTTTCATTATGGTAATAATGATACGAATGATATAATGAGATAGAGAAAGATTTTTTTACGTAATAATTTGTATACATGAAGATTACATATTTATGTTTGTGTTTTTATATTGAGATATGCAAATTGTGAGAATTTATAGTATTTTTGTCTCATTATGGGAACTAAAATACAACTCCATATGCCAAAGAGTAAGATTTTTTTGAATTTGAAATTTGAAAAAAAAAAGAAAATGTATAAGATAGCTATAATGCAATAATGCAATTTACATGTGCTATCTAAAAATTTCTACGAAAGACCATTGTTAGCATGCCACTTGTCGCAACCACGTCCCTCCTCGCGAAAACTCATCCTGCAATAATATTAATACTAGCAAAAAACCCGTGCTATGCACGGGCTGAATTTAGTATACACATTTAAATATTTGGACACATAATTCGAATATCAATTCAAGTATAGAATCGGTCAAATTACCCGTGCTATGCACAAAAAGAAAATTACAATCAAATTAGATCATTTAAGGAACCTGCTTAATCCATGACTAATTCAAATTTAACTTCAATATGTAGCACATGTCAATTCTTTCTAAACAGTCGCTCATTATCCTCTTCGTGTAGTACAAAATCTACTATCTACATACATCACATCACCGCCCCAATTTGAGGGTGTTTGGCCCCCTCTTTTTTGCATTCTCGTTAATGGCTTTTCTACTGTTTGGGTGTTTGGGTGGTGTGAACCAAAATTAGTTTTGAGAGAACTCATTTTTCATTTTTCACTTTAGAGAAGAGAAATCAAAAAAAGGTTCTGAGCTACTTTTCACATTCTCCACTTGCAAAATATATTCTGATTATAATCCAAAAAGTCAAAAGGCCAAAAAGTTGAAAATGATAAACTAAAAAATAGGCTCCAAACACCTTCTTTGTCTCATCAAGTTTGGTGCCAGCATAATGATTGTCTCGAAAGCCTAAATAGACATCTTCTTTTTGTTAATATAGTGAATGTTACCTACAAATAGAATACAAGAAAAAGAAGAGGTATCGGGTAGAATGAGAGAATACATGTTTTTTTTATTAAACTGCAGAAATGTCAATTTGATGTTACTATAAACAAACTGAATAGATTAAAGAAAGGATTGGAAAAAAATACAACACATTGAAATATTCCCAATAGGAAGAAAAGGAAAAAAACAGTTTATCGTGGAATAAGTATTAGAAAGTATTTTACAAATTCACTCATGCTATGCATAAATTTTCGAAACATAATTTCCTTTTCCTTATTATGTTGACTTCGTAATTGAAAGATCAAAATAGGAAATGGTCATAGAGTATTATAACTCTTTGGAAAAACATTCGTTTTAGGAAAATTATACCAAGTGATTTTGGCACTCCCCAATTTGATCTTGACACTCTTTTTTTGGAGTACCAAAATTAATTTCCTTTTAAATTTGCACATAGGATTAATATTTATAAAACTACGAAAGTACCCAAATACAGAAATGCTATACGGAAGGAAGCTTACACCGAAGCATACACACAATGTGATATCACACAATGAGGTAAAGTTGAAACATTTATGCTTGATTATTCCCAATGAAAAAATAAAACAAAAAATAAAAGTTGCAATTATAAAACGAAAGAACAACCTTCAAAGTTAAAAGATTCATAAATGTTTGATCTGCCCAATATGACACACCAAAGTTGTTTCTTTTTTCGTGAGAAGCCGCCATTGTTCTTGTCAAGTGGCACAAATTAATTATTCACCGAAACACCTAGCTCTTTTTTTTTTCTTTTGAAAGGAAAAAGAAATTTTATTAGTCTTTGAAACACCAATTAAGTTAACATGAGGTTTATGTATCTCTAAGTCTTATTATTTGGCATTACATGAACCTATATCCATTACATAAGCTTCACACAAAAGCAGATGGAAAATGATGCAAAATGAATGGTGTGGATATAACTGGGAAATTGATAGCTTTTGTATAGAATCGTAAAAAACATCCCCCAGACTATTTTGGAGGGATAACAAACCAAAGCAAAACGCAGAGCAATAAAAAATGATGAATTTTTATTCGGTAGATTACGTTCTAAGACAATTAATCAATAGGGTAACATTAGGTTCTAAAAGAGTTAGAGACATGAAAACTTGCTAAATGGAATTCAATTACTATAAATGTTGTTGTTTCCATGATATTGGACACATCAACATAAAAACAATAAATAAAGTAAGCAAAGAAACTAAAAATTCCAAACAATAAAAGACGCGTAAATGCTAAAAAAATTGGAGAAGGATTGGCTGTGAATAATAATGGATGGCAAAGAGCTTAAATGATAATAAGAACAACACTAACCTTCTTTAATAGCAGCTAATCAAATGATGAAGTGCATGCCTACATAAGATAGAAAAGACCATGTCTTTGTATATGTACTATTTTGGTATATAGATTCTACGGGAAGTTTGATGTTTTTAAAATGAGAAACATTGAATGGTATATTTTTATAGATTTACGTTTTTGTAATTGAAACCCCACAAATTAAGGATTCTTGACATAGTAGATAGGAAAACCTGCTGAAAAATTAATTACCAAATTAGTAGGATTTTGTTCAATATGTTTCAAATTTCAAAAAACTTTCTCAAAAAAACTCAACCAAAAACCTTCCTTTTAAACGTTTTTCTATAGAATAATAGGTACAAAATAAGAAGTTAATTCCTAGCCAATAAATAAGTGCCACTTGTCGCGCTCACGGCACTCCTCGCAAAAACCCATCCTGCAATACTATATAAGATACTAGCATCAAACCCGTGCTATGCACGGAGCGAATCCAAGTGCACATGCCTAATCAAAATTCAAACCAAACAAACTTCGACATATTTTAAATTGTCGCAATTCGTAAAGAATTCATGACATCTACTCACAATCCAGTAGAAGTAAACTAAACAAATGTCTCTGAAACTTAACCCAATATCTAAAACTGTCATAATGATCCCCAATGCCTTTCTAAAGTTGTCATCACGATGATTCCAATGCTCCTTTGTCATTCCTCGATAGTCCTACATGTATAAGATTAAAAAATTATTAAAATCAAGACATATTAGACAACATCAGTTTATATTTATTATCATCTGGCAATGAAGGCAGTTGTGTCTATTACCTTTGAATAGGTACGAACATTCTTCGGACCAATCAATTGTTAACACGTATGTCACCACAGGAGTACATTGTTCATCACGTAGAGGTTTTTGAGAAATGTACTCTCGTAACATGTTGACCCCATTATTCTGTTAAAACAATACAAAGTAAGGTGTGGGTGTAGTTATACACTGAATTTATATTTAAGGTGTTGGTGTAGTAATACGATCATGGTATGAATACACGTGCTTTTTTATGGAACGTTCATATAAGTAATTTTTAATCTTTCCTTATGCGTGTGAAATTGAAAATGATAGATTGCTCGTCAAGATTATTTTTCTGTCAGTATTTTTTGCTAAATAGTTATTAGTCAATAATTATTTATATGATAATGATTGATTCATTTAAAATAATATATATATGATGTTTTATGTGAAAAAAATCATTCCTTTTCCTTTGTACGAAAGAAAATTTACACTAATTAAACCCAAACCAACTACGCAATCCATCTTTTTTTTGAGACCGTTTCACATTCGGATTATTGTTCTCATGATCCATCTTGTGACGTTAACAAAATTTACATAATGAATCACACTCATGAACCACACTTGACAGTGTCTTGTGTCCAAATAAAGTTAAGCATCAAATGAGATACGGTTTTTGTTAAAGAATTTTAGTTTTTTACTTTGAACAGATAAGAAAAAAATTCTGAATTTACTCGGATTAAAAAAAAATGCATATAACTTTTCCATTTTTTAATCCATATTTTTGCTTTTTGCATGGATCATCAAATTAAACTTTTATGCGGAATTCATTGTTTTCGGAGAGAGAAAATCTTGTACATTATTTAAAAAGTAAAAGTTTCGTATGTCGACATTTAAGATAGTAATAGTTCAAAACTTTGAGATGCATAGATAAAAACTATTGTCAGCAGTAGAGGTAAAAGTAGATCCGAGAAAAACCTAATCAATTCACTCGGTGGCGTCGTGAACTCTGCAAAATTCAACCTGCAAAATCAACTAATCAAACAAAAGAGAAGAAAAATGGAAGAGGGTCATTCTTCTCACGTCAATAGACCATGCATGCATTCACTTTTGACAAATAGAAATCCAAAGTGTGGTGCAGGGAGAGCGCAAACCTTTGACTCTAGCCTCAAACCAATAGTCTTGCCCGGCTCTGGATTCAATGGGAAGGGAAGTGTGTAGTTTTTTTCGGCTCCGGGCTACGATATATCGTGACCGCCGAGTCAAATCGATAGGGAAACTAAATATTTGATTGATATTTTCCGGCAGTCTAACTTGGGAAGGAAGATAAATATTTGATTGATATTGCTCATGGAAACTAAATGGTTGACCGGTTGTATTCTTGCCTTTTTGCAAATATTATGCCTCATTTCGGTTAATTAGCCTATATTGCTCATGGAAACTAATATTTGCACGGGTTTGCAAATATTATGCCTCATTTCCACACAACCACATAACAAATGCAATATATTATATTATTTCCGTTAATTAGTTTCCGCATTAACTATTATATTATTCGGTTGATTATTACTTTCCTTTAAAATTTTCGGCAATATCTATTAGTTTCCTTCATTACTTTACTTTGTAATCATTATTTCCGTTAATTTCAATTTTGAAAAATTTTCGTATGTCGACATTTGATCGTATTTTTTTTTGGATCAATAATCTTCACACCCTCTTTATAAATAATAAAATACAATCATTTCTATTTATCAGCCACAATATTTTTCTTATTTTTGTCATGGATTATAAACAATTTTGATTACCTAAATGGTTTTGAAGTTTTTTTTTTTTTTTTGGTACAACGGAATTTCAAAACACCAAGAAGAAAAAACTAAAACAGACTAGCAGCCGCTAGTCCCTAAACTGCCCTGCACCACCCGGGCGTCTTCTAGCACAAGCATGCGAATGGATTGAGGGGAATCCTCCAAAACCACCAGTGTATCAACTTGTTCGGCTCCAATGTGTGCAAGATGGTCCGCACACTGATTTGCTTATCTGAAAACATGAGTAAGAGACGATCCTGTGCGTGAAAGCAGGATTTTTGCATCCTTAATTAAGGTAACCTGGGGGTGTTCATCATTAGGACCTTCATTGATAAGTTTAACAGCATCCAAGGAGTCAGATTCAATAGAGATGTTGTTGTATCCCTTTTCAAGCATAATAGTTAGACCACGGTAAATCCCCCAAATCTCAACTTCCAAGATAGTTGAACAGTCTTGTTTTCCAAAATATCCCAGCAACCAGTGTCCTTGATGATCACGAAATATTCCTCCATATCCGGCTAGTTTCCGATTCTCCATCCAGCAGCCATCCGTATTTAGCTTGACTCCAGCTGTACAAGGAGGAGACCACGAAATTAGTACACTATTTCTATGGCCATTAGAGAGAATGGACTTGAATGCCTCAGAAATTTCAAGGGAAAAGCTGGCAATATTCCTCAAGCTTTGGTGGGGATCAACATCAACATTATCAAAACTTTTCTTATTTCTATCCTTCCATATTTGCCATAAAGTAATAGCAAAAATGGAAGATTGAGAAATAGTATTGCCAAGATACTTTCCCTTCTTTTTAAGATTAGAACAAAGCCAGTCTTGGGTTTGGCATTCAAGGCTTGCTGACTTAGTGACTTAACAATTTCCATTTAGAGTCCTAATTAAGTGGTATACCTATTTTTAATGCAATTCGAAAGATGCTCACTGGCTTCCTAATGGAACCGATTATGACAGGAACAATATGTGATTGACTTGTGAATATTTACTTTACGTAAATCACGGGTGTTGAAAAACAATTTCAATTGGAATTATCAGTGGCTAATTAATTGCCATATTCGATTATTCACAAGTTTTGGAGCCCATATAAAGACATAAAAGGAAGAGTTGGGAAGGCATCAAGCCAAGAGAAAACCTAAGCAACAACAATAACTAGAAGAAAGAGAAGCATGGGTACAAGCCAAAGCACACCAACAGAAGAAATACCAAATGAACCAAATCAAGGTTATGAGCAAGATCTTTTTTATTATCCACCTTTAAGCACGCCAATAGACCAAACATCAAACAGACAAGATGAACATTACTTCCAGGATTCATTTCATTATCCTGCCCTTAGCACGCCAACAGACCAAACACCACCAGTTCAAGGTTACTTCCAGGATCCTTTTTATTATCCACCCCTTAGCACACCAACAGACCAAACACCACCAGTTCAAGGTTACTTCCAGGATCCTTTTTATTATCCACCTATGACCACGCCAACAGACCAAACACCAAGTGCACCGGTTCAAGGTTTCGAGCATGATTTTTTGTATTATCCACCTATGAGCACACCGCCAAACCAAATACCAAGTGGACTGGTTCAAGGTTTCGAACAAGATCCTTTTAAATACCCACCCCTAAGCATGCCAACATACCAAGCACCAAACGGACCAGTTCAAGGTTACTCGCAAGATCTTTTGAATCCACCTCTTGTTCGAACGTCGGACCGAAATCTAAGTTGTTGTAGCTGCAGAAGATTAAAGGTTGGTTCACTGCCTCTCTGAAATTTGAAATTACAAACCTATTTTCTAGCATGAATTGTATATGTGTGCGCGCGCACATGGGTGATCCTGCACTTTTCTATGGTAGGAAAGTAAGAGATCCCTTACTTGATCCGTAGTATGTATATGTGTGTGTATAACCAAGTTTCGCCTTTGTTTGATGGGAAATTCTAAAGTTTTGAGAAAATAAAAAATTTCCAAAGTTAGAATTTAAAAGATGTTCCAACTAATGAGAATTTTCCTTTATTTTGGAGTAAAAATAATTTACCCAGCTATTTAAAATAATATGTGGTCGTCAAAAGGAGAAAATCGTTTAAGAAAAATTTGTGTTACCATCAGACAACTAAAACAATCGGTACAATAGGTATCAAGATTATAAATAATGGTTTGTGATACATAACGGTAACAACAAAGTTTTGAGTGTAATGGTTTCGGTAGTATTGAATGTTACGTATCGAGAATCGGGTGTAGCGGTTGTGAAATTTAAAAAAAAATTAATTTTTTTGATAATAAATAAGTTTAAATTGCTTAAATAACCCATAATGGTCGAATATCAGCCGCAATGGTCGTGAACCAGTTTGTGAATCGGATGCAGACCAATGCGTAATAATAACGGTATTGGAGGGCCCAAAAATAGTTACGTAACAGCTAATACTTTGTGTAACGACCGATATTTAAAACCATTATACACATAAATTAAAAGAGAGTAACAAAAGTGTTGAAATCCTATCCATCTGGAACTTGTTTTCCAAGGCAAAACAGCATTTTATTTCAACTTGAGTTACTGGTGGTAAGTTAAATACTCCATAATTTTATTGCGCTTAAGATTATGTTTGATGCAAAAACTAACGTTCTCTTTGTACAATTTATGAAAGCAATAGAGGTACAATATACCAAAAAACTAACGTTCTCTTTGTACAATTTATGAAAGCAATAGAGGTACAATATACCAAAAAACTAACGTTCTCTTTGTACAATTTATGCAGGCAACAGAGGTACAATTCACCAACCTTGGTGATGGTCGATATCTATGTCCAGATTGTCTTTCTATATCTCTCATGGAATCCGAACAATTGAAACCCATTATTCGTCAAGTATACAGCTTTTTTGATAACCGTTTAGAGTTCCCCATCAAAAAGGACATTTCTATTTTCTTCGTCGACGCAAATGAGATGGCAAAAGTTTACACAAACAAAATTCAAGTAAGCTTCTTGTCTAAGTTCCTCATCTTTCTCAAGGGATGGCTCCCGACGACAATGCACTCTTCCCTGTCATGACACGGATCATGAAAGTGACCTGATACCTCAACGAGCTCAAAGTGTTTTACAATTTCCTATATATGTTGCAAACAGTTTAAATTTTTTTATATATTGTTGGGTATAAGTTAAAAATTTTCTAGTTCATTGTATTTATCCAAAATTGCTAATGTCTTTGTGTGATGTTGTCTCGACAGAAATCTGCTACAACTCTTGGACTGACTGTTAGTACTAAAGCAACGATAAAAATCGTAAGTACCTTTTTTCGATACCTAATGAATATATTGCATTTTGACCTACGTTTTAGAAATACTTATCGCATAATATTTTGTAGGCTCAATCTGTTTTTGACCCAACCACGCACTTAATCATTTATCATTCTTTTTTTGCTCGGCAAAAGAAAATTTAATAATAATTGAAAACAAATTACAACGATTAAAAGGACCCATGGAAAGCAAGACATCACAACAAGGCACGGACATCCCAACTAAGTTAACACCCCCGAGCATCAACAGACACGAAACTGCAATGGACCGGAAGCGAAAGAAACTGAAATAAAGGGTTGGAAAGATGCCAACCACAAAAGAAGAGTACAACTGATAGGATCCACTTAATCATTTATCATTACTAGGGGTGGGCATCGATCGAGTCGTGTTGTGTCTTGTTATTTCGTGTTTGCGTCAGAATTCTCTCAACCTAACCCGACCTGTTTAGTTTTTCATGTTATTGTGTCGTTCATATTTGTGTTTCGCGTTAGAAATAGTTGACCCTAACCCGCAAAATATTGGCGAACTATTTCCTTGTGAAACGAAAAACATAGGTTCATAAAAAAAGCCCCCTTTTCTCTCTCTCTCTCTCTCTCTCTCTCTCTCTCTCTCTCTCTCTCTCTCTCTCTCTCTCTCTCTCTCTCTCTCTCTCTCTCTCTCTCTCTCTCTCTCTCTCTCTCTCTCTAAGCCCCCTTTTCTCATTTCAGCCGCCCCTTCTAGGGTTTCCTCGCCTGGGGGGAGCGGCGCCTCTCCCTCCCCCCGGGCCTATCTCCGTCGTTTTCTCCTCCCTCACTCTTCTCCCCTCTCCCCTCCGTCTACTACTGCGGCGTCTTCCCTCTCCGTCTGGTTTTGTTCCAACGGGAACCATGGTGTTGGCTATGGCTCCTTCCTAACGGGTTGTCGGTCCAGTGGCCATCCTCGCCGGTTTCCTTGCTGGAGGATCTCGGTTTGTCTAACGGCTTGAGGTTGCGAAAACTTTTTATGAACCTATGTTTTCCGTTCCTACTGTATTTTACTGATTCATTTTGTATCTCGAATCTTTCGTGATGAATGAAATCATTTTTGCCGATCAAAAAAAAAAAAAAAAACTTTGTGTCGTGTTCTTATGTCGTGTCGGAAATCCCCACCTCTAATCATTACTACCTCAAATAGGCAATTGCCTTTTAATTTTTCAATTCATTTCATGTTTGGGCGTACAAAGACGAATGTGTGAATCATTCTACGACCTCTTTTATATTATTACATACATATAAAAAAAAAAAGATTATGGATGGCAAACGAAATGGGTCAAACTATTAGATGGGCCCATGTCGTTATGTATAGAGGGGCCAAACGGTGAATAGCAAAGTCAGGTGGACTTTGATAGCTTGGGCCCAAGGGCTTAGAACCAAACCCTGTGAAAAGTAAACGAATTGACCAAGCCCAGCCCAATGGAGCTAAGTACTCCAGTCAGCGCTAGATGTGGCGCTCGGAGTATGTCATGCATGACGTCTTGGAAAAAATCCAGTGATGTCAGTGTGCGCACGAGGTTATTATGAGGGCACAAGGAGCTTGAAGGTGTACTCGGGTACAAGATGAAACCTTCAAGAGCTACATCTGTTCCATAATTTGTCTTATATTTTGTTTATAATTTTTGAAAACGATGCCAATTTAAGCGTTATAGTGCCCTCTAGCAAACTTTCAATCTATAGACGCTAACCAATTGTTCATCATCTTGCCGTTAGTCTAATTGAGAGAGAGGCGGACTAGAGGTTAATTGTCAACAGGCGGTAGACGAAGGAATCAACCACCACACACACACACACACACACAATACACACAAATATATATCCATATTTTGGCCTAATAATGTCCATATGCTTCTGTGCAAATTAGGTCAAAAGGTGTGTAAGAAGAGGAGCCGATATAGAAGCGGTAACAAAGACGAAGAAAATAAAGCGTGATAAAGTGGCTGCTATCTTACTTTTGTTTGGATTTCCAAAGTAATTCTCACCTGACCCTAATTTTTACATGTCTTCATTTTATGTACGCCTTTCTTTTCCTTGGATGAACTTATTTTTATCACACAAAACTAAAGATAGAAAACAGGAAATATATCGAGAAACTAGCCTTTTAGACAGTTAATTTGAAACTCTCTTCAAGTTTAATAGATCGAGTTGAGTATTTACAACACCAAGATATCTTGATTATGAGAGTTTAATTACCACTATATAATAGGGTTTAGTAAGACATAAATATACTCTTAGTATTAGGGTTAGCTATATTATCCATTGTAAGTGACAAGGAAGATATCTTGATTATCAGAGCTTAATTACTACTTTTCTTGCTAAAAATGAGAGAAAAGTGATACCTTAGTAACACCTTTTGAATTTATCGAATTAATATCAAGTGTTTTAATTGCACTTATAATTTCTAGTACTTGTTATATTTCTCTTTTTGTAGTTAGGTTTATCATCTTTCAATTTTTTATTCGTGAATCATATAAACAGCCCAGTTTTGAAATTTTAATTTGATTCGTCCCTCGATAACTCACGTCCTACCCGGTTTTGGCTGAACACCCAATCATCCTAAGGCAAACTATGAACATAGGAATCAAAGGGAGAAGACGACAGAGACCAAAGAGAAAGTACGCGAAATGTGATTTCCCTTTCCTTAAGTTATTATAAATGTTGAGATATGCATAAAATTCCTATGCAAGTGTGTACGTTACATAGCTCTTCATGAATTGAATTCTTTACATTTGTTTTAGCCATTCCTAACATTAGCTTAAAAATTTATAATATCTATTCGACTTTAAATATAGACAGATGGTTGGGGCAACGCTAGCTCATGAGATGATGCATGCATTGATACGACTCCAAGGTATTTATTTCACGCTCCCATACCTTTTGTTGATTAAATTTTTCCTCTCATATCAAGCAAATAATAATCTTACGGTTAGAAAATACCCTTTCTGTCTCTCTCATACCATTGTTGTCCGAATTTTATTAGTATACCGCATCACATCATAGTTAAATTTTGATTTAACAAGTACTGTTTCAAAAATTTGTTCTTTACGTGGGCAAAGTTATATTATATATGGTTGAGTAGGGTTTAGCCTGCTTGTTTCCATATTTTATATATTAACCCTTAAAGTCGTATGAAATTTCCCAAAACATAGCAACCTCATTAAAATTGTAACTTTGCCCTCCTTTATTTTGCTAATTATCGATCAATTAGCAAAGAGACAATACTCACTGAATGCTAAAGAAATCAAATTTTCAATTCACTTCGCACTTATGACACGTTTATAAATTTATGTGAATTTACGAATACCTTTGCACATCAATTGGTGCTCTAAGGCGATCAATAACTGATTATGCCTATTATAAATTTTTGTAAGTATTGACCCCCACTGCCCAAGATCTCAGACTCCGCCTCTAATTTACGATTAGACTGGTACTAATTAATCTATTGATTGTTGATGATCTTTTATATAGACTTGGCCTCCAAATTGGAAAGCAAAGTTGAAGAAGGACTATGTGAAGCTGTAGCTTACAGGTGGCTAAAGGATATAGCTGGTGATTATAATCCATCGTACACTCAAAAGGATGTTCAGTTTGCAGAAAAATTGACGAAATATTTGAAGTATGAGATTAAAAACGGAAAAGCTGGTTGCAGTGCAGCTGAATTTCGGAAGGCCAATCACGCAATTAAAAAATATGGCTTGAAACATATATTGAACCATGTTGCTCGCACAAGGAATATCCCAGAGTGAAACGGTCTTCGATCTTGAGTTATTTCTATTATTGGATCAAAGCTAGAAATAAACTTAGACAACATTGAGCTGATTTTGATGTTAAATTTACAAAGTGAGTTGTTTCATCATCTGTATCACCTTTTTATATTTATGTCTTCTTTGACGTTTTGGTAACTTGAAATTATTGCTGAAACTTTAGACATGACTTCCATCGGGAAGACCATTATGAACAATTACTTTTTTACACCTATAGTGGTACGGAATCTAAATTTATGATTGAGGGTGGCTAACAATGCTCGTAGTGACGGTGCTAGCATACCTGCCTTGTAACCCTAAATTAGCTTGTCTCAATTTTGTTGGTCCATTCCTTTGAGATTTGGAAGAGTAATGTGTTAGAATCGTTCTATCTTCGAAAGAACTTGACCTCGAGTTCGAATCTGGTTAGACCGGCTCCTCCTCATGATACTAAAAAATATCCGCAACGTTGAACACGTTGGAGATCTGCATGGACTCGGGAAGATCAATCACATAAGCATTATCCCCGATTTTCTGCAAAATCTTATAAGGTCCATATTTCCTTGGCTGTAACTTGTTGTAGGTGCCAGCGGGAAACCTCTTCTTCCTTAGAAAAATCATCACCTCATCACTTTCGTTGAACAGTTTAACACGCCTACCCTTGTCCGCAGCTGCCTTGTTCCTCGCATTTGTCTCAGCCAACTTTTGCCTCACATAATCAGCCACCTCTTGAGACTGCTTAGCCATTGCCTCAGCCGCAACGCTAACTTCAGGACCCCGCACAAGACGAACTAAAAAGGCGATTTTCCCGTGGCACTGTGAATTGCATTGTTGAAAGCAAACTCAGCTTGTGGTAATGCATTATCCCATTGCCTTGGCTTGTCCCCACATATGCTTCGAATCAGATTACACAAGCTTCTGTTAGTCACCTCCGTTTGACCATCAGTTTGTGGATGCGCAGTAGTGCTCCGCTTCAGTGAAGTCCTAAACATCTTCCACAAAGTGACCAAAAAATGGCTAAGGAACTTCACATCCCGGTCAGAAGTAATAGACTGTGGAACCCCATGCAAGTGTACCACCTCTCTGATAGGCGCGTGGAAAGCTTGCTTTTGGGCGCCTAAGTAGGGTGGTTTAGCGCGTTAGACGTGCGGGTTAATGATTATTTTCCGTTTAATGCGTGCACAGTGGTGTTCTTGTTATTTCTGTGAGTTTTTCAGATATAATGGCGTTTGGCTTGTGTGTGTGCATGGCTTGAAGTGGAGACGCGGGAATCGAGGCTTGGGGAGTTGGATTTTGAAAGTGCATGCTGAAGGAGATAGGTATCGATACCCCTCACAGCCGTATCGATACTAATTGGTTAGAGAGGGTGTAATTTCGTTCCAGAAGGTTTAGTATCGATACCCCTCACAGCAGTATCGATACCTACGGCTTACGGAGTCAACAAGTCAAACGTAGCAGCTCGGTATCGATACCAGTATAAGGGGTATCGATACCGAAGGCTTACGGGAAGGCGAACGAAGGCGTTTTGATGTATTTTCAGGGTGTCTACTATATAAACGTTTTTCTAATCATGAATTAGGGTTCGAATCTTTTGTAATTTTCTGCACTTCGGAGTTTGGCGGCTACAGTTTTCAGAGTTTTCTTCATTCAGCGTTCTACATTCAAGATTATTTTTCCAGAACTTCGTCTTGTGGTTTGGTGTTGCGTATTCAAAATCAAATTCGATTTTCCTTTGCAATCTTGCGGTATAAATTTCTACTGTGTTCATATTTTATTCTTTAAGCATGTTTAGATCTAGGTATAACTTGATTTCTGTAGGTATTACACTCATGAGTGAGTAGTCACCTTGAGTGCGGCCGTGGGGCGAAGGCACCCACGTCTAGACTAATCACTATTTCACCTCGGCGCCGAATTAAATCAACTTTCGAGCAATTTTGGGAACTAGAAACTTTTCTAACGGACAAACCCAGGCATTACCGGAATTCGAATGCGCACGGAATCTGGTGGCAGGCGGTGCGCATTCGTTAGGAAGCCTTTCTCGTATTCTAAAGTCAGTAAAGGATTAATTGTGGCCCGAGTAAATATTGGTTAGGATAGGCGTGGACGCCGTAGTGCCCACGGCTGTGCTCTCCTTTTTAAATTCAGAGTCCAGTAGTTAAATCAGTTCAATTTAGTTAATTAACTAAATCATTTGAGCAAAGGGTGGCTACCTGAGAGCCAATTACAAACGTAGAGCCGACATTGTTTGAGTTAAGCACCGTAGACCGTCTCTGTGGTTCGACTCCGGTACTTCCGGATTTATTGTGCTGCACCGGTCGATAGTCCTACGCTTGGGATGAAATTTTAGTTAATTATTAATCACCCGAACGGTCAAGCATTTTTGGCGCCATTGCCGGGGACGGTGACGTGTGTTCAAACGGTGTTAGTTTAGTGTTTGTTAAATTTTTAGTTGAGTCATCATAGGTAGGGATAAGCAAGTCATACGTAAGCCGGATCCTCTCTTTTACCGTGATCGTACTAATCGCTTGGTTAGGATAGAGAACAGGTCGAGTCAGTCAGAGTTTTCAAATTCTTTGTCAGAGTCAGTAGAGAGTCGGTCGGAGTCCATTCCCATTAGTGGACTCTACATAGATTTACCTGTCGAGTTAGTTAATTTCAGTAATCCGCTTTATCAGTCAGAGTCAGAGTCAGTTTCCGAACCAGAATCTTTTGAAATGGGAGACCAGCAGGTAATTCAACAGCCGTCGTTGAGGCAGCACTTGAATCCCGAGAGGACCACTCCTCCCGGGCCGATTGTGTTTCCTCGAGAGACACAGGAGGCACGCAATGCCTTCACTGTAAAACCTGGTGTCCTGAATAGCCTCCCTAACTTCTATGGGAGAGAGTCTGATGATCCGTACGAACATGTGCGGACGTTTGAGGGGTTAGTGCGCAACCTGGCGTCTACTACCTAACACGACAATGCCTGCCTCAAGCTGTTTGAGGCAACTTTAAAAGATGGCGCACTTAGATGGTTCAGAATGCAAAAGCCTCAGTCCTTCACCACATGGGCGCATGTGCGTGACGCGTTTTACAGAAAATATTTTTCTGAGGCTAAAACTAATAGTTTAAGGCGTCAAATCCAAGGCTTTAGGCAAGAGAGGGGAGAGTCTTTTGTGAAGGCATGGGAGCGTTTCAAAGATTTGCTCCTAAGAATGCCACACCCCGGTTTTGAGAAAATACAGCTGGTCGAGTTCTTTCACCTGGGTCTCAACGCTGAGACAATCCAGCACATAGAGTATTCGTGTAAAGGGGACGACTTCTTGTCCAAAACTGCGGATCAAGGTTGGGATTTTCTGGATGACCTAGCAGATAGGCAGAGGGCGTTAGAACCCTCTGATTTTGATCGGTCCGGACCTACTAGGTCCACTGTTATCCCCGTTACCATACGTGACCAGCGACTCCAGGCCCAGGTTGAAAAGATGGCGCAGAAGCTAGAGGAATTAGAAGTTAGGCAGACTCGTCCAGTGCATGAGGTCAGTATAGAGGAAGTCTGTGTGTGGTGTGAGTGTAAGGGGCACATTGCAACTGCATGCCCCGGATTTTTAGCTGCTAAGGGGGCGAGTCAATCTAATCAGGATGAGGTCAATGCAGTCCGGAGTTGGGATAATTTGTATAATTCGGGATGGAGGGACAACCCCAATTATGGGTGGTCGGATCCCAGACCCATATGTGGAGGTCAAGCTCAACCCCTTGCGCTACCTCCGCCGCAGCAATTCCCACAGTCCCAATCGTCCAGGCCCCCTCAGGGCCAAGTCATCCCATATAACTACTAGCCACAGCCTGGAAGGGGGGCAGGTCCATCCACTAGTGGTCCTCCCCCAGGTTATTCGCAGATAACCGCGCGTAATCATAAGTTAGAGGATAATGTCAATTACCTGATGCAGTCTCAGATGTCATTTCAGACTGAGACAAGGCAACAAATAGGAGCCCTTACCACTCAAATGTCGCAACTCACTGCAATTATCAGTCACATGCAGCAGGAAAAGGGCAAGTTCCCAGCCCAGGGTAGTACAGCGGGAGCCCATTACTTGGGAAATTCTTCAGGTCCGAATGTTCAGAGTCAGAATCAGGAGGAGGCCAAGTCGGTCACCATTCTCAGAAATGGGAAGGAGATCGACAAGGCCATCCCACCAAAGCAGCAACCAGCCCCACCCCGGGAGCCGGTTGATGCACCGAGAGCGAATCCTGAGAGTGTTGAGAAGTCCCCTGAGGTGGTGGTGCCTGCTGATGCGGCCCCCACGACTCAAACGCCGCCAGCGAAACCATTAGCTCCATTTCCACAAAGGCTGGCAGTGAAGCCTAAGCAGAGTATGAACCATAAGATGTTAGAACTTTTTAAGAGGGTGCAATTCCTTATCACTTTGATGGAGGCGATTGAGTCTTTTCCCCAGTGTGCGAAGGTTCTGAAGGACCTCTGCACAACAAAGCGCAAGAATCAGAACAACGTGGTTTTGACCGAGGTAGTGAGCTCCATTTTTCAGACTGAGATTCCTGCCAAGTGCAAGGATCCAGGGTGTCCCACTATCCCTATAGCTATCGCAGGCCAGACGTTCGACAAGGCATTGTTGGACTTGGGGGCGAGTGTTAATTTACTCCCTTATTCCGCATACTTAAGACTGGGCCTAGGCAATCTGAGAGCTTCTCCTGTCACGCTGCAGTTGGCGGATCAGAGTGTGAGAGTACCCAAGGGTGTGGTGGAGGATGTGATGATTAAGGTAGGTGAGTTCCAATTCCCTGCAGATTTTATTATCCTAGACACCTGCTCAAACCCCGAGGTTTTAGAGAAGACTCCCATCATTCTAGGTCGTCCTTTCTTAGCCACCTCCAATGCTGTTATGAATTGCAAAACTGGCAAGGTCCAGTTATCTGTTGGCGAGGAGAAAATGGAGGTGGATGTCTATAGTGTTAGTGCTTTGGGTGAGGATGATGAGGAGGTAGAAGAGGTGAGTTTGATCGACGCGCTCGTTCAGGAGCACGTCGATCCAATCTTGTATAAGGATCCTCCTGGAGATTGCTTTTACCGCTGAGAAGGCGTCATCTCTGGATTTTCCAGAGGTAGTCAGTCTGTTAGAGATGTTAAATATTGAGGAGTTGTGTGAGGATTTGTGTGGGGTTGCTCATGACCCAATGTTCGAGCCTCTGGGCGACCCTCCGCCCAAGGTTCTTCCGTCTTTGGTTCAACCGCCTAAACCAGAGTTAAAACCTCTCCCGGACATGCTCAAGTACGCCTTTTTGAAGGGCGATGATACTTATCCGGTCGTGATCTCCTCATCCCTTGAGGTGGATCAAGAGAGGAAGTTGCTGACGGGTAGCTCAAGCGTACTATGCTCTTCATTGAGTATAGACCCGACCTCTAGCAATAGGGGTACCCATCATTGACTTGGGTATTTATAGCTTCGCACGCCGTTATTAAAATAAGGATCGTGTGCCCAGCTCCGGTTAGTAAGGGCAAATTTATGTCTATTAGTGTTTGTTTATCAATTTTCCTTTGCAAAAAAAAAAAAAAAAAAAAAAAAACATGATGGTCTTGTATAGCCACCCACTCTTCAATTCAAGTTGGGGGATGGGGAGAAAAGTATGACACGTGAGACTGCGTGTAGGTCTGGTGGTGTTCTTTCATTATTTTCTTTCTTGTTGTGGCCCGGCTTTCACGAGCGGGCAGTACTGACGTCATTTGTTGCCTAGTAGGTAGTTGGTTCTTATGTCTTTTGCAGGACGAGCATGCTACCACACCAGCCTTGGTAGTTTGGACCTCTCCGCCGGCCTGAGTGAGGCATTCAGGAGCCTCGAGCAGGGGTGCCACGAAATGTGGCGGTTGTCAGTCCGATAAAGCTTCGGCACGGCTCTATGTGACTAGCTGTGGACCCTTTTCGGTCCGAAGGAGCGGATCCTGGGAGCAGTTCTGATGACGAAACGCAAAAATGATGGCAAATTCCCCATACATCGGCCGGGGTCATGATGGTTGGCTGTCATCCAACGGTCCATCTCTTTCCCTTATTTTTTCATTTTTATGTCTGTCTTCAAGCTCTGAGGATAGAGCAAATTTCAAGTTGGGGGAAGGGTGTTTACATATAAAATTAACAAATCCAATAGTTGATTGACATGTAATCAGAAATGCCAAACGTTGGCAATTACTTGTCAATAGAGATACACTGGATTATTGAAGGAGAATTGAGTTAATACGATGCCGTATTGTTCCTCAATTCAAATTAGCAGTTATTGGCAGTTACAAGTCAAGGACAAAATAGAAACCGACTTCGAAGCCACGATATTGATTGCTAAACGCATAAGTTCCACGTGTAAATCTATAAAATGGAATAATGGGCAGTTAGAGTACGTGGAGTTTTTCTCGAAAAGCAGTTATCCTTTTAACGTGTGATCATTTGAATTAGTGGAGCAGTTATGCAGATTTCAAATCAAAGCTTCAAGAGGAAGAATCTGAAGAATTCAAATTCAGACGTGGGGAAAGGAAGAAACTGCCAGCTCAAAGAGCAGAAGTTAGAGTTCGAAGCAAGCCAAGTTCAAATTCATTGAGCGGGAAGTTCAAACTACAAGCAGCGTCTATAAATAGAAGGAATTGAAGAGTTAAAACCCCCGAACAAATCTTCAACAAACAGCTATCAAAAAATGATGCTTGGTTTGTTCATTGGCAAAGTAGTTTAGGATTTCGAACTCAGTTCGAAGTAGATTAGGAAGTAGATTAGAAAGTAGTTAGGATAATTTTGATTGTTTTCATAAAACAATCACTCATTCTCGGTTGTTCTTGTAACAATCACCAGTTCGAAGTTCTGTTACATTTGTATTTGAAGTTGAAGACAATTTCGAAGTAAGTTTATCTTTGATTTATCAATCGAAGTACCTTGTTTCTGTATTGTTTCTTTAATTTCCTGAGTTATTGGTTTGCATTTCTTCACTTATAAAGAAAAATCCTCTTAATTGAGGTAGTTGAACCAATAAAACACAATCGCCTGATTAGACTTGGTTTTTCCAAAGTTAATCTGAGGGAGGAGATTGAAACTCTCTCTGGCACGCTCGCACACGATTATTTTATCATAAAGAAGTAAAAGAACCAGTAAACATTTTTTGGCACGCCCGGTGGGACCCCTGAAAGTGTTGAATGGCTCCAAAACTTAGGAAGCAAACAGATGATTCTCAAATTGGCCAAACGCCGAGGATGAGAATAACGTTAATCCTAGAGAGAATGAACAGTCGAAAGACCCCAAATAGGTCGAAACTTGTATTGGTCAAGATACAAATGTTGGAATTGGCCAAAATTCTCGTATGAACACTAGGAACAATAGAACAAAGGCAAATTGATGACCCAAAGAATCCAGATATTGGAGGAAGTGTGTTGTCTAGCCAATTTGCTTTGAAGTAATTGCTACATTTAAGGAACTGCCCAAATCCGTGTTTATGTTACAAAAATTAGAAGAGCAATCAGACTTAAAAATAATCCTCCGCCTTCATTTGAGAAAGGACAAAGAAGAGGCTAGCACAAGCAAATTTAAGTCAAGACCTGGAAAAGAGCCTATCAATGTAGATGAAATACTGTAATCTTGGTACGAACTCCGCAAAGGTTTATGACTCTCAAGCCCCCAAGCCTAAGAAAACATACAAACAAACCACTCATATCCCATTCAAACCTAGTTTTGATGGTGTAAATGAGGATAAAGGTTATAAAAATAATGACTATGGGTTTGAAGGATATGGTCATTCCACAGAAATCATTTTATTGAAAGAGAAAGGTCAAGGAGGCCTGATGTAGAATTTGGAATTCCTAAACATCCAGAATACCAAAATGGGAAGAGTGCATTCGAATCACCTTTACGAACCTTTTACAAGGCAAGAAGGAGATTACAGACAAACCTCAACCTTTTGAAAACTCTTTGGATGGTTTTCCGAAGATCACATGACAAGAAATGTGAATAGGAACCACACATTAACTCAAATGTGCATTTTAAAGGAAATCCCACCCTTAGAGATGAAATATCGGGCCTTATGCAGAAGCTTATGGACCTTTAAACCGGGGTGCAAACTCGTTTTATAGAAAACCTTATCCGAATGGATAGATAGGCATTCGAAGTCCCTAGAGGGTTCAAAATTCCCGATTTTACACTCGTTTCATGGGGATGGGAAACAATCAACCACGTAACACATTGCTAGATTTATCGTCAAAGTAAGGAATTAGGTAATAATGGCTTCAAAGAAGTTGAAATTATTCTCTAATTCTTTGACAGAACCGCCTTCGAATGGTATTCGAATTTACCACCGAGTTCCAAGTTGGCAAAGGATGGAAGAATTATTCCATGCACAGCTTTTACCTAACCGAGCCTGAGTCACTATGGCCGATTTAGCAAGGCTAAAACAAAAACCCGATGAAAAGGCACCCAATTCATTAATAGGTTTAAAAGGGCTAGAAACAAATGCAAACTTCAATTACCAGAAATTGAATTTGTTAGAATAGCACAAGATGGCTTAAGTAGAGAACTTAGAAAGAAGTTCGATTCTACTGAATTTAGGGACTTGGTTGATTTAACCTATAAAGCATCTAGATATGAATCTTTGTTAGAAGAAGATGTTGATAGGAACAATTCTTCTTATTCTACTTATTACAAAGAGCCCACTTATGAAATTGATGCTGCTGAAATTATTGAACATGATCCTTGTGTGTGTGATTGTTTGGTTCGAAAGGAGTCTTCTATAACACCAAGGAATAATAAGAAAGCCATTAGTAAAGTATATTCATTTGATGTTTCCAAAGCAGATGAAATTTTTGATTACCTTTTGAAGAAAAAAGTTTATCAAACTTCCTGATAATGTTAGACTTCCAACTTTGGAAGAAATTAGAGGGAAGAATTACTGTAAATGGCATGCTTCTTGGACTCATTCAACTAAAAATTGTAATGTTTTCCGTGATAGGGTTCAAGAATAGATCAAGAAGGGAAGGATCATGTTTCCAGAAAAGGCTATGGGAATTGATACTGATCCATTTCCAAAGATTGAAGAAGTAACCGCTAACACTAATGTGCCAACATCATTGGCTAAAACTGTTCGAGAAGTGTGGCAGAATAAACAAGTACATGTTGAAATGAATTCAGTGCAAAGTGGTAGAGGAAGGCCAAATGTTGGTCAACTTCGAAATGAGGCTTACAGAAACAATAAGCCAAGACACATACCAGAGAGTTCGTCTCAAAAGGATTCAAGCAGTCTCATCTTCCTATGCTCGAAGCTTCCTTTTTGGAATGTTTATGCATGGGATGCAGAGCCAATTATTTGGTTTTTAAAGATTTGGATCGACAGGGGGTAGATTTCTTTCCAAAAAGGATGGAAAGAAAAGCCTTAGATCGAAATAATGAAAGAAGACCCTGGGTAAGCCCAAGTCAAGGAAGAAATGAGAAGCCTTGGTTGGTTTCTAAAAGAAATGTACCTTCTAGCCCAGCTCCACCAACTTCGAAGAGAGATTATCCTCCTTTGAAGAAGGTTAACACTGGGAAGGCCCCTATGGGCCAGGAAAATGAAGGGCAAGGTGAACAATTTTCCTTGGTAAAGGGGGTTCCCGATTGGTTTCTAAAGAAAATTAAACCAACTCTTCCAGGGACACAAAGCTCCTTCTAAGGTTGGAAACAAAATGGTCAAGCCTCCAAATACTCCTGATGGTCAATGGATAGTGGTTCGAGATCCAAAGACCAAGACACCTCAAATGATTCCTATGTTGACAAGAACTCAGAAGAGGAAATTGCAAAGGAGGTATACTAGTTTCCAAATGGAAGAATATGCCTCTAAGGAAAATCCTAATGGGGATGATAAGGTCAACCCAAGATTTAATAGACTTCGAAGAGAAGACTCTGAGGAATCTCTTCAAGAGGGTTTACTCAAGTCAAATAGAAACACCGGAAAGTTTGGCAGCAAGGATGGATAATGACATACCTCAGAATAGCCCAACTTCACCAAATTCCTTGGCAAGCTATCAATCTGGCTTGTTAGAAGCCATGATAGTGGAACAGGAAGGAGGTGGAGGCATAAATTCATCTCCTGTTGAAACATTCTCTCCCATGGAAATTTCTGCAGCAGAATCTTCTGAAAAAGTGGGCATAACAGAAGAAGAATCGGACTTACTAATGCAAGAAAAAAGGACCATCCAGTTTGGGACTTTACCTGAAGTTCAGATTAATATGGTTTCTCCTTCATTTGCTAACTTTGGACCTTTTGGACCAGACTGCTCACCAGTTCGAAAAGCATTACATCCAACAGTTGCTCCTATGGAGATCATTGATGTATCAAGTGATGAAGAATATGATCTTTCGTATGACAATGGTTGGAATGATGGTTGGGGAACTTTGATTTCGAAGGTTCAAAAGGAAGAAGAAGAGGAAGATTTTACGATCATGGTTAATGATGTAGAAGAACCAGAAGTAACATCAAAGGAAAGGACAATTTTTGTTCCAGAAAGTGAAGGTGATTCTAAGTATCCTTTGATTGTTGATTTGAACTGTGCTAATCTTTCTTACCCTTTCAGATCACCTTCGAGTGATATGAGGCACCATTTAAAGCCACTGTACATCTCTCCAGAATTCGATGGGATTTTGTTAAACAGGGTTTTGGTTGATAATGGTGCAAAGAAAAAGAAACATTCTCGCCTTCAAGGACTTTGAAAAAGTTGGGGAAAGAAAAGGTTCGATTGATCCCAACTAGCACATCTATTGGGTCAGGGCTTTTACTCGAAAGTAAAAGTCCTAAAGGAATTGTTTCTATACGCCCGAAAGTTGGCCAAGTGGAAACCGATATTGACCTTTTTGTGGTGGACACATTCACAAGTAAGTACAATGCCTTGCTTGGTAGGGATTGGATTCATGTCAATGGTTGTATTCCATCTTCGATGCACCAAACCCCGATGATTGTGAAGTACGAAAATGGGAAAGAAGTGGGGGTCGAAGAGGTGAAAGCAGACCCACATCCTTTCAAGATTTCAAAAAATTGTGCGGTTTTAAATGTATAAACTCCGAAATCATTCCTCTAAGTGAAATTGCACAACCTCGCCACCCTCCATCCAATGTATTGAAATTGGAGAATTGGCGAGTTAAAATCCAAGCTTAAACAAGCAATTGATTATGAATCAGACAACTCACCAGATGAGGCTGCTTGGATGTGAGTCCAAGACAGAGTTCGAAGAGGCCAACTCATTGGCTTTAGTTAAGTTTATGGCTCTAGAAATAGAGCAGCAGTTACAGGAAGATGATTGGGAAGAATTATTGGCCGAGAAATCATCGGGGTTGAAGCCATTTGAATTCAAAAAGGCCTTTGTTGGTCGTGTGATTCCCAAGATCCTTTAGAAGAAGTGGAATT
The DNA here is from genome assembly GCA_016920895.1 of Vaccinium myrtillus. Classification (NCBI taxonomy): domain Eukaryota; kingdom Viridiplantae; phylum Streptophyta; class Magnoliopsida; order Ericales; family Ericaceae; genus Vaccinium; species Vaccinium myrtillus. The sequence goes on from CM029273.1 coordinate 37,690,508, forward strand.
GGGAGAAGGGATTGTTCCAAACACCGTCAAATCAACAGAGAGCTTGATGTCGCTCAAGGCAAGGTTGATCACAGTGCTTAAAGAAAACAAAGAGTGCTTTGCTTGGAGCTATAAAGAATTGACAGGTTTGAATAGAGATTTGGTTGAACATAGATTGCCTATTAAATCTAATTTCAAACCTTTCAAACAACTCCCAAGAAAAATGTCTCCTGAAACCATTTTATTGGTTAAAAAGGAAATTCAAAACCTTTTAAATGCTGGTTTTATTAGAACAGCAAGATATGTGGAATGGCTATCAAATATTGTTCCTGTTATCAAGAAAAATGGGAAGATTAGGGTTTGCATTGATTTTAGAAACCTAAATATTGCAACCCCTAAGGATGAATACCCAATGCCCGTAGTAGATATGTTGGTGGATAGTTCTGCAGGCCATAAAATCATGTCTATTATGGATGGACATTCAGGGTATAATCAAATTTGTATAGCTGAAGAAGATGTTCATAAAACCGCATTTAGAGCCCCTGGCAATCTTGGGACCTTCGAATGGGTCAAAATGCCTTTTGGGCTGAAAAATGCTGGTGCTACTTATCAAAGAGCAATGAACACTATTTTCCATGAAATATATGGGGGTTTTCTAGAGTGTTACATAGATGACATTATTGTCAAATCAAAATCTATTGATGAGCATGTAGAACATTTGAAAATAGCTTTTTCAAAGATGAAACATTATCAACTGAAGTTGAATCCCTCGCTAAATGTGCTTTTGGAGTAACAAAGAGTAACTTTTTAGGATATCTAGTCCACAAAGAAAGGTATTCAAGTTGATAGCAATAAAGCTAAAGCTATTATTGATGTAAAACCTCCTTCGAATAAGAAAGAACTTCAAAGGTTTCTTGGTCAGTTAAATTTTCTTCGAAGATTTATATCCAATACTGCAGGAAAAACTAAAGTCTTTTCTTCTTTGCTGAAATTGAAGGATGGGGAAGACTTCGAATGGACAAAAGAGCATGATGATGCTTTCAAGGCCATCAAGGAGTACTTGATCAATCCACCAGTGCTTGTTCCACCTTCAAAAGGAAAGCCTGTCAAGTTGTATTTAGCAGCAAATTATGACTCAGTAGGAGTTCTGTTGGCTCAAGACAATGAAGAAGGCAAAGAACAAGCTATCTACTATTTAAGTAGGTTTCTTTGATTGCGAAAGTAGATATTCTCAAAAGAGAAAATTATGTTTAACTTTGTTTTTTGCTTCGAAGAAACTCAGGTACTATATGATGCCTAGAGTAACCTATGTAATTTCCCAGACTGACGTTATGAAGTATATGTTGTCTCAACCTGTACTTAGTGGCAGAATTGGGAAATGGATTGTGTCCTTAATTGAATTTAACCTAGAATATGTTCCTCAGAAATCAATTAAGGGACAAGCTTTGGCTAATTTCTTGGCTGATCATCCAAATGGAATTGAGACTCCTGAAATAGCAGATGTTGATACAGTGACAATAAAGCCATGGAAAATGTGGTTCGATGGTTCGAAAACATCTCAAATGGTCGGGATTGGGATTGTATTGAATCTCCACAAGGCTTGAAAACCAAATTTGGATTTCGATAAATGAAGGAGAATGTACAAACAACCAAGCGAGAATATGAAGCCTTAATTATGGGATTAGAGCTTTTGCTTACTTTAAAAGTTGACATAATTGAGGTGTTTGGAGATTCTCAATTAGTTATAAATCAGGTGAATGGAGAGTTTGGTTGCCATAGTGGTGGTTTAAAACCTTATCATCAATATGTGAAGTTGTTAATTGAGCAATTTCATATGATTACCTTTACTTATGTTCCAAGATTCTTTAATGGAGAAGCAGACGCAGTAGCTCAAAGAGCATCAGGATTTAAATGTATCACTGATGAAAACAGAGAATTTTGTCAATTGACTTTAAGGAAATATTTACCAATGCTTAAAGATAGGTATACTGATTTCGAAGTATGTGAAATCACCACTCCACCCGGGTTCGAATGACTGGAGACAATCATTGATTGATTATTTGACAAAACCTGATGCTAAAACAGATAAAGCAACAAGACTAAGATCTGTTAATTATATCATGTATAATGGAGAATTGTTCAAAAGAGGAGCAGATGGACTTTTACTCAAATGTTTGAACAAAGTCGATGCATTTAAAATTATGGCAGAAGTCCATGAAGGTATCTGTGGTGCTCATCAAGCAGGAATTAAGATGAGATGGCTAATTCAAGGTATGAATATTATTGGCCTTCTATTCTTAAGGATTGTATTGATTATGCAAAGGGTTGCCAAGCTTGTCAAAAGACAGGCCTCTTAAACGATTGCCGCCATCAATTACAATACGTAGTTAAACCTTGGCCATTCGAGAGGATGGGCAATGGATATGATTGGTATGATATATCCTGCTTCTAGAAAAGGAGATAGATTCATTCTAGTAGCCACTGATTACTTTACTAAATGGGTTGAAGCTCAAGCCTTTGAGAGCGTGTCTCAAGAACAAGTCATGGAATTTATCAAAGGCATTATTTATAGATTTGGATCTCCGAAACTATAACAAAGGGATAATGGATCCATTTTTGAAGGAAGAGCAAGAAAAGCTTTTGCAGCCTACCCATGGGGTTTCTCTAATTAATTCTACTCCTTATTATGCTCAATCAAATGGCCAAGCGAATCAACCAATAAGATTATCAAAAGAGGTATTCAAAGAATGGTTGATAGAAATCCTTAAGAATGGCCAAACTTACCGTTAAATGTGTTATGGGCATATCGAACCACCAAAAGGACCAAAGATAGGGGACTACTCCTTTTGCTCGACTTATGGACATGATGCTGTTTTGCCTATGGAGATTGTGGTAAGGTCACAGAGAGTTGCTTCTCAAAACGACCTAAACATGGGAGCATACCACCAAGCAATGCACATGGAACTTGAAGAAATAGATGAGGAAAGAATTAGAGCTTTGAATCAAATTCTATTACAGAAATTGAGAATAGCCAGAAGTTATAATAAGAAAGTGGCTGTTCGAAGCTTTGATATAGGTGATTTAGTTTGGAAAGTAGTATTGCCCATCAAGGAAAGAAAACAAGGACTTGGAAAATGGGCTCCAAATTGGGAAGGACCTTTCCAAATCTATAGAGTTCTTAAAAGAGGAGCATACCATTTGCAAGATTTGAATGGTTATGTTCATAAAAGAAAGATTAATGGAAGATATTTAAAGGCTTATGTCCCAACCATTTGGGAATCCTTTAGTAGAAGATAAAACTTTAAAAAAAAAAAAAAAAAAAAAAGTATCTTCCATGGCTTGAGCTGTTCAAGATAATTCATAACAACAAGTTGAACTCATAGTTCAATTGATGAGATCAGCATTTCAAAGCAGTTCAAACAATCATGAAATTGGAATATTACAAACATTTCATTCATTGATCAAAGGATTGTACAATTGTATCTTTTAGGTCACTCAATACATGAGCACCTCTGGTACGAACAAAGTTATAAATTTCTTCTTGATCAGTAGTTCGCTACAATTGACTTTTAAGGTCTCTTATATTTACAACATAAGAAGAAGCCTTGTTCAAAGAAGCTTGCATGTGGGTAGTTGTTTGAGAAATTTCCCCTTTAACTTTAAGCAAGGTTTCCTCTAAGTAAATTTCTTCCTCCTTCAATTGATGTAGCTTGATAGCATCTTGATCATAAGAAGAAATTACACTTTGTGCTTCATCACCTACACTTGACAATGCTGCCTTCAAAGTCTGCCTTTGTAAATGTCTCTCTTGAACTTCACAAAGTTGAAAGGCTTTTATTTGAAATTCAGAGACTTTAGTCAAGAGTTGTTTATGTAAGTCATGAGCATCAGGTTTTAGCACCCAAGCTGCTTGACAGCAAGTTTCGAGCTGCATCTTCAAATCTCCTTCAGCCAATTTCTCAAAGTCCAATGTTAAGAATTGTTGGAGGATTTCCTTCAATTCTTGAATCTCTTCAGGAGTAAAAGTAGGTTTGACCAACTCAGGAAGAGAAGAACTATGTTGAGTTTTGAGTTGGATAATAGGAGACTCCGGAGAGATAATTGGAGCTTTGGAATTAGTGATTCTCTGACAAAAATCATTCACTCTTAGTTTGAATTGCTTTAGTGAAGAGAGATCACCAACGGTTGTGCTAGCAGAAGCATCAGTTTTCTGACAAAAGAAAATACATAGACATAAGTAAATTTAATAAGAAGGAAGCTTTAAGGTCTAAATATTATAAGGCACAATACCTCAATTGGATGGGTTTGCTCTAGAGGGGTTTGTTGAACATAAATGTTTATTCTTGGAGATTGATCAATCACCACTTCAACAGGATCAGAAGTTTTGATGGTAGAAGTATTAAGAGCAATCTCAGGAAATAAACTTCTGTCATCTTTTGGGATAGAAATATCAACATGTTGAATATGAATGTCAGCCTCAGTAGTCTTTGCAGTCCCAATATCTGAAAGATTTTCAGAATTCATCTTCGAAATAGACTGATTGAGCTGATCTTGATTTGACACCTCCACATTTAAGGAAACATATTCCTGTAAAAGCTCTTTGTCAAAAGGCTCTTCAGGAATATTTTCTTTAGTTATCATTTCAGGAGTCGAAGAATCTGCAGCAAGATCAACAGCATTTGATATGGATTCTTCAGTTTGTCCTTTTCGAATACTTTCTGAAACTAAGGCTCTTGCAATAGTACTGATAACAGGAGGAGACATGTCTTGTATTATCACTTGTGGTGGAAACTTGAGGACTTTTCCTTTAGTGATTTTACCTATGGCAGTGGAAGTAGTCTCATGTATTACAGCAGTCTCAGACTTCGAAGTTTTAATATGGCCAGATGTTGTCTTCTTTACTGAGATAGAATGATCAGAAGTTAGAAAATATTAAAGAAGAATTCAAGGACCATGGTAAAAGTAAAGTTAAAAGATTTGCCTTTTACAAATTGGCCTATTGGAACATCTTCTGTGTCCTCTTCTTCGGGTTCTTCTATCAATATTTTCTTTCTTCTTTTCGAAGCCTCATAGACTTTAGTGAGTTTTACTTTCTCATGCCTTGTCTCTTGTTCGATGCCCCCTTTTCTTTTATTACCTATTTGAAAGAAAAATAGGGATAAATTATATGGTATAAAAGAGTTAGAAGGCCTGTATAGGCTTTAAAGATTTAAAATTCACCTGATGGGGGAGAAGGAGTAGTGCTATGTCTTTGAGATCTAGTCATCATCTGAGGAACAGATTGAAGAGGTTTCACATTCAAAGCAACAGACACCAAAGCAGAAGATTGCACTTCTGATGTTTCTTTCTCTTTTTCTTTTTGGGTTTTGTTTTTCTTCTGAGCACCAAAACCATCATCTGATATTGAAAGGGAATTGGATTGGGCTTCACCTCCAGTTGTAGCAGGGCAATCAATATGGCTTGCAAATCTTTGAACTAAGACATTCTGGTTGTGTAGTTCAATGAGATTGTGCCACCATTGTGAGAACCCAGTGAAAATGGGACTGTCAATAGCAAATTCCAAGGGTATGAAAGCCTTCCTGAGTCTCCTAAATTCAACATTAAGGCGTGAAAGATGATTCTTATCAACCTTTTTCTATCATAAAGAGGGACATTAGTCTGCCCAGGAAAAGGACATGGTATGGCTTGCACCATTCCAAACTGTCTAGCAAATTGGGCAGGACAATATGTTTCAGCATGAGTCTGTTTACAACCACCAATGATTCCCCCTATGAAGATTTCCCTTGGTAAAAGAATGCTTCCCCAAGCATCAGCGAAGGACTTCGAACCCCTATTCTCCATCATGTCCTTAATCCAGGAGGGTCCAATACTCCAAATCTCGTGAAAGGGCGAAATTCACTTCTTCCTTATCTTCCCTCATTTGGAAGAAATATTGAAGATACCCATTCAAAGTGATAAAGGATTGGAAGTCAAAACCTTAAACTTGTCCCCATAGACATTAACAGTTCAAATGGCAGCTTTGAAAACAGGAAAATATGCCACAATCCAAAGTTGTAAGAACCAAAGAGGGCCTCCTATGTTATACATGAGTGGTTTTGACTTTGTCGACCCTATTTTGTAGACATAACCCAAGAAATATGAGGCCAAATCAAATTTCTCACCTTTAGAGAGGCAATATGCCAAAGGGGCGAATTCGTGCATAATTTTCTTGCCATCGTGATGACAAGACCATTTTGCATAAAGTATATAAAAGATATGCAAAGAATTCTTGGTCGACATCGAGTCTTCGAATTTTGCCTCGAACGGAAAAAAATTCCCATACGATGCATACGAACCGAGGTTTTCATGTCTTTCAATGGCGGAACTTCGACGGATTTGGAAATATCAAACATCGGGCCAAATGGGGGAAGTCCAAATTAAATGACACATCCAAAATCAGGGTCCCATCATCCCACAATTGAAACGGAAATAGTTGAATGATGAATCCCAAAAAGCTAAGGCAAAGATGTATGAGAGCAGGGTTTTGTTGAATACCATATCGAAGCAATGTGATGATATGCCAAAGCCCAGCTTGCTCCAATTCATTTTTTATACTTATACTTCAAAGATGTATTCGGTCCACTTACCCCAGATTTTGTCTTGAATAAAGCAAAGATACAAAACTCTTAGTAGACCATTCTACAAAGTTTAGTGCTCGATCTTTGATGAGTTGACTTCCTTCTAAAATCGGGTAACATGGCGTAAATTTGAGAGGAAGATCAAAGAATGCAGGGGCCTAGGATATGAGTATCGACCTTTTTAGGGTTCACGATAAAGGTTTGATCATGTAAGGATCCATCCGTGGGTTTCGATTTGGCTTCATGAACCAATTGTCTTAGGGCAAAGGAAGAAGTGCCAATTGGGTTTGAAGTCTCAGAGGCCATGGTTGCTGAAGTACAAGAGAGAAAGAGAAAGGGCAAAGTGTTTTGAAAATGTTGAGCGCACAGTGAAAATTCTAAGCCCTAGATTTATACGTTGTGGTGAAATAGTGCGTTGTTTCGGATCAGGTGTTTATTGAATAATAATTGGGCCTAAATCATTATTGAGCCCAAGTTGGAATTTAGACTTTGAAATGGTTTATTGCTCTACTTATTTCGAAATCATCATGTTTATAAAAACCAGTTTTATTGGTTTAAGACTATAAAAACACATTTTTTATAAGTTCGGATTGGTTTTTGCTTCAAAAAGCACTGAAAGGTGTAAAATCAAGCCATAAAAGGAACTAAGTTTTCAAGACGTTTTTGGTATTGGAATGTTAGCTATGATTTAATTAAAGAGTTCGACGCAAAAAGACACATCAACATTCATTCAAATTCCTTGAATAACGATGTTAATGTGGGGGGTATGTTTACATATAAAATTAACAAATCCAATAGTTGATTGACATGTAATCAGAAATGCCAAACGTTGGCAATTACTTGTCAATAGAGATACACTGGATTATTGAAGGAGAATTGAGTTAATACGATGCCGTATTGTTCCTCAATTCAAATTAGCAGTTATTGGCAGTTACAAGTCAAGGACAAAATAGAAACCGACTTCGAAGCCACGATATTGATTGCTAAACGCATAAGTTCCACGTGTAAATCTATAAAATGGAATAATGGGCAGTTAGAGTACGTGGAGTTTTTCTCGAAAAGCAGTTATCCTTTTAACGTGTGATCATTTGAATTAGTGGAGCAGTTATGCAGATTTCAAATCAAAGCTTCAAGAGGAAGAATCTGAAGAATTCAAATTCAGACGTGGGAAAGGAAGAAACCGCTCAAAGAGCGTTTAGAGTTCAAGCAAGCCAAGTTCAAATTCATTGAGCGGGAAGTTCAAACTACAAGCGGCGTCTATAAATAGAAGGAATTGAAGAGTTAAAACCCCGAACAAATCTTCAACAAACAGCTATCAAAAAATGATGCTTGGTTTGTTCATTGGCAAAGTAGTTTAGGATTTCGAACTCAGTTCGAAGTAGATTAGGAAGTAGATTAGAAAGTAGTTAGGATAATTTTGATTGTTTTCATAAAACAATCACTCATTCTCGGTTGTTCTTGTAACAATCACCAGTTCGAAGTTCTGTTACATTTGTATTTGAAGTTGAAGACAATTTCGAAGTAAGTTTATCTTTGATTTATCAATCGAAGTACCTTGTTTCTGTATTGTTTCTTTAATTTCCTGAGTTATTGGTTTGCATTTCTTCACTTATAAAGAAAAATCCTCTTAATTGAGGTAGTTGAACCAATAAAACACAATCGCCTGATTAGACTTGGTTTTTCCAAAGTTAATCTGAGGGAGGAGATTGAAACTCTCTCTGGCACGCTCGCACACGATTATTTTATCATAAAGAAGTAAAAGAACCAGTAAACAAAGGGGTGTACTTTGTACACATTTGGTTTGTTGTGAGCGTTGCTAGTAGTTTAGGGGTAAATTTTTAACTTTTTTTTTGGTTAATTTATGAGTCTGGGGATACGATCGTTATGCTTGTTTGTATGAGTTAGGTGAGCATGCTAGACTCTTGTCTCGTTGATTGCATGTTTAACTTGTTCACATGCATATATCTGACATCCATGGTTGAATATTTTCCGCACCGTAAGCAAGTTTGAGTAGGTGTTCTCACGTTGTGCACAGTATGTCCGTAAAGCATCCCATGTTTCGTTGTTCTTCACTTTCCGCATTTGCACAAAATAGTAGGCGTTTGTACCACATGTCATAGTTTAAATATTTTGCATGCATATGTGAGAGTTGGTGACGTGTTTAGGGGATGAAACAAGGCCATCTTTGCATGATTAAACCACTAAATGCGTCCCATTGATCCCATGTTAAGCCAGTCCATGTCAGTCCCTGTGTCAACCTAGGGAACCGGTGTTTGGTTGGTGTGTCAGTTGGTGGTCCAACTCTGTGCGCATTTTAAAGGCCTCGAATCAATGGAATAAAAGAGCATCGAAAATTTAAATGTTGCTTTTGGGGTGCCATGTCTTTGGTGTAGAAAAAGAGAACCCCCAAACCTTAATCCATTTCCTTTCCCCCCCAAATTCACTCATCTTAATGATAAGAGAGAGGTCGAAAGACGGTCAACTGGCCCTTTGACCCGTTGCTATGAATTTCCATGTTTTCCAGGAAAAAAAAAAAAAAAAAAAAAAAAAACAAAGAGAAGAAAGAAAGAGAAAAAAAAAGGAAAAAAAAGAAAAAGAGAAAAACGCAGTCAAAGTTGAGGGGGACCATCCGATTTTTCCCCACTCTCTCTCTCTCCACCCCATCATTCTCCTTTTCCCTCTTCCTTCTTCTCCATTCAAACCCTAACCTCTAAACCTTCCAAACCTAAACTCACCAAAGTTATGGAACCCTAAGAGGCAAACTGAGCTGGAATTGAGCTATGATTTCGAGGTGTGATCAGGACGATTGAGCACGAGTTGGACATGGGTTGGACTGTTGGTGTTGGTTTTATGGTTTGGTATTTTATGTGTTTAAGTTGTTGGGAACTATGTTATTTTATGTGTTGTTTTATGTCGGTGGTGAGACCGTAGTATGTGAGTCGGTGGTTTGAGTCGAACTTTATTTGATGTTTGGATTAGTATGGTGTTATGTGTTAATGATATTATGTGTTGTCCGTGTTTGTGCTTATCTGTATTGGTGACGGCCAGTCTGGGTAGTTTGACCATGAGCTTCTATAGGCCGTCACCCTTTTGCATGTTGCCCTTTTTCCTTGTTAACCGCGGTCACTACAAGCCTAACGAAGCCCTTAGTTGACCCGAACGCACGTCATTTAACTCTCTCGCATGCATGTGTTATATTTAGATCATGAATGTGTGGTAGCTTGATTTGTTGAGCTTTCATTGCATATTTGGCGTTGTTTTGACTGGCACGTGGTGATTTTTGTTTCATCCCACGTTGTTCGCCAGGCGCCTCGCATGGGATGTAGAGTGTTTCGGTGAGTATGAGTGATTCTGTGTCACGTGGGAGCGTTCTATTTTAAACTTTGTTGAGAAATGGAATTATTCGAGTTTTGGTTGGAGCATGCATGTGACCGAGTTGTGGGTAATAGCGAGATGCTACTCGAATTGTCCATTTAATTTTGTACAGGTTGCATAACCCTCGTATCCCTTATTGAGTCGTTGTGTTGGTTTTTATTCTTTTCGTTTCGTTCGTTACTAGGGACTACCAACGCTCAAGTTGGGGGATGTGATAGGCGCGTGGAAAGCTTGCTTTTGGGCGCCTAAGTAGGGTGGTTTAGCGCGTTAGACGTGCGGGTTAATGATTATTTTCCGTTTAATGCGTGCACAGTGGTGTTCTTGTTATTTCTGTGAGTTTTTCAGATATAATGGCGTTTGGCTTGTGTGTGTGCATGGCTTGAAGTGGAGACGCGGGAATCGAGGCTTGGGGAGTTGGATTTTGAAAGTGCATGCTGAAGGAGATAGGTATCGATACCCCTCACAGCCGTATCGATACTAATTGGTTAGAGAGGGTGTAATTTCGTTCCAGAAGGTTTAGTATCGATACCCCTCACAGCAGTATCGATACCTACGGCTTACGGAGTCAACAAGTCAAACGTAGCAGCTCGGTATCGATACCAGTATAAGGGGTATCGATACCGAAGGCGAACGAAGGCGTTTTGATGTATTTTCAGGGTGTCTACTATATAAACGTTTTTCTAATCATGAATTAGGGTTCGAATCTTTTGTAATTTTCTGCACTTCGGAGTTTGGCGGCTACAGTTTTCAGAGTTTTCTTCATTCAGCGTTCTACATTCAAGATTATTTTTCCAGAACTTCGTCTTGTGGTTTGGTGTTGCGTATTCAAAATCAAATTCGATTTTCCTTTGCAATCTTGCGGTATAAATTTCTACTGTGTTCATATTTTATTCTTTAAGCATGTTTAGATCTAGGTATAACTTGATTTCTGTAGGTATTACACTCATGAGTGAGTAGTCACCTTGAGTGCGGCCGTGGGGCGAAGGCACCCACGTCTAGACTAATCACTATTTCACCTCGGCGCCGAATTAAATCAACTTTCGAGCAATTTTGGGAACTAGAAACTTTTCTAACGGACAAACCCAGGCATTACCGGAATTCGAATGCGCACGGAATCTGGTGGCAGGCGGTGCGCATTCGTTAGGAAGCCTTTCTCGTATTCTAAAGTCAGTAAAGGATTAATTGTGGCCCGAGTAAATATTGGTTAGGATAGGCGTGGACGCCGTAGTGCCCACGGCTGTGCTCTCCTTTTTAAATTCAGAGTCCAGTAGTTAAATCAGTTCAATTTAGTTAATTAACTAAATCATTTGAGCAAAGGGTGGCTACCTGAGAGCCAATTACAAACGTAGAGCCGACATTGTTTGAGTTAAGCACCGTAGACCGTCTCTGTGGTTCGACTCCGGTACTTCCGGATTTATTGTGCTGCACCGGTCGATAGTCCTACGCTTGGGACGAAATTTTAGTTAATTATTAATCACCCGAACGGTCAAGCACTCTCTAAAGAACAAACGGGCCACATGCGATGCATCGGAAGTCTTTCGACACGCAATAAAATGCACCATCTTGGAAAACCTGTCTACCACCACAAACACAAAATCCATACCACGCTAGGTACGAGGCATCCCCAACACAAAATCCATAGACAAATCTTCCCAAATATTATTAGGAACAGGTAAAGGTGTATAAAGGCCAGTATTTTGAGACTGACCTTAGATACCTGACATGTATAGCACCTCCGCACAAAATTTTCAGCATCCCTATTCAATTGTGGCCAGAAATACCTCGCCTCCAAACTTGCAACTGTCTTGTCTCTCCCCAAATGACCACTTAATCCTCCACCATGAAGGTCTCAAATTAAGCTCTCCCTCAACGAAGACCTTGGTATACAAAGACGATTGCCTCAAAATAAATACCCATCAGAAACATGAAAGTCGCTAAGAGGTCGATTCTGACTGCACATGATGTAGAACAAGTAGCAGCCCAGTTCAATGATCAGTTGGACCGGTCGAAACTTAGGAGGCCCAAACAGCTCTTAATTGAAAGTTGCCAATTGGAAACAACGTAACACTAAGAGTAATTCGTAATCTAATTATTACCTAAAATAGCAAAATTACTAAATTGAAGGCCTAAACGAATGAATTTGGCCGAATTCCACCATCAGTCACAATTAGGGTGTGAGTATTGATCGCAGTGCGATTCTGCTTCAGCCCACCAAGTTTGGGCCTATTTCGGACTCGTCAATAAATTGCCGAAATTGGCAATTTTTAATTAAGAGCTGTAAATTATTTGCCGACGAAAAGTTTCCTCGCCTATGTAATTTTCCAGGATCGGTTTCCATCATTATTGGCGAGGAAATTGATGAATTGTCGACAAAAAATCATCGATATAGGAGACGAAATATTTCCTCGTCAAAACTCAATATAGGAGTGGAAATTATTTCGTCGTCAAAAACTCAATATAGGCGGGAAATAAGAATTTCCTCGCCATGTGACCTTCTGCGACAACCCTTTGTCGACAAAACTGGTGACAAAATATTTTCCTCGCCTATACCATTGGCGAGGAAAAGTGTGCCATTTATGACGATTCTCATTCCTCGCAAATTATGATTTTTCTTGTAGTGAAAAACAAAAGGAGATATTACTAAAAATTCCAAACTTAGAAGATTGAAAATCAGCAAAAATGAAGATTTTAACTGCAAAAATGAATTTCCAAAAAGTGTCCTACGTAGTATTACAGCTATTTTACTAAGAAAGAGGATCAATTCCAATGAATGTAATAAAAAAGAAGTAAACGATCTTTGATAATTGGTTTCCATATGGCTTTGTCGATGTTTATTTTTCTCAAGGCATCGGGAAAATTGTTCTGTTGTAACCCAAGTAATGTCTTGCTGACTGTATAGAAACTGTTAGATTTCTGTTTCCTTTTTCTTAAGGTGATGCATCTGTTCCGACTTAAACAGGGATGAAGAATATGACCGGGGAAAGAGGAAAAAGGTTAGGATCTCCGAGAACGTTTTTGGTGGACCAAACCCATTCCAAGCAATCGCGAGCAACAAGGCAAAGTTAAAGAAGGTGAAGGTGGACCAGTCCAGCTCCAGAAACCGACCTTTCAGGATATGAGATATCTTGGTATACCGTAACGTGGAATGCGTACGGAATAATTTTGCTTTGGAGAGTTTTTCTTTTCTACATCTGGGTTTTGCTCATTGGGAAACAGGGCAACTTGGGAATCTGTATGAACAATTGTCTGTTGGAATATTTAAGTTCTTGTACAAGCTGTGAGAGCTTTCTTTTATTTATGGAATGTAACAAGCTTTGAGATGGTATGTTGCAAGCTAAATTTTGCATCAAGAAAGTAAACCAAGATCAATGGACACTTTTTAAAGTTTCTTAAGCATTGAGTGTTCTTGTCTGAAAGGGTGAATTAGATCTGCACTTCTATCAGTTCTTTCAATGCAAGTTTGGCATTTTCTTGTCTTTTTTATTTTATTAATGTGTTCTATGCCAAAAGGTGCCTGTATAGAGTGCAGCTTCCACAAACATGGCAGCAAATGTAACACACTCTTCAGGCTTGCTCTATCAAGCATGTTTCTTCTTTGTCACTCTTACCCAGCTGCTGAAAAAGTTTCTGCATCTAATGGAAAAAATGATCATAAAAAAAAGTGCTTTTCAATGTCCCATGAGTCCGTGACTGATTAGAGGAATCCGGAGGGCTTGTAGTGAGCTTGCTTGTTACATTTGTGTAGTGAACAATCTTGACCGTTCTTACATTTGTGTAGTGAGCAATCTTGACCGTTCAAAATGTTTTGGACAGTGTGGATTTAAAATATAATTCTTATGGGGAAGAGACCCGTCACTGCAGGGGTTCTTAAGGAAGAATCGGTTGAAAATTTCCAAGAGGAGAAATTAAATGGGCAGGATTTTTTTGAACTTTAGACAGAGGTGGGGTTAACGATGTATTCAAAAGGAATACGTTATTGAAGGAAAAATGATGTTAAGATGAGAGTTAAATTGGGTTTGTGGTTGAGGTTTCAAATCAAAGGATTATGGAATTAAAATGGAGCCAAAAACAAAGAATAGCAGGAAGATACAAGTCATTAGATATTAGCTAATAGTAGAAAGGAAAAATAGAGAAAAGTAAAATAATAAAGTGAAAGAAGTTGAAGGACAATATAGAATTTCCATTCTAGCTCGGATGCTTCCATAAGTTTGTAGAGGGCAGTTTTGTAAAATGCTTGTATAATTGTTGGACCAAAGTGAAACTAAGTGGGCTTGTATTAATTGTTGGGCCATATATTTCTCCAACATGACCAAGAGCAATGCAAGTAAATTTTACTCAACAACAAAGATTGTAGACACAACACTAAAGTGTTGTATCGGTAAGTTTATGTATGGGAACTTCGTCAGTAGTGAAACTACCGGCTTAGGATTAGGTTTAGGGTTGGCCCTTTGGCAGCGGTGGCAGAGGATGTTTTGCACTTATTAAGGACTGAATGCCAATACGTTGGATGTATCTGGTTATGTCTTTTTGTCTTTCCTGTTTGTAATTTATCAATTTCAATTGTATTTGCTTATACTCGGTAGCCTTTGATTAATGAAATTCTCTCTCATTCTCTAAAAAAATCCAAGATTGTAGACGGAAAATACAATTATAACATGTCAATAATCATATAGTATGCAATCAAATTTACCATCCCTAGAAGGTTTTGGTCGAAATGCATGAATGTTTCTCTGTTTAATCTACACATTTATGAGAACAAAATAAAATTATAAAAATCAACTCGAAATTAGGAAATTAATGGCATCAGACAAGAATATAGGGGCATAGGGCACAGAGCTCCAAAACCATTCAAATTGGGAATCTAATCTCGTTTATGTAAAAAGTTTAGAAACTTAACCAATCACATATCCTAGGCCTTAAGATGGATATGGTCATGTTGAGAACCTGACAAATTATTATTGAACAAGTTAACGATGGTTAGTTTCGCACGTAATGGCTAACGATGGCTCTGATGAGTGGTTTTGCTAGAATTAATAGCCAATAACGTGATCACTGTTTTTTGTAAATGATGCCGGTTTTGCCTGTTTAGGCGCCAATTGAGTAAAATGAGCCCTATTTCCCGCATTGATTTGAAACTGACTCAGTTGATTATCCTACTATTTTTACAAATAGGGATTCGTCATTTATAAAAATTCTTACTAAATTTGTCACTTTGACAAATTTCAGCTTGATCAAAAAACCTTTTGTCGTTTTAATTTCTCAAACATTTTCAGGGTCATTTTTTTGGTGTATGTTATGTTATTGAACACGATCTCCGTAACGAACGACTTTAACTAATAAGGTACTTAAAGTATTACTAACATATTGTGTTGAATTAAATGGCTAATATGATAATACTAGACCTATGCTAAAAAATGTGATTGAGCTCCCATCCAATTTTTCTACAGTTCAGTTCGGTCCAATTTTGGGCCTCTTATGGGCCCAAAAAAATGATCCGAATTGTTCTTTTTATAGAGCCCAACGAGAATGTTTCCCACGTAAAAAATTAGTAAATTGATAGAACATTGATAGATACATAGACAAAATAGATTTGTATGAGAAAAAAAAAAAAATAAGACCAAGAAAATTGGATGAGACCTCAGTCCATAAAAATGTTTGGCAACTGAGGGTTGGGGACACTCATGCCTTCAACTTCCTTATAAATATGGAAACATAATCTATTTTGTCTAGATTACGGAGTCGCTTTGTAATTTTATTGTTAATTAATATATGAATATGTTTATGGTTCAAAAAAAAAAAAAAAAAAACCAAAAAGTTTAATTAAGTGAAACATAAAATGTGGAAATCATGACTTCGAAGGTTAAGTACATTTGTTTGGGGCACAAAACAAGTACTCCGAACATATCTTAAATTTATTACACGCATAGTGTTGCCTCTCTTTCCAAGGAACACGGGGCTCTGCTGAGCGCTCTGTTCGGCAGGCTCTGCCGAGTACATCTCGGCCGTCTAAATGTATTTTGGATGGTCCAGAATTGAGGGGTGCCGAATGTTGTTTGACTCTCCTCAAATCTGGACCGTTCAAAACACATTTGGACGGCCGAGATGTGCTCAATAGGGCCTGCCGAGCAGAACGCTCAGCTGAGTCCTGGGTTCCTTTCCAAGGATCATTAATTGTACCACGGGAGTATTTTTTTTCCCCCTTGTACCCTTTAAAACCTCATAAAAAATAAAGATAAAAGAATAAACTTATCGCATTTTCTCAATTATTTTCAACTGAGACAATATTTTTGAAACAATAAAAAGTGCTATTAATTGAGACCAAAAATTGGGGACGGAGAAAGTATCTTTATTGATCTAATGGTCCTTGTCATCAACTGAAATGAAACATTAACAGAAGCTAAATATGTTATTTTTGGTTGGTGAGAGTAATCTATAATTTATATTAACAATTTAACATCTTAAACTTCGTCAAAGGCGAACTTTTCTTAATTAGGTTGTCTATTTCTTTTCCATTATGATGACTATTTCTTTTTTTCCTTTTTTAGGTGAAAGAGAGAGAATTTCATTTCCATGGAAATGCTATTACAAACTACCGGAAGCAAAGAAAACAGAATAAAACAACATACAGAGGAGAAGAATATAAAACATAACCAAAACAAATGAAGGATATATACCCAGCAAGAGCTTGCTTTAGCTGCCAGATGACCGTGATCAATGTAAACAACATACAGAGGAGAAGAATATAAAACATAACCAAAACAAATGAAGGATATATACCCAGCAAGAGCTTGCTTTAGCTGCCAGATGACCGTGATCAATGTACGCTGTCGAAGCGTTGCTATCCTGGTAACTCCACAAATGGCGAAACATCCATGCAGGAACTATCCGATGCAAACCAAGTCACTATTGCTAAATGACCGAGACCAACTATAGAGCTCTAAAATAGGTAGAGAAACTGCTGGAAAAGAGGCAACCGTGAAAGGCAGAGAAGACTGCTATGGAAAAAACAACCAATTCATCTGTGGGGATTCTTTTTTTTTTGGGTAATTACTGTGGGGATTCTTATTGACACCTAGTTGCAACAAAAATAAAAACACCCCCTCTCACACACCATTACCGCCCAAGAAGCAAATCTGCTAAACCATTCCAAACATCAAACTGGATCCGCTACAGCAAACAATCCATGAAGCACCCCTCGAGGATCAATGTGATGCTTAGTAACCCAGATAACAACAACCGCCGCCTCCGCTACAGGTTTCTACTGACAATAACAATGTCAACTTTTCAAGTTGTGTAGTATATACAAGTTGTACTGAAGTATATAAAATATCGGCAAAATTATTCACTATGATCATCGTTCAAGACTTAAAAGAAGCATAATTAGATGTGGTTCACGTACGTAAGAGACTTGTTTCAGAATACATGTCCTTCATAGCTTGAAAGTCATTAACATACAAGTTACTTCTTTACTTTTTTTGCACCAAAAACTTTTAGGTCCCGAACCAATATTGCTTACCGGTGAATAAAACAAGTGGTATGGAAACTAATTTTTTTTTTTTTTTTTTACAAAAAGATTGTTTGTGGGTAGGACCGCCCCTACTAATTGCCATCCTTTTAATTAGTATCATTGTTGTTTTTGAAAGGTGGAAGTTTGGTACAATACAATCATTAATTGGACATTTTAAAAATGAATACTAGTAATAAGTTTGGTGGCATATAAAATGGGGAAATCTAGGATTTGTGTTTGGGATGTTAATTATTGATATTGGTTACACTCTCCGTCCCGAATTTCTTGTTCATTTACGTGAACGCGTGCAATTTTTCAATTGCTTATATGTTTCAATTTGTTTTTTACAATTTCAAAAAATTCGTTAAATAAAACTCATCGAGATCTATCAAATGATCTTTTTCCTTTTGAAACTAAAGATTTTTTTGAGTGTAAACCATTGATTTTGCTTTTATGCAAACTAAAAACTATTTTCAGGAGGTGAACTGACTAGGGCCTTAGTATGCATTTGTTAGAGTTCTTTCTTCTACTTGAATTTCTATATTTCGGCACCCCGTAAGAGAATTCTGGTTTTGCCACTGGTAATTCTCCTGCATTTGATAATAAAAAGTAGCTAGAGTGCTACACCCCATAACGAGATTGGCATACCAAAGATCTAGGAGGTGTTGTGCAACCGTCGGTTGTCCGATCGTGTTTTGGACGGCCCAAATGCATTTGGCAATTTTAATTTATTTTTACTAGTAAAAAGTCAAAACATGTAACGCCCCGATTTTCGGACACGTTAATTAAAACAAGAGATCTAAAAAGATTCATTTAATAATAGGTTTTTCTCAATAAGCAGCGAAAGTAACATAAATAGAAAAGTACTTTAGTCTGATACAATAAGAAACAGTACTTGTCGAAAAGTTAAATTACATTGTCCAACACAAAAGTAAGGCGATTACAGAGCCTTCTACAGTTCTAGGTTGATGTCCCACTCCCCATAAGTTCCCTGATTGGCTGTAGGGTCTTGATACTCCTTGCAATGTCCTCCTCTTCCCTCTTTGGAACCTGGCATGAAACTCCAGGGCACATAGCATCATGAGTTTTGACCAAGGTTCTGAATCTCGTACCGGACAGGGTACCAGATTTCTTATTGGTACGGTACGGTACCGGTACCGGACAGACACCGGTACCGTTTCGGATTTAGCGGTACTACATATATATACATATATTTATATAGAAATTGCAATCAAAAGTTTATTAAACACAAAAAAAAAAAATTATTTGATTTTTTTAAGCTTTTGAATCAGAATTACTATCAATTGTTAAACTTCTGCCGAACTGAAAATGAAACAAAAAAAATCCTAGATAAAATTAAAACTACACTTTTAAAATACTGTAAGAAATAAAGTAAAATGAGGCTCATGGGCAAAAGCATAAGTGTAACCATTTTAAAATGGGCCAGTTGCTGGAAATGTGGGATAAAGGGCTAATTTGGTCATTTAGTGATATTAGGGTTCTCACTTCTCACCCCATATAAAGGTTAAGCGGCTACCACTTTCTACCTTTCTAGATCTGTTGTGTGAAGCCTCTACTACGCAACAGTTTTGATCGCAGATAGGTAAGCTTCTCTTTCTCTTTCTTTCTCTCTCTCTCTCTCTCTCACTCTCTTCAATCAGTCATGCATAGGTGTAGCTACTCCTCTCTCTGATCTCTCTTTCTCTTCGATCTCTCTTTCTCTCGTATCTCTCTCTGGGTTCTGATCGGCTTTGCACAGATGGAGAAGTGCAAAAATAGTACAGAAATCGCCGGAGAGGTTGCCGTCGACGTTCGCCGGAGAGGATCAAAGTTACAGCAGATCGGCATCAAAGTTACAAAAACGCCATCTGCAATTTCTCGGCCGGAACAACCGGTACCACCGTACCATCCGGTATCGTCCGGAATTACCGGAACCGATCGGTATTGGCCGGAATTGAGGACGGGACGGTATCAGTAGGTGACCTTACCGTTTTTATTGAAATCCGGTACATACCGGCCGGTACGGTACGAGATTCACAACCTTGGTTTTGACACTCAGTAGCTAACTCCTACCCACTAACCCTTACATTACAATTAATCAACAATTCATATCAAGGAGTGCATAAATAAGTAACAAGCGTCTGGCTAGTTTCCTTATCATCTTTTTAACTTAAGAGTTCTCATAGATTATAAATCTTAGGAACGTCCCTCCAATTCAAAACTGATATACACAATTCCTAGTGGACTTTTCGGCTGGCGAGGCTCCGGTTTCACTGACCTGACAATTAGGACCTTTTGGTTGACTAGGCTTTGGCTCCGCTGACCATGACTTAATTCCTGGTGGACTTTTCGGCTGGTGAGGCTCTGGTTCCGCTAACCCAATAATTGGGACTTTTCGGCTGACCAGCCTTTGGCTCCACTGACCACGACTTAATTCCTGGTGGACTTTTCGGCTGGCGAGGCTCTAGTTCTTCTAACCCAATAATTGGGACTTTTCGGCTGACCAGGCTTTGGCTCCGCTGACCCTACTCAATACACAATTCCTGGTGGACTTTTCGGCTGGCGAGGCTCTGGTTCCGCTGACCCGATAATTGGGACCTTTCGGTTGACTAGGCTTTGGCTCCGTTGACCACGACTTAATTCCTGGTGCACTTTTCGGCTGCCGAGGCTCTGGTTCCGCTGACCCAATAATTGGGACTTTGCGGCTGGCGAGGCTCTGGTTTCGCTAACCCGATAATTGGGACCTTTCGGCTGACCAGGCTTTGGCTCCGCTGACCACACATTCTCCTTACCTTCTAGTTTCCTTTAACTTAGAAACATCTATGTGATCTACTACGTAAGTACCAACCTGGGAACCTATTTGTCCAATCTAACAATTCAATATTTTCAAGGAAAAGTGATAACGATATTCGAGGGTGCAATGTTCACAAAATTATCCATAATGTCCATATGACTCTCTGGTCGTTCACCATAAATCCACAATTCATAAGTAGTCGGAATTTAAGGGAAAATGGGTTTAAATGCAATTAAAGAAACTATAAGTATCAATACTATAATTTAAAAAATATAGGGTTGACTTCATACTTTTATCAAAGTATGGTGTGACGTAGTGGTATAGTAATTATAGAGGCATTCTAGTAATTTTGTAAAAACTTCTAGAGACCTACTCATAACCTACAAATGCTTGAGGGGGGTGGTATGCAATTTTTATCAAATCTTAACTCAGTGCACTGTCTGTACTCGAGTTTTGTGAAAATAACAATTTCTTGAATTACAATATCAGTAGGTTATCCTAATAACAGTAGAGATAGTATCTCAGTGTCAATAATTTATTTTATACTGTGTAAAAAGAACACTTCTTTAACTAGAACACTAAAAATATGAGGATTCCATGTTCTAACTTTTTGTTCAATATCACGTAATTAGTCCATGTTTTTATAAAGTTTTCATCACTAAATTTAGTTCTTATTCCAATACATTTACAGTTAATACATATGATCTTAATTATACTAAATTAATTATCTTTTTATCTACTGATACAATTAAGATTTAATATAATCTTAAACATCATCCAATCATCAAAAAAGAACCCATTACTTGGAATAAAAGCTTATGCAGTACAGAT
This sequence comes from Vaccinium myrtillus, assembly GCA_016920895.1. NCBI lineage: Eukaryota > Viridiplantae > Streptophyta > Magnoliopsida > Ericales > Ericaceae > Vaccinium > Vaccinium myrtillus. Next base: position 37,711,611 of record CM029273.1, read on the forward strand.
TCACCAAAGCATAAAAAAGGAATTTGTTCACAAACCCAGGTTATGGCCATGAGGTCCAACATTGCGGCCACGAGGTTTTGTTTTGTTCGAGCTCAATGCAAGCTCTAATATCCATACTAGTACTAAATAAGTAGATATACTCAGGGATAATGGAATAAGAGGTTTCTACCTTCGATCCAGACAAAAAGCTCAGTGGTGGAGTTCGGTAGAGTTTTGGTTAACGATGAAAAATTCAATTTCAAACAAAAACTTTGAGCTGTGCTATCGGGTTCAAACCTCAACCGGTTCACATGATTCTTGTATCTAAAACGAAGCTCTCGAAATGCTCTACAATCTTTGTGAAGGAATCTAAACCCGAAAACCTATCCAACTAGGAGAAAAATGGCGATTCGTGAAAGGTCAGTGAGCTGTCTGGAAAATGTACCTTAGATTTTTACTGAACTTTGGATGGCTATAGCTCACTCAAAACTCTGCCGATTTGGGTGATTCTTGTGTCGAAATCGAAGTTCTAGACGCCCTCTAAAACTTCTATGAAGAAATCTAATCCTAGAAACGACTGTAACTATGAGTAACTTGGCTGTAAAACTGGGTACGCGATATGGACGAAAAAAGGAAAAGGTGGTGGTGATCTCCCTCCTCTTTTTCTCTTCTTCTCCTTCTTTCTTCTTCGTTTCCAGAATCTCTCTCTCTTTCTTTGCTGTAAGTGGGAAGGGGAAAAGTTAATAAAAAGGGGTGGTAGATTAGCTCAAATCTCATGGGTAAATAGGTGTGAGAGGGAGGCTTATAACCATGGGTTAAAGGAATGTGTTATAAGGGTGTGTTTGTCACGACCCAAACCCAGCGGATTTGAACATCATGACCGGCCAGTGATTCTGTCTCACCAAAGGCCTCTATCGTCAAAGTTTTTTTTTTTTTAAAGAAAATAACTTAACATACGCGGAAGCAAACTTAAATTATTACAGTCATTCATTCATTATGTTAACGGCAACGTGGGTTACATTTTTCACTTATTCATTACATGACCAAAAGCTTAATAACATACACTAGGTACTTGGCCCATCCTTGTAATTCTGATTACCTGAAAAGGAAAGGTTTCAACGACATAAGCCACTGCTTGTGTGAGATTATGAATTATCAGAGTTACATGATCTACCATGGAATTTTAAAAAAAAAAAACATTTTTGTCAAAATCATGGCATGATCAGTTTTTCATGGCTTCAACTGTAACCAAAATTCGTAAACAAGCTCGTATATAACATAGCATGCCATAAACATATACGATATACCATCCGACGATTTCTGTGCCAGATATGAGGAAGCGACCCCGATGCGCATAAAGTGAATTGATCAATTCAGCTGGACACCTGGCCGTGCCCCTATCCATTCCGCCCTTATAACACCGTTCCGACTGGTATCTTTAACGTCCCCCAGATTTCAGGGACATCGTCCGGATGTATCGATAATACTATTTTTTTCAAAAACTGAGCAAAACATCAGTATTCCATGGCATGTTTTTTTTTGTAAAAGAATTTCATATATCAATAATCATAATTTTATAAAAACATAATTTTTGCAAAAAACCTCATGTAACAGAGATAATTCATAACTCACCTTTTGTTCCGTCCAACTAAACCAATTACCCCGATCCGTCCAACTCAACCAATTACCCCGATGAACTCGTCCCTAATCATAAAATATTCATATGATTAATTTGTTATTACCGTTATTGATAAAATTAGGCTAAAGTTACCTCTAGCTATTTGACAATGTTATAAGCCGTACGTGGAGTGCACCAATTGCATCATTATTTTATTTTATTTTTTCCCCCTTCTTTACTACCTTATTCATTACCTTAAGCAAAAACAATACTTTGTGTTCTTAAATTGCTTGAGTGGAGTATCACCGCACGAGTCTAAATTTAGAGTTCGTTTATGGTTCGACTACGAAGCGAGTCGAGTCGAGTTGTGTAAGAAGCTTGATTTATTTTTAGCTCTACATTGAACTCAACAACTTTAAGAGATAAATTAAATTATATATAATCGATTGTGAACCGATTCAATCCCAAATTGCGCAGGGCCGGCCCGGATGTTTAGGTTGCCCAAGCCCGACCACAAGCTTGGTTACCCACTTACTATAGACTAAGGGGAATTTCCCAGCCGGTCCACTTTTCCGAATATAATTCCCGCGCGCTCCATGCGGAAGCTACAATGTACGTCTAACTCAAACCTAAGCCCCGCACTAATATTTCTGACAATTCTATCCCTACCTCACGGAAGGAGGTGACACGTAACAAATGAATCGGTGGTCTAGTGGTGCATGTTTAACACGTCAATTTTGCCAATCACTGCCCAATGACTTTAGGTATCTTCCAAATTAGGCTTCCCCAGTATACTCCTATATTCTCTTAACTCTCTCTCTCTTTTACATTTTAAATTTTAAAATCCCAAACCGTAAGTGTCTAAATTTCAAACCGTATAAAAGTTCATAAATCCCAAAATCATATAAAAGTGCATAAACTTCTAAATGTACGGTTCTATTTCTAAATTCTAAGTGTACGCTCTAAATTCTAAATGTACAGTCTAAATTTTAAATGTACAGTCTAAATTCTAAATGTATGGTCTTACGGTCTAAAATCTAAATGTACGGTCCTATTTTTAAATTCTAAATGTACATTCTAAATTCTAAATGTACGGTCTAAATTCTAAAATGTACGGTCTAAATTTTAAATGTACAGTCTAAATTCTAAAATGTACGGTCTAAATTTTAATTCTAAATCTACGGTCTAAATTCAAATTTCACAAGTCTAAATTCTAAATGTACAGTCTAAATTCTAAATGTACGGTGTAAATTCTAAATGTATAGTCCTATTTCTAAATTTTATATGTACGGTTTTGTTTCTTTATTCTAAGTATATGGTGTAAATTCTACATGTATGATGTAAATTCTAAATGTACGATCTAAATTCAAAGTGTACGGTCTAAATTTTAAATATACAGTGTAAGTTTTAAATGTACGGTCTAAATTTAAACACAACTCAAATAGTTAAAAGGAGTAAAAGATTGCAAGTATACATTTTACTTTAACATCTGTCATTTCCTTTTCCCAAGTGTACATTTACTTTCTTCATTTGTCTTTTCTTTTCCCCAACTTCTGATTACTGTCCTAACACATATATTTGTCAATTTTTCAGCTCTTCCATCATGCATCCCCTTTCACTTCTCAAACACCCACTCTCTCTCTCTCTCTCTCTCTCTCTCTCTGGATCTTCACCTTCTCTCTACGAAAGATACCCATTCAACGCAAGTACATAGCCTAAGCACAAGCAGCAAACACAGTTAATTAATGCCTCCTGCCGATCACCACCGGAGCAACTGTGCGTTAGAGTGGCTTGAAATCTGTAAATTTTCTTTTCGGTTGAAATCTGTTAAATTTTTGGTTGCATCAGCTCTCCGATTTAATGCAAGCAGCTGCCTTGTTTGCCGCTGCTTTGGGGATATTTTCGGAAGAAAATTAGGTTGTGGAGTTGTCCGTGCTTTTTTAGTAGTAGCCTGGAGCGCGCGGAGTAGAAGGCTGAAAAATGGATTGGCCCGTAATAAAACCATAGACTAACCATCACCCCGCAATTCCTAACAAGAAGACCGGTCAGCTTATAGAATTTGGGCCTAGGGTCCATACCCAAGGAAATCAGCCCATGGCCCAATGTAGAATCAGCCCATGTCAACTCTTTTTCTTGTTGATAATATACAAGAGGCCCGGCCAGCTTATATGCCCCTTGATTAATTTTGGACGTCCAATTCTACTGCCTACCCACGAAAAGCTAAATTAAAGCAAGAGCAAAACTCTGTATGGACTCTATAACGCAATCCATTTGTTGACCCATGCATTACATGTCTTATGGTAATATTAGAAATGGCCATGGGACCAACAATTCAACATCCGGGGTGTTGTAGGGTGCCCCTGTAGTGCAGTATCCGAGTCATTGATTTCGACAATCAACGGCTTGGATTTCATCTTAGTAATGGACGGCTTGGATCTACAAAGTGCCAAGATAAAATTAAGACCATTAAAAAGACATCCAAATGCGGCTTGGATCTCACTTCTGTGATTTGCCCCTCTGAGCCCATTTCCTTTCTAAATATGAAAATTGAAAGTATAAGAGAAATGAAGTAAACAGAAAGATATTTATGGAAATTTATGTCGACATTCATCTTTCATAGGTTAGGTAAACAAAGGTTCATTTCTTGTTCCGGCAAATAATCATCCATTTCCTGATTTCCAGCCAATATTCTTAACCAACAAGATACAAGATTGCTTTCTTAACTACTGGTCCAAGCTGAATGGCAACTTGAGTTAATAGTAATCAACTTGAGTTTTAACTCAGGACCGGCTCTGCTTGAATTAATAGTAACCTTCATCATTTTCTTTCCTAATGCGAGGTTTGTGAGAATAACAACACTATGTGCATCCAACAAATTAAATCAGGACCAAATCCTAAAAATTGTTGTAGGGCCGATAAACTAGTCTAGGAGTTCATCGTTCAAGTTAGGTTAAAAAATTAAAAAGCTTAAAAAATACTATATTGTACTAAGTTTAGGTTTTTATGAGGTAAGTCGATTTCAAACGAGTTTCAATTGAGCCGTACACAAGCCAATCACGAGATAATCGATCGACTTTTAATACGCCTTAATTCGAACGAGTCGAACAACAACTTATTCGAGTTTATTTTAAAACTTAACAAGTTTCTAAAAGGTATTAATTATTTTTTTTTTCTAAATAGCAACCACATATTGAACAAGTTTTTAACGAGCAAATACGAGCTCAACTAAAATAAATTAGCTTAATTTATCAGCCTTTACAAATCCTCATGGAAAAAGGGAAATTTAATATTTGGTCAAGCCCACTATGTGTGTTTCTATCACCATTCATGTCACCACTTAAATAGGAGTAAGTACTTTCAACCGATATTATATTTAAGAAATTACTCAACTTGTCCCCTTTTTTAAAAAAACTAAAGAATTTTTTTGTCATAAATAATGCACCGAAAAATAAGAATGGAACTTTGGAAACCTCTCTCTCTGCCCCCTTCTCTGTTTTGTGTCACCATTATCATCCTTCCTCTCTCTCTCTCTCTCTCTCTCTCTCTCTAGAGAAGACGGTTCGATGGGTTCGGGCACCTCGCGAGCCGACCGTCCCAACCGGCCCTTCCTCTCCTCCCTCTTCATCTGCGGTTGCTCCACATCGCACGCCCCCGCAGAGGTATATACAATCAATGATGAGAATCTTACATATGACTGCAAAATTAACGAACCCATTTCGTGTTTTTGTTTCTTGTTATAACTTGTTAAGGTTTTCGTATTTTGCTTGAAGAGATTGATCAATCGATGGATAATGGGTCGATTTCATTTGGGGTAAATTGAGCTTGTTGATCTTCGGTTCTTCCGTACATGTCTGCAGATATTTCTACATACGTACATATGTTATATTTCTTGGATGGGTCCGACCTAAAACCAATTTCAATAGATGGGGTAAGTTGTAGGTTACGTTAACAAAGCTCGGGTGGTTTAGATGAGCAACATGGGATAAAGGTCTAACAAAATGTATATGTATATGTATAATTTGGTATGTGTTTGTTTTGATTCGATTTGAGGGTGTTGATTGATGTTAAGATGGTAGAATTAGAATGGAGGTTTGAAGACATTAAAAGGAAACTGCAAGGTGAAAAAAGTGTTGAAAATAAGAAAGTTCACCTAATTATGTGGAAGTGTATCAGAAAGTATGAAATACTAAATAAACTTTAAATGTTTGGATGCGCTACAATACACCCATTTGGGTGCATGAAGTTTGCACCCCTTGTGAATTCATAACATATATATTGGGAAATTTCTTTGCTTGGCCAAAGAAAGTCCTTGAGCTGGCCATTATATTTTGGACAGCCTAGTACCTTAGGTGGCCAAGCATTGCCGGGAAAAAATGTGACGAGCGTTTTGTATAGATAACGATGTGTATCAAATTGGCTATGATTTGGTAAGTGTGGAGATGTTTAATCCTTTTACAACTTTTGAAATGTGGAGGTGAGTCGGTGTAAATATTGATAATTTAGTGTGTGTTTCACATCCAACTATCATGGTGGCTGATTCTGCTGGAGGATTGACCCAAGATCCATTTTTATTTAAAATTACATGTCGATGTGAAGTGACCTCTTAAGGATCCATCATAAAAGAGGATTGTCTGTGAAAAGTTGAATGATTATAGCTAATGGAGAATTGTGAAATTAGTATGGGATTTTGTGTGCCCGTAAAGAACAGTCAACCCCTGCTTATTTAAGTGAATTCATAATTGGGTGTGCATTTAGCCTTGAAAATTATTTAGCTTATCTCGTCATCTCTTTTTGGAGGTCGTATGCTCTACGGTGGTTAAGAAGTGAGACTTTTTGTAGATGACATTCAGACGGACTGTTGGCCCTGACATTTTTGGCAAGTTGTGCTGCTTATTTATTTCTACAAGTGTTGTTGGACCAAACACGGGAGTTCATTGTTATCCTTTCTTTCTTATCCTCTTTCCGTGAGCAAACCCGAGCTTTTTCTAGTTGTTCTATGACCTCCCCCTTCTGAATTTGGAATTGTATTGAAGATCGTCCTCTTTTTTCTTATGTAATGACCCTATCATCCCTCTATTCTAAATTTGTTTCTGCCAGCAAAATTTTCTTTTCTTTCTTACTTTCTACATAACCCAAGTAAAAGAGTGATTTACGTATCTATGGATTGTTCGAATCTTTAGGTCCCAACTTTACCTCGACTTTTGATGCTTATATGCGATGGATAGACTCCTGTAACCATGACATCGTTGCTATTTGCTTACTTAAAAATAATTTCTTTCAAAAAGAAAGGAATAATTACACAAAAGATTTGACGAGGTACAACTAACCATAAATTTGGGTTCAATGAATTGTTAAGAAAAGGACAATGTTACTTCTATATATAAACGCCGGATTGGCGGGCGGAGCGCTCGTTATCCTTACTTTTCTCTCTGCTGGGGCCCCTCCCATTGCTCTAGCCATAAGCTATGGCAGCTCCAGCTCGCAACCACAGGGGCGCGCCCTGCGAGGCCGGAGTGGGCTCAGCAGTCAGCGTCCATTCGAATTATGTTAGGGGGTCTTTTGAGATAGCTAGAGCAGATTGATTTGTCCGGAAATAGCTGGTCCAGTATTCAAACCTCTAGATGATTGATCCTATGTTCCCTCATTGGAAGGCTCTAAACTCCTCTTCCCAGCCAGCAATTGATAATCGAATGACCCTTAGGCCTGTATATCCTATGGGGAATTATTCGGCTTAGCAGCTTAGATATAATCTATTATTGTAATTGTGGATTTATGAGCATATCCACCGTAGGTCTAGGTCTGAACTGCTATGTCTTGTGCTGTCTTGGTTGTCCCCAGCTTCTTGACACTATCCGAAGCGAATGGATTCGAACTTCTCCTAGAATAGTTTCCGGAGCGGTATAAACAGTTATCAATATGTGTATATCTGTATGTACCCAAGGCATTTTTAATATGAGAGCTGGACTTGGAAAAATTCTTGAGAAGGACAAGGAACTAAAAAAGGCGATGATGCATGCAACATACATTACCATGTTCTTTTATGAACACAAAACTTTTAGCGGAAATAACTTTTGCATGTCATGGATTGTTTTAGTGCTAACATAATACTTCCAGCCTAGTAGAGCCTTTGTTTGGTGTCTCAACTCTCAAGTCTCAAGTTTAAGTCACGAACCCTTGTGCTTTACTACAAAGAAAAGACAAAGTAAAAAATGTTCTAAATATGAAAATAATGTAGTAGTGCTATATCCGAATCCAAGTTAATAGGCACTTTTTTGACCAAGGGAGAGTAGTAAGAAATTTTTTTAACTGCCAAGAAATGTTCTTATATTCTACTAGTGACCAGTTCCTAAAACCGCCACCCTTGATCCTCTTTATTTGACAGAATTCTAATTGCTAAAGATGAACCTCCCTTGTCACTCTCTGGATATATTGCAACATGTACTAACTTGTGGAATTTTGTTTTGCACAGGCAGAAGATGATCCATCTGAATTACTGGTGAATTCTTTGAAGCACAGTGAGCCAGTAGTTTGTAACCCAACAAAGGAGTCTTCTTTGACCTCTGAAACTGAAACTGGAGCTTCACCTGAAAGCTGTATTGTAGCCAGTGGAGAATCTTCTTCTGAAGATTGTTTAGTCAATTTTGAGATAGATAACCCAGGGAAGGCCCTGTGTAGAAGTAAGGAATTAGTTCCTCCTTACCGACTAAGTGCTGATCATAGGATCAGTGAGATAGCTAGTACTTCCTATGAGAATCAGCCATCTTCAGATCCAGTTTCTGCAAATGTAGGGTCCAATGTGGGTCCTGTTAATGATATTAGGGAAAAGGACGGGTCCCCAGGTTTTGCGGAGGTTAGAAGTAGAAGCAGTTTATCTCCCCCAGCAGATGAGATGACTTCGGATTCTATTGCTTCTAATTCTCTGATATCTTCTCGTTTAGTAAGAGATAATGCTCTTCAAGAGTCCATACCTTCAGGCCTAGCGTTCATTGCATCAGATGGGGAGCAAAATAGAGGTGATGGAAATGTACTTCATGTTGATGTGGTGAGTATGTCTTCCCGCATTGTGTCTAGTAGTAGTAGCTCCTCTGAAACAACAAGTAACAGCGAAGCAAGAAGAAATAATAGGAGGCTGTTTTGGGATGCTTTTTCACGACGTAGTTCTAGGAGGGATAACAGCGACTACCAAAGATTTGATGTCCCAACCGATGATAATGATGGTCTAGGATCTCATGACAGGTGGCTTCTTGATTTCGGCAGTGACTTGCTTCATGATAGTGTTCGAAATGATTCTGGGTACACGGGAAGTAGAAGTAGGAATCACGGAGGGAATGAATGGCGGCGGCATTCAAGATCTGAGGTGGGTCTTTTTTAAGTATTCTTTCGATTAGTTTCTACGAATTTTGAGCAGAAGGAGAATTATCTTCATTCTTCTAGTAGATGCATACTCCCTATCCCCTCATGTTATTTCTATCATCTCATTTCGGGATGTCCCATAGTAGTTGTCCACTTTGAAAATTTAATGTCCACGTTTAAAGTGCGATCATTTTGTCTCCTTAAATAGGTTGATTCCCTTACTTGGACCGATATTGTGGTACGGAGGGAGTAGTTTGTGACACTCTTTTCGTAATGGAGCCGGTATGCATCTCATAGTCAAATTAGGTATTGTCATTGTCGTATTTCTCTAGATGTATTTCAAATGGGGCAACTCTTGTTTCACAATAGGGATTTTCTTCCCATTTCGATAATGTCTAGTAGTTTTTTTGTTTAACATACTATTATGTCAAGTCATCAACAGAATTTAGAGTTTCTTTACATTTTTTGGATTGTCTGTTTTTCTTTTATGAATCCATAATGCCTGTTTTCTTTGGAGGGTTGTGGGGTTTCTTACAGAGTTTTAATAAGTTTTACCCAGTGGTTGCTCTAAAACTGTTTTCAGGTGTTGGAAAGACTTCATGATGGCCGTGGAAGGGCTAATCCTCAAACTGGTATTTGTCCATCAGGGCTTCATTCTGATAACCCATGCTCATGTGGAACACTGTTAATGGCTGAATCTAGCACCCGTGCAAGTATTTCGCGAATAGTAATGCTAGCAGAAGCATTATTTGAGGTAATTCCCCTCGGTCATGCATTATTTGTCTTGCTCCAACTATATATGTTGTGCTTCTACTTCTCTCACTGTTATGCTTTAAGTTTTGTTAGAACACTTTCATGGCATGTGTGTAAAATATTCAACTTGTTGAATTTGTTCCTTATATGGGGCCAGTGATTTTGCTTTATGCTCATGAAGTTTTTTCTTTTCTTTTTTTACTTTGGGTTTGTATGCTCTGAAGCAGGTAGTAATAACATTAGAGTAGTGAAATTTGAATTGTTCTTTAGTTCTTTTTTCTATGGCAAAGAGTGACCGTATCATATGGAGTTTAAGTTATCTAGCCCTTATCCGAGTATATTTTAGGTTTCTATTGACTTCTGTTTGTCTTAAAAGATACCTAGCAGGCTAGCACTATTTCTCCTATGCATTTTTAGTTTCTTAAATATTCCAATATTATCTATAACGCCCTAGATTGTGGGGCTGAAGTAGAAACTCGTTCTTCAAATTCATTTGTACTGAGAAAAGTATAGTTGTGGTCTCGCCGGGGGCTTATATACAGGTTTTGCAGTTTATGTTGCTAAGTTTGCTATTTTGTGATGTCTACAGGTATTGGATGAAATCCACCGGCAACCAGTATCACTTTCCTTATCTGTAGTCTCGGTCCCGGCTCCTGAGGCAGTTGTCGATTCTTTCCCTGTTAAGCATCATAGAATGCCTGACACTGCTGAGAGGGCTGATGATGATGCACGGTAAGTTTCTCTCTGCCATCCCACTTTCTATCAGGTTTTATATACTGAATGTTCCATGATGTCACAAATGATACAGGGTGTGTGTCTGCATTGTTTGTATAACTTGTTCAGTTTTTATGTTATTATGGTGTTCATTGTTGAAGTTACTTATTATTGGTTATGTTATTCTTTTTATGTGCCTATTATGAGTATGTAACAACTTGATATGCAGGTGTTACATATGCCTGAGTGAGTATGAAGAAGGTGATAAAATTCGGATTCTTCCGTGCCACCATGAGTTTCACTTGCCATGCGTTGATAAATGGCTGAAAGAGATTCATGGGTACTGTTCTGCAATATATTTTTTTGGTCCTCCCTCTGTGTTTTTTATTTTATTTATTAAATTTCTAACGATCAGTATTGCTTTCTTTTGTTTTGGCACTGGTGCTCTTTAGGGTGTGCCCACTCTGTCGAGGAGATGTTCGTGAGGGATTCACAGAGGACTCTGTCTCCAACTCAGAATCATCTTCTGTTTAGTTGATATTGCGAGGGCACTTCTAAAGAAGGAGGTTTTGCCCTTGAACTTATTCTTTTAATGCCTTCAGAAATACCTGTATAGTAACGTTTTACTACATGTTTTCTCCACCATATGCCCTCTTCTTTTCCTTTTCGCCACACACTGCTGTATAAATCAATAGAATCTAGAGTTGCTGGCTTGGCAACCGCCAAATGGTTTATACTATAGTGATATTTTCTGCCCTATTTTGCTGGATTAATCTGTGTTTCATGAGATCCGATCATAAGAAGACATTAGACATTGATTAGTATCTCCGAGATGATGTACCATGTCACGAGAATTTCGAGTTTGCAGAAGTGATAACTAATTCCGTAGACCATTGAAGTTGAAATATTACACCCACTTTTACTGATTGCCTTGAATAGCCTTGAATAGCAAAAATTGTTGGACTAAATACCGAAAATACCAACAAAAAAAAAAAAACCTTTTAGTCAACGTGTCTTATGGTTCCATGTGGCTCCAGAAAACTAATAGACGGCGATCTTTGGTGCAACTATAATCACTTGCTTGTTAAGTCAGATCAAATCATCAACAAGGGTTATTGACAAAAATAATCGCTGTCCTTTCAGGAAACTAAGGTGTGATATTTGTGAAAAGGTGTGATATTTGTGAAAACAATTGACTGAAGTGATTGAACCTTTATATTGGCTTCTCAGTTTTTCGAAAAAAACAAACGAAAATATGTGATTTCATGGGGGTATAATTGCAGATTTATGCCTTGTTTGGTTATCAATTGGACTAAGTTTTTTTTTTTTTGATCACTAATTGGACTAAGTTTGACAAGGGCAATTGCTGCATTATACATGGACCAAATTAAAAGGTGTTTAAATCCAAATGAGTAGTCCATTGTTTCATACTCGAACAGTGAAAAACTCATTTGCAGTTTCTTCTTGCTGTGTTGTTGTAATTCTTCTATAAGTTGACATGCAAAAAAAAAAAAAAAAGTAGGTCCGTCCCTTTTTAAGTGTTTAACTTTCCATTTTGGGCTGTCCCTAAATAAGTGTGTGGTTTGAAAAGTTAATGGGTAAAAATTTGTACAATTATCATTTTGCCATTTTGAAAAGTTAGTGGGTAAAGAGTGAATGGGTAAAAGTGGAGGATAATTTTGAAAAGTTGAGGTAAAAGTTGATGTGAAAAATATAAAGTGGACGAAAAAGTTGATGTGAAAGGTATAATGATAATGTTTCTTTAATAAGTTGGATTTACGAAGTAACACATTTAAAAAGGGACGGAGGGAGTATCTTCAAAGAACGTGTACAATCGATGCATGCAGATAATTGTCTGTTTGTTAGCGGGATATGTTTTGAGAGGAAAATGGGATATAATAAGAAGGGGATACAGATGTGGATATGGTTTGTTTCGTTGTTGTAGAAGGGGATATGATGGTTTGAATAATATGAAAACGTGCAATGTCTTTTTTTGTTCCAAATAAACAAATTAAAAAAAAAAACAAGCGGCCCGAATCTCTCTCTTTCCCTCTCCTTTCGTCAGTAAAGGAGATGAGGTGGGTGGGCCCACAAGGGATTGGTAAGTAATAGATGGCAGATATGTATTTTATTGGGGGCGTGTCTAAATTTTATCCCCCGCCGGTGAATATAGAAATCTACGGCATATGATATTCGGGTAGCACAAACTAAACAGACACCGGATGTCAACACGCCCGGATTTCTATATCCGGGATTACCTCACGTGCCTGTTCCATATCCTTCAAACAAATAGAGCGTAAGTTTGGACGAAACTAGACACTCTTGTTTAAAGAAGGGGTAAATACCAACACATTTTAAGGTTGAGAATCAGATATAAAAACAATAAAGGTTGACAACAACTTCTTGACTGATTATACAACGTTCCGCATGGTACCACATAATCAATGTTACAATCAGATACAAAAACAAAAAAGGTTGACAACAACCTCATAAGTGACTATATACAACGTTCCGTGTGGTCTATTCAACATTATTGTAGAGTTTACGTCTGCCTTAGGGATTTGCCTCTTCTTTTTTTTATTATTATTATTTTTTTTTATAACTTGGGATATCCATACTAATTTATATTTTATACGCACATCAGCTAATTTTTAGGAGACCAAATTCTCGGTCCACTAGCATAGAGCCCATAAATAGTCAAGAGATGGACTCGCTCGTAAGAGTTACTAATAGCCAGGAAATTTCAAATTTGAGATATTAGGGGAGAACAAAAAAACTGAATTCCAGGTCTTTACCGCAACATCAACCCCATGGGGTGTCTAGAAATCTCTTAACAAAAAAAGGGGTCCGAGAGGGTTCTACAGAGAGAGAGTGTTCAGTAGGGGGATAGGTTCACCCTCCCTGCCCCGTCCCCCCCCGTTCCCGATTCCTTTCCCGATTCCTTTTCCTCTACTCCTCCTCCAATCCCCTTTCTCAGCCTCCTTTCTCCTCCCCTCCCTTCTCATCTCATCGCATACTCATTGGACTACCGTCCCCTTTTCTCAACTCATCTTATATCCGTCTTGATGAGGATTGAGGAAGATCTCCCCCAATTTTTGGACTACGCGATGAAGGCATGTGTCACTGATTCAACTCTAATCTCCCACGTCTTGACCTGGCCTATTGCAGCGGGAACAAGCTTCCACTCTGGATTTCATGGACTCTCCACCCACCTCCTTGAATACTAACTCCGCCATTGTTTGTTTTTGTTTGCTTTGTTGTTTTAGTTGTAATCTTTTTCGGATTAATATTAGTGGGATGATCTTTCCGAGCGGAAAAAAAAAAAAAAAAAAAAAGTAGATAATCTTAACAAAGTTTAACATTTTAGTTTTAGTTCATAATGCACGCAACTTGCCGAAAGCTATTGCAAGTTTAATACGTTTGTTTTAAGAGAAGTTTAAATAAGTTGACTAAAGACTTTTTCTAAAGAGTTTTTCAAACCTTTCGATTGAACTTTGAATTATAGTACTTTTAAATCCTGTGACTTTGAGGGTTTCTTTCCAAATACGTATGAGACTTCTTCTTCTTTTTTGTCATTCGTCGTTCCTAATCTATTACATAGGGGAGAGGGGAATGAGACTCGATCTCTGGATGCAGTGTGAGGCATTCAAGAGCTCTACCGCGCGAGCTAGCCACCACTTGCGTATGAGACTTCTTCAATCAATAATTTTTTTTGTGGAAACAAGTTTTATGGATAGCCCCTAGCAAAAGAAAGTGACTTCCTAATATCCATATCGTATTTGCCAAGAAAATGAAAACGATTCTTCCGAGGTAGATTGAAAACCAAAAACTTAAATCAATCGTTTTAAATCGAAAGAAATCGACTCCCAAACTCGCTCACATAATCTTTCTGTGGACCTTTCACTCTTGTTTTTTAACGGTCGCGTTACACTCTTGTTCTCAGTTCTCGTTATTGCGTATATTAATAGTTTTGGGATACGTTTTGGCTCCCAAACTCCTTCTAACTGTACTTCTATGAATTGGTCTTAATAGGAGGGATGAAAGTATAGGTGAAAGAAAATGTCAATAATTGATCGATTGATGGTAATAATTGATCATATGTATAGATACAGAATAACTACAAACTATGATAATTTTTCATTTGTTGAAATCAAAATCCCCATTCTGCAACAAGGGCAGTGAGCATTGGTCTCAAGCCAAGGGAACAAGCACCTGGAATGGAACCTGTGGGCACAGGGTAGGTTAACCAATGACTCACCTTTCTTGAACACTTCCAAACAAATAGCACACTCAACTTGGTCTATTGACTTCCACCCAAGTTTTGCCCAATTGAACTTCTTTGATCCACTTTTCTTTGCTCCAGACACCTCTATTTGCAAATCTCTGGATTCCATTGTTCTTCTCTCTGCAGTGCTCCTCAAGCTCTCTTGGATCTTTGTATTCCTGAATTTGGTTGTGGCAAAAATGGAATAGGGACAATTTTAATTTCGAAAATTAGGCACTTGTCACACACTTTACGAATTGAATGCTACGTTCGGATCTTGAATTTGTTAAGAGGGAAAAACATCGGTAACTGATTTTCGCGTACTTTACTTTGTTGTGACTTACTGCTTTTTTCGTCTTCTTGGAAGCGAATTTACAACATTACCCTTCAATAGGTAAAAAAAAGTTTGCGCTTCGAAGGCTATTTCTGCAAATTCGAAAGTAAAAGAACAACAGAAAGAGTGTGGCAATGAAAAGAGAGGAGCATGAAAATCATTTCCCAACAACATTTCTTATATGTGACCATAATAAAACAAAGAAATCGTTAAAATTTTGACGGAAAAATCTACTCTTTTTCATTCCACTCAAATCCCAACATAGCATAAATGCAGTTGTTTAAAAAAATGGAATTGGATCCCCTCTAGTTCTTAATTTGAATGGACAAGCCAGGACAGTTCTCCAAATTTGGACCATGTCTTATCCAATACTTAGACTGAAATGATCCGAACCCAAAAAAAAGGGTATAGGTTTAGTTTGGACGGTGGCAATCTCGAGGGAGAATAGTAATGTGATGCCTTATTTCAATGAATCTAACGTTTGGAAGAGACAGAAATGGGAATGTGTGATGCCATGCTTTTTTTGATTCCGACGTTTGGGAGAGACATGAATATGAATGTGATTCCTCATAATATATTCAACCAGAAATCACATTCTCAAACTGAATGAGAATCTGATCCCTCTTTTATACTATGAGAATCTCAGATTCCTGACTCATTTACAAAGAAAATGAAATCTTGACTTTAATAAATTTCCAAGTAATTATTTTTCGCGTAAAATTAATGCATTAATCCATAACACCAAAATGAAATTACTCCAGCTATCAAATTCCCATTCCTACTCAAGAAAATTCCTAGGAAATTTATTCCCCGGTAATCATGTTTCTGTTCTTATTCAAGATTTCGGTCATCCAAACATAAATATAGGCAGGGGAGTGTTATACAAACAAAGTCATTACCTTTTGGTTTCTGATTTCGTTTGGGCTCTCAGCCTCTCATCTAACCTATCTTTAGCTTCTCCAGCCAATCCTCCCAACTTCTGAGATTGATATGCCTGGTTGTTGCTCCTCTGCTGTTGTTGGCATTCACATTTCAATCTTATTAGTTTTGTTTTTTTACTGGAAAAATCAATAAATAACCAATTTATTGATTTGAACATGAATCAATAAGCAGAGAAAGTTATTTAAACTTGTTATAATTACCAGAGAAGAGCAAGAGCTTGAGCTGACATGGGAATCATGGTAAGTATTGCTTGTATACAAACAAAAAGTCGCCCGCCTTGTCATACCAAGAGCCGCCGCGCTCGGCGTATCCGTCCCGCCTCCACTCTGGTGGAACCTCCGCCGCCGTGCGCATTCCACCCCAGGTAGTGTTCCAGCCATCGATATGTGTGAATTTTTTTAAAAAAATTCCCAAAAAAGAAAAGAAAACTATCTGTGTATGAAATTCTGTTTATGGGTTTTATGTGAAATTCACCAGTTTTATAGAAAAACCGCCTCAAGGAAGGAGAAAAGAAAGAGTTTTTAGATATGGGTTAATAGAAAAGATTGAATTGTGAGGATGTGATGGTGAAATACCCGTTGAGAGAGAGAGAGAGAGTTCTGGCAGACAAAAAAGGGGCCATGGCGTTAATTATTGTGGGATAGGATCATAGGATAATTAATGGTTCGCCATCTTTTTCTTGTTTGCTTCTCTCACTAGATCTGACTATTCTAGTGTTTCATAAACTGATTTATTGGCAATAACGCCTACTTTGGCAAAAAAAAAATAAACTGTTTTTTTTTTTCGTTATCTTTATTCAAAACAAATTAAATTTGTTAGTTTTGCGTCAGTTTTTGTAGATTATTGATTTGTCTCGACGAGAGGAATATAAAAAGTATAAAATTATGGTCAAAATTATTATTTTTTGATAAAGTCAAAATTAATCCAATAATCTGGTTTAATTTTGGTTTTATTAAAAAAAATTAGTTTTGACCATAATTTTACTTTTTTAATTCCTCTCGTATAAAATAAATCAATAATCCATAAAGTCAAAATTAATCCAAAATCTAATAAATTAGTTAAAATAAAATAAAAAAGATGAATATAGAAACAAATAAAAACCAAAAAAACCATTTTTTTTTTTTTTAAACCAAAATAACCATTTTTTTTTTTTTTTACCAAAGCAGCAGTGGAAGTGGCTTAAATTGGCTTTTGGAGTTAGTATATTGCGAGAGAATGACCCACTCGTAAGAGCAATAAGTCAATTTTTAAAATAAGTTTAATTTTACAGAACAAGCTATATCACTCTCTCTCTCTCTCAAAAGTTATTTGAAGGTAAGAGGTGGGGAATGGGGAAGGAGGGAGAAAATGGAAGGGAAAGTGAATGAGAAACTTCATGGCAATTTCCTTATTTAACTTACCAGTGAGCACAGGATTTCATTCCAATGGGTGAGACTCTGACCAGACCCCACCAATCTTAACCAAATTTCGAAGACCCCAAAATAAGGATACATGTGGCAGAAACAAAACAGAGAGGACCCCAAAATAAATATATGGACCTCATAGAAGCAGAGAATGCGTCACAAATAATGCGTCACAAATATATTAAAGACTGGCATCATCTCAAGGTGAGACACATGCAAGGTGAGACCACATGACTAACCAAACTCATGTTCGTTGTGTGCGGTAGGCGGACAGAGGGGTGTTATGCATCCCATCCAAGTCAAGCTGTCTTGCAGAGATGATCTGGATTCTTTAAGTGAGACGTCAAATCTTTGAAACAAATGGAACAAATGGGACACAAACACTACTGGATCAAAAACCACTTTTTCAAGTTATTTGTGTTAGATGAAACTATTAAAGATATCCGATCAAGTTAGTTTTTGGCACACTTGTAGTACTTCAATGAAGTCTATCGCGGTGAAACGTCTCCGATTGTTGAAAAAAATGCCGGCGCGGCGGCACCGTTTGTGGGCTGCATACAAAAATCAACTTTGACGGTGTTGTGCATGGGGATGCACAGCACCCCCCCAGGTTCCGCGGTAAGCTTGTTCACGGATCGGTTTTGGTCAAATCGAGTCGGTTCCCAATCCGAAACGCTCATCGCGGATTGTCGTATTCTCCATCCGCAGTTGTCCGTGAGTATGGTATAGTTAGGTCGGTTTGGTTGCAGATTGGGCCGATCAAGCGGATTACGGGAGTGGAGAAGGGCGGAGAAGGGCTATTGAGCGGATCGAACCCGAACCGAATCCTCCAAAACTAGAATATTAAGATCCGCATCCATCTGTAACATACCTCAGGTAGGTTCGTGAGTGGTTCAGTTTGAGCGAATTAGGCGAATCGGTTTACCCGTTGGGCACCCCTAGTGCAAAATACTTTCAAGGGAGTACTTGTTTCCCTGAGACAGTGTGTACTATTGAATTTCATAGTTCTTTGTCAAAATCTTTAGGCTTAACCATTTGTTTTTATGACAGAAATTAAAAAAGTACTCCTACAAAAAAGTGAACCGAAGTTGAAAAAAGTCTTACTAAAAAAAGACTAAGGGCACTTGTTAGTGGGTGAGGTCATAATCTTCGTTTAAAATGTTAAAAGTATGTGAAATTCGATACACACAGATAATATAATTAGACGAGCTCTTAATGAGTCAAAAACAAATTCCAAGTGCCAATTCGAATAATTTAATTCGTTTTTCAATGTAGAATGAATTGAAAACATTTCTTTGGACAGGTCCATTCGCAATATAGTTTCTGAAATTTAATGAAGTTAAGTACTCCAGGTAAGTTCGACTGGTTCACAGTTTCTTGAGCTATCCAACGGCAACGATGAAAGCGTCGAAAGGCAGATCTAGTGGTGATACTGCAGCAGGAGCACGAACTAGCGGTGATCCTTCATCCACCCACCTCCACGACCAGAGTACTGGATCCGACATTGTAGCTGAGAGGCTTTTTTGTGTTTTTGTGTTTTTTTTTCCTCTTTTGTTTTTGGGTATTTTCGGACCAGTAATGTCTGTATATGCTTTGGTTTGTAGTAATAATATGTTTCGTTTGACGGCCCGAATGAGCACAGCACCTACGGTGCACGGAACTGCGCAGCAGCAACCCCAATTCCTATAGTTTAATGGTTTAGTCTTAACGGGACCACCAAAGCATGACGGGTAAGCTAATTTTTCTTGTAGTCTCTATTTCGAGTTTCCTTGGACAAAATTCTTCAATGCGCCAGCGAATTGTGAACAGATAGCAACACCATTAGAGTCCTACAAGATGTCAATATCATCAGGCTGTAAATTTGTTGATTTTTATGCCAATTTTTTTTATGGCCAGTTGCTCTCCAATCCACTATAGCAATTTCCTAAAGTCGGGGGGTCCACTCCATAATTTCGTAACATATACAGTCCACACGTGTGTCCAAAAGACACAAATATCCCTGCCCGTATAAATTGAATCCTGAACGACTGAACGTCGCTTTCTCTCCATCGTCACTCTCGCTTCCTCTCTCGATGGCGAAAAATCCTCCAAAACTCCATTGATCTCGCTATTCAAGGCTGTCGTCGTCGTCATTGAGGTCGTTGCCGTCGCCTTCTCGCCCTCGCCTTCGCCTTCGAACTGGTGGTAAGTTCTCTCAGATTTTAGGATTCGAGTGCCTTCCTACGATTTTGAGTCCTGTCGATTCAGCATTCTCGATTTCTGGGGTTTACCATACTTGTCGATTCTCCTCCTCGCATCTGTTGATTCGATAGTATTTGTTGGCCATTGTCAATAACTAAGATTCCAACAATGATTTCAACAAATTTTGAGTCCCGTCCATAGTAGTTTCTCTAATATGTGGTTATTAAATATGTTTTAGCAAACATACAAACATATATTTGTGGTTATTAAACATATATGTTCTTGCTTAAGGATGAGATCTTTGGTTGGGATTTCTACTGGGGGTTGAAATTGGGACAAGAATATTTATCTATGCACACAACATGTTCGAGAAAATGCCAAGGTGAACTCGTGCTTTCTTCTGAAATTTGGGTTTGAGAGCTTACCAAATCACAGTACTTGAGAATGTAGAACATTTCAAGGTATTGCCGGGTTTCACGCCTATCGAGTCTTAATTGTTGCAAGTTTTAGTCATTCTATGAGTGACTGCAAATTGCTACTAAATGGATTTTACAGGTTTGTGAGTTAAATTAATGGTTCTGGTGCTCTTGGTTTCATTTAGAATAGCTGTCATCCATTTGAAGAATTTCAGGACCCCTATAGTCTTCAGTCTAAATCCATTTATTCATACCAAACTTGGGATAATAAAGACTTAAAATCCTTATTCATTATGACAATATCAGTATGTAATTGTGATCATGTTGTATAAATATAGTCCATACAATCACATCTTGTGAGTCCAGAGATAACCACCTCTTGTGAGTCTAGATAACCACATCTGATCCTGACGTACCCTGGATCTGTTTTATCATTATTTTTCTTATTTCAAAGATTAACAAATTATTTGCCCTCCATTCAAGATAGTAGATCACATGTCACCTTGTAAGTATTTGTACACAAATACAATGCAAATCAATCATTTATTCGTGATGAACAGATGAGTACAAGTATGTTGCACATGCATTTGATGGAAATGAATGAAACTGCCTCTGGGACTCTCATTGGCCCAATGTTGATTTATTAGTGGTACTACACAAACGAATCTGCCCATTCTTTTTAGATCACATGTTATTTATCTCTGCATATCTTACTTTTAAAGTTCTAATCGCATTTTTAAGTACTTTTTGTTTTGTTTTTTTGCCTTGTTCGTATTTTGAAACTTTGATTTATTCTATTAAAATGATTTTTCTTCTTTGCAGGTCTATGTTGTAGTTTGGAACTGATTTGATCTGAGTCTCCAGCGGCGTCGGCGAAGGAACTCGTCCGGCGACGACGATCGTCTCGCCATCTTCCGAGGAGGTGAAGTCGAGCGGCGTCTTGACGGCGTCGTAAAACAGCGTGATTGAGTCAACGGCCTTGCAGAGGCCGTGTTGGGAGCAGAGACTAACTCTCACCTTCAGCTTGGTTCTAGCAAAAATCCCAGTTTTTTTTTTGTCGGCTAAAACGCTGGTGATTCTAGTTGATTTCAACTTTATTCCGTTGCTCTGATGATACAAAAAGCATTAAACCTCTCCTCGATCTGCATCAACTGTCAAACCTCTAGATCTCTTTCAATTGGGGAAGTAGCTTCCGACGAGGTCGGCTTCAGCGGTTTAACATTCCTCCACCAGTGATTGTTGCCCCTTAGATGCAAATTAAATACTGAAGGGGTAAAGTAGAGATATAAATGCTTTGTTGTGAAAGCTTTTGGGAATATAAAGAACTTTGTCCTGTTATGACATAAGATAGGATAAAAAAACCTTTTTCTTATTTTATTTATATATTTGCTACTACTCCCATTTTGTCGTATTATTTTACTAGTAAGAATTATCCATTTTGAAATGCTGTTATCTTAAATAGAGTCCAGATAATCACATCTTATGAGTTTAGATAACCACATCTTTTGAGTCCAGATAACCACCTCCATTTTGAAAAAGTGGTTTTTCTTGTTTTATTCAATTTTCAGTAAAATTTCTAGTAAAATTTTATGTTGAAAGCAGAAGGTTTATGCTGCTACCTTGTAGTGCTTGGGTGGTTGATGACTTGATCCTAAGTAACAACATCTTATGAGCACAAATAATCACCTCTTGCGAATCAAGATAATCACATCTTGTGTGTCCAGATAACCACCTCTTGCGATTCCAGATATGGTTATCTGCGCCGGCGACTTTTCCGGCGAAGTCCAATTTTCCGGCGAACTTTCCGGCGCCGGTAAACTTCCGGCAAGAGTATGTTATGTATTAAATTTAATGTGAGGGTATATTTGTCTATTAAAAATAGAAAGTGGACCTTACACCTTAGAAATTACAAAAATGTGGATTAGAGGAGTTATGGAACTAAGAGGTGGACTAGACATGTTACAAAAAGCTATAATGGACCTTAGAGTAATTCTTTTTTTTTTTTTATATGTAAAATTTTGGCAACTGATCTGTGAAAATATGTAATTTATCACAAAAAGGGAAAAAGAAAAAAGCCTTCATTGATTGGATCATGATAATTATAAACAAATTACATTGGTATCTCGTTTTAATTTTCACAGTTTCGAATTCAATAATTTACTGAATTTTATATCTCACAAGAAAAACGTGACCTAGTTCGTTTAGTAGTTTTAGACTTAGTTTAGTTTAGTTTTGGAAAAAGGTGTAATGAGTGGAGAGAGATAGAGAGAGAAATGAGTGTAATGATTACAAAACAAAACTAAAACTAAAACGAACAAGGTCTTTATTCGTCTAACGAGATTACATATCTTACATGCACAGAAATGGGGACCTGAGGTTGCTGATGTGCACAATCCGGGTCATCCATAAGTGTTTTCAACGGTTGAAAACAAATTATTCGTACGAATAGTTCTCCTATTTTATTTGAAATCTGAGTCGTTTATGCAAGCAACGGACGACCCAGATCGTACACAACATCTGTTGTGCACAAGCTGCACAAAACAGCAACCCGCGTCCTTGAAATGGTTTGAAGATGCAAAGGGTATAGAAGGGAAAACCTTCACTCCTTTTCTTTATGTACATGAATATCTTAATCATATCTCTTAGACAAATCATATCCCATGATTATATCCTACAATTATTCCAAGATACAATCCAAATGTGCAATAATTTACAGTAATAAATCAAGACACAAATCATGGAAAAATGAGTATCGGTCAACTATCCTCGAATATGGGAGCCCAAAGTTACTACGTACTTTAATGATCACGGCCTAGCTTCTTGCAGGGGATTTTTATGATCACATGGAGAGCTCGGACATAGATGTAAAATTGGTCTTGTTCGTTTAGTAATTTTAGTTTAGTTTACTTTTTGAAAAAAGGTGTAATGAGTGGAGGAGATAGAGAAAGAAATGAGTGTAATGATTACAAAACAAAACTAAAACTATGTAACCTATTATTTTCTCAGTTTATTAATGCTTGCAACTTCACTGACCTTGGCTGCATTGGTCCTAACCTCACTTGGTCGAACAATCGTGAGGGATTAGCTAATACCAAGGTCAGGGCCGGTTCACGGCATTTGAGTGCCCTAGGCCCAATCATCACATAGTGCCCTATACATTTTCCCAACTAAACAATATTGTGGAATAATTCGTTTATCGGAACATAGAATTTCACTATGTTTTTGGTTAGCCTTCAAATTCATTTTCAAAAACATTTTTTACACTATGTTTTTTGTTGTGGAGAAGTATTTATAGGCAAACACTTGCCTTCCAACCCATATTCTTCCGATGTGGGACAAGTGCACTTGTGTAAAGGAAGACTATTGTTCTCAAATCCTCAATCTCACATCGCATATTCAAGGGAAACCAACTCAAAGAACATTATATAAATTGATAGCCCACCCCTCTACTTTTTCTCAAATAATAATTGGCCAAACCATGACTCAACAGATGGGTTTGAATTAACCTTGGGCCTCTTGGCTCTAAAAAAATACTCATATTCAAATCTAGTACCAAAATATTTTAGAGTACCCCAAATTTTGACATATTTGGGAGTGCCCTAGGCCTAAGCCTCATAAGCCTTGGGCTTGGGCCGGCCCTGACCATGGTCTGCCTCGATAGAGCGTTACGTAATAGTAGTTGGAATCTTAGATTTCCTGATACTCTCTGGTTAAAAACCACCCCAGAGTTTACTCGGACCACTGCCCCTTCCATGTTTACACTGAAGGATGCTTCCCCATCGTCGAACCGTTCCTTCGATTTTGAGGCTGATTGGTCTCTACACCCTGATTTTGTTAATGTGGTCATGGAGGCTTGGGCTGACTCTTCCATTAATTTTCATTACAACTTAGATAATCTTACTAACCTGGCCACCAAGTGGAACAAAGACATTTTTGGCAATATTTTCTTTCGTAAAAAAACATCTCCTTGCGAGATTAGAAGGAATCCAACGCAGCCGAAGTCACTCTTTTTCGCATAACTTGTTTTTTTCTTGAGAAAGAACTAAACCATCTTTACCAGGAAACTCTCAAACAAGAGGAAACCCTGTGGTTTCAAAAATCTAGATCGAACTGGATTATTGAGGGGGACCGTAATACTAGATTTTTCCATCTCTCCACGGTAATAAGACGCAGAGGTAACAAAATCCTTGCCCTTAAGTCTCGTGATGGTTGCTGGATAGATAACATGTATGCTCTTAAAACTCATATTAATGATCATTTTAAGAATCTTTTTTGCACTTATGTTAACAATACGTCCATGCAATGGGATAGCTGGGAGCTTAATGGTTTTAGTGATGAGACCAATGCTACTGTTAAGAATATCGGAGCCTACATATAAAGCCCCGGGTCCTGATGGGTAGTAGGCCTTATCTACCACAAGTATTGGAATAGTGTTAGCCCTTCCTTTTGTAACTTGATCCAAAGTTGTTTTAGGAAAAAAGTGGTCCCTAAAGAGATGAGTCGCACTCTCATTGCCCTTATCCCCAAATCTGATAAGCCTAAGATTATCTCCCAATTTCGCCTCACTGGCCCGTGTAATGTTTCTTGTAAAGTTATCTCTAAGATCATTGTTAATCGTATTAGGCCTCACCTGGATTCTATTGTTAGCCCTTATCAATCAAGTTCTATTCCTGGTCGTCACATGACTGATAATATAATTATTTGCCAAGAGATTATTCACACCCTTCGAAACCGAAAAGGCAAATTGGGAGGCATGATTTGGAAAATTGACTTTGATAAGGCCTATGATAGAATTTCTTGGGATTTCCTTCTTGACACACTTAGATATTTTAGGACGAACGAAGAACTTATGCTCTGATTATAAGTTATGTCACTAATTTGGAATCATGCATCCTTTGGAATGGTGAAACTCTCCCTTCTAAAGGTCTTATGTCACTAATTTGGAATCATGCAACCTTTGGAATGGTGAAACTCTCCCTTCTAAAGGTCTCAAACAAGGTGATCATTTATCGCCGTAATTATTTGTCCCTGTATGGAGAGACTTTCCACTATTATCAATCAAAAGGTCCTTCAAAAAGATCCAACAAGACCGTTTACTCATTTGTAAAGTGTGTGACAAGTGCCTAATTTTCACAAAATTATCTCCCCCATTTTTAGTAAATCCCGCAATAGAATTAAAGATCCAAGAGAGCTTGAACTCTCAAGAGAGAAGATCAAATGATATAAAGTATATGTTTTATAAAAAAAGTGGATTAAAGAAGTTCAATCTTTTTTTTTTGATTTGACAGAGTGTTGCAATCATCACATAGTGCCCTAGACTCATACAAAATATGCATTTTTAACCTACAAAAGGGTAATGGATAATCATTTTTCACAAGATGACACAAAATGTTCTAATAAGGGATCCCTCAAATTGCCTAAAGTGTTTTTCCCATTTTAGCAAATTTTGATGATCCAAACGCTAGCATTCAATTTAAAAAATGCATTTCAAGTTCACGCCTAATTTTCAAAATAATAAAATTGTCCGTATTCCATTTTTGCCATTAAAAATATAATATAAAATTTAAGAGAGCTTGAGGAGCATTGCAGAGAGAAGAACAATGGAATCAGGATTTTGGGATTTTGGGCTTTTTTTATGCAGGCACTCCAAAATTTAATAAAGTTACAAAACTACCATTTTTAAGATATAAAAATTACTGGAGGCACTCAACCCCCAAATTATCTCCTCATTTACAAAGGCACTCCAAACAGAAAAACGAAACAAAACTAAACATAAACATTAGGATATAATCATAAACATTAACATTAGATTTCAAACATTAAACATCCACAACATAAACATTAGGTTTCAAACATTAAACATGCATCTATGTCAGATTGATTCATGTCACTTTGCAAAAAAAAAAAAAAAACTAAATATGCTAGAATTCTCCAAAATAAACAACACACAATTGAAAATGTTGATGCTGCAAAATCTTCATAATGGCTGCGACACAAGATTTTTCATATTTTCGTACTCATTATTTTACATTTTTCCTTCAAAATCTTCATAACGGCTGTAAATCTACATTTTAAAACTCATAGTGAGACAAACAAAGCACATCACCAAAGTTATGAAAACTCTTGAGAGGAAAAGTAACGGAACTCCCCAGAGACTTTGCATGAACAAAAGGATGGTTCTACAATCATAGGCCGAGATCCAAGGCAAGGCACCCCTACTTTCGCCTCAAATGATTGTATATAGTTTTATGAAAACATTTTTTTTTTTAATTTCGCGAACATGGAGACAATAGCATAAAGACTCTATCAAGGAAACATTACATATGGAAGTAGGCAATTCAGTAATGTGCAGTAAAAGGAGTTGAACAACTATCTACTTTTTTCGGATAAAAAAAAATTTTGCTTTGCAGTGCCTGAAGTAAATGAGAAGAGTAAAGATTTTTTGGAGTGCATAAAGTAAATCAAGGAACTTGCAAAAGGGTAATTTTGGAAAACTACTGTAGCTTGGAGCGCCTGTACAAAATTGGGAGTGCGAATATCAATTTCCATAATTTAATCGGGAAAGTTGAGAGTTCGGTGCGTCTCGCCTCGGCGTTAACACAAATCGGTTCTAGTTTTAGAGAAAGAGGTTCTACTTTTTTTGACTTCAGGTTATAATTTTGGAAATGGCTACAATTTTACATTTTCCTTATTTGGGTGTCAATTTTCATATGGTTTCTTGAGCATCGGGAACATTTTTAGTTTTTCGTAATTTTTCAATATGATTCAAACATTTTGGTGTGTCTCGTAACTTTAAAAAAAAATTAAGTAACTTTTACAAAAAATCGTAAACTTTACAAAAAGGGTTCGTAATTTTTGTTTTTTTGTCATACACACCCAAACAAGGGGTGTGTATTGTAGCATTTTCCTATATTGTTTGTCTTAAGCCTAATCAAAAGACAATTTGTTTCCACTATAATTCCCATTTAGTTCATTTAGTTAGGAGAAATTACTCGCCTTGAATAGTGAAAATTGTTGGACTAGATTCAAGATTGTTGGACTAGACATCAAAAATACCGAAAAAAAGCTTTTAGTCAACAGTGTGGCTTATGGTTCCATGTGGGCTCCAGAAAACAAATAGATGGCGATCTTTGGTGCAACTATAATCACTTGCTTGTTAAAGCAAATCAAATCATCAACAAGGGTTATTGTCAAAAATTATCACTGTCCTTTCAGGACACTGAGGTATGATATTTGTGAAACAATTGACTGAAGTGTTGGAACCTTTTATTGGCTTCTCAGTTTTTCCGAAAACCAACGAAAATATGTGATTTCATGGCTGCCGGATCCTCTGTCCCCTTTTCTCTGCCATCATTGCTGTCCCACCCTTCTCAGCCCCCGGATCCTCTGTCCTCTTTTCTCTGCCCCCATTGCTGTCCCACCCTTCTCAGCCATTGATCTCGACAACTCACGGTCCGGATCTCATGCCAACACTCTTGATCTAAGCCGTCTATTACCGAGTGAAAAATTGGACCGTCAGTTGCCGAGCCGATGGATGAGAACGGTCTGACAGTAATGGGGGCTGAGGATCCGAGTCTGATTTCATGCGGAGATAATTGCAGATTTCACCCTTGTTTGGCTATCAATTGGACCAAGTTTGACAAGGGCAATTGCTGCATACATGGACCAAATTAAAAGGTGCCATCAGTTGTGGGAGTTTAAGCCCAAATTATCCATTGTTTCATACTCGAACAGTGAACACATTTGCGGTGTCTTCTTCCTGTGTTGCTGTAATTCTACAGCTTGACATGGGGAAAAAAAAGTTGTTCAATTCATGACGACAATTTGTGTTTTTTTGACGCATTATGGTCATATTATCTTCAAAGAACTTGTATAAATTGGTGCATGTGGATAAGGTTGGCGAAACAAGACACAGTTATTGAAAAAGGGGAAAATTACCGACACATTTTAAGGTTGAGAATCAGATGATATAAACAAGAAAAGCTTGATTATTCCCCTTAAAATTACCGACACATTTTAAGGGGATTAATTTGCCTTTTTTTTTTTAGTTTAGGATGTCCAGACCAATTTATACAAACATCGGCATGGCGACGGTTTTTCAAGCTCTCTAAAGACAATGATGAAGGCATGTGCAGTTGATCCGACTCCGATCTTGCGGTGATCTTGCAGTCTTGATCTAGCCTATTGCAGTGCGAACAAGCTTACCACTCTGGATTCTATGGGCTCTCCACCCACCTTCTTGGGTTTCGACACCGCCGTTATTTTTTGTTTTTGTTTGTTTTATTGTTATATTTTGTTTTGTTCGATCTTTTAGTTGTAATATTTTTCAGATTAATATTTCTGGGATGATCTTTTTGCTCCAAAAAAAAAAAAGGAAAAGATATCTCTTAACAAAGTTTAACATATTTGTTTTAGTTCATAATGCACTCACATTTTGAGATTTTTCTTTTCTTTTTTTTGTTTAAAAGACTTTTTTTGAAGAGAAATTTTTTTTTTTTTCTTTCATCAAAGTTTTTTTTTTTTTTTTTGGTCAAAAGTTGAAGTTGATAGTATTCATCAAAGATTCCCATGGGGAAAGATTGGACACCCAAAATCCGGACAAAAACCGCAAAACAACATAACAAGTCACAGAAATACAACGAGAAAGCGTATGACCAAACCAACGGAACACATCGGACAAAATCCGGACAAAAACCGGCCTAAAACCGGAAATAACCGGCCTAAAGCCGGACAAAACACAAAAGAAACGAAAAAGATACACTCCCTTTGTCGCCATTTGAGTGGAAGGGTTTTTCATCTCTAACCAAACCTCCAACCGGTCACGCGCCTCTTCCGGAGCCTAAGAAGCCGCCGGAACCCGTAAGGTTACAAAGGAGGAGCAGGGACAGATTTCAAAACGCCAACAAAGAGGCGCCAAGTTCCAACGATTGAACGGAAGGCGGATCTGGATCTAAGGGAAACCGAAGGGAAGGGGAGTCCTCCTCCCGCCGCCCAAAGAGTACATCCCATGGAAGGGGAAAGAAGAAGGAGTTAATCAAAATGAGGGAGTTGGAAAGAGTTGAAATAGTGAGTCCTCCTCCCTGGTTTTCCCTTGTTGGCCTGTTACCATTAAATGTCTTTAAAGGGTGACTTTGGGATTTTCTTACCCAATACATCTGAGACTCTCTAATCAAAAGTGAAAGAAATGTCTGTGACTCTCTATATCCTCAGCAGTTGACTCCCTAATATCCTCAGCAGTTCATTTTCTACTGTATGGGACGGCTATATTTGCTTTGTTCATATCGTATTTGCCAAGAAAATGGAAATAATTCCTCCGATTTAACAAATTAGTACTTTTGCGGAATTTCGATGCCCCGTTAACGCGTTTTGCATTTCCGGATTTTGACTTCTTGGATTTTGACTATACTTTAACTCACAGTACCTTTTACAAAATTTATTCTGCACACGTAATTTGATTCTCATTATAATCCAAAATATGCAATCACGATGCACAATTCATTAATCAAATCTGTTTGATTTCAAATTTTCTCTCACCTACTTTAAGATGGCCGAAAGTAGAAAATTTCAAATCGGGTCAGATTTTATGTATTTATTAAGTGGGTCAATCGCAATCAAGTTTCAATCAAGCCAACTCGAGGTCATAATAATTTTTGAACATGAACGGACGAGTAGTAGCTTCTTCAAACTTGATTTAAAAAATTTAAGTAAGATAGTTTCACAAAAAGTACTATTCAAACTTGATATGTATTATAGATACAGAATAACTACATACAATACAATGATTATTTTTTGTTTAATTCAAAATTCCCATTCTGCAACAAGGGCAGTGAGCATTGGTCTCAAGCCAAGGGACCAAGCACCTGGAATGGAACCTGTGGGCACAGGGTAGGTTAACCAATGACTCACCTTTCTTGAACACTTCCAAACAAATGGCACACTCAACTTGGTCTATTGACTTCCACCCAAGTTTTGCCCAATTGAACTTCTTTGATCCACTTTTCTTTACACCAAACACCTCCATTTGCAAATCCTTGGATTCCATTGTTCTTCTCTCTGCAGTGATCCTCAAGCTCTCTTGGATCTTTGTATTCCTGAATTTAGTTGTGGCAAAAATGGAATAGGGACAATTTTAATTTCGAAAATTGGGCACTTGTCACACACTTTACGAATTGAATGCTACGTTTGGATCTTGAATTTGCTAAGAGGGAAAAACATCGATAACTGATTTATGTGATAGCACTTCTTTTTGGGTCAGTTTGATGGTTCATTTCGACAATGCACAACTTCGATTTAATTCAAGCAATTGATGGTTCAGACATGGAGGAGCTTGGATTAAATCCAAGCCGTGCATTGTCAAGGAATTCCAGGAGCACTACACCGTGTAGTGCCTGCATCCGACCGTCCATTTCGACAATGTCCATGGGAGAGTGATTGATATACAAACAAAGTTATTACCTTTTGGTGGTTTCTGATTTCCATTGAGCCCTCAGCCTCTCATCTAACCTATCTTTAGCTTTTCCAGCCAATCCTCCCAACTTCTGATCTTGATATGCCTGGATGTTGCTCCTGTTCTGTTTTTGGCATTCACAATTGAATCTTAGCTTTGTACTTTTTACTGGAAAAAGCAACATTTCATTCATAGCATCCAAGTACATCATTCAAAGCAAAACATCTACTATCTAGTAATTTTTTCAGATCCAGGGATCCTGCAGTGCGGACCCACAGCATTACAGGATCACCAATTCCTTCATTCAAAGCAAAACATCTAGAATGTATCACTAGCAATTTATATGCTCATATATCACTGTCACATTAAAATAATTTTCAGTCTGAAATCATTTTCAAACGACACGTCACAGAAATCGGGTGTAACGGTCATGAATTTTTTAACTTTTTGAGTGTATCGGCTGATATGGTATGGTACGTATCCGTATCTGAACCTCCAAATCCCGAGACCAACCGGCCAATACGATACGTGTAGGCTGATATTCAAAACTATTAACTAGTTAACTACAATCTAGATCCATCCATCGAGTCATCGACTGTCGAAAAACAAAAAACTTATCGGCTAGTCGATAATTAAAACCTTCAAAGAAACCAATTTATTGATTTGAACATGAATCAATAATCACAGAAAGATATTTGAACTTGTTAATTACCAGAGAAGAGCAAAAGCTTGAGCTGAGATGGGAATCATTGTAAGTATGGCTTGTATACAAACAAAAAGTCGACCGCCTTGTCATACCAAGCGCCGCCGCGCTCGGAGCCTCCGTCCCGCCTCCGCTCTGGTGGAACCTCCTCCGGCGTGCACATTCCACTCCAGGTAGCGATCCA
Organism: Vaccinium myrtillus; assembly: GCA_016920895.1. NCBI lineage: Eukaryota > Viridiplantae > Streptophyta > Magnoliopsida > Ericales > Ericaceae > Vaccinium > Vaccinium myrtillus. The sequence goes on from CM029273.1 coordinate 37,742,902, forward strand.
GCCATCGATGTATAACCCCACCAAAATTTTAAAAGAAAATCCCCAACAAAGAAAAGAAAAGTATCTGTGTATGAAATTCTTTTTATGGGTTTTATGCGAAATTCACCAGTTTCAACAAAAACTGTCTCAAGGAGAGAAGGAGTTGTTAGATATGGGTCAATAGAAAAGATTGAATTGTTAGGATGTGATGCTGAAATACCCTTTTAGAGAGAGAGAGAGAGAACTGGCAGACAAAAGAGGGACCATGGCATTAATAATTGGGGGTTGGATGATGATGGTTCTTCGTTTTCTTGTTTGCTTTTCGTTGGTATAAAATTCCCCAAAGCATTACGCGGTTTAGTGCTCTCGTCAGACCGTCTTTTTTTACAATGTATGATACGGATTTAATTCGAGCAATAAATGATTCAGATTTATAGTAAAATTTAAGATTAAAACCTTACCGTGTATTGTCGTAATCAACGGTTGAACAAGGGGTCTTAATATATACCTCTCTCTCTTTCTCCAAATTTATTTGGAGATACGAAAGAGGGAGGAAATGGAGAGGAAAGTGAATGAGAAACTTCATGGCAGTTTCCCTATAAAAATGGGACATAAAAATGAATGAGAAACTTCATGGCAATTTCCCTATTTAAAGTAACAACCAGTGACCACTTGATTTTTATTCTAAAGGGTGAGATTCTGACCAGACGACCTACCAAACTTGCCAAATTTCTTTCTTGGAATTTTAATTCCTAGATTTGGGGGATTTTGGGAGTGTCCTATTGGTTTTTGTTATGGTCCTTTCGATTTGTTTTTTTGGGTTTTGAGTTGTTTTTGGTGGTCGTTGCTTGTTTTTGTTAGGAGGTTTTTTTTGTAGTTGGGTTTTGCGGTTTTGCGTTTCTGAGTTTTGTGGGTTTGGGTTGGCTTCTTGCCTTCCTTAACGTATGTTAGTGTGCCCATGATCTTTTTAATGTTTGTATTTTTTTCAAAAGTGGATAAAATCCTTTTTGTCGATAAAAAAAACTTTGCCAAATTTCAGTTACCCCAAAATAACTATACAGACCTCACACAAATAGAAAACCCATCACAAATATAATGAAGATCGTTGTGGCATCACTTGACGGTGATTACTCCCACGCTTGTATTCATGGGTGAGACCACATGACTAACCAAACCCTCGTATTCATTATTCTGTGTGGAATACTTTCAAGTTGTGTTTCGTACAAAATTAGTTTTTTTCCCTGAGACAGTGGGTACTATAGGATTTTCATCGTTTTTTTATTGGTTATTCGTCAAAATCTTTTGGGCTGAATCATTTGTTTTGATGAGAGAAATAACAAAATATTTATATTAAAACGTTATTTGAAGTTGGAAAAAATTTGAATTAAAAAAAAAACGTAAATGCAATGAAAACTGTCTTTTTCGAAAAAAATTTGTTTTCCATATAGTGACTAAAAAAGAAAAATTCCAGTGTTCAACCAATTTCCTTGACTAGAATAGAGAGTTTTGTTTCAAATTCTTTATGAAAAAAAAAAAAAACTTGACTTCTTTGAACTCGTGACATTGCATAACGTTAAAACATCACAAGTTGAACAAGTAAGTATTAGTAACTTATTTCAGTTATTTGAGCTTGGTTTGAAATTTTAACGAACCTTAAAAAATTCATCTTACACGAGCTCTTAACGAGACAACACATTTCTTCGAACGGGTTCATTTGCAATATAATTTCTAGAATTAATGAAGTTTTAGGTTGTCCAAAATAGTTCAAATATTCTGTATTTTATTTAAAATGGGACCAAGCATGATGGGTATGTAATTTTCAACCGTTCAAAAAAAAAAAAAAAAGGCATGATGGGTATGTTAATTTTTGTTGTACTATTATAGTATTTTAAAAGTTTCCTAGGACAATATTCTTTCGGGTCCGTCTATTATACGCCCATTGGGCGGATCTGAAACTTCTCGTCGTACAATGGAAAGCTGACAAGCTTTATAGTCCTCCCTTTACTTCATTTAAAGCAACATTCATGTCTCTTTCTTTTGAAATGACAACTATACCCTTCTCCTTTATACTCCTGTAATTTTTATTTTTTAACTTCCCTCACTTTTATACTAACTCTTCCTCCACTTTTTTAGCTGTCTTCACCTTTTTTTTTCCCATAATTCTTTATTTGTAGTATTTTTTAGACTGCTTTTGCCTGGATAAATAGTTAGGCCCAATTTTTCAAAAACTTTTAGCAACCCTGTTGCTAAAATCATAATATTTCAAATCAAAAAATTAAGTGTTTCTGTGTATTATTTTTTGAATTTTTCACATCAAATTAAAGTACACGATGAGTACTTTAATTTAGTGCGAAAAAATCGAAAAATGATATACGAAAGCACTTCATTTTTTTATTTCAAAACCATGATTTTAGCACTTGGTAAACTCATTTTCTAAATTTTTTTGGAAAGCTAGGCCTTAATATAAAAACGTTAATGTAAATCTAACTTAATAACCATGTTGCTAAAAGTAGAGATTTTCATTTTGGGCTATTTCTTAATAAGTGTGCTTTGAAGAGTTAATGGGTAAACATCCTCAAATAGCATTATTATTTTGCTCTTTTCAAAAGTTAATATGCTAAGCATTTTCGCTAGTAATATACCATGACAAGCAAAAAAAAAGTCCCAAGACGAAAGATGTATAATTAATGTTAACACTAATTGGATGTCACACTGATGGTAATGAAGGTTTAACTAATTTTTCTTAAAAATCGAGAAATTACATATGCTCGAGAAATTTTATAAGATTTCAAAAACATTGCTAAATACTCTCTCTGTTCCAAATTGTTGTTCCCTTTTCACTATTTCGGACTTCTTAAAAAATGGTTTACATCTTTTAATTTATACTAATTTTTTATAACCTATATGGATCTTGTTCACTAAATCCCAATTCGTTTTCTTAAATAAAATTTTCAAAATATAAACGGGATTTGAAAACAGCTCCTAGATGAGGCTCTTAAAGTTAACCAAATTATTTGCTCAATTGTATAGTCTTCAATGGGCTCCCAATACAAGCTCTCAACGGTGACTCCTAACACATTAGCTAAATTTGGTAGTATTGTAGCTAACTCCAAGTGGGACACAAAAATTTTCAATCTTTTTTTTAACATGGAATTTTCAAAAGGTAAAAAAAATTTAGCAAGCTCTTTCTAGCCGATTGAGTGTACATATCCTCTCTAAAATTAGCAAGATAGATGTAGGAGTGAAAAATGGACTTCATTATACTTATGTGTACACTGTACAAATTATTTTTAGGGAACCCATTGTTATGCTCTTATCGGCAGACAAACCGCTGTCCCTGAGGGATGTAGTGGGAATCAAGGAAGTGGGGAACTACTTAACCACGAAAGAAATGGAACAATTCTACGCGCGCACCAAATGCACACCAGCACGTCCCGATCGTCCATTTTAGGAATTAATGGTCCGGATTTGAAATAAATTCTTTAAGAGTTAATTCTTACCGGTAAAAATTCATTTCAAATCTGAAACGTCGAAAAAAGGTTTTGGACGGTCGGGATGTGCTGGTGTGCATGTGGTGTACGTGTCCTGGTGTACGCGAATCATTTTTGAAAGAAATGCGGGAAAAATTAATAAGGCCAATGTGGTCATTTGAGCTTGACCAAGTAAAGCATTTCCAAAGTGTGTCAGGCATTAAATAGTGGGAGTAGAATACTCTCCTTCAAGCACGCGTGATGGCCGCTATAGTCTACCGCTGATTCTAGAAAAAGCCTATTCTTAAATGCGCCAGCGAAATGTGAACAGATTGCAACACCGTTAGAGTCCTTCCAAATGTCAATGATGAGGTTGTCAATTTGTTGATTTTTATAGACAATTATTTTTTTAATTTTTGTCAAATAATCTGAGAAATATGTAATTTAAGAAGAAAAGGGGAAAGAAAAAAAAAGTTCATTGATTGGGGGTGTTCCGCTAATAAAAAACTATTTTTTCCAAGCATCGAGACGTGTCATTCTCTCACAACACATCACATAAAAAACCGTGAAAAAATCGATTTTAAAAAAAAATGAGTTAGTGGAATACCCCCTCAATCTTCATTTTGCATCCTCCCATGTATGTTTGGGTGGATACGAGGATCAGGATAAACTTATGTAAACAAATTACATTATTGGTACTTGGTTTTAATTTTGATGACTTTGAAGTCAGTAATTACTGAATTTTATATCTCAAAAAGAAAATATTATTTTTTATTTTGTTATTTTTATAAATTATGTGAACAGATTTGCAACACCGTTAGAATTTTCAAAATTTATTATACTAACTGTCACAAAAGTTTATTGATGAAGGGGATTGAAGGTGAGACCTTACGTGCACAAAGAAAATATTACTAGTCTAAGGTGAGCAATTAATGCAAAAGCTACTTTAAGAATGGTTTAGTTGACTTAATCCATAGTGAATGACTACATAATTATTTTCAATTATTTATCAACTACAGAACAAATGGATCCATTAAAGGTAATCATCCCATCTCCCACAAAAAAGCTACAAATTGACAAAAAAATACTTTATAACGCTTCGACCCCAAGAAAACCCTTATCGATTGTGTCGAGAGGAACAAATCTATTCAAAAGGAAAATATTATTTTTTATTTTGATTTTTATAATCGAGGCGTTCAAAAAGTGACTCTTTTGAAAAAGTGGTTTTATCCAAAGTGTTTGTGTCCATTTGTGTTCCATTTGTTTTCAAAGTATTTGTGTTCCAATAACCTACTTAAAGATATCCGATCAAGTTAAGTTTTTGCATACTTGTAGTACTTTCGAACGTCATCCAAAAAAATGCTTACGGCTATTGACAAATTGACAAAAAAATGCATGGGATGCCAGAACAGAACCCTTATCGATTGTGTCGAGACAACCAACCTACAATTCGCGATTGCAAGGTTACCACTCCAACAGCTCGGATCTCCACCGCTGAGGCACATATTTAGACAATGCAATTGATGCGCTGATATGTTTGATGTGAAACTCGGATCATTCGGGAGTATTTCCTTTTTTCATTTCCATTCCTAATTGTATTCAGGGGCGGATTCATGAAGGTCACAAGGGGGTCACGTGACCCCCCAAAATTCCAGATTTTTTTTTTTTTTTGGAGAGTTAAAAATCTGTAAAAGTTCAAAAGGGTCTCCACTATTTTGTCAAAGCCCAGAGTACAATTAGCTCTTGTTGATGGACTTGTTCCTTTAAAGGCCCAAACAAATTAATGGGCCGTTAGTTTCATGTGGCCCACCACTTATTGGTATACAAAACAAATGGATCAGTAAGGGGCATTTCTCCCATCTCCCACACAAAAGCATTTCGTACAATTACAAAGGGAAATAGTGAGTTGAAGGGAAAGGCAAGCGAAAAGCGCAACAAATTACAAACTTGCATCATTATCGCGTCGAGGTATTTGTTAGAGTTATAGATATGCAACTTCAAGAACTAAATGCTCGTTTCACTGAGGCAAATAGTGAGTTGCTACTTTGTGTGGCATGTTTAAATCCATCCAACTCATTCTCTTCTTTTGCAAAGGAGAAATTGATTCGTCTTGCCGAGTTTTATCCAAAAGAGTTTTCTCCGGTAGAGCTCATGGTGCTTTCTGATCAACTTGATTCATATATTTTTGACGTGCAATCAAATTATGCTTTTTCAAGCTTGAATGGACTTAGTGTTCTTTCTAAGAAAATGGTAGAGACCGGGAGAGATAAACTATATCCATTAGTTTACTTGCTATTGACTTTGGCATTGATCTTACCGGTTGCAACTGCTACTGTTGAAAGAGTATTTTCTGCGATAGTCATTGTGAAGAATCGACTGCGGAACCGAATGAATGATATGTGGTTGAACAATTGTTTGGTGGTGTACATAGAAAGAGATGTGTTTGCTGATATTGAGAACGATACAATCATGCAAAACTTTCAGAAGATGAAAACCCGTAGGGGTCAATTGTAGAAAGTTTTAGGAAGGAATCTGTAATTTTGTGCGCTTAAGTTTGAAATCTTTTAGAATGTCTTAACTTTGAACTATTATGTACTTAATGAAGAATGTTCAAACATTTTTCTTCTTGTTTTATTGGAATGGATTGTGAATTTTTTTTTTCCCCAGTTATGCTTGAAATGTGACCCCTAGATAGAATTCATGGATCCGCCACTGATTGTATTCGTACTGGAGTATTAGATGACGCTAAAAGAATATACAATTGTACAATCGTACACACCCGAACTTTGTACAATTGTACTGCTAATTTTTATTGCATGCTCCATAAAAGAAAATATATTTTAGAATGCAGCAAACCAACCTTGGGTGAATTTGGGTTTGAATTCATGACAATCCAATGGCCTAAACTGCGCTCTCCATTTAGTTGCAAGGGAGTGGTCAAGAAAGGTGTCAAATGTTACAAGAATTGGACATTAATCGTCAGGCTTCAATGTCGGACCGCTTTTCCACAAACTCTCCTAAAACCAATTGGTGGTAGGAAGGGTTTCAATTAAGTCTTTTATGGTATTCGACATCGCAGTAGGGTGGCATTGTGTAACCAAATCCATGGGGGCACTCCGGGCCCAACAATCCCTCCCTCACGGTGACGCTCCCGCGACTCAAACCCATGACCTCCTGGCTTTGATACCACTTGTCGGACCGCTTTTCCACCAACTCTCCTAAAACCAATTGGTGGTAGGAAGGGTTTCAATTAAGTCTTTTGGTATTCGACATCGCACCCGCAAGTCATTTTTTTTTTTGAGCGGTCGGGGCGTTATGTACAAATTCCATTTCATGAAACAAATTTTGAGGTGGAGCCAAGCAAATTTGCTCAGAAATATTTCTTTTGCAATATAGTTCTCTCAATAGTTTCAACGGAAAAAGTACATTTTAAATTCAAATGGCTCGCATCCAATGGCTACCGGCGACCACCCCGAAGGTCGCTCTCTCTCAGCTTGTTTAATTCATCTAGAGAACCCCTAATCGGAAATCCTAATTCTTGAAAAATAGCGTTCATGATTCAAATACCCCTAATTTGAACCACCTAATTCGAAATAGTGTCCTGGTCCTTATCATGTAAACTGGGTAATTGGATTGATAGTTGATTGAGTGGTGTCCTGGTACTCATCCATCTAGATTTTTATTTTCATAATACCTTCCAAACATCTTTGATAGTTGATCAGAATAGTTAGAGAGAGAGAGAGAGGAGCGGTAAAAAAACAAAAACTACTCTCCAGCATCGAGCATTTGTTTTAGGCAATAACTAAGGCAACAAATGTGTACTATTTGAGCAAATCTGGCAAAAAAGGATGTCAATGACATGATTACCTCCTTCTAGGAGCTTCAGCATTCTCGTTTGGATGTGGCAAAAAAGGTTTTCTATTTTATTTTTCAGTTTTGTTCTGCTAGTTTTAGTTTTGCCCCGTTTTTGGTGGTTGTTTGCCCCGCTTGGGTGTCGTTTTACCTCGCTTGGGTGTCGTTTTACCTCCCTGCGTGGAGTGTTTTTCAGATTACATCAGTTCCTTATGCTTAGGATTGACCTCACTTCCGTTGGGATTCTCTAAATAGATCTTGACGGAGGAGGGGGATAGTGTCGGTCTGCATCGACAGTGTGTAGAATCGGTCTCACCCGTGTTTGTGTAGCCATGCTCATGTCATATGCTAGTTGTTTTGGTTCATTTTTATATTTTGTGATGTAATCTTTCTGCCTTCGGGTTGTGAATGAGAACTATACATTTTCAAAAAAAACAACGAAAATGTCAGGATCCTTAAAAATTTTCTCCAAACATTTAGAAAAATTAAATTAATGACTTATATCCATAAAATAAAATGTGAATCTGAGCTTGAACTTTTGCTATTGCGTATTAGTACGTCACAAAAGGTACCCAAAAAAGTATACATCTTCACAAGCCTTTCGGCCTCGTGATCAATATCCCTTTTTCCCGTATAAAGATCACTTAAAATATTGAGGATTACATAAAGTCGGCCCCTGGCATATTCACGACTCACGAGTAAGAAATTGAGTAAAAAACGATAGAAAATCTTTTTTACGGAGGGCCCTGAAACGGACCTTTTACGGAAGCCCCCATTTGTTTCATTGACATCTTATCGCAATAATTTGAATCGATCATTTTATAGGATGTGCAAATAGTGTGTACATGCAAAAAATCAGCTTGACCCGGCATCGATAGGTATGTCAAAAATTGAATTTTGGTATAAAAAAAACAATGGTCTGGATCATATCTGACGTTGAAGTTCTAAAATGATCCAGCCGTTTTTTGACCAAAATTTTAATTTTTGACATTTTCCTATCGATCTTTTCTGTCATGCAATGGCGTAGCCAGAATTTTGTATCAGTGAGGGCACAATTCTGCCAATCCATACACTTTGTTGTGGGAAAAAAATCTCTCCCCTTTTTAGGAAGCGAACATGCCTTGATTTTTTTAAAAACTTTTCTTCAACATATATTCCAATTTGAAAATTATTTAACTATTACATTAAATAAAATAGCAATGGAAAAAAATCAAAAATAATTTTATGTTTTAGACAATTTCCTATTTTTGATAAGTAAAATAATTCAATTTTTAGTTCTCAACGAATTATCTTCGACATCAAAGAGAGAAGTTATTGATAGATTTAAGAAGAGAAATAAGTGCGAATGTAAAAATAATTTTGGCTTGACTTGTATTTATGATAATAATCATCATTTTGTAACACATGATTGTTTCGAGGCAAAAATTGGTGAATTGAGGTTGCATGCTTATAAATAATTAATCTTGGGGCATCCCCACTTGGTATCCTAACACTCTTTTTCATCACATTTTTAGGTGAGACCTTTTCTATCACATTTTTAGGTGAGACACATACGTTGACTTTGAGTATTGATTCCCACATAAAAATGTAGAGAAAAAAGGTATGTAACACCATGTAATAGCACTCCAAGAACACTAAATGAGTTCTCTTTTAAAAAAATGATATTCTAAATTTCTGATTGAACTTTTAATATATTTATTTTTAAAAATGTAAAAAAAAAAAAAAAAAACCCAAAATCCAAAAATTTTTCAAAAAAAAAAAATGTCTGGATGGCCTTGATGTTATTTTTGGTAATCCACAAAATTTAAAATTGTCCTTTTCTTTTTTTCTCAAAAAAAAAAAATAAATGAGCAATAATTGATGATTGAAACCAATTCCTTTTCTAGCCATTAGATTTTTTTTTCCCATTAAAAATCTTTGGCCCCCCAGAAATTAAAGAAAAAAAGAAAAAAAAAAATAATTTTGAAAAAACCCAATCTGGGATTTAGGGCTTATTTCCGTATTGGGTTTTCCAAAGAGAGGAGAGGAAGAAGATCGCGAGAAGAAGCCGTCGGTCCTCTCCGTTACCGATCGACCACCTCCGGCGAACGCTCCTTCTTACTCCCAGGTATCTCTCTGTGCTCTGTGTTCCCGTTACTCTCTCTCTCTCTCTCTCACTCTCGAGCTGTTCGTCTATAAATCAGGGATTGGGTGTTAAACTGAAAAAAATTGTTGATATTCGGGGTGTGTGTGTGTGTCTCTCTCTCTCTCTCTCTCTCTCAATGCATTCAGAGGAGAGAAGAAACCCTAGATTTGGATTCGAAATTCAAAAGGTTCCAATTTCGGAAACCCGAATATCAACAATTTTTGCTGAGCTTTAACGCTGGTGCAATCCAAGAGGTTGCTGAGTTTTGTAAATGTCTTCTAATTTATTGGTTGGATCTTATCTAAGGCATCAGAAACACAAAAGAATAGTCTTGTTAAGTTTGTCCTGGTATGGAACCAAATTATGACCAGCTGAAGAAGACTTGATAAGCAACAGGTATTTTGTTCTCTGAAAAACTGTTGTTGCATTCCCTTATCCTAGTTGGAGTCTTGTAAGTTTTTGTTTAATGAATTTGATGAAAATACCTGTGACATTTATAGACATTTATAGACAAATTAGTCTTGTAAGTGGTTGAGACTGCTGCTAAAACTGCTGCTGAGGTTATAGACATTTAACTTTCTATACTATTTCTTTAGGACTTTGATTTTGATTCCCCACTGGCTCTTCTAGCTCTCATGTTCATTCTATCAAAAGTTATTGCAAAAGTTATTAGGAAGTTTCCCTACACAATTTATTGTCCAATTTTGGTTACTGTGTTTGTTGTTGCCATGAACTGGCTCTTAGGAAGTTTCCCACATCTATATGATTAGCACAAAAAGAACATGACTAAAAAACAAATAAGATTGACAAGCTGCCCCATTCATATGCTTGAAAAGGCTTAAAATCCAGTGGAATCCCTAGAATTAAACAAACACAAGTACAAAAACTGCAGCAAACCCTAGATATTAAGCTAAGCTGAGAAACAAACTCTCATAAATCATCAGTTCAGCACTATCTTTGTGAAAAGTAGGAGCACAGAGAAACTGCAGCAAAGGCTCCAATTCCTCTCTCCTCTTCCTCTGGTTTCTCAGCAACCAAATGGAAGACAGAGCAAGGCAGAGTAGAAACGAAGGATTCGGATCTTACATTAAAACACTATGTGGTGCTGGAACTTTGTCCAGTTGGGTCATGACTTGTCTGATAAAACCTTATCTTCGTTGTGGCTTAAATGAGTGTTATGAAACTCTATGCTCAATCCTTGAGATGCTTGTGGTTGGTTTCATGAATTGATAATTGCACCTTTCAACAAACAAGAAGCATAAAACCTTTTTGTTTTATGATACTCCCACTCCAGAAATGCAGCACTAATGTGTATAAGCTTCCACCTGAATTTACATGTGGTACTCCCTTTGTCTCTTTTGAAGTGTATTATTTCTGTTGTGTTTACCCTTTTTTTTTTTTTTTGGTAGAGTTGACATGGCTTCTGCATCTTCCAACGCCACATCTGGATGGCCTACAAAAGTTTGTGCTTGTGGAGCCGGTCCATGCATCCTCACCAAGGCTGGCCCTATTGCTAAAAACCCTGGTCGATACTACTATGGACCATTCCCTCAATACAATGGACCATTCCCTCAATACAACGTTTTGGAAAAAAAAGGGAGCTCATCTTTTTACGGAATGCGTCCGTATTGTAGTTATCAATTCCGTTATTGAGATTGTAAAATTCCTAGTCATCCACCTTTTGTATTAATTTGTTATGTAATATGGTGAGGTCATTAAATAAAATTTGAAGTCCGTCTCGGACAATGGTTATGTGATGAATGACAAATGTAATGAATGACAAAAATAAAATTTCAAGTCCGTTTTGGGTTTTTCTATGACGTAGTTTGATGTTGAACTTTTGCTATTGTGTACCTTATTAGTTGATTGATTTGTTGTGGGAAAAAATCTATGCAAAAAAATATTGAAATGCTGCCCAATTTTTTCCAGAAATAGCATTTAAGTCTGATTTCTGCTTATCTATATATTTGAGCATCAAAAACATGGTTTTTTTCACTTTTCAAGTTTGCTGCACTATTAAATAGATTATGCACTGTTACAGCAGTTTTATGCAATGTAAATGCAAAATAATCAAATACATTTTTGTTCAACAGAATTAGAAACTCCAAATTTTCTCAATGGAGTTTCAACTTGTAAATGTTGTTACATCAACAAAGAATCTTATCCATTTATGAAAATGATAAATAATTCATTTTTTACTGATACGATACTTATCCTAACATCAAAGGGAGCAAGTTTCATGATTAAAAGAAAATAACGCCATCACTTGGTTTAAAATTCCTTAGATAAAGGAACACCACTGAATTTTAAAGCAATTTTGTCAGAAAGCAACTTTTAATTTGAATTTTCGAACCAGAAGCAAGAAAACTTTTGGGCTAGGATTATTGAAAATGTGCTTTCCTCATTATAATGAATATCAGAAACAATTGTAACACAAAATTACATCGACTTGATACATCTGTATGCTTAATGTACAAGAGATAACACCTTGCATTGAAGGGAATGCCACCCAATACAAAGAAAAAACCCAAGTTTTGATGCTGGTTATTCAAGCTGTTTGATTGAGCAGCAATCTATTGCTTCTGTAAGTTTTGATGCAACACCAGAAGAAGACTACAAGAACACCAAAAACGAAATGGAGCACCTGTAAGTCTAATTGACATTTAAAAAATAACTTCTGATATTCTTCAAATTCATCTTGTTGAACTTTTTGACAAAGTAGTTTTATTTTTTCGCTGCCTTCAAAAAGAAAAAAAAAAGAAACCTTGGTTGCAAAATGGAAGATGTTTAGTTTACGATTTCTTCAAAAAAAAATGACAGGTGGTGGTGGACGTTTTGGGCTTCGCCGGTGAAGGGCAGTCCACGGTCGGAAATGCTGGGCGATCTTCTTCTCTCTTCTCTCTGTGGTTGCCCGCGAAAATGAGAACAGTAACGAAGAAACCCAGATTTGGGGTTTTCCGAAAATTTCGTTTTTTTTTTTTTTCGGACCTCCCCACGTGGGATTTTCTCACAAAAAAAAAAAAGTCTTTGGAGATGTGTCTATCATTAAAAAAAAAAAAAGTCTGCGATCACTCATTTTCCTTCATCATCGTGCAGCCAATTAGCAGGAAAAGGCGTGACTCACTTACCTTATCCAAAACACGGCCCACCCCCAGCCGAAGAAAACCGTGTGTGAACGTAGATTTAAAAAAACCAAACTACTGGTATAAATTAAACCGTGTTCGTGTTCCAATCGCGGCATATCTCCTCATATAAACTCTTCCCAAAATCTCCAGAAACCTCACTGAAAGCACAAGAAAAAAGCCCAGATTTGTCTCCGCATCCCTCCCCTGTCCTTATCCGTCTTTTCACAACCCACCCCCTCTCTCTCTCTCTCTCTCTCTCTCATTCATGGAAGAGGAACAGAGCAGCACCACAGCTTCACTGAAGAACAAGCTGAAACAAACCCTATGCCTCTCCTACTGTTTCTCCAACAACGACAAAACACTTGGCTCCGACTACTGCACGCGGCTGCTGGAGATTCGAAACAAGTGCCGCGACCTGATCAACCGTATCGGCTTCCACCGGCGGCGTTGCTCGACGGTCGACTTCAAGTACGATCCGCTCAGTTACGCTTTGAACTTCGACGATGGCGGATTCAACGACGACGACGACGACTACCACTACGAACGGATAGACGAGGCGGCTCCACTACGCAATTTCACTGCTAGGGTTCCGCGGCAACCGATTAAGACGGTGGCGAAGCCGGGAATTACTTGCATGTAGGCTCAATAGCGGGATATTATGTGGTTTGGAATCTGCTGTAATTGGTTTTGAAGGTAATTATTATAGTTCGCAATTGTGAAAATTATGAGGAAAGTGTAATTATAGAAATGAAAATGTTTGCAATCTAATTGAAGGTACAAATGAAGTTTGCAATCTAATGTACATTGTATATTTTCCATTTTTACGGTGTTTGGGTAGGGATGGCAACGGGTAGGGTATGGATCGGGGGACCCTATTCTATCTCCCATCTCCAATTGGGGAGTCTTTTACCATCCCCGCTCCAATTCCCGTCGGGATATTAGATAAAGCACCAAACCCACATCCCGTTGGATATCGGGGTTTCCCCAAATATATCTATATCCAAACCAAAATATATAAGAAGTCAATAATGAAACCAAAGTGCAAGCCCAATAATTCAAACCAACAAAAATATAAAGTAAGAACTTCTAATTATCTTATTTTAACCACTAATGTAGCAAAAATAACAATAACACAATCAAAAACCAATCCAAGCAAATACCAATTTCTAAGTTTCATAAAGCGGCAAACCAATAAATTATAAAATAAAAAAATGAAAGAGCAAAATATAGCAAGAAAATCATTTTAGGAACTAGAATTTAATAACTATAATAGGTAGTAATGTAATTTGATATCCTTAATATAATATGTAGTTTATAATAGGTAATAACAAGATAATTATACAAAGCATTACTTAATTCAAATAATTAATACTAAAGATTCTTTTCTACCTATATGCATATGTATAATTTATATAGTATATATATCCGGGTACGGGGATTCGGGGGCGGGGATAACAAAACCATACCCGCTCCATAACCGAGCGGGTATTTTTAAAATTCCACCGTACCCGCGATTATTGGGGATTTTTTTTGGATAAACCCCGCCTCCATATGGACGGGGCGGGGCGGGTATCCATTGGATATGGGGAAATTGCCATCCCTAGTTTGGGAGCTAATTATGAAATTTGTTTTGCAAATTAAACTTTGCAGAATGCCAAAATTACATTTGGAGGAGCCGGTTTATGAACCAGCCATTTATTGATGAAAACAAAAATTTGACACTTTCATCAGGACATAGCCGGTTTATGAGTGTTGCCCAAGAAGCTCGGGCTTTAAGCCCACCATGAATGCAAAAAAAATATTGGAGCCTCAAATTATTTAGGACACCTATATAATACAGATATTTACCACTAGGTACAGAAAATGAGTCCTTAATTTCCAGTAAGGATAGAACGCTTTTTTTAATTGCCGTGGAGTCTAGCTCAAAGGAAAGATGACCTTTTTGCCCTTCTTATTTAAAACAAAAACGAAACTCTCACACTCATGCTTAACGCTTCCTTCCGGCGAGCCAACCTTCGGCGACTGCCGACCTACCTTCTCCGACCATCACCAACCTCTGGCAACCGCCACACTATGCTCGCCAACCACTGGAGCTTAGTTTCCGGCGACCTCAAAAAAATTCGCAGTGGACGAGAAAGATTACAACAACCATATTAAAAAAAAAAAATAGAAAGATTACACAACACTTTCAACAATCACATGCAAATTAAATCTGTAGGACAACCACACCATGCTCGCCGACCACCGGAGCTTAGTTTCCGGTGACCAATTACCTCGAAAAAATTCGCAGTGGACGAGAAAGATTTTAACAACCATGATGTTAAAAAAATTAGAAAAATTGCACCACAACACTGTCAACAACCACATCCAAATTAAATCTATAGTAAACATTGAAAAAATTCGCAGGCTGTGAGTTTTTGAAACTCCGGCTGCGAATTTTAAACCTTTCTCATCCACTTGCAAAAAGGAGATCTCGTAAGCTCTTGTAAGGAACAAGGGAGCTCTACTCTCACATTCGCAGTGATTTTTGGCCTTGGACTGAAATTCGCAGTGATATACTCCGTACATAGAAAATTCGCAGCTGCGAATTTTAAACCTTTCTCATCCACTTGCAAAAAAAAAAGATCTCGTAAGCTCTTGGAAGGAACAAGGGAGCTCTACTCTCAAATTCGCAGTGATTTTTGGCCTTGGACTGAAATTCGCAGTGATATACATAGAAAATTCGCAGCTGCAAATTTTGGCGTCGGACTGAAATTCACAGTGATATACATAGAATGGTTGTAGATCCAGCAGTTATGGCTGATACGGACAAGTTCCGGCCAAAAATTCTCGAACAAAATCTGCTAGTACAAAACTCTAAAACCTCCGTGATTTTACATTTCCCCATCCTCTTTTTTTGTTTCTTTACATTTCTCTCTTTGTTTCTATGTGGTTTCTCTCTTTGTTTCTATGTGGTTTAATAGAGAGAGAGAGAGAGAGAGAGAGAGAGAGAGACGTTCTGTCTTTTCTTCTCACCACATTCATTGCTCACCCACTCCATTCATTTTGGGGAATACAAAACCCACCCACCCTATTTATTGTCCGTCCTCTCTTTTCTTCTTTATAAGTTTTTATGTTTTCTGGGGGAATACAACTAGCACAACAGCTGTGACACGCGTATTAAACCTGTTTTGTTAGGAATACAATTAGCAAAGCAGCAAGGAGACGCGTATTAAAGCGGGGTATTTTGGGTAGAAAATAAGCAAACAACCTTAGTGGTGCTTTTTAGGAATGGGCTGGAGCGGGAGGGAATGCGCCACAAATTTCTGTACCGCCCGTAAATCTCTCTATATAATACACACGGAATGGGCTCACCCATACATTTATCCAGTCGCGGTTTGGGACAAGGGTGGAGCTGATGTTGCACTTTGGTACCAGCCTGTTTTGTTGCCGTCCTATTTTGGAGACTATTTTGCATATTTTTAAAGGTATTTTTTTAAAAATTATAAAATTTTGACAATAATTAAAATATAGAACAATTTTCATTCCGAAAACACTATATTGTGGTGAATTATACCGTGCGAAGCGTTCGTCGAATGGTATGATAACAACAATACACTCCAAAGATTGATTTTTTTAATTTATCAAAACAATCCCACAAAAACTCGAATGACTAAATTTAGTTGTGAAAAAATCTTCGAAATAGAATTTCAGACGTCCAAAAAAAAAAGAGGAAACATTCATGCCATCATATAAACTACTTTGAAAAAAGATAGTCTAAATAAAGTGCCTACGAAACATTATAATTAATGGTCTCTAATGCATGATTTCGATTTATCTATATAGTTCTACTTTTGAAAAAAGTAAGGCTAAGCGAAGGCAAAGATCAAGATGTCAAAGGTGTGTATATAGGTTAGCCTACCACAATATTTGGTTCACTAAAGGCATAGTCTTTTTCTTCTTTTTTTTCTTGCAATTATGCTTTTATATGTTTGGTGAGAAATGAATATTTTTCGATCGTCTCACGAGAGATTTAAATTAAATTATGAAAATTACAATAATAATAATAATAATAGAAACATCCTAAAAAAAGAAATAAATTATCTTTATGCGGTTTTACGAATCTTAAATAAGATATTGCATCTTTGCGAACCTTAAGTCAAAAGGCAAAAAGCACTATTTATCTCATCTTCAAAAGTACATCATCACAAGCCTTTCAACCTCGAGATCTTTCGCCTTCTAAAGAAAGCCTAAAGTATTGAGAAGTACTCCCTCTCTCCCTTAAAGTTTGAGACTTTTTGGACAGTGTGTCATTTTCAAATATCTATATCTTTTAATTTAAATGTCAAAAATATGCAATATGGATCTCGTTTGATATATTTTAATTAGTTCTACGAATCAAAGTTTTCAAAATCAAATAAAACGTTATAAATAGAAAGATATAAGTAATCTAAAATGACACGCAATCCCAAAAAAGTTAAAAGTTTAGGGACGGAGGGAGTACGTGGGAGTCGGTCCCCCATCTTTAAAAAAATAGAGTAAAAAGTAATGTCGGTCGTCACTCATCGTGCTGTACCCAGAAAAGGCCTGATTCAGTTACATTATCCAAAACACTTTTTAATCCCCCCACCCAAAAAAAAACCGTGTTTGTCCCTTGATTAAGAAAACCAAACTTAAGGGTGATTTGGCAAAAAACAAAAACAAAAACCGATTTTTTAGTTTTTTCGTTTTGTCCTTATTCAATTTTTTTTTTGCATTTGTTAGTTTTGCGTCAAGATTTTATAGTTTCTGTAATTATCTCGACGAGACGGATCTAACAAGTATGATATTATGGTCAAAACTCAAATGTTTTTTAATAAAGCCAAAATCAATCCAATAATCCAAGTATTTTCGGTTTTATTCAAAAAAATATTTGATTTGCCATAAATTTATACTTGTTAGATTCGTCTCATCGAGATAAATCCAGAAACTATAAAATTTTGACGCAAAACTAACAAATGCAAAAAATATTTAAATAAGGACAAAACCAAAAAACTAAAAAATCGAATTAAGTTTTTTTGCCAAAGGACGTAGTATAAAATATAAATTAGCCCCTGTCCGTGTTCCAAACGCGGCATATCTCCTCATATAATCTCTTCCCCTCTCCAGAAACCTCACCGAACCAGAAGGAAAACCCACATTTCTCTCTCTCTCTCTCTCTCTCTCTCTCTCAGATGGAAGAGGAACAGAGCAGCCCAACGGCTTCGCTAAAGAACAAGCTGAAACAAACACTATGCCTCTCCAACAGCAACAACAACGACTGCTTGCGGCTGCCGGAGATTCGAAACAAGTGCCGCGACCTGATCAGCCGTATCGGCTGCCACCGGCGGCGTTGCTCGTCGGCCGACTTCAAGTACGATCCGCTCAGTTACGCTTTGAACTTCGACCAAGGTGGATTCAACGACGACGACGACTGCTACTACGAACGGATAGACGAGGTGGCTCCACTACGGAATTTCTCCGCTAGGGTTCCTCGGCTGCCGATTAAGACGGTTGCGAAGCCGGGAATTACTTGCGCGTAGGTCTAGGATATTGATTTTGGGATATTAGTATATCGTATGGAATCTGCTGTAATTGGTTTATGCAGTTTGGTTGGAATTTAGTTCGCAATTGTGAAAATTATGAGGAAAAGAACAATTTATATATAGAAATGAAAAAGTTTACAATCTAATGTACATTGTATATTTTCCATTTTCCGATGTTTGGGAGGAACCGGGGAGGTGTTACGCAGCGTGCTGTGCGGTTCATTTCGGCGCCACGCTGGCACCGTTTCGATGATCAGAGACGTCCACGTCCATCGTGTAGAACTCGTCGAGTACTACTATTGTTCCAAAAATCAACTCGATCAGATATCGTTAAGTGCCTCATTAGAACACAAATAAGTTTAAAAAAATTGGAACACGCGTGTTTTGAAACACTGTATGAAAACCATTGAAACTATTTTTTTTCAACTTATTTGTATTCCGATGAGGCACTTAACGATATCCGATTGAGTTGATTTTTGGTGCACATGATTTTTTGATTCTCTGGACATCTATAACTTGGCGAGGACGAGGTCTCTTCCTCTTGGACATCTCCGATCGTCGGAGAATGCAGAATACTACACCAAAATGGCCCAAGAAATTGACGCTTATTATCAACACCTCTTTTTCCTGTTTGGGAGCTAATTACAAAATCTATTTTGTAAAATGAACTCTAGAGAATGCAGAATACTAAAATTACATTTGGAAGAGTTTTTTTTTTAAGAAATTGATTGTTATTATCTCTCTCATTTTCTCTATTGTCACCTTTCTTTTTTCCTTTTAGGGGAGTTTTTGAATCTTTTATCACCTTTTTTTTCTTTAGACCTTGTTCTTTAATGATTTTATGAGATAAAAATCTAATTTTGATAAAATGTAGTTTTATTTAGAGGTGTGATAAAATGACATGTTTTCCTAATGGGGATTTTAAATCTAAATTGATAAAATGTGTTTTATTTAGAGGTAAAAATGATTTGTTTTCCTAATGAGATAAATCTAGTTGTTCATTTGTAAATCTAGTTTTGCTAAAATCCGTTGAGAATGTTAGATTTTAAAATCCGTTGAAATGTTAGATTTTATCAAAATTAGATAAAATCCATTCAAGATAAAATCCATTCAAAACAAGACAAAATGGAGTTACTCTTGCATTTTATATGTAAAGACAAAAATAGAGTGCCAAATTCCCTTTTTTAAAAAATGAGAGTGTAAATATCAATATTTTTTCTTTTTTTGCAAAATTTATTCTGAACATATTAGTTTAACATTTTTACACATTCTAATTATTATTCAAATTTTTATGATATGGAATTTAGAATAAAAATTAGGTACTAATTGACTCTCAAATCACCTTTAGATTGTCTTCGCATACAAGAGGAACAATGAATGATTGGTGGTCACTGAAAAAGTTGAAACTATCACAAAGTATTTGTATTTACAAAAGAAGGGTAAGATCAACAAAAATTACAAGAAGGGTTATAATAACTTGCGAGTTTCTCATTTGCTAAAATCAAATGTTGATTTTAGCAAATTTTGATTTTATCAGATAGGAATGGAAAACCCCCCTGATTGTCTTTGCATTTAAGAGGTAAAATGAGCCGGCCATTTATTGATGAAAACAAAATTTGACACTTTCATCGGGAAGATAACTATGAAAACAAAAGAGGAATATTTCAATATTTAACTGGAAAACTTAACTCGATTTAACTAGGGCAGGCTATGAGCTAAAACTCGTAAAGCTATCCCCTTACGCTTCCAACTTTTTGATTTATTTTGGGGGCTCAGAAATTCCATTGGTGAAAGTATGATCAGGGCCCGCCTTAAAACTAGGTTGAGTTCTTGGATTTTATCAAATGTTGATAAAATCAACCTCTTTTTATCAACATTGATAAAATTAACTTTTGATTTTATCTTGATTTTATCAAATGTTTTCACGAAGACATTGATAAAATCTTGATAAATTTTTGTATTAAAAATCTAAAAAATCTATTGATTTTATCAAATGTCTTCACGAATGGATAAAAATCAAAGTGTTAATTTTATTGGCCATGTTCAATTATTTTATCAAATTTTAAAATCCAGATTTTTCGTCACCCTTTTTGGTTGTAAAGCATCATGACATTTCTTTTTTCTCTTCTCTTGTCTTTGGGCACTTATTACACCCGCTTACATCATCAAAAAAATTAAATGTCTTCCTCCCCCGCTCCAAAACTTCCCAATGTTGAAAAGCACCAATAAGGAATTAAAATTCTTGATAAAATCCATTGGAGAACTCACCTTAAATTAACTTGCCGAAAATTTTAAGGACCCAATGTAATGTAAAGCAAGGGCCAAGTGGGATGACACATTCTTTTTTTAGGAGTGGACCCTTCTGATATTGGGCCTTCTCAGGCCCTTGTGAGTTTGGGCCCCCGTGACTTTGTAATTTTTTTGAGGTATCACAAAAATACTTATTAGGGTAAGGGGTAATAAAATAGGAGGGCCCTAGAATTCATAATTTTGGGGGCCCCTTATGCGGTTACAAAACAGGCTTTAGTTGTTCTAATGAGAAGTTTAAGATTACACACAATTTATATTGAGCGCGTAATTCGATTTTAATTAATTCCATGTTTATACAGAGGACTAAATTTTATATAATTAGAAAAAATTAAAATACAAAGCTTAAAAAGCATAGGCGGCTCTACATTTGTGCTAAACTATTTTTCCAAACATAATATTTCATATATCTCAAGGTTGTCATTATTTGAACACTTTATTCAATCAACTTTGGATTAAATCCCCAGGGACATTGTCAAAATGGATGGACGGCCCTATGTGGATGGATTGAATTTCCTCCGCCACCGTCTAGTGCATTTGTGCACTAAATTTTGGTGAATCAGTCGGAGGTGGGGGATGATGTAGTACACAAAATGCACTGTCTATTTGTAGTATTTGTCTTGGGGTTTGTTTTTGTTTTAAACTATTTGATCTTATCTTTGAGTTAGACCTGGTAATTTAAAAGTAATCCTTAGTTAAATGCATATCATTTTTATTATACAAATTTTTTAAAATCTTTAAAAACTTAGTGTTATAGATTGAATATATTTTGGGGGCCCTCCAAGTTGAAAACAAATTGTTTGGATTAAAGTTTAAGATTACACACAATTTATATTGAGCGCGATTCTTTTAATTAATTTGTTTAGTACAGAGGATTATTTTAAGGCACTTAAGTTTTTTTGAAATACTTTTTGTCTAAACTATTTTTCCAAAATAATATTTCATATATCTGAAGGTTGGTCAGATTTGAACATTATTCAATCAACTAAAATCAACATTAATGCATTACAAAATGGTAATTCAT
Source organism: Vaccinium myrtillus (assembly GCA_016920895.1). Taxonomy (NCBI): domain Eukaryota; kingdom Viridiplantae; phylum Streptophyta; class Magnoliopsida; order Ericales; family Ericaceae; genus Vaccinium; species Vaccinium myrtillus. Next base: position 37,764,327 of record CM029273.1, read on the forward strand.
TAATATTTGATATCATCAAAACTAATAGTCGAAACTCTTGGTGTTAGAGATTGAATTTTAAATTGAACATTATACAAAGTTTTTGGATTAAATGCCGAATCTTTATAAAAATGTTATAGATTGAAAAATATGATGCACAAATATGAATTTGATAGATCTCAATTAAAGCTTTATTATACAAAGTTTTTAAAATCTTTAAAAAGGTTATAGATTGAAAATATGAACAAAAATTGCATTGAATTTGAACTCCCAAACAATTTGGGACATCTTGAAGTATTTGTTTAGTAGAAATTTTGAAACAATTTGGGTACTTAAGTTACTCTATAATAGTTATCATAAAAAAAAAATCCTTGCCCCATTTTAAATGAAGAACTTTCTCCATCTAAGAAAATGATTTGTCTCATTTTTAGAAGAAATTGCGAGATGGGAAACTAAGGGGAAAACGTCAAAATGTAAAGAAAAAAAAAAATAGAGGTGGGTTTTTGAGAAAAACATTTATGGTTGTTTATCCCTGTGTAATGTTAATGCTACACCCAGGGCCGGAATGGGGGTGCGAGGGTGTGTTTTGTCAATGCACTCTTCTCAATTTTCTTTATATTTTTAGTATACTTTTAAAGTTTTTTTTATAAAATTACTAAAGAGTGGCAAGTCAAAATCGATCAGTCAAATTAAATCTTTGCATCCGTCACTGACACCTTACTTTCACATTTGTAAGTTTTCTTATTCCGTTTTTATTTAGTTTATGAGAATCTATTTCTAGCTAATCGAGTTTAGAAAATTAATGTATTGTTAGCTGAAAATGGTGCATGCGAGACAAGAAGAAATTACTGTAATCAGTGGGAAGGTTAACTTGCCAAAGATGCCAAATTGCACTCTTTCAGTTTCTTTACTTGTCAGTTTTATTCCTTATTTTGGGTGTTTTGGCAAAATAATCCGTATGAATTTTTTTTCCCTTATTTCAATTTTTTCCGTATTTATTAGTTTTACTTTAATTTTTGTGGATTATTCGTTCGTTTTAACAAGAGGAATCTAAAAAGTTTAAAAATTATGTTCGAAATTGAATTTTTTTAATATATAAAGGCAAAAATAGTGGATTATTGGACATTTTGTCTTTAGTAAAAAAAAAAATCCAGTTATGAGCCTAATTTTTTTACTTTTTATATTCATCTCGTCGAGACAAACAAATAATCGAAAAAAAATTAACGAAAAAATAACGAATGCGAAAAAACTTTAAATGAGGACAAAAATGATAATCCAAACGGATTATTTTGCCAAAACAAGTCTCAAATATTGGATGATCGACATGAGGAAGTGGCGAACACATAATTTGTACGTAGTGACGCGTGATTTGTACGCAGTGTGAACCCGAATCATGTATTTTTATGATAATAACAAAAAATATATATAATCTACAATGGAGTATAAATATTGCTACTGACTAGTTCTGAGAAGAAGACAAGATTATGTACATATACATAATTACATCACGATATCGAAAATTGTTGATAACTTGAAATTTTAAGGAGTTTTTTAACATATACATAAAAACTTTACCTTTCTATGGCAATGGCATCAAACGAATCTTTGCACCATGTGTCTCTGGTTTAATATAAGTCAAAGATACCCAAAAAGTGGAAAAAAAAAAAAAAAAAACCTAAAACTCTTTACCTTCTCAGTTCTCGTTGACTTGAGACCACCTTTTCTGGGTATATAAAAATAAAATAAAATAAAGAAAAATGCTAATATGTGCCTACTAAGTGCTTATATTAAAGTTGAAAATTTGTGTGAAAAATATAAATATACTGAAAATTATATTTAAAATAAAAAAAAATTTAAAAGTGCAAAAAGTGCACTAGAGTTTTTTTTTTTTCTTTTGTGTGCTTATTGTTTGTCTATCGGGACACAATAGCCGGAAAAAAAAACAAAGGGAAAAAAAGAAGACACTTGGGACCACGTATAGTCGTATACGTATGCAGGTCGATGTAGAGGTGTGTGCGTAAGGTTATCATAAAAAAATAATAGTATGTGATGATTTGCCTTGGATTTGCTTTTCAACTGCAATATTTGGACTCTACCTAACCCAAAAGCTCCTCTCCACACCAGCCACCGCTTTAGACTAAGTATGACAGAGCATCCGCTTTTGATATTAGCTAAAAATATAGTATGACAAAAACGAGAAAATTTTTGGTGCGGATTGGGTAGGGAAAAAAAACCGGCGCTGTCAAAAGGCAAAAGTCCTTTGAACAGCTTTTTTTATTTTATCATTTTCGTGATTTTTTGGAGCAAATTTACCCCATCAAATATGAGTCGTCAAAATGTGTTTGGGAAAAACTCGATTGGGTGTCGGGCGTATACACGTGTCCCTACCCAATACAAAATTTTCTCGACAAAAAGTGTTAAAAAATGCAAAAATGCATTTTGGTGATCGAATGTGAAAAGTAGATCAACACTTTTTTAACTTTTATTCTCTAAAGTGAAAATAGAGAATTCACTATTTGAGAATGTGTTTTAGGGGATAACTTTCAAACACCCAAAATGTAATACAGTAAGTAGAATTGGAAAATCCAAAAAAACAACTGCCAAATAGCCTCTTACTCCATGAGTAAGCACTCCCCCGGGTTTGAACAGCAAAAAAAATTAATAATTTTATTAATCTTTGGAATGGTACAAATATTAAAGGAAACGAAACCCCCACGGTTTGGCAAGAAGTAACGAGAAAATCGGGGGGGGAAGCCACACCCCAAAAGGTCTGAAAACCCGGAAAAAGCAATACAATCACAAATGGGCCAAGCCCATAACAAGAAACCCTAAAAATTTTGCACAACGACAACCATCCAGCCGCCATCAAGACCGCCTATTGTCGCCACCATCCATCCGTTGCCGACCATCATCATCCTTAGCACCCTGCAAAAAAATACAGTAAAAAAAAACCAACGCTACAAGCCTCCAACGCGACACCAAACAGCAACCAAAGCCCGCCGAACAACAACCACTTGAAGAGAGACATGCCGCTGCTACAAACCAGCATTGCCGGCTTCCGGGAGCAAGACCCAGTTGCAACACCGGAGAACATCTCGACTGCCCACTCCAAGAAACAGCAATCTGCCATCACAAAACGCATAAATCGCAAAGAATACAAGGGTCTACCACCGCGACAACCAATGTCCGAGAGTCCACCCAAGCTGTTAAGCGAAGCCGGAAATACACTCAAGGGTGAACCGGAGGGAGGAACGACGATCCTCGGTAGTTAGTGGCGGACAGAGAGGAGAGGATCGGAGGGGAGGTAACCGAATGGAAGCGAGGCAACCAGCAGATCAGGGAGGAGAGAAAAGAGCCAGTGGGGTGGAGGGTAAGAGGGAGGTGAAGAGGTAGAGAGGAGAGAGAGAGAGAGCCTATTGCTTCAGTCCCACCCCCCCTTCCTCGCTCTCTCTCGATCCCGCAAGAATATTGCTCTCGTCCTCTCCACTGCTGGACTCGGGGTGCTGGTGTGAACCCCTAATGTGCGCATCAGAACCATTGATCTCCGCAATCAACGGCTCGGATATCACCTCAGCAACAAACTCAGATCAATAAGTGTCAAGATGAAATTCAAGCCATTAAAAGCACATCTGAGGGCCATAATGCGCATACCAAGACCGCACAGTAGCACCCCCTTCCCTCCACAGTTATCGCACATATAGAGTCTGGCACTAAAGTGTGGCACTTAAAATGCCTCTAAAAATGTCAAATGGAGTTTTTAAAAAAATGATTTTTGCTGTTAGGCCTTGTTTTCCATTGGCTAAAATGAGAATTCCATAAAATCAAGTGGGTTGATTTTATTAAATGAGGAAACCATTTACTAAATCAACACATTGAATTTACTAAATCAACATTGATCTCATCCCGAATTTAGTCTCATTTTCCTCTCTCATGTAATAAATTAGGAATGACGTGACATTTTTTTATATATAGAATTCCTATTTTAGCAAACGAAAAACAATACTCCCTCGGATCCATCAAATCCAACTTAAGAAAGAAAATCATCATCATTCCCTCCACACATTTCATCAACTTTTTCCTCCACTTTACACTTTTCAATCAACTTTGTCAAATGGAGTTTCCAAAAAATATCCTCCACTTTTACCCATTAACTTTTCCACTAAAATTTCAAAAATCAAGTGGGCAAAATGATTTACAAACTTTTAATACATTAACTTTTCAAAAACAATTATTTAGTTTCTTAAAAAATATGTCATGTCAAATGGTGATGCACTTATCTACTTTTCAAAAGTGCCTTATATCTAAAGTGCTGCCTAAAAATATCAAATGGTGATGCACTTATCTACTCAGTACTTCCATTAGACCTCTCTCCCCTTTACAGACTAAAATTCCGCCAACTCAGTACTCCATTAGACTCCCTCCCCAACAGACTAAAATTGGAGGCCAACAAATCGTCAATGTCACTACCACCATCGCCCACAAACCGACGATCGACGACGCCCGGCTCTGGCCCTCTTCGGCTCTTCCCTTGTTTCTGATTAGGTATGTCGTTCTACATCTGTCGGTTTCTTTCTTTTATCCTTTTCCATTTTGAAGTTGATTAGCCATGTGGGTCTTTCAAAGATGCATACAATGTGTTTGTTAAAGTGAATGTTTGACAGATTGAAGATAGCATGGAGTAAATTTACTCTTTATGATCCATTTCAAGGAGTAAACTTCTAATTTTGTTCTTTTTTTTTTTTAAAAAAATTTCCGTTCGACTGTGGACAGATTTGGTGGTTTATTGCAGCCACTGCACAACAGGTTTGTGCACCCATCCGAGCCGTCCGTTGTTTCGGATGGACGGCTCAAATTTCACCTTAGCACCTTTGCATCCGAACCGTTCGTTGCCGCGCATGCAAGATGAAATCTAGGCCGTCCATCCGAGCGACGAACGCCTCGGATGGGTGCGCAACACTTGCTGTGCGGTGGGTGCACAGCAGGCACCCCAAATTCCGTTTATTTTGGGTGCATATAGGGTACCACACCCGTAGTGTCCCGAGCGCGCATTGGGTACCCTGCCGGCACCCAAAATTCTCTCCGGTTTGTGGGTATTCTTGATGTATCAAAGAATGCATTCTTTCTTGATGCATTCATTGATGGATAAAGCACTATGCATATAGAGTAGAAAGGGAGGTATGTGAGAAGAAAATACTACTCATGAAAGATTTATCTATCGAGCAACGCATGTATCTGAATGGAGGTATCCATTTGAGTTAATTTTTCGCTGTGATCAATCGAAAAGTTATTTTAAACTTTTTGAACAATTCAGATCATTTGTACATAACCCCTAAGAGGGTCCCGCACACCGTCTGTACTCCGTCAGTACCTATGTGATCGGTATCAAAGTTGGTTCTACTTATACATTTCTCAAACATACCACCAAATAGGGTAACTTCCACTACGCATTGTGGCAAAATCTTTCATTTTTAGTTGAAATTATTCTTGTTATTCAATTGATTTAAATCACACACTTATCGATATTTGAACAATCTTATTGATTAAAAATATTAAACAGTTCGAATTATTAGGACTCAAAAGTAGACCCCGCAGTTCGCTATGTACATTTTTTATACCATTCCATTCGGTACCCATATCTTTATCGAAGTAAAATATGTCATTTGAAACTAATTAATTGAATAAATAAGCAATAACAAAAGACCCTTTTTATGAGCCAATTACCCGGCCTCCACATTTGTTTCGCACGTTGCCCAATACTAGAGCACGTGATACCACTCTTCTACCACAGGTCCACAGCTGTATTTGGGAAAAAAATTTGGATACCGAACGGTACCACGTAGCCGAGCCTACGTGGTAGCCGAACATTGCATCTGGGCCGTTCAAAAGTGTATTGAACGGCCCAAATCAAAACTCTCTCTCTTATCCACTCTCTTCCCTTTTTCTCTCCTATTTCTATCTCTATAATCCGGATAGTACAAAACCGAAATGAACGGCCCAAATCACGTTCGCGAGTATCACATGGTACCCGCTCGGCACTGAAAAATTGCATATTTGGGAATACTTCTTGGAACTAGCATTTTGTCTCTTCGTCATCCTACCCACCCACTGAACCGCACTCTTCTTTTTTAATCATAAAAAATAGACTTCCGTCTTCGACTACGCTTCTTTCTCATGCGCAATACTCATTTTGCATTTTTATTTGAACTGTTGAAGGAAACTTGTTACCGGAATGCTCAGGGTTGTCACGCCGGAGGCTGTCTTCAGTCTGAGCAAAACCTCAAAACCAGGTGATGTCTGCACCGGACGGAATCCGGGAAATGGCCGATACAGCCCGTAACATCTGGAATAGAGGGGAACAACCGGAATATAGCGGTATTTCAACCGGAACGGAACTGCAAACTGTGCATCCTGTTTTTCTGTCGGTACGGTACATCTAGCCGGTACCGGCCATTATGGTACGAGATTCATTACTTTTGTATGGACTTTTAACCTGTTTTTCTTTTCCAAGAAGTACTGTAACCTACTAATAGTCTTACCTGGAGCATATCATGTAGATAGTCGCGAAATCCAATGAATTTTAACAGGCTAGGAAGGACCATATAGAGTGTCTCATCAAGCTGACATTGCATTACTGCATACTAATTGTCATCTTTGTAGCACGGACACGAACACGAGACATATGAGACACGGGCACGGGTAGGGGGTGCACACAAAATATTTTTATCTTGGGAGAAAGAGGTAACGTGAACCTAATTGGTGATATGTGAGGACACGGGTACGGCGGGGACACACAACTTCTTTCAATGATTTTGGTCTGTTTTGAGTAGCTGGAGTTTGTGATTGAAAGCCAACTAATGCTTTTAGGTGCTGATGAAAACCTGGTTTAGTTGCCGTAAATTTTATTGAGAACCTGAAAACGTGGTATACCCCTAAGTCCCTGAAAATGTAATGTGCCTCAAAAATTACCATGTGAATTTGAACCACTGATTTCACTTTCGAGATAATTTTCGAGGTAAATTTCGGGGTACGTACCATTGCTCGGTATGACCCCAACCCATGAGACATGTTAGCACCAAATAACTTTCCCAGTACTAGATCTCGCCTCTCTCGCTGACTATTGTCTCTCTTCTCTCTTTTCTATCTCTCACTTGGGATGAAGGACCATGTAAACTTCAAACAGTTTTCATTTGGTGTTCAATTTGGACTTTTTTATGCGATCAACTCCATTTAGAAGGTAACGATTTATGATTTGGACAAATAATTATCCCAAAACAATATATGTAAACCTGCAGAGTATTCTTAAGTTTTTTTTGTCTTTTTGTTGTTGGTAAGAAGAGAATTCCTAGTTTCTTATAATTTAGGATCCATTTTATGAGAACTTATGGTTTTCAGGTTTAAATTTGCGACATTACTCTAAATTGACTGCATGTGTAGACATGTACAAACAATATTTGAAACTTTATTTTTCTATAAAGGAAAATGCTAACATGTGCCCAATAGGATTGAAAAGTGTGAAAAGTGTATGAGAATATGTGAAAGTGTATTGAAAAGTGTAAAAGTTGTATTGAAGTGTGTTTTGTTTTTGTCTGTTTGTGTGCTTATTGCGTGCCTATTGCACACACGTTAGCAAGACCCTTCTATAAAATAGATGGTAAGTTGTTAATTGCATTCATTGCATATAATGCTAATGTAAACCCGTGTCCAAGATTTTTTGGAGTTGCCATTGCATGTCTTTCGAGTTTTACTCTTTCTTTTTTTTTTAAATCTGGGTTCTTCGTTTTTCTCAGTTACTCTAGGTTTCCTTGTTATGCGTGTTTTCCTAATTTGTTTTCATTTCTCATCACAGGTTTTGTAGCCAAGATAAAGACATACTAAGAGGAGGGGATACCGCGACATCAACCCGAAGAGAAAACAAAAGCAGCAACAATAAGTAGAAGAAGGAAAGGCATGGGCACAAGCCAAAGCACAGCAGCACACCAAACACCATATGATCCATGTCAACGTTTCGTGCATGATCTTTTTTACTATCCACCTCTAAGTACACCAATAGACCAAAGACCAAATCGACCAGTTCAAGGTTACTTACAGGTTCCTATTAATTATTCACATCTGAGCACGCCAATAGACCAAACACCAAATAAACCAGGTCAAGGTTTCGTGGAGGAGCTTTTTTATTATCCACCTCTGAGCACACCAACATATCAAACACCAAATGGACCAGTTCAAAGTTACATGCAGGATCTTTTTAATCCACCTCTTGTTCGAAAGCCTGTCCGAAATCGAGCGTGTTTTAGCTGCACTAGGCTCGAGGTTGGTTGAGTGCCTCTTCAAAATTTGAAATTCTGAAGTTCTGAGAAAAATATTTTCCGACGTTACAAAAAAGGTGTTCCAACTATTGAGGGGAAATTTTTTTTAAACATATTATTTCAACTTATATATACATATATATTGAGTTACCGGTGGTAAGTTGAGATATAATTTTATTTGCACTTAAGATAGTGTTTGATGGTAAAGCTAACGTTCTCTTTGTACAGTTTAAGCAACCAATAGAGGTAGAATATACCAACCTTGGTGATGGACGACATCTATGTCCAGATTGTCTTTCTATTTGTCTCGTGGATCCCGGACAATTGGAACCCCTTATTGGTGAAGTGCATGGCTTTTTCGAAGACTATTTGATGCTTCCTGTCAAAAAAGACATTCCAATTTTCTTCGTTGATGCAAATGAGATGGATAAATACTTTGTAAGTTTTTATAGGTCCATATCGCCAAGTTACCATGCAATATATCTATGCCGACGTGCCCTAGGTTTTTTCAATCATATAACCTCATTTTAATGATTAATAAACTTCTTTTGACAAGGAAAAAAAGAGAGAAGAAAGTTACATGTTTACAATTTACATGGTTCAAAAACAAGGAAAGCCCCAGCTCTTCCATCCCCTCGTTGAAGACGGCTCTAAGTCCCCCACCCTGGGGCGGCTCCCGTCGACAATGTACTTTACCTTTCTCTGTTCTGGTATAGTCCATGAAAGTGACCCGACAACCCTACGAGCTCAAAGTGATTTACAAAAGACACGATGCCCTTTTCATTACCTTGTTTACTCCTACATTTTTATTTTATTTGTAAGATCTTTGTGTGTAGAAATTTGAATGCATCAACTTTAAGCAATAAGATTTCTACTCATTGAGTTTATCTGAAATTACTAACGTCTTCATTTGATGTTGTCCGGACAGGACACTACAGCTTTTGGGATGACTATATTGGAAGGAGATACAATAAAAATAGTAAGAACTGGCCTTCATTTTCCTTACCCCATTTATATATTTCACTTAATCATTTATCATTACTACCTCAATATATCCATATACAAGAAACTTCTAATAAGGACCCTTATATGAGGACCAAAGTGAGGACCTCATGCTTCCCGACCAAATTTCGACAATCCAAACTGTTAGATGTGTTTAAAATGTGTTTTTAAGGTCCACCGCGAGGATTCGTCCAAAAATAAAATACCCGAAATGGCTTCATCCGATCATTTTTGTTAAAAACGCTATATATGATCGGATGAAGCCCTTCCAGGTATTTTTTTTTTGGACGAATCCTTGCAGTGGACCTTAAAAACACATCTAACGGTTCAGATCGTCGCAATTCAGTTCGGAAAGTGGAAAAATGTCTAGGTCCGCATTTTATATAAAATGAGAGATCCCTTATTGGAAGGGGATCCTATCCATATATTAGTCTAACAATGTTTATATACTTATGTGCAAACTAGGTCAAAAGGTGTCTAAGGAGAGGGGCTAATATACACGTGGTAACAGAGACGAAGAAATTAAAGCATGATAAAGTGAAAGCAATCACACTTTTGTTTGGATTCCCAAGGTAATTCTCATCCGACCTTAATGTTTACGTGTCTTCATTTTATACCCGCCTTTCTTTTTCTCGAATGTCAAATAAAAATGCAGATAAAAAGCGGTCAATCTATTACAAAACTAGCCTTTTATAGTTTGAAACTCTCTTGATGTTAGTAGAGAAGAGTTTTTGCCACAACAAGAGATCTCTCCATTATGAGGCAATTGAAGACAAGCAAACCAGATTTACAAGAAGGTGTTCAGATTAGAAATGGAGAATAATTGTTTGAAAACATACATAGTATCATCTTTTTGGACATACATCAATGATGCAGTCGCATCGATCAGGCCCCTCTAAATTCTATCTTATTTTCCAGGCCCTTAATTTTTATGCTTTTACGTTGGGTGAATATATTCAATTGGTAAAGGCGAGCTATATTATCCATTGTAAGTGATAGGGTGGATATCTTGATTATGAGATTTTAACACTACTTTTATTGCTAATTAAAAAAGTGATACTTAATTAATAACCTTTTGAATTAATCGAATGAGTATCAAGTGTTTTGAACTTATAATTTGTAGAACTTGTTATATTTCTCTTTGTAGTAGATTTCTCTTTTTGAATTTTTTTATTTATGAATAATATAGAAAGCCCTGTTTGAAAATTTTAATTTGATTCGGCCCCAATAACTTATAGCTTACCTGGCTTGAACATCCACCGATATTAAGGCCAAATATGAACATAGGAATTGAAGGGAGAAGACAGTAGAGACCTCTGACCAGCGAATTCCCATTTCTCAGGAGTTGGTATTATAGTGATACGACAATATAGGTAGAAATTCATAACATTCCTATTCAGGTGTACATCACACACCTCTTGAATCATCTTGAATTCTTAACATTTTGTAGAGAAATTTGTAATATTTGTTTAGTTATTCATAACATTAACTTTAAAATTGATAATATCAAGACACATTCAATTTTCACGATGCAGTTCATTTTGACATGAAATGTGACGTATATGCAGACAGATACTTGGGGCAACGCTAGCTCATGAGATGGTGCATGCACTTATACGACTCCAAGGTATAATTATTTCACTCTCATACTTATTACGCATCAATTGGCGCTCTAAAGGCGATCAATAACTGATTAATTTCTATAAATAAAACATGTTCAAGTCCCCTACTGTCCAAGATCTCTTACTCCGCCCCTAATTTATGATCGGACTGCTATTAATTAATCCATGGATTGTTGATGATATATAGGCTGGAGCTTTAGATTGGAAAGCAAAGTAGAAGAGGGCATATGTGAGGCGATTGCTTATGAGTGGCTAAGGTACACTACTGGTGATTATGATCCATCGTACACCCAAAAAGATGCTAAGATTGCAGAAATATTGACAGCGTATCATAAGTCTCTTATTGAACAAGGTATCTTTGGTTCATGCGGTGCTGAATTTTGGAAGGCTAGACACGCCATTAAAAAGTATGGCTTGAAACGTACATTGAAGCGCGTTGCTCGCTTAAGGAATATTCCAGAATGAAATAAACATTGTTGGAGTTTGTGTCACCTTTGTCATTTATTGACTCAAGAAGTTCTTGATTCATAGAACTAGATTCCTTTGAATTTGAAATTTTCTCGGGAAATTGTAGCTTGGAATTGTCAGATTCTTCATCCACAAAACAATTTGTAAATTAATATAAAAAAAAAAAAAAAAGGGGAGAAAATTTTTTATTTTTTTTATTTCCTCTTCTTTTCTCTTTCTTTCCACAATTTCCAATTATGTTCAAAATCCAAACAGTATAATTGATTTCATGAATCCAATCCTCTGCTTTTGAATTAAATCTTTCAAAATTTGGATGAATCATGTCCAAGTTTTTTTCTCATTTGCAGGTACAAATTCATAGACACCACCACAAGGATTCATAATCAACACCACAAGAATTCATATTTGCTTTTGCAAAAATAATCAATGGTCGTCTGGTCTCCTTAGTAGAGACCAGTAGCCTTGGTAAGTATTTCAGGAAGCCATTTTTTTCTTGAAGGAAGCTCGTAAAATCGTCGTTTGGTCTCATTATTTCTTTGTTGCACTGTTAACAAATCCAACGTCATTTTGCATATAATTTTTCGATCATCAATACCATTTTCATTAGAACAACAAATAATATAGAGAATTAGCTCAAACAAACGCGAAAGAGATCATCGCATTTTATACCCAAAACATATACCCATCCCCATTTCAATATATCGAAAGCATAGACCAATTCACAAAACTACCAGCACACGGAAAAGAAAAAGGAAAAAAAAATCCTACTATTCTGAACTGTTTCTGTTACATTCCCAAATACGATGTGCAAAAAAAAAATTATCATCTACCACATGAGAAAGTCCCCAAAAATGCCTGCCAACAGGCATAGCTCCGTTTATAAGTCAACCGCATCCAGGAATCAAAACAGCAACCTCGTCTAGTAGACATCGGATTGTGTATGGACAAAATTACTCCAAACAGGCTGCGACCTCCTAATGTAGCACGCGTGATGATCTACCATCCATCTTAGCAAAAAGAAGTGACAATGTCCGGTTTTGGGATTGAAGTCGTGCATTTACATGAAACGGTCATTTCTGGTCTCTCCTGCATTACTAACATCCAAATCAAAGTTTCGCAACAATAGACCTTCGAGCAAAAGAGACGCGAAAAGATAAGCATACTTATGATCAGACTTACCTCTTGCGTTTGCTCTTCGTAGTATTTGAAGATGAAGGGTTACTGTGCCAGTTCCTTTTCCTCTGGTTGATAAACCAATTATTAATCTGCTTTAACTGCAAGCCTGTTTCCTGCACCAATCTGGCCTTGTCTTCTTCCTGAATAGAATTTTGATAAACTAGTAAGTCGTAAACTACCCAAATGAGAAAAATAGAGGTTCGACGAAGTGTCTCAAGAAAAACTGGAGTAGATGATGTTGCTAAACCAGGCTTTGGATCAGTTTTTTACACCTTCCAACTGACTCTTAGTTCAGAATTTTTTGGTTTTCAGAAAATAGTTGCAAAAATGCGAAATTGCAAAGTAATAAAGTGTAATGGCCCAAGTCCCACATCGGTGGGCAAGAGATTTGTAGTGAAATATATAAGGGCATGCGTCGAGCTACTGTATAACTCGAGATTAATCTTGAGTGACGTTGTTAGGAACACGGTTAGCGGGTTAGCTGGCACAGGTCATTACAGGTGGTATCAGAGCACAACCCGGTCTACAAGGTGGGGGCCACCTTTAGAATTTGTATGAGCCACCTCTTGAATCCCGGAATAGGAGCAAAGTGCTACCCCGTGATCACCGGGGGAAAGTTGTTGGACCAATTCAACTAGGAGGTTGTATCATAAGGTAGAGAGATTGAAATGCCCCAAGTTCCACATCAGTGGGCAAGGGATTTGTAGTGAAATATATAAGGTCATCTGTCGCTACTGTATAATTCGAAGTTAACCTTTTGAGTCAAATAGTTAGGCTAAGGGTTAGCTCGTCAGCTGGTTAGGCTAATGGTTAGGCTTGGATCATTACATGAAAGGTCCAGATCAAGGATTTGTCGATGGAAAAACAGTGAAAGGAATTTCCAAATGAAGGTATGTTTGTTACATTTTTCTTCCCTCCACGGATTCTTGATCCAGACATAGCCTAAAAGCTCTTAGTTAAGGCAATAGAAGTACTTTTCGATGAGAAAAAAATGCATAAAAAGCTACAACACTATGTACAAAAGCCAGTGAGAGACACCATCCAAACGAAGAAGTTGGAATTTGAATTCAAGTGGCACTTACTGTTGGATAAGGCCATTTGGAATGTGATTGCCACCAAGCTTTTAATAGTGAGGTGGTGTCACCGGGCAACTTCCCTGCTCGTCTTTTACGCAGAATTTCCTCTCTAATGTCCACAATTTTCTCCTTGTAACCCTACGAAGCAGATAGCAGATTAGCTGCAGTAGATGCAAAACAAAAATGTAATGCGATATGTATAGTTTTTGAACGAATTTCTATGCCAACACATATGGCCCTTCTGAAAGTTTTATGTACTAAAGAAATTGTTGTCTGAACGTTTTTTTACCTGTTTGAGCTCGTGCTTTAACTCATGCCTCACACGTTCCATCAAAGACCTTTCGTTTTCAGTCGGGACAAGAGGACCAAACCCCATGGTGTCCTGTCCGTCTAAGTTTCCATCAAATAAATTGGCTTCGCTATCAGCATGTTCTTCATCTTCATCCTCTGACATCGTTGCACCTGTGCCTTCACCAGGTGATACACCTGTTTTACCCAATACAGTTAGAAACAAAACAACGGGAAAAAACAAAGTAGCAGATGTAAGTAGAAGCCTGGAGCAAGAAACGCAGTGATGGATCACAAGTATGCGAAGAATGTTTAGGTAGAAACCAAAAGCATTTCAGCAGTGTGTAAAAACAGGATGTCATGACTTGTGGTTCTATGGAGAAAAAACTGTCATATATATAATTTATGCAGAAAGGATGACTTTTCATCTTTCTTTCTTTTTATCAGCAAAGAAAGTAATATTTCATTGATAACAATAAATAATTTCATGCTTTTCTTAATAGCTTTCTTTGAAACTTTATCCATTATTCAAGTAATGCAGTTTGTTTGAACCAAAACAAAGAGTTTTAATCACTCGCTCATATGATTCATTACCGATTTTTTCCAATGAGACAATGAGTCCTAAGTTTTGACAAGCATTAGGCGTGCGATTGATTACTGACGATATAAGCATAGAATTCACAGTTCACGCGCAAATTGAAAGATAAAATGGAGATATCTAAAACTAATCATCGTTCAATTATGTCTTGTCACTGTAACAAGGAGTGTAGATATTGGCACGGGAGAAACTACAGATCCACGGGCAAGAAAGAACCTTACTCTCATTCTGCTGTCCACACATGTGAACGCAACCGATAAGCACAACTTCATGATCAATATTCTTACAAAATGTTTTTCAGAAACCCCGTCCTACAAAATGTTTCTCAGCATGCTCCGCTTTGAAATTAAATACAAAATCATGGACAATTAACGTCAAAAACCATAAATAACCCACCTGATACATCTTGAAGGATAAAGAGTTTGGTTGGAAGCGTTAGATACAACCAAGTATTTTTGAACCTATATATACCTATGGTAAGGACATAAACGTTAACCGCATATTATCACCCTATGGATGCACAAAGCAAAAAATGATTTCACACGCAGTGAAAGAAGTCCTCACCTGGACCAATTTTGCTAGCCATTCTACTTGAATGGCATTTAATCAATCAAAAGTCACAGCTATTAAAGAGTCCCTGTAATACTATATGACTAATGACTGCCTAATGCAACTCAAACAATAAGGAGATTTTCTGTCAAAATTTGAGATTCTAAATCAAAATAGGTTCTCAAAGAAGACAACCTTCTTGACATCGACGACAACAAAAACGGCTCATGTATAGTCATGCCAATAATTGAGATCACCTGTTAAGCTTTGGAGAGATTGCTCAAGCTCCCAACAAGCCATCACTGCTTCCATTGCATGAACCCGGACATGTTGTTGCAATTGCTCTTTGAAGGAAGAGAGTAGCAGAACATAATGTGTCTGAAATAAAAGGAACAAAGGAAAAAGAAGACAGTAAAAAGGAAGATTCAGTTGAAAAGGATAAACTGAAAATGTCATTGAAAAGAATGTAATGGTGTTCAACAAAGGTCGATTTGATATCAAACAACAAGACTACGCACATGGTAATAACAATTATATTCTGAAAATGATTCGGCTTTAAGGACTACAATGGATTTGAGATGAAGTATGTCAAATTACTTCCAAGGGGTTTTGTCATACTTTAGACTTCACGAAGTTAAGAATCCAAAATCATCCATATTGATGCTTCTCGAATTTTTGTTAGTAAATATGGGTCGATGTTGGACCGGACCCAACTCATATGGATCATCCACATGGGTTATGTGATTGGGTTGATTAGGAGGATGATATAAGATGGACTCTTACCTCCATGCGTTTGGAGAGTTCAAAGGGAGTTTAAACTCTTGAACTTGATCTATAAATATATTTTGAAGAGATACACTTGAAACATTTAGAGTTTCACGTATCTCCTTCTCCCCAAATATCCTCCTATCAAATATCTTCTCTCTCTAGGGTTTCCAACTATGAGCCCTAGGATTTGAGGTGTGGATATTAAGAGCAGACTCTAGCAGTCGTCCCTGTGTGACGAGAATAGAAAAAGGTGTTCTTGTTCGTGGTTTCAGTTTGTGCTTGTAGAGCGGGTCTTGATTCATCGATCTCCAAAAACTCGAAGTATTCTACTGCGCTTCATTATGTAAGTCTTCTATGATTTACGTGCTTTCAATAGAGTCAACAAGTTTTAAAAGCCGCATTTTGCACGCAAATAAAAGAAAAGGCTGTGACGAACACACTAACACAACATTTTACCACACTAACCCTAGTTTTCATATTCATTCACACGATCATATTTGATGTGAAAAGCTTGATTTGAAGACAAGTTGAAGGTCATTCATTTTTGGAACCAGAACAACTTCCAGAACACAGGAAAGACCAAACCATACAATAAGTGAGAAGTAGCCACAAAAATATTCCCCAGAGCACTCCCAAAGTCTCAATAATTAGAGTACAACACCTAATGATTCCTCCTATGATGCGACATCCGGACATTCCAATTGACATAAAAAGGTCATTTTCCCAGGGGGGAAAAAAACGGTATCAAATCCAGCACAGTTGTATCTACTAACACAAATATCTTCAAATGCATATAGGAGTAATTTAAAACAGAGGTTCTTCACTCCGGTTCCGAATCTTCGCCAAAAAATCCTATCAGCATCGTTCATTTTTTTTGCTAGAACACGTGGAGAAAATCAACTACGTCAAAAATCATGTTCATACTGTATCAATGACCGTAACACGTTTATCTAGATAAACGTGTTTCGAATTCATGTGTCCTCACCCTTTTTTCTTTTTTGGCTGGATGATTGTCTTCCAAAATTTGATCTATATTCAATTAACTTAATTTTTTTACTTTTCAAATGCTTGGAAGTTTTTGGCGAGCATTTTTAATCACCAAAGCCATCTCTGTAGCTCCTTGGTTTTTGGAGGTTTAGGGGACCACTGTTTAGTAGTATTCTGATGATTTAGTAGTATTCTGATGATAAAGGCAACTTTGTGCATATTGCCGAAGGTTAGATCTGTCTCCACTCTCCAATCATCATCGCCCATACCCACAGACTAGATGGGTTCATGTTATTCATATTTTGTATAAACAAACGATATACAGTTTAAATTTAAATATGAGGCTTACCATGAACTGATCAAGGTCCTTATCATCGAGAGGCTGATTCCCATGTCCAAGAACAGAGTACTTGGCCATCACGTGTTGCGACTGAGCCAATTGCGCGTCGATCCTCGGCAATTGATCCACCGGAGTGGCGATTCGAAGACACTGGACATGAGTCGATAGCAATTGCTCGTACAAGGGATGGGCCAGTATGTCCGCCTTCAACTTTGTGTTTTGCCAATTGCTCGGGTCTTCTCCGCCGCCACCGTCACTCTCACTCTTCTTCTCCTGTTGACAGAGACGGACATGGAATTTCAAAATTTGTTGGCCAAACCAGGGACAGAGCCATCAATTTCACTATCGCGACCCGAGCCTATATAATTCATTGGAAAAATTTTGGAATTTGTTTTCCAAAATCATATTAGAGAATTTTTTTTTTTTTTGGCCCTACTCACACTCCCGGCTCCATCCATGGGCTGAACCATAAAACAAGAATTTGTTTATCTCTATTTATTTTAAGAAACAAGAAATTAAAATAGTACTAACATTGTTCTTCAAAAAAACGAATTTGGGCGGGTGTTTGGACTATTTAAAATCATATTTTAGGGGCGAACTTATGTCATTTTAAAACTCTTAAAAGGGCAAGTGTAACTTCTACCAAATATTAAAAATCAGGTAAGGCGATCGACCAGGCTCATCCGTCCATCAGTCCATCCCGTATAATAACAACTACGTACTAATAATTTTGTAAATCTCTACCGATTTTAAAAGCAAAAAAACAAATAGCACCAAAAAAAAAAAAAACATATAATAAGACAACGATTTTTTTAGGACGGGTGTTGAATTGTTCAAAATGATGTAATTAAGAGCACGGAATTTTATAATTTTAAACATTTTTTTTTATGAAAAATACTACTATGATTTCAAAGGTGATCGCTGAGGTTCATCCGCCCCTCGGTTCGTCCTTACCTGTTGATGATGCGGATTCATCATCGCCACTGTCGGTACATCGTCGTTGTCGCCGTGAAAAGACCGAGATAACCATTGGTTGTTCGACGCTGAAGAATCCGAGGTCGTGTTGTGGTTGTTGTTGTGAGTCGTCTGTAAGTGCAGGAATCTCCCCTCTCCTCCTCCTCCTCCTCCTCCTCCGCCGCCGCCGCCGCCGTAGTGGTGGTGCGCGGCTTGTTGTCTGAGAATAGCGCTGTTCAGCCACGTCGGCGCTCCGCCTCCGCTGCCACCGGTGATATCCGGTTGCTTCCCGGTGCTCTCCGGGAATATTCCTCGTAGGACGGCGGTGTTGTCGGTCATGTGTTGGTCGGTGAAGTGGTGGAGTGCCATTTCGTGGGAGAGATGGTCGTGGAACGCCATTGACGAAGCAGCACTGATTGTAGAGAGAGAAGCAAATGGAGGGGGAGAGAGAGAGAGAGAGAGAGAGAGAGAGAGAGAGGGAATAGATTATTCCAATATGATTGTTGTGTGTATATTTGTAAATCATATACACGTAGATAGAGACAATAATATATATAGTAATAAAAACGAGAGGGTAAGGATGTTGTGCGGCTAGTCCATAGTACCCTGCTGTGCAGCCGTATTGGGTCCGTTTTTATAGAGAAATTTTTCAATGCCAAGCCCGTAGTGTTCTGTGGGGTATTCTAGGACACATCTCGGTAATTCAAAAACTTTTTTTTTTTTTGACCTTTAATTCAAAAACATTTTGAACGGTTCAAATTTTAAATAGAGAAATAGGAGAAAGAAAGAGGGGGGAGAGAGTGGGATAAATTTGGACCGTCCAAAACATTTTTGGATGCCCAAGATGCGGGCCGGGCACCACATAGTCGTGCCTGCTTGACATTAAAAAAAAATCTTGTTTTTATGCTATCATTTTTAATAGAATGAAAAATTAATTTTCCTTTTAATCACTACATTAATGCTAGTGTGATCGCACCCTAATCACTAAAGCCAAAATTATACAATGCGTTCATAATAAAATGAATTGATTCGGCTAAAAAGTGTGCGTCGTTACCGCCAAAAATATCAAGAACACCAAAAATATCAAAAGTTGTCTTCTCACTATAGCCAACACTCAAGAATTCCAAAAATACTTGTGAAAAGTGAAAACTCACTCACATCTTCTTTCCACTGTAGTCAAAAGTGTACATCAAAATATCCCCACAATTTGAAACTACTCTCAAGGGGTGTTCCACTAACAAAAAACTGTTTTTTTCCAAACACCGAGACAGATCATTCTCTCACAACACATCACATAAAAATCGTGAAAAACTAATTTTTTCAAAAAACTGGGTTAATGGAACCCCCTTCAGTTGGCAAGATTGTGCCACCAACTACTCTGAAATCTTGTCAATTATGACCAAAGAACTCTCAACAGCTCATCAGTTCCGCTAAAAATACCCAAAATTTGTCTACACATTGTGTAGCACTCAAAATTACTATAAAAAGTATCAAAAATACCAAAAATACTTTAACGGAAACTCACCTCTAGTCCCAAAGTCTTCTACTTGTTAAAAATAAAATCTAAATTTTTTTTCCCAAAGTTGACTACATGAGAAATTTTTCAGTACTACTGAGCGAGTACCACGGCCATATCCGGTGCGTATTTTGGCCATCCAAATATAATTGGACAGTCTAAATTTGAAATAAACTATTCAATGTAAAATCCGGACCTTTGATTGTGAAAATAGACAACTGTGTGATGAGGTGCTACTGACGTGACACTCGGTTGACACTGGAAATTTTCTCCGGAAGGATTGAGGAGGATGGAGTGGTCGTACGTACGGGTGGATGCGATGCCACGTGGATAATGATTTGCTTAGATGTCAGTGGGACAAAAAATTGGTCACTCATTGTGGCGATGGTGAACGACCACGTGACAGTATCACGTGAATAGTTTTTGCTGCTTCGTTCAGACCGAAAGTAGCCGGTAGGTCTACAACTCTTTATTTTGCGGCTTCAGTGGCCCTATTGCCCTATAATTACAAATGCTACTCAAGGGGAGGCCGATCTCGGCCTCAGACACCGACGGCAAGCAGCGGCGATGGCGTGACAGCGGTGACGAAGGCTCCGGTAGTTTGTTTTTGTTTTTCTTTTTTCCAATTTTTTTTTGGTACTCTCTCTGTCCGGATTTGTTGGTCTGTTTTGGGGATTCCAACTTTTTTTCCATTACTTTTTGTGTTGACTATTTTCACATCATCAAAAGTAATTTTCCCCTACTTTACCCTTTAACTTTTGAAAATGGACAAACATTTTCGGACTTGAAAAAGTATGTTTGTGGACCAACAAATCCGGACGGAAAGAGTAGTTTTTTTAGGTAGTTTTGGTTTTGATTTGTGTACCGTGGTGGTTTGATTTAATGAAATTTTTATCTCTTCATCCACAAAAAAAATTCTATTTATAATTCTCTTCTCACATGAGTGGACCTACAATAAGGATGATACAAAAAACCGACAAACCAAAATAACCGACCGATTGGTTCAATTTTCAGTCGGGGCAAGGGTGGGTTTGGGCGGCTTCAGTTTGGACCGAACCGAATAGATCAACGACCGAACTGAACAGAACAGAACTAAAATACTCCAAAATCATGGCGATTTGGACCGATCAATCAAAGTCGTCCATCTTAAAAGCAAACAAAAGTAATAAATCTCAACCATCCATTTCATTCATAACGTCAAACCGAAAAAACCTGAAAAAATAGAAAAAATCGACCAGACAAAACCAACCTGAACCGACTTCAATTTTTTTTCCCAGTCTGGATCGGATCCCGGCTAAATTACCTCAAAGCAATCGGTTCAATCCAAACACCTCAAAACCGAACCGAACAAATCGGAAATCACCCCTAACCTACACATCTATAAAATCAATGGTACTCCTATATAATACAGGGTTATGAATAATTGTTGTATAGAAAATTCGTCGCGGGGGAGAGGTTTGGATGCTGATGACTGATGAGTAAAAAACGTGACTTGAGGCATTGGAGCGGAACATGCATCACTGGACTAGTGGAGACTGAGGAATTTGAGCGAACACGACAGCAGAACCTAGGAACGTGAGAGAGACCGCGAAACAGGTGATTACGTACTTGACGTAGGCTCCTTCTGTTGATCATCGACCAAGCCCACAGAAAATGACTTCTTATCCGTACAATCGACACGCGGCGATCCCACATTTCATGGACCACAATCATGGGACCACTACGAAGCATGCGCAATCAGCCAAAAAACATCGACTCCTACTCCTCTAGTCCTGCTCTGTGGTCCCTTCGTGGGGACCTCCCAAAAAGTACTATTCTTGTCCCTCCTCCTTCGCCCACCTGTTCACGCTCTAATTAAAATGGAAAATGTTAATGGGTGTCATAATGCACCTGTTAAGAGTACAAAAATATAATTTAAAACCATATTTGTATTTTAAAATACATTTATAATCTTTAAGTGTCTTTTAATATAACAAATGTATCTTTTTTATCTGTGGCAAAATCCATGTAATTTTTGTTTTCTCGTTTAACGGATCTTATTCCTATGGCACCAGAATTAACATGAAATACGAGATAATCAAAATCATGTAATTTTCGTTTATTTTCTCGTTCTAATTTTTGAATTAATTGTTCCTCTCATCGGGAAGAATTGAACAAGGATGAAATACGAGATTATCGGAAAGTCATGTTTTGCGCCACTCATTGTGGGTTTCACAATGCAATTATTGCAATAATTTGACTCATTCATCTTGTAGGACCTGTAAAATAATGTATCTAGGCAAAAAAATCAGGTTGATTGGACATTGATAGTTTAACATACCTATCGATGTCTCTAATCAAGTTGATTTTTGGCGTTGATAAATTATTTTGCAGACCTTATAAGATGAACGATTCAGATTATTACAATGTATGCTTGATGGGGCCCACAAAAGCCGGTGGCGTGGTTTGTGCCACATATGTAAATAAGACAATCTCAATAAATACATGTTGATCAAAGTTAAAAAAACTTCATACAAGACGACAAGATAGACAAATCATATATTATTCCTATTTGGTATTTTTTTGTCTTTAGCGAACTTTTTTTTGGCTATTCTTCATATTTATTACTTTTTAAATTTTTCTCGTCCGACAGATGATTTATCAAAAAAAAAATACCAAAAATATTAGTGGTTGATCATCTCCTCTGAATTTGTGAGCTTATTTTAGGCTTTTTTATTATTATTATTATTATTATTAATGGAGATCAGTCATTTTTAGAGATTATTCATAACATGAGCCACATTAAAAAAATCTTCTAAATGAATTACGTTAAATAGTAAATAAACTTACCTGTATATTTTAAAAGTTTGTTAAGTTTTTAAATCAAATTTTGAATAAATAACTATTTTTCGTCGATGAACTTATATACTTATAAATAAATAAATAAAACTTCTTCTATCGACAAGGCCTATGAAATCAACTCATGTTCAGCTTAATTGAAACTCAATTAGCATTGCCTCGCGTGATAAATGAATTGCGTTTAAACATACTTTCTAAAACTTGACAAATTTCCAGACTAAATTTAAATAATTCATTGCTCGTCTCATTTGCCTCCTTTATCAACTCAATCTTTGTTCGTCTATCGAATTTTTTCATGGAATGATTAATTCCTAGTGTGATTTCTTAATTATACAATGCAAAGTGAGATCTAGTGTGAATCGTCAATACGAAAAATCAGGTGATGAGAATTGGTATAATCCACACGAGTCGCATTTGTGGACTACTTGAAAAATGAAATGACCATCATACAATAAATCAATAATAGTATATGAAAAATGAAATGACCATCATACAATAAATCAATAATAGTATATGCAAGTGAAAAAATGCTATCTATCTAATCAATTGCTAGAGTTGTCGTATATATAATGGGTAGTAGTTTTTCCGGGGTATGGTTGAGCACAAACCTGAATCACACATTTGAGCGCACGGAGTATACACATGTGAGAGTGGGAGTTCCACATTTAGATGGGTTCACACATATGGGAGAGTGGGTTTTGCACATTTGTATGGTCAACATTCGTGCTCAACCATACTCCAGAACATTGAAAAATGCCTCGTTGCATTAAACGATATGCACAAGTGATATACACTTTAGTGGCATGTTTGTTTGAAGGATATGGAAGGTGAATATACGTGGTAAACCCAAATAGAAATCCGTCTCGAGGTATATCCGACGTTTCTCAGTGCACGTCACTGATACAGAGAGAGCGAGAGAGGCGTCGGACCGACAAAGAAGACGGCAAGAATCGCCGAACAGAAAAGTATTATTGACAGCAGAGGGAGGATTCGAGGATAGCGATGCGGCAAAGGTGGGAGGAGGTGGTGATTTTGATTTTGAGGTTGTCGCCGAACATCCGATGGTGGTCGGGTTTGTCTGTGATTTTGACTTTTTGCGTGGATTAATTTTGAATAAAGGACGACCCCGTGGGATCTTACAACATCCTACATTATCCACCTCTTTATATTCCCGCCTTCTATAAAAACTAGTAAGATTTTTAATCTCTCCTTTTGAAATAATTTTTCCTCCAATCATATCCTATTTTTATTCCCCTCTTCTTGTATCTCATTCTCCCCTCTAAAATTTATCTCCCTAACAAACAAGCCCCGGATATGTGTTTTTAACTCTCATTTTTGAAATAAAAATATACGAGTACATATTTTGTTTTGCTAACGCTACATTCAATCTTCGACCAAGCTAAATCTTATACGTTAACATCACAAAATAAGCAAATTCAATTTACTTGAAAACTATTGACGAGTTCTACGAAATAAACGATTCGATGATTTAAAAAATGTGTGAGCCGAAACTGAACCGGATTGGACGTTGGTCGAATTAAATACACGCGGGGTTGTACACAAGTTCTCCTGCTTCGGCGGCTAAAGTGGACGGGGGGGATTCGCGCGCGTGCTATGTGGCCCCCCTACGTGTAAAAAGTCGGAGAGGGGGGTGAGGGAGGGTCCCTGCTGGTGTTACAGCCAAAGAAGTGGACCCCAGAGGGACACAAATTTCGTCGAACCACTTGTCGTGATGGGAGGCCTGGTCCCCTACCGACGCTCCTTATGCACTGCCTTCCCTTCGACGGCAATGATAAGATACTCTTTTGGAGGAGAAGAATTTGGGTACAAAAAGAGTAGAGTATGCGTGGTGCCCGACCGCCAATCTCGATCGTCCAAAATTAATTAAAATTAATTGATCCATAATTAACACCAAGTACAAAAGTGTGTATATAATTTATTTGTATATAATTTATTTGTATATGTTTTATGCACTATTTTGTTTTGGTTTTTTCATCTTTATTTGATTTTTTTCGCGTTTGTTATTTTTCATTAATTTTTTGTGTATCATTGATTTGTCTCGACGAGAGTAATAAAAAAACTATCTAAGCTTAATTATTTTTGAATAAAAACAAAAATAAGTTGGAAAATAGATTTTCACACTTTTTTCGATTTTATTCAAAAAAATTGAGAGTTCTAAGCATAATTTTTTACCTTTTGGATTTCCCTCGTTGAGACGAACTATTAATATATAAAAATTTGATGTAAACAAACAAAAGTGAAAAAAAAATCAAATAAAGACAAAAAAAAAAAGTCAAAATGACTTATTAGGCCAAAAGAGTTCTAATCTTTGTTGACAGATTTTATGATCTAAAACCAAAAAAAAATCATTAAACAAGAAAAAAAAAGTTTGAAGCAAATGTAAAATGTCTCTGGGGTTATCTTTGTGTTGCCTTTATATCCAACTCAAAATTAATTGATAATGAGTAGAGATGTCACAAATGTTATTAAACTAATCTCTTATTCCGTACCCAAGCAATTTGAGACAACTACTCTAACACGGTCTTCACGTCCTGCCGCATTTAGGTCTGTCACACGTGGCCTTTTTCGGGTCTTATCATCGTGCAATTTTTTTTTTTTGAGTATGTCATCGGTCTCATTCCTTAACATCCCGTGACGTGCAACCACATTTGTAGTTTGTCAAGTGTAAACTCTATTTGAGTATATCATCGGTTAGCCTTTTTGCTAGGTCCGTCACTCAGTCTTATCTTATTACTTTCCCTCTTCAACATGAATGATGTTTAACAAAATATCACTAAACATCAATGATAATCATCATATTAATCGAAAGTTACTTTTTAGGGCAGACTTTTTTTTTTTTTTTTGCTCGGGGAAACTTTTTTACTCCCTCTCTCTCAATTTATTTCGCTACTTTTTAACTTTTACGGGTCTCAAATTTTTGTCCAACTTTAAGTTGGCTTTTAAAAAATGCAAACACCAAAACAAGGTTTTAAAGTTTTGAGAATAGATTTCCATTTTTATCCTCCTACTAAGGCCTCGTTCAGTTGTCAAGAAAGTATGAGAAAGGATGGGAAAATCAACTTTCCCATAACTTTTTGGGTGTTCAATTAGCAGGAAAATAATGGGACCCACAAAAATATTTTTTCCACTAAGACTCACTTTCCCTCGAAATGCATCCAGCAAAAAGGAAGGAATTATGTGTCGTGGGAAAGTTTGCTCCCACCGATTACACTTTCCTGGAAAAATCCATTATCAAGTGAACACTCACGGGAAAGTAAATTTTCCTTTCTTTTACTTCACTTCATTTCACTTTTCTCAGGATTAACTTTCTGGCATAACATTCTTGGCAAATGAACGGAGCCTAATTGGCGAAGGGAGATAGTGGCGAGTGGGTCAACTGACTCCACTTATTATTTTTGCCAACTCTTTAGGTGTAAATTTATTTTACAATTTGACCCACTAAAATTAGGAAACTTTCCCCAAAACACCTTACCAAAGATTTAAAATTCCCCCGAAAGTTTCACCAAAGTCAGAATATAAATAGTTTCGCTCAATTTCGCCCAATGCAATGACACATTATGCATATATAGTTTTTGACTTTTTTTTGTTATGAAAATTATGAAAAATTGACTTGGTAATCA
Source organism: Vaccinium myrtillus (assembly GCA_016920895.1). NCBI lineage: Eukaryota > Viridiplantae > Streptophyta > Magnoliopsida > Ericales > Ericaceae > Vaccinium > Vaccinium myrtillus. The sequence continues at coordinate 37,790,435 of CM029273.1, forward strand.
AAGGAGGATTTAGCGACCGAATGACAAATTGCTTGTGAATCGAAATATAATCTGTCATACTAGCATTTTTTTTTGCAAATTAAAGTCATATCATGAAGAAAATTGTAGATTTGGTTTCGTGTTAAAGATATATTTATATATTTATACCACTATCAACCTCAATAAAAATATTGACCCTGCTGATTAAGAAAATTGTAGATGTTTCGACTATCACCATACCCAGTTACCCACTTCTTGTCAATAAAAATTTACACCAATACTCCTTTTGGTATACTATTTGGATCACTTACACGATAAAGACTTTAAGGAACTCATAATTTGCTGGGTCAACAAAGTGTCTTGTCTTCTTTAATTGGAGTCCAACAAAATTTAACACGTAGTTACAAGAGTCCACAATGGTAGCTAAAGACACCGGGACCACTCTTTTTTTTTCCCGACGGTCCGGACCAGTTTACACGCACCTCTACTAATCCTTTTTCTGGTCCGGTCAAAGACAAGTTATCTACGCTGGAACTCAATTCACAAGAAATTACTTTCTTGCAACCGGATCTCAAGTTTCGAACTATGATCAATTGTGTAGGAAGCACCATCAACCAACAGGACTAATCCTTAACTGCATAGGGACCACTTTGATTAACATGAAATCAAGCACATATCATGTGGTTGTAAAGCAAACAAATGAATGGGAATTAAAAAAACTGAAATGGGTCCCGAAAAATTTTTGTAGTTGGTTTTCTGGGGTTGCTAGGATCACACATGAATTGGGTTTCTTAATATTTTATAGTATGTGATATATTGCTTTATGGAATCAGAAGGCAAAACTGTCCCCTGCCCTGTGCTTTTGGTGACAAAAATCTTGGATCAAAGGGTGGGTTGATAATGAAAGAGAAAGGATTTTAAAAAAATAGGTTAATGATCGTCCGAGGATGAAAAAATAATAAGGAATTTCTTGTGGATAAGCCAAACATGGAATAACAAAGATGCTTTCCTTTTTGGTGGCACTTAACATGGGAAAAAGTTATGGGGCCACTGTTTTGTTGATCTTTGCATAGTAGAAGCCTCATTTGTTAGAGGCCCGTTTAAAGAGGAGCTCTCTCAAATTGTGCTTAATTTGCCATCTTACTACCCCTTGTTTACATTTTTATCCATGCAATCTAGGGTGACGCCACACTATATCCCATTCGTGTCTTAAGTGAGACACAAGTCTCTTCTTCGAAGTGTTTCAACGGTTAGGGGTGACTGGACTAGCTTACATTCACCTTAACTAATACTTTCAGTCCAGTCAAAGTCAGGCCATCAAAGTCGAGACGGGGGAAGTCACAATAAATTATTCTTTTGTGGCTTAACCGAGAGAATCGAACCTTTGTCAATTGTGTGGAGAGCAAACCCACTGCAGGAACTTAAATGGCTAATTTTTTGGTCTTTCTGTACTAGCTCATGATTCCCCAAAGGAAATTAAAAATAAAAAATAAAAACCCATGTTTTTTTTGGGTAAGTACAAAAAACCCATGTTTCATACGAGAGATTCATTAACTTATAATTAAGGCAACAAACAAACGGAGTGCTCGCGAGCAAGTCGTTTAGGCTCGGCTCGGCTCGTAATTGATCCGAGATTGTGCTCGAGTTCTATTTTTAGGCTCGTTTAGTAAACGAGTTTGCTAAAACTCAGCTCGGCTCTCAAAAATTCGGCTCGCGAAGTAAATTTCTCTGGCTCTGCTCATTTACGAACGAGCCAAGCTCGAGCTTAAGTTTTTTGCTCGTTGGCCAAACGAGCTAAGCTCGAACACTAGAAAGCTCGGCTCGGCTCGGCTCGACTCATCCCTACTTCAAGTCTTCAACACTCCATGGTTGAAAGTTCTAGTTAAACGCAGGGTTGATCCTGAGAGGTTTGGGGTCCTAAGCTTCTTTCAATAATTGCGCCTCCTAGAATGCGTATATACATTAGTTCTTTGACATTAGGTTTGGAAATGCATTGCATTGCAGTGGTGATTTGCATGGTACATAAAGTGGGACTTTGAGGTTTGAGATCCATTCTCACCAGCAGCTGCTGTTTACATTTTTGCAAATGTTGGAAATATTTTGGAGTAAAAAATGTTGTGCCGAAACCCGAAGTAGAGAATATATCAAATCAACAAGAAAACAAGATACAAGGATTTACGTGGTTCCCCCCAAACACAGGGCTCTAGAGGTATGTCCACGGGAAAAAAGCAAGAGGATTCACTAAAAACGGGGAGAAATACACAGAGCCGGCTATACCCGTAACTCTCACTTGAAGCATCCACACAATATCTAGGGACAAATCTCTGAGGCGCGACCTACAGAGCATTAAACGTATCACACACATGAAAGAGACACACACAAACCCTAGATATCTCAAATCCTAACTCAAGACTAAACCAATGGAACAACCAAAGAAACCCTAACACACTACGGGGAACCACATGGGGGCTCCCTCAAATGGATTCACTCAAGAAGCCCAACCCCTAATAGCCCCCAAGGCTTCTATTTATAAGAAAGTATAAAAAATTAGGTCAAAACCCTCTTTAAAACACACAGCTGCACAAAATCGGGCATCGGTAGTCCGGACCAAGAATCGCTGGTCCGGACTATGGAGGCAGAATGTCCAAAAATCACACCCAATCCCCCTGGTCCGGACCAGACTTCTCTTGGTCCGGACCATAGGTCTAGCAAACGGCTTTTCGCACCAAATTTTGCGCTTTTCTTCAAACGTCTTAAATTCAAGACATATCTCCAACAAAAAATGTACATTAAAAGGCTTGAACACTACTATAAATCTTTTTGCAAAACAATGACGAACAAAATATTTATTTTATAGTTTAGAAATATGGGAACTCTACTATTGAACCGAAAATTGAGGCCCTAAGCGGTAGCTTGGTGGCTTATGACCGACTCTGGTCAAATAAGGCCTATCCCTTCTTGCAGAAATGGTTGAAATCCGTGCTACAGAAAATCACAGGGAAACTGAGGTGATGGGGGGAATCTCATTTTTTGTTGCAATGATCAAGTAGAGTTTTAAGAGGATAAATGGATAATAGCAACTTTTGTGTTGTGGTCCCAAATAGGGGCTCTCTCACTTACCATTCCACCTTGGTGTTTATAAACCAAACCCCACCCATTTTCAGCCCTGTTCCACTAGGAGCTGTTTGGCTAAGTGTCAGTGGTCCCCCTAAAACTTTAAAAGAAATGGAATTGACTTGGTGATTTGATCCCTTGGGAGAATGCATGGCTCTTGGTGTCCCAAAACCTTTTTATGGCCAGGGACAAGTTTGGCAGAAAATTTTGGGAACGCGGAGGGGTGCCACGTGACACTTTCTCGACATATCTAGGCCGTTCAACTATGTAACTGACGGTCCGGATTGAACGTGTCGTTCATGTTTTTTTTTTTTTTAAAGAGAGAGAGAAAAGAAAAGAAAAAGTGTGTTTCAAACCAGATCGTCTGATGCATTTTTGGACGGTCCGGCTGTGCCGATGGGATACCACGTCGCCCATAACCTATTTGCACCCAAAAATTTCTCGTTTGGCAACATTATTGGTCCCCCTTTCTTGTTCCATTGAAACTTCATTATTGGTCCCCCTTTCTTCTTCTCAATGTAATTTTTTTGATATGACTTGGCTATGGCATGCATTTTGTTGATCCTGCATGCATATTTTTAGGTCACTGGCTCACGGAAGGCCTTTGTTAAGGACATGTTTGGCAGAAAAAGCCAAAGCTTGAGAAGTCGTTTTCTATTTGCTACCAAGATCCTATTCCCTTCACCAGCATTAGTCCTTGTAGAGTCAGAGGACCACCCCCCCAGTTTCTCCACCATCACCAAAAAAAAAAAAAAAACAAAAAAAAACAAAAAAATTGAAATGAAAGGTGTTTTCTTCGACGCGGAGAGCTGAATTTTTTGAAATTAAGTGAACAAGACGCGAGGACAAACAACTAATTAAAGAAATGTCATCCAAGCAAGTTGTAAGTAATTGTGAAATTTTATTTGGTTAAATTCCACGGAGACCCCCTCATCTATCACGTTTTTCCACGGAGACCCTCTAACGTTTGAAAACATCCAAACACACGCCCCTCATCTATCCAAAATGTAAAAAACCCCTTACGCCGTTAACGGAATGACAAAAATAACTATAATACCCTTTAGAAATCATCCACACCCACCCCCTCACCGATGAAAATCACCCACACTCATCCCTTGTCTTTTTTTTTCTGAAGTGTGTTTACAAAAAAAATCTGTTTTCAAAAAACAAAAATTAGGTGAATGTTTTTGTTTTCAAAATTTGAGTGTGGTTGTTTTTTTTTCCGGAAATATTAATAATTTTTTTTCTAAATATGCATATTTGTTTCATTTAAAATATTGGAAACAAAACAAATAGAACTAATAAAAATGAAACAAATAAACGTATTTTTTTTTTTTGAAAATGAAACAGATAAAAACATTGAGAACAAATAAACCACTTTAAAATAAATACACTTTAATTTTTTAAAACAAAATAAATAAACCTAATAAAAATTTAAAAATAAATGGTTTCTAAATGTGTTTTTGTTTTTGTTCATCAGTATACAAGACTTAATCAAGGGCATTTTGGTCTTAAAATGTCCAAATTAATGATATTTTTCCAGCTGCAAACAGCTACATTTAACCATTTCATTTTGCGTATGATTTCGTTGAAACGTAAAACAAGATTGTCAAAGTTATTAGATTTTATTTTTCAATGATTTCGTAAGAACCTCAAGATTGCTAATTTTTAGTGACATGTATAAGAAAACTAGCATGAGTCATAATTAGAGTTAGAGCCTTCAGAGCTACCTTACATCTACGGTCTACCAGTAATATCTATCGAAAATCTTAAATTCTAACACATGAACCCATGGAAGAGCTATATAAATTTACGAGAGCGAGACCGCAGTGAAATACAAGCTCCACATATTTACCTTCAATCTCTTCAAAAAAAAAAATTTAAAAAAATTTTAGCAAAAAGGAAAACTTTTTCAAATTTTGAGCACTTGAGGTTGATTTTTTAGATTATTATTGCTATCTTATAGTATTACAGGTCACTGAGGCCAGTTTTTCTAGAGTGGGCTAAACAATTGCCTTCCTTTGCTTTTACCTATTTAGCCACAAAGGACAAGACTTAGGGCCTGTGTGTGAGGTGGTGGGTAAGCCCATGTACCTAAACATCAATAAAAGGGCAAACAAGAAAAATAGTAACATTTTGTAGCCCATTCTAAATAATATAGTTATCCCTCTCTTTAACAGCTTAAGCTTTTAGATGAGTTGGTAGTTAACAATTTAATATGGTATCAGACCAGGCAATAGATCTTGTGTTCGAACCTCACCGCCTACCCATTTATTAAATATTTGCATGTGTTTAGCACGCTTATGGATGAGAGTTTGGCTACACGTGAGGGGGGCGTGTTGAGAATATAAATAATATAGTTGCCCCTCTTTCTAACAGCTTAAGCTTTTAGATGAGTTAGTGGTTAACAATTTAATAGCATATAATATACTCCTACAGTCCTGTTTACACCCAAATTTGGCATTTTTTTTTTCCTAAAGGGCCAAAAAGTAGAAGTTTTGGACTGAATTGGGCTAAATTCACTTGAAAATTTAACTTAAGAAATAAGAGGCAGTTAGTGGAGTTATGCCATGATCTCCCAAGATAAGGCAGTTAGTGGGGTTACAGTCCTTTCTTTTCTTTTTCTTTTTTTTTTCTAAACCACCAATCCGTACCTGTTTTGGACGAATTGGGCTAAATCGGCACTTGAAAAATTAATGAGCCCCCATTAGTGGGGTTAAACTCCTCCATTATCAGTTTCCCGTGAAGAAAAGAAAGTGGGCACTCACGTGGTTCGAATTCGATCGGTAGGAAAATATGAACTGCTTGCCACTGCTATTTGAGGGCAATACTGGGACACATGGCAGCAAAGTAAGAAGTGGGGTTCAATTGGCAAGTTCCGAAACTGCTCATGGGGACACTTGGCATTTGCTGGAGTGGCGGGAAGGCTACATTTCAGGGCCTTGTCAAATACTAGAATTTTGCCTATAAATATCAGAACTCAAGATGAAGAAAGGGTTCCTCAACTATTAACCTCACGGTTCCACAGTCATCAATCTCACGGTTACCCAAAAATTCCAGCAAAGTACCCACTCACAAGATTCTAGACCGCCTAGATCTTGTTTTCTATTTCCTTGTACCCAAACTTTGTTAAACCGTTAATAAAGTTTGTTTCTTTTTCGTTACGACGTGTTCTTCTCATTTTCTCACACGGTTGGGAAATTTTAAGTCCTCGCTCGAAGGCAACCCACGAACCACATTGTGGCTTCGCCCTTTGGGTCACACGCAACCGTTCTACATACGAAGTCAGAAAAAGGCGCGCAACCCTTTTCCACGTTGGACGTCGACAAGTCCTGGCACGTCCGCGCAACAACCGCCGGCGTCATTGAGTTTTTCCCAAAAACGGAGAAACAAGTCCTAACAAAAAAACTTAGATCCATCAAACTAGGAAAATATAAAGGATTTTTTTTTTAGTTGAACAAATGCAAACTTGTTTTTAAAAATTAAAAGAACTCGTTGATATGTTGTGTCTTACGGGAGAAAAGTAAAAAAATTCTTAGGCCTCCTTTGGGTGAATTGAAAAAACTGGTTTTTTGGTGGTTTTTTGGTTTTTTTGGTTTTGTCCTTATTCAATTTTTTTTTGCATTTGTTAGTTTTCGGTCGATTTGTTGTGGTTTCTTGGCTCCTCTCTACGAGAGAAATCTAAAAAGTATAAAATTATTAGTCAAACTTAAAATTTTGTGAATAAAGACGAAAAATAAACCAAAATGGTTTTTTTACCCAAAGGATAGGACCAAAATGAGTATATTTTAGTTCTTATTTTTCCATCTTAACAATCTTTTTCGGAATGGAGGAGTAACTTAACAAAGCACATGTAATCAAAGATTAATCATATATAATAGGCCAAAAAATACATGTATCGATGGAGGTTGAGACATTGAGGTGGCCTATTTCTTCCTCTGCTTTCCATACATTACTTAACCAAAGTATATATGGAAATGTCAATTATTTCCTAGTGGCAAGACCAAGCCTTGTAAGCCCATGAGGCCCAAGAAAAGTGAAGGTTGCAGCCCACCAAAAAAGCTTAAAATCTTGTAATTGGGCTCAACTTTTATCATCGAAAGTCGAAACTACTCCTCCAACGGCCCAAATTCCCAGTGTTCAGAAAACAAAAAAGAGAACTACCGTTGGGCCTAAATTTGAAGAAAAAGCGGCTTTTCGAGGGCCATTACATGAACGAAATAGACGAAAGCACAATAATGCAAACATGGTTTAAGAAAACTTTAAACAATTTTCAATAATTGATTTTTTTCAATTGAAGCTTAAGACCCAAACATGGTTTAATAAACAATCAAAATCTTCCTTTACCACACAAGAACTTTTCAATATGTGGCTTCCAACGGGAAAGTTTGGGGTTCGAGTATATTGAGAGACGTTGAACTCTTTTTACTTATAACCCACTAATTCCTCTGTAACCGCAATGATATATGCAATGTTGCGGAAAAATATTACCGAAAGCTTTTCAAGATCCTCCTTACCATCTCTTTATTCTCTCTTTATTACAAACGTAGCACAAACACTCTCATTTATATTTTCATCAATCCAAACACGACCTAAACCCTTAAGAAAGGAAAAAGATCCGTGCGGCCCAAGCGTCCATTTGCAAAGAATAACTCAAGATTCAAGGCATCTTTCGACTTTCATGTTGGAATTTGGATACCTCATCTTGAGGTATCGGACTATAATCCCCTACAACCCAACCTCCTCTAACCCTTTTTTAAGGAGAAGTTTTTCGGTACCGAGTAGGTATCACATGACGTGGTATCGTTGGACCAATCTCTCAAACACTACTCCTGTTGTAAAATATATTATGCACATTTCTCACAAATACTCTATCAGATTCAAAATACATTCTGACCATAATCGAAAAAGCCAAAAAATCGAAAATCAGCTTCCAAACACCGCTTTAATTGCTAATTTTTTTAATTATCTATAACAAATGCTCTCTCACTCAATTCATTTGCAACCACAAACACAGCTCCTCAATGGATTTAATGTCTTTAACACTTTTGAGGGCTCCAATCGAGCTCATTATGATGATCGTAGTCTTTCATTTTTTTTGAACTCGTCAAGAGCAATTAATCACACTTGGTCGCAAACTAAGTGTCTTGATATAAATGGGTTTAATTCAGCACAACAAATATATTTTCCAAGACAAATGGGTTAAAATCATTGCATTGATTGACAGATCTAGTTCATAAATATCACATTTGACATGATTGATGTTCTCGATAAGATTAAAAAAAATAAAAGTGAACCAGAAAATGCCTGCGAATGATACAATGGCACCGTCCGAGACCAGTGAGTAGATAAAAAGAAGTTCGGAAATTAGACCACCCCGCACCGCACTACACAAAATAATTCCTATTTCACCCCTCCACCTCTGTGGACAACGGGATCCAATTTTTTAGATTTAAACGATTTGTAAATTTATTCTAACTTTACTAAAGTTCTCTATAAAATTTCAGGCCAATTGGACTTCATTTAGTCATCCGATTAGAGCAATTTTTCAATGCCAAGTCAGTACCACATGGTACTCGTGCGCGATCTGGACCATCCATTTTGGTTTTGAATGATCTGAATTATGGAGAGAAAAGTAGGAGAGAGAAAGGGGAGAGAGAGAAGAGGAGAAAGAGTTTCCTTGTTGGCCGTCCAATACATTTTTGGAAGGTCCGGATGCAACGTTCGGCAACGTGGTACCCATTCGCTACCCAATAATTTTTCCGGCTTTCGCCTCTGTGCACAACTGCACATCCTATACTTCCAAAAAAGAGAAAAAAACATATGCATACCCATTCGGTTTTGTATATTGAAAGGTCGGTGAACCAGATCGGACGATGGCTGGAGGTAACAGGAAGAGGAGCCGAAAACCACCACCCTCTTCCGGCGGTCGAGCTCTCTTTGTCCACGGCGGTGACTTGGCCGACTGGTCCCAAAAATCCCCATCTCCCAAAGGTACATATTTGCACATACATATCTTGTATTGGAAATTCTCATGATATACTTCAGGCAAGCCCAATACTGTCAGATTCAGGCTCGGCTCAGTTAAGCTTTCGCTAGCCTAATCTAGCTAGTGTCAGATTCATGCTCGGCTCTTTTATTAAACGAGCCTAAAAATGGAGGTTCACTAGCCAGATTGGTTGTTTATTGGGTGTCTGATTGTTCTGTATTGTGGTTGTTTGATTTGCAGTGCGAAACCCTAACCCTAATTCTGAAAATGGAAGAACTAAGTCGGTGTCTCGACCTGGGAATACTGATCGGGGGAAAGGTCAAGTTTGGGCCAGAATTGAGTCTGAGAAACCTAGGGGAAGTGCTTTTGGTTATGTTTATCCAGCTGTTGATTATCAGGTATGGTCTGATTTAAAGTCAAATTTGGATCCTTTTTTTTGTGTGTGTGTGTGTTGATGAATGTGTATTTGTTGGTATATCTATGGGTAGAGTAAAGTTTTTGTGCTAGGGTTACGGTTAGAGCGGCTGATTGGGGATTTTGTTTGAGTGGAAATGATATTTCATTTGCCTTCAAAGTTTGGTGTTTTTACTTACATAAAAGAAGGTTTCTCGATGAGGGTTCTTGTTGATTCCTTTTGAATGCTGATGTAAAGATAAAATTTGGTTTGTCCGAACAAGATTTTTCTGTAGCAGTAGATATGTATGTGCTGATTTTAGTGGTTTTGGGAAAAAGATGAGCTATGCCCAAGATCAGTGAAGCTATTTTGAATGTTCAATCTGAGAAACCTAGGGGAAGTGCATTTGGTAATGCATATCCCGCTGTTGATTATCAGGTACTTTTGTTGATTGTAAGTCACAATTGGATCCTTTGATGTTTTCGATGTGTTTCTAGATTTGTATATGTTGATTTGTCGGTGGTTAGAACGAAGTTTTGAGATAGGGTAAAGGTTAGAGCAGCTGAATTTTGGGGATTTTCTTTTACTGGAAATGGTTGTGATTTGCCTTCAAAGTTGGTGTTTTTCACTTGAACAAGAGATGTTTTATTGATGGGGCTTTCTAGTTGATTTCCGTGTGAAAACTGATTTACGGATAAAATTTTGTTTTCTAAACAAGATTTTTCTGTGTTAGTAGATATGTATATGTTGGTTTTGAGTGGTTTTGGAAGTCCAAGATCGGAGAATCTATTCTGAATGTTCAATTTTTCAATTTTATTCCGATGGTTTCTTCTTCCGTTATTTTATCTTTCTTATTCATGTATCTTTTCTTCTTGGGTCTATTAATGCGAAAGAAATATTTTGAAATGAGTTGTCTAGTCGTAGGAGAGAAGCAAATGCAAATGTATGATATAGAGGAGTTGTATAACAGAAAAAGCAGTTTATTACCTATACACATCAATTTATATTCGCTTTTGATTGTTGGGTTAAGTAATCGTGGGTAAGTTCTCAATATTTTTGTCGAATTAGAGTTTTTTTTTTATAGTTAAACAAGGTTTTGTTTAACTATAAGAGTTTGACTTGTTCAACATAATCCCTTCTTTTTTTCCCCAGGAAGGCTCACTTGCAAATGAGGGTAAAAATGTGGAAAACAATTTGGATAAGTTAGAATTGACTTATGACTACCATCCTTCTTTTGCAATGGATGATAGCTCTCATAGAGGTCTGGGCTTTTGTGCTGAAGCAGAAGCAACTCCTACTGGTATTGGATCTTCGTTACAAATGGAAGACAAAGTAGGCTCTTCTTTTGATTCATCATCTTCTGAGGAGGAAATGGTTGGCGAGTTGGATTATACACCCGGTTTAAATCCTGAAGTGGTTGATGATTTTCAGGCAGATACCTCATCTCCAGAGGAAAATTCAGGGTTTTTGTCTATTGGAGGCATGAAAGTGTATACACAAGACATTTCGGACGTGGAAAATGGTGAGGATGATGTCGAAGAGTTGAGTGATGAGGAAAGCTTAGAAAGTTCTGCTTCAGGAGAATCCACAAAAACATCTGAGAGTGATTCAGAGGACACATGTGAGAGTGATTCAGATATTGATGAAGAGGTTGCAAAAGACTACTTTGAAGGAATTGGTGGGACTGACAAAGTTGTGGACATCAAGCAATTCGTAGGGCTGCGGTTTGATGTTTCTGATGATGATGATGCTTTGGCTGGTAGTTATAATGAGACTTTGAAAAAGTTGGGTGGGATTGCTCTACAGGATGCATCAAGGGAGTATGGCATGAAGAAGTCGCAGTCTAGAAGAAAGTACCATGGAGAGACTTCAAGACCTAAAACCGATGCAGATGATTGGTCATCTGTTATGGATGATATTATGTTTGTCAAGGATCCTAGAAACATTTATGGGAGGAAGAAACACGTAGCTCGATTTCCTCAGTCTTGGCCTTCTGAGGCTCAAAAAAGTAAAAATTTCAGGAATTTTCCAGGTAAAGAAGATCATTTACTTACATACTTTTGGTGGTTGCATTCATAGTCCTATTTTGTTGAATCGTATTTTGTTTAGTGTCTGCTTAAGTGCTGGGTTTGGGTTAAGGGTAATGGTAAATGTAAATCATGTGAAATCTGTTGTTTAGTTGAAGATATTGGACCTCTGTGGCTCCTTCATAATCAAATTCTTAGTTTCTAATTACGTTTTGACCTCCAAGAGTTTAAGAGGTCAAGGGTGCTAAGACGCTTGGCTCAAGTTGAAGATGAACTTGTATCTTATTTTTTCAACACTCTTAACTTGCATAAATGTATACCATCGTTTTCTCATACATGGTAGTTCATTAAATCTTTAGATTTTACTAGTTTAGAGTTTTTAGACGATCACATGGTTCAAGATGGAATCACGACCAATATGGAGTCCATCGTTCATTTTGACTATTCTACACCGGACATGAATTAAGACTAATGTTTAAGAGGCACAGCCACCAAGTATGCTTTAATATGTTTTCAGAATCTTGAAACTCGATTCTCTTTTTTGTTAAAAAACCTATAATTTACTTGGGGGAAAAACATGAATGAAGACGGTGTAAACTGTTGTTGTAGTCCTAAAGTAAATGTATTTTGATGCTGGAGATTTCTAGTTTCATTTCTTATTTTATTGTGGTCAATCTCTATGTCACCTCCTCATAGATTAACCACATGCCTTTAAAACAACAGAATAAACTCTACCTTTCTTGAGCTGTACCACATATGCTTTAGTGCACTGTTTCAGGTGAAAAAAAGAAGCATCGCAAAGAAATGATTGCTTTGAAGCGGCGTGAGAGAATGATTGGCCGTGGTGTCGATCTTGAGCAGATCAGTTCGGTAAGAAGTAATCAAGTTTCAGGATTGAAAGATTAGTTCAGAACTTTGTTAACTTGCTAATGTTTATAAGCAAACGGTGTAATTAGGATTGATCTCCCATGGATCCTCTTATTGATTGATATTTAATTCCTGATGTTTTTTTGGGGGTTAAATGTGAAAACAACTTCGGTATGCTTTCATTATGTGATTATTCTGCTTCAACATTTTTCTGAATTGTCAGACTCAGTATATTGTCGGCAGATAAGGATACATAAAAATATTTGAATAAGTAACACTAGATTCTGTATCTTAGAATGCTGTTTCTGTTGCGAGTTGTGTCTATTAATGTCAATTAGTTTTTAGTAGATTTCATGAGCATTTAAATTACAAGATTTTCCATTCTTTTTTTTTTTTTTTTTTTTTTGGATCGGCAAGATTTTCCCTTCACTCACTTGAATATAATTGTTGAGTTTTTATATGCTTCAACGGTATTGTAGATTATGTGGCTTGTGCAATCAACTATGTGTTAAGCTTTGATCATCGTGAACTTGGTCCTAATTATTTATTTACTTTTGTGCTCACAATGAGAACCTTTTTTTTAGTCAATTTTAAGTCAATTCGTTGTTTGATTAAGTGGATTCCCGTAGTTCCTAATTTTTAGATTTTCATGTAACCTTGAGTTATCAAATTGTTAAGCTTCAGTGAGTTCTCCTCTATTTGTGCTTCTGAATTGCAGACGTTAGAACAAATGGTTTGTGGTGGAGTAGATATGTTATCATTTCAACCAATGCACTCCCGCGATTGTTCACAGGTATGGTTCGGGCTAATCATGGCGCTCTGCACCATATGCTGTTTTTGTTAAATTTTTTTGGTCGGCTTCCCATTTCCCACTTCACTAATACTGAAAAAGCAAATAATTGCTCCAAGTGTAGTTTATTTAATACTTGCTCCACGATTAGTTCACGTATCAAGGGAAAAGAAAAAAGGAGAAGAAGGGCTGACTTTGGAGATTGTGGTTAACCGAGTCTAATGTTTCACTGTGCTATGGTTTAGGTAACTATCTCTAATAGCAGGCATGAGACATCTTATTTGGATTGACACTGCTCAGCCATCAATGAATCCATTGCATTTTCGTTTTGTCACCCTTATTTATGGAACATAGCCTGCAGGGTTTGCCATTTTGCCTAATCATCAGACATGAGATATCTTATTTGGATTGACACTGTTCCGCCATCTATGAATCCGTTGCATTTCGTTTTGTCACCCTTAGTAGTGGGAACATAGCCTGCAGGGTTTGCCATTTTGCCTAATCGTGGTTTAGTTTTTGGAGGAAGTTCACAATCTATTTGGTTTTATACAACATACTAACATATTCCGAGTTACTTTCTCGGCCCACCTTTCTACATTCAATTTTGTTTTCTTTTTGGTGGAAGTTGACTATCTTTTTAATTTTATATACATTCTAACATATTCGTAGTTACTACATTTCTACATTCAATTTTGTTCTTTAGATCAGCATGATAGAGAGCCCAATGTTCAGTGAAGTTTGAGGGTACTTGGGTGTGCATTGGACCTATATCATGTGTAAAATTCTTCTGCTGAATGCTGATCCAGCTCGTTTTGTCTATATTTAGGTGCAAAGGGTAGCAGCAATTTATCGCTTGCAGAGTTCTTGCCAAGGTTCTGGTAAGAAAAGGTAAATAGAATGTCCTCTCCAGCGTCTCTGCAATAAAGATAAATTGTATATTCTTTTACCGCATTATCCGGTTCCTCTGTTTATTTTCACTGTACACTTTTTGTTTGGGGATCCTCCCTGAGCTCCATGGTAGCAATAATAGACTATGCACTTTTTTTTTCTATACTTTGCAATTGGTTCCAACTTCGAAACATTATAGTTTTTCACCAGACTGACCTATTTTTCAGATTCGTAACGGTGACCCGAACTCGGAACACGTGTATGCCATCTTCCAGTGATAAGCTTCACCTGGAGAAGGTAGGATTGTATAACATTTGTAGCATTTATTCATTTACTGCATTGTCTGAAGACTTAAAATTGGCTTGCATTCTCTCTTCATTCTATTACCATCTTTCTCAACCTAAGATGTTACTGGCGTACGAATTTTCAGCTTGTTGGAGCTGGTGACGAGGATGCTGATTTTACAGTAAACAATGTGAAGTCAGTGAAGAGAGATCAAAACAGAGCTAAAAAAGCTGCCAAGGGAAGTGGTTTGGGCCCGTTAGAAAAATCCCAATCTGCCCCAAGCAAGTCGCTGAAGCACTCGGCCAATTTCCGTGGCAGCAGTGAAGCAAGCAGGAATAGGAGGAGTGGGAAAACGGTCTCATATGCCACACAACCAGTTTCTTTCGTATCGAGTGGAATCCTGCAATCTGATAGTGTTGAGATAAATGCCGTTGCTTCAAATGAGACAAACAACATTTCCCCAGAGAACAAAGGTGGGGCCAGTTCATCTAGTTACGGTGCCTTTGAAATGCACACTACTGGTTTTGGATCGAAGATGCTTGCGAAAATGGGTTTCACAGAAGGTAGTGGGCTGGGAAAGGATGGTCAAGGTATGGCGGAGCCTATTGAAGTGATCCAACGGCCCAAGTCGCTCGGCCTAGGTGCAGAATCCTCTGAACCCAATACTAACTTGTCAAAGACCGAATCTAAGAGATATGGGAAGAATGACCCCATTGAGGCAACTCGACGGCCCAGGTCAGTTGGCTTTGTCGCCAAATCCTCGGAAACCAGTGCTAACTTGTCAAAGACTAAACCTAAGCCTCAGAGAGTTGGAGCTTTTGAAAAGCATACCAAGGGTTTCGGATCGAAAATGATGGCCAAGATGGGTTTTGTGGAAGGGATGGGCCTGGGAAGAGATTCACAAGGTATTGTTAATCCATTGTCTGCAGTTAAGCTTCCAAAATCTAGAGGATTGGGCGCTTAAGGTTAGCCATTTATCTCACTTGCACAGGAAAAGAATAATCTCCTTGCTTTTATGTGATTTTAGTAAAATATGGATGCAGTTTATTTATATGTACCCTAATTTGTAATTTAAGCTAAACTATGCGACACTAATGCATTATTGGCATTGTTGTGCTTCAATGGTACTTGTACTCTCTACTTTTGCTGCTCTTTTATTTCTCACTATCTTTATGGTTTTTCCCGATGTATCGGAACGGACTATCTTTAGGCTGTGTTTGGATTACGGATTCACGTGAAGGATTTGTAAAAGGAAAATCAAGGACAAAGAAAAGACAGTGTGAATTTCTGGTGGGAAACCCTCATTTTTTTAACTTCACAAATCCCTTTGTGAATCCATGATCTAAATACAGCCTTGGGGTGTTCTGTAGTTGAATTAGCATCACATTTCTTTCTTCTGTATTTGGCTCTTAATTTTTTGCCCTTTCCAGCAGGATGGAGTACTTCTGCCTCTCTCTTTTTTCTCACTTTCCTTAGTGATGGGGTATTTTAGTTTGACCTTTTGATTGTTAACCAAAAGAGAAGCTTAAAAGTTAGACGAAACCCTTTTTTTTTCCCCCAAATAAATGTTAACCATGCATGTGGTCTGCATATGCATGGATAGTATTGGATACCATTGATAGGAGGAGATTGGAAGTACTGCAATATTGGGTCTACATGCATGAAAATAGAGGTTATTGTCTTTGGTTTACACCTATTAGTCTTTTGCTACATTTTTATGACCTAGCGACGAAAATGATAGATACATACCACCGACCACGCTCCTCTCACATATGTGTGAGCCTAATACGTATGTGAGAGGGGTGCAATTGGTGGGTGTATGTAGCATTCCCCGAGAATGCAAGATCAATTGGTGCGGTGTCTGTTTTTTTATTTTATTTTAATACTTGCTATTGTTTTTATATGTAACATAAGCAAATAAGCTACTATTCTTTTGTTTGGTTGTCCCCCAGCTTTATTTGCTTATTGCTATAGGTGATTAAAAATATAAACAAATTAGTGAATAAGATAGATTACCAAACATTCCCTTTTTTGTCCTTGATAACACTCTGATGATTGAGACCCATTCATATTTTAGAGTTCATCGAGATATTGATCATGACAATATTTATGTTGGTCGGAATCAATCTACACATTATTGTATTCAAACAAGTTTATTTAAAAATAACTGGGTTTCAATTCATTTTTTTGATTTTTTTTTTATGCTTGAGCTCAAGGACAGAGTTATCCGGTGAATAGACTACTTGTCACATGAGTGTTACAGCGAAAGAAATATGAGTGGATTTTCAGTCAATGTAATTTTTGACGTTATTATTATCTCAATTTAATAAGAGCACAATTTCTATCCTCAAAATAGCCGGACAAGACTTACAAAATGCCGTAACACGACCTTTGAAATCTGAATTAGATTATGTAGAGTATCCATTGATAAATTAGACCGATTTTTTTTTTTTTTTTTCCGGAACAAGACTTCACGACCTTTGAAGTCACCCACCCCGGATCCATTATTAATCTGGTAGGTGTTGTGCGTCATGTTGTGCAGTAGAACACTAAAACTACGTTGTTTTGCTCATTTTCTTAGTATATCCAAGGGCCCTGTTTGGAGAGTTAAGTGTGGGGTTTTATTTAGGGCTTCAATTTTAGGGGATTTAGGCTCTTTGGTGTAGGGTATAGTAGGTTTAGGCACTTGGATTTATGTACTTTGGGTTTAGGCACTTTGGATTTAGACACTTTGTAATGGTTTTTTCTTCCTCCAAACAAGGCCCTTGGAAGCTTTGGAAGTATGCACAAAAATCAAGCAAAATGACTTAGTTTTTCCGCACAACACCTACCGCATAGCACCCGCCCCGGACCCCTGAGTTATATAGATCCATCGATAAATTAGACTCTCTAAGTTTTTTTTTTTTTGGGATATTCTAAGTACCCCGAAAACTACTCCGAAAGTGAAATCAATGATATAGATAAACTAGCGTATGTCTGTGCCTGAAGGCTCGAACAATTAGTGTGCACTCGAAGTATTTTTTCAGGATACGTTATTTTTTCTTGGAACAAGACTTCTCTTCTTAAGGTTACTATAATGTTTCTTTATGGCATCTGGTAAGCTCTCTTCATCGGGGGCCGTCCGGTGTCCCTTTCAAGATTCCATCGAATTTCTTTTTCTATGGTTAATTATGAGTTTAATTCTAAAAAAATAGGAGTAGTTAATTTTTGTGTTTGTGTTAATAAAAGAGATGTGATCAGGTGTACTCTTACCCACGTTGCACTCTATGTCTCATAAGTTGTTGGAGGATCTCAAGATCCAACGGCAACGGATGGTTCCCTCGTTGGAACTGGGGTCTTCGTAGTGCCCAAAGGCACTTCTGTTCTGTAGCGCTCAATTTGAGCCATTCGTTCAATAGCCATCGGTGAAGCCAAGAATCAAACTTTAGGGATCAGATTGGGAAAGGTAAATTTGCTAAACAGTCATTCAACTTTTCAAAAAATGATTTTGGTAAATTAAAATAGTGAACTTGAGATATTGTTTTGGTGAAATGGTCTATGTTAATAAAGAATATTTTTTTCCGCTTGAAGCCTTGAACACTTTCTACAAAAATCAAAGCAAGTTCTGTTTCTCACATTCATCAAGACTAATTGCAATTTTTGTTGAGCATTTTCACTCATATATATAAATATATTATTTGTACTTATAAATTTTACATAAGAGCATCTCCAGCCCTATACCCTTTTTTTTCCTCAAATTTGAGTAAAAATTTGAGTAAAAGCTCCATTTGATACCACCATCTCCAGTCCTTGACTCAGATTTTGAACCTCTACCACCACCTGCCGCCAGCCGCCGCCGTCCGCCGCCGCAACTCTTGAAAAATCAGATCGACTTGACGACGACACCCACCATCTCTTGACGACGACAACCAGTTGACGACGACAACAGCTCCTTGACGACGACGACGACCACCACTTGAAGACGACGACCACCACCTCTCCTCCAGATCTGGACAACGACGACCACCACTCTTTGAAAAATCAACTCTCTCTTGACGACGACGACGACGACGACGGCGGCGGCGACGACGACGACGACGGTGGTGGAAGGTGGTCTGACGACGACGACGAAGACGAGGACGGTGGTGGAAGGTGGTCCGACGGTGGTGGAAATTTGGTTCAAACCCTTTTTTCTCCCCAAATTTGAGGAAAAATTTGAGTAAAACTTGATTTGGTATGGGTTTGGTTCAAAGAGTGGAGTGAGGTTTTGGGGGTTTTTACTCAGATTTTGGTTTTGGGTTTGGGTTTGAGTCTGGGCTGGAGATGCTCTAACATGTATATGAATATGCGTGGTTGAAATAAAGATATTCTACCATATCAAGTACCACCTTTGCTATAAATAAGAAAGATATCAATATTTGATAAAAGGAAAATGTGATTAAAAAAATACTAGAACTACAGTACTATATTAAAATCGAAAAACATTGGGTGTAGAATTTGGGTAAAGAAAATGTACAAATTTGTTTATTTGAGCCCATTCCGGATCTCACACGAATGATCAGAGCCGTTTATGTTTTTCAAAATAATGTTTAGTTGAATGCTTACAAAAAATCAGCTCAATCGGATATCGGCAAATGTTACATCCGTTTATCCAGTTTTTGGTTTAGAGTAAAAAATTGGATAAAACTAATGGAGTATTTATTGATATCGGATTGAGCTGATTTTTTATGAGGTAGATATAAATATTATTTTGAAGAACATTAACAGCTTCGATAATCCATGTGAGGCTTGGAATGGTCACAAGCCAACTGATTTTTACATTTTCTCTGTACAAAAGTTTATTTACGCCTAGTACTATCCTACATTAAAATAGACATCAGAATTGACGAGAAACCTATTGGGTGCCTCAGAGCCATGTGAATACACGTGATAGCAGAGTATCATTTTCCCCGAATGTATATTACCAGAAACAGAGCACCGACAACCGACGACTCCCGTGTCTTCTATCTCACTTCTCTCTCCATCCCTTTACTATAGCCTCTAGATTCGCAGCGCTTTGCGTTGCCGTTACAGCACACATCTCACTGCACGAGGTTCTCTCTCTCAATGCTCTCAATCTGTTCTTTGGTAAAGGTTAGATCTATATTTCGTTTTGCTACCATTTCTCTTTGATTCTCTTTCTATCTTGTTTGTGATTACGGTATATATTTTGATTCCTAAATTTCTGGGCTTTGTAGTTTGATTGCGCTGAAACTCAATAACCCGCATTAGAACTGTATTGGGTATATCAGATCTGATACAAAGATTTGTGGAAATGGAATTGTTTGATAAATTCAAGATCTGGGTTTTGTTCATTTGTTTGATATCTCAATTGGGTCATGGTTTTTATCTCCCTGGTAGTTACCCTCACAAATATGGCATTACGGATGTCTTGTCTGTGAAGGTGAATTCACTGACTTCAATTGAGACCGAAATACCCTTTAGCTATTACAGTTTGCCCTTCTGTGAGCCCCAGGAGGGTGTTAAGGACAGTGCTGAAAACCTCGGTGAGCTCCTCATGGGTGATAGGATTGAGAATTCACCTTATCGGTTTAAGATGTACACCAATGAGTCACAGATCTTTCTGTGTAAAACCAGTCCGTTATCAGCCGACAAGTTTAAGATCTTGAAGAAGAGGATTGATGACATGTATCAAGTCAATTTGATTCTTGACAATTTGCCCGCTATTAGGTTTACCAAGAAAGATGGTTATTTAATGCGTTGGACGGGTTACCCTGTGGGAGTTAAGGTTCAAGATTTGTATTACGTGTTTAACCATTTGAAACTCACTGTTCTTGTTCACAAGTATGAGGAGACCAATGTGGCCCGCGTGATGGGTACAGGGGATGCCGCGGAGATGATCCCAACCGTTGGGAACACTGGATCGGAGGTCCCGGGTTATATGGTAGTTGGGTTTGAGGTGGTCCCTTGTAGTTTCAGACACAATGCAGAATCTCTGAAAAATTTGGGGAAAATGTACGATAGATACCCCTCTGCAATTGAGTGTGATCCAGGCGCTGTGGATATGTCTATTAAGGAAGGTGAGCCTATAGCCTTTACTTATGATGTCACATTTGTGGAGAGTGATATCAAATGGCCATCAAGATGGGATGCTTATCTGAAAATGGAAGGAGCAAAGGTCCACTGGTTCTCGATTCTTAACTCTCTTATGGTGATTACCTTCTTGGCTGGAATTGTCCTTGTGATCTTCCTAAGGACGGTTAGGCGTGACTTGACCCGTTATGAGGAGATCGATAAGGAGGCTCAAGCCCAAATGAATGAGGAGTTATCCGGGTGGAAGCTTGTTGTGGGTGATGTTTTCCGCTCTCCAACCAATCCGTCACTTCTATGCGTAATGGTTGGAAATGGGGTGCAGATTCTTGGGATGGCTGTTGTGACAATACTGTTTGCAGCCCTTGGATTCATGTCGCCAGCTTCTCGTGGGACCCTGCTCACAGGTATGTTGTTTGTCTACATGTTTCTTGGAATTGCAGCGGGTTATGTCGCTGTTCGCCTTTGGAGGACAATTGGGTGTGGTGACAAGAAAGGATGGGCTTCAGTTTCTTGGAAAGCCGCTTGTTTCTTCCCTGGTATTGCTTTCCTCATTCTAACCACTTTGAATTTCTTGCTGTGGCATAGTAACAGCACTGGTGCCATTCCTTTCTCTCTCTTTGTCATTCTCATTTTGTTGTGGTTTTGCATCTCGGTTCCCCTTACCTTAGTTGGTGGGTACTTTGGTGCAAAGGCACCTCATATTGAGTTCCCAGTTCGAACCAACCAGATCCCTAGAGAAATCCCACCTCAAAAATACCCATCTTGGCTTTTAGTACTTGGGGCCGGAACTCTTCCATTTGGGACACTTTTCATTGAGCTGTTCTTCATCATGTCCAGTATTTGGATGGGCCGCGTCTACTACGTTTTTGGATTTCTATTTGTCGTTTTGATCCTTCTTGTGGTGGTTTGTGCGGAGGTTTCTCTTGTTCTGACCTATATGCATATTTGTGTGGAGGACTGGAAATGGTGGTGGAAGTCTTTCTTTGCTTCTGGTTCAGTTGCCATATATATCTTCCTATATTCAGTAAACTATCTCGTATTCGATCTGAAGAGTTTGAGTGGACCCGTTTCTGCCACTCTCTACCTGGGGTATTCACTTTTCATGGTTACAGCAATTATGCTCGCAACTGGAACAGTTGGTTTCCTTTCTTCGTTCTGGTTCGTGCATTACTTGTTCTCCTCGGTGAAGCTGGATTAGAAGAAGAGCAGCAAGCAGGTTGATACATAGTTGTGGGAATGATCGTGCGAGTCTTTTTTTTTGCTAGGAAACTTGTCTAAGACAATAAGAATAATCTTGTTCAATTTTGCTGCTTCATTTTTAGTTGCTTAATACCAATATGTAGTTGTGCTCCAACAGAGAGCAAGTATTTTTTCCTAATGGCAGATGTGATTGAGTTTTTAAACATCTCTGTGTTATCTATATGGATTGGTATGACAATGGTTTTCTTTGGCCAAGTGATTGGTGTCCGAATAATGATTTGCCTGAATTTATTCTGATCTGTGGGATTGTACTGGCTTCAATTGCTTTCCTCCAGGTTATTTTCATTGTGTTTGCTTGCGTATGAAGCCCGAATATTTAACATCAGTAGCTACGTGATTAGCCTAGAGCAATTACATTGGACACGCGTGAATGATATTCTAGGGTACTGATTCGGCCAAGAAATACCTTGTTTTGGTATTTCAAAAATCCTAGATTGCCTAGGTTTAGAGATTTGCTATGTTTTAATTAATGTTTTGTAAAAAACATCCCACCAATCAAAAACTTAATCAATCACACGAAAGCAACCAAACATATGGACACTTGATATACGTGGAAAACCCCTAAATAGGGAAAAAAAAAAAACCCACAGGAATGAATAAAAAACACTATATTCAATGTGTAGTTACCCTACGATTAGAATCCTCACAATCGAGCCTAGATGTACTTGTCGAATCCACGTTCACCACACCCAATGTTTTGATTGCCGTTGCGTTGAATCTATAAGTCTTTCATTTGCCTCCCGAAATCCTCCGAAGGACTTTATACTGCCTAGGAATCCTATGTATGTCTTCTCTCAAAGTTGTAGTTGTGTAATTGTTGGCAATGAAACACTTGGAGATCTATTAACTCTTCAAGAAACAAAGATCATATTTGTACTCCAAGCACAATAGAAGAAATACTCTCCAATAACCCTAGATATGATTTTGTCTTTTTTGCCTTCGGGAGAGGAGAACGGCGCCTCAAATAAGTCTGACCCAATTGACACGTATTTATAACTGCTGAAATCTATCCAAGTTGCTCGAGCACATTGTTGAAAATACGTAGATAACGCACTTCATATCGAAACCCATGACTTACCTTAAAACTCGATATCTCGATATAAAATAATTGATTTCCTTTCACTTCCTAAACAAACATTCTAAAAATAAAAAGAAATATAAATTACAACTCGGCAAATTAGGACACATTAAATGTGTGTTTTGTCAATGAAATAGCCAACACGAGGAGCTCGGGTTTTTGGAGCTTACAGTATTGATTCGTTCGATCTTTTCTTTTTTACTTTCCCTAAACAAATTGCTAGTACTTTCTTTTCCCGCATTGCATATGGGAGCATTTCTTATCATTGCAAGTGACAAAGGGTATTCAATATAATGGCTGCCGGGACCAGGTCGCAAGATTCTGGACGAATTGAAGAAGCCATTCTGGGTTTGGAAAGTGCTGAATGAGGTCAAGAATTTTGTTGCTGTGCTCAATTTGAAGTTAAGAGCATCGCTTATACGGTGTTTATTTCTGACATATGTCTCCAACTTGCATTTGTATCTTCTGGATAGACGAGAAAGGAAGTATAAGCAAATTTATGCGAGAAGTGTGACCGGTTTTCTTTTCCCACCGGTCCGACCGTTGTGTCTATAGATAAAATGGCCAATTACCCTTAAATTTCATCATCAAACTATGCGACGGTGCACTTGAACTTAGTTTTTTCCAAATGTATCAACTTCAGAACTGGAGCAGCTATTTGCATTTAAGCTCGAAAGCATGTTTAGGAACCACGGGTTTCGCCTTATTAGGAAAGCGGGGCTGTAGAACACGCTTGACATGCTTGTTCTTGAAATCCTAAAGGCCCGGAATTAGGCGTATTTTGTTTGCTTGACACTCACCGTCTCACACTTCTATCGTTCTCTTCCCTTCCTTTCAATGCAATAATCATTTATAACCCCTCACATATGGGTCCCGTTTAAGTATAGATCCCATCCATGTGAGAATGGTGTTTCAATTAACCGTTGCATTAAAAATTCTCACCCACTAGGCCTCAGAAATTGCAGTCATCCGATCAATGCTTCTTTGCATCCGAAGATTTAGTACTACTAATTAAGGTTCATTTTCTAGCGCAGGTACCATGTAGGGAACAAAAAAATGTTTATTCAATTGGAGAATTGGATTAATTTAGCGAATGGGAATTTTACATAGCAAAGGAACAGAAGAAATGACTCCGAGCTATGTCTTATTTCACTCAAGGTCTCATATTTATCTATTAGTGTTAATTTAATTCGTAATTGTTCATTTCTAATTGTTCCAATGGAGTTGACCCTTGATTTTTTTCTCCGGTTTATAGCAACATTAGACCAAATAAATATTAAGAGTTTTGGACCAAGGCAAAAACATTTTGCAAGCAATCTCTCATGAATTTGTTTTAATGAAAAGAGTTAAAAGAAAAAAAGTAATCAAAGGAGTTTGGAAGTAATGATGTGAGATGCAATCACGCATTCATGTTATGCTTTATTAACTGTGATATCAGAATTCTGGAATTTTAGCTCTTTTGAACGACATCAGAATTCTGATAAGTGTGACCGGTAGCATTGAGTGTTTGTGGTGATATATTGAGTGTTTATCTATTAGTGTCTGCTTCTTTTGAATATGGTTTTGAGTTTCTATTGGGTTATTTTGTGTTATAGTACCTTAATAATTAGGTTGATATAATTAAGTTAATTGATTGTGGAGTTTTTTTTATAAGTAAAAAAAAAACTCATGATCTTGTGATTATCACAATATAATTAAGTTAATAGATTTTTGTACGTACCTGTCTTTTGAAGAACAAACAACAACAGAGTTGGGAAGATACCTTGAAGAACAAACAACAACAGAGATTTTTACCGACTGTGCAATTGTGTGTGTGTGTGTGTGTGTGAGAGAGAGAGAGAGAGAGAGAGAGAGAGAGAAGTGAACTAATCTCGATCGTGAAATGAATTACACGTTGAAACAGTTGGGAAATATGGATGATAATCAATGCTGAATCTCTCTCTCTCTCTCTCTCTCTCTTTCTCTCTCTCTCTCTCTCTTGCACAATTCCTCTTAGAGGTGTCAAACGTGCCCGTTGTGTCGTGTCGTGCCGCTTTTCTTCCGTGTTCTCTGCCGTGCCCGTTTACTTAATCGTGTCATGCCGTTTTTAATCATGTCGTGCCGTTTTTAATCGTGTCGTGCCATTCTTAGTCGTGTCGTGCCGTACCGTGCCGTTTTGTAACCGTGCCAGCCCATTTACTTAATCGTGTTGTGTCGTGCCATGCCGGCCCGCTTACTTAATCGTGTTGTGACGTACCGTGCCGACCCTCTTAATCGTTTGACTCGTGTCGTGCTCATTTACTTAATTGTGTCGTGTCGTGCTGACCCGCTTACTTAATCGTGTCGTGCCGTGTCGTTTTTTAATCGGAACGGGCCGGGCCGGCACGACACGACACGATTAAGTAAGCGTGCATGACACGAGTCAAATGATTAAGCGGGCCAGCACGACAAGACACGATTAAGTTAGCGGCTCGGCACGACACGACACAATTAAAAAATGGCACGGAATGAACACATCTCCACTGTCACAAACAACCCTTGCACAACTGACCCGTCGTGTATTCTTCCACACAATCTGCGTATAATGCCCACATACTTCCCCAATCGTTTTACGTAGTATCCAATGCTTTGACTAAATTTCCAGTTTAGTAACTTTAGAAATATATTTTTGAAACAGAGAATTGATAATAAAAAAATAGTGTACTTACCGATCGAGATTAATTCAGCATTGATTATCATCCATATTTCCCAACTATTTCAAAATATTTCACGATCGAGATTAGTTCGCTTCTCTCTCTCCCTCTGATCTCTCTCTCTCTCTCTCAATTGCACAGTCGGTAAAAATCTATGTTGATGTTTGTTCTTCAAGGTATCTTCCCAACACTGTTGCTGTTTGTTCTTCAAAAGACAGGTACGTACAAAAATCTATTAACTTAATTATATTGTGATAATCACAAGATCATGAGTTTTTTTTTACTTATCAAAAAAACTCCACAATCAATTAACTTAATTATATCAACCTAATTATTAAGGTACTATAACACAAAATAACCCAATGGAAACTCAAAACCATATTCAAAAGAAGCAGACTAGCCAAATGAACTGAAACTTTTTTCCCTTCTGACTTTTATTTGTTGTGTTCGGAGGTCACTCCCACACATAGCACGCTTTCTCGAATTTGACCACCCTTTGTTTCAACCCCGGGAAATAGAGAGATCACCGCATATTTTCACGGCGCCTGACATAGTGAGTCCGGTCATTGTATCTTGAGCTCTTTGAGGCACAAGCTCCACCCTCCCCTGTTCGGTCATTGTACCTAGGTAAGTTATCTTCTAGACACATAGGGTTGTTTCCTTCCTGGGAGGAGACAAATTCAAAATTATTTTGATATAGGTGTCGTGTCGTGCGGTTTTGTGACTGTGCCGGTCCATTTACTATTTAAACGTATTATGTGGTCAACATATTACTTAATCGTGTTGTCACGTCATCTGCCGACCAATTAATCGTTTGACTTGTGTCGTGCAAACCATTTACTTAATCGTGTCGTGCGGTGTCGTGCCGATCCGTTTACTTAATCGTGTCATTCGTTTTTTTAATCGTAAGCGGGGTGCGTGTTCGATCCTTTTATAGACACGATTAAGTAAGTATGCAAGACAAAGACGGCACGGCACGAGTCAAACGATTAAGCGGATCAACACGACACGACACGATTAAGTTACCGGCACGACACAACTCAATAAAAAAATGGCACGACATGAACACATCTCCACTGTCACAAACAACCCTCGCACAACTGACCAGTCGCGTATTCTTCCACACAATCTGCATATAATGCCCGCATACTTCCCCAATCGTTTTACATAGTATCCAATGCTTTGACTAAATTTTCTGTTTAGTAACTTTAGAAATATATTTTTGAAACAGAGAATTGATAAATAAAAAAAAAAGTGTACTTACCGATCGAGATTAATTCAGCATTGATTATCATCCATATTTTCCTACTGTTTTAACGTGTAATTCATTTCATGATCGAGATTGGTTCAGTTCTCTCTCTCTCTCTCTCTCTCGCACACACACACACACACAATTGCACAGTCAGTAAAAATCTCTGTTGCTGTTTGTTTTTTGACATGGTTGAGACTTAGCTTGAATTTTGGTTCGGGTCTAGGTAAGGAAGAAGATAAGAGGAGAATGCCTCTGTGTGACTGCATGCTTTTACTGAAACCCAATGTAAATCTGTCTAGCCACGAATCCTACAACACCCACGGTAGGCCGTAAATCTGTCTTAAGGAGACTGTGTCTAACGTAGGAATCGACTTGTTTTCCGTTAGTACTGTTTGTATCTCTATTCTGTCATTTACATTGTAATTCGATATTTGTATCAATGGAATATGTTCACTGAATTTCTGTATTTTTACCTTTTTACCCAACAGAACCAAAAGGTTTACAGAATAGAGTTTTGTGAAGTTGTTCAAACCATTCTCCAATAATTGTGCCGCTTGTTAGTCCACGCCACACCTTCCTCACATCGAAAGAGAATCCTATTGACAAGGTTCTATTTTGTTTCGTTTTGTATTTCCTAGGGCCAATTGATGCAAATGACATTGATGACACCACCAGCTTCAGTGATGAGCTGCATTGCCTGAACAAGGAAAATCTGTTGTTGCCGCGATGACTTTCGGTTAAACACCGAAATGCCAATTACGTTGGAATAATCAAAAGTTGTCACATCACCTTTTGATTATCCATGTGAAATCTATATATCTATTTAAACTATTATGTGGAAAACAAATATAATGGGATTTTGAATTCAAAACATCTCGAAAACAATAAATTAAACGTATCTTTCTTGGTCATCGAGGTTAGAGAGAACAAACCCCTTAATTAGAATCACCTTAATTCTAGGCTCACCTTCTTCTCTCTATCTCTAACCTTACAAAATATCCGAATACTTTAATTGACGGAAAAATCGTATATATGAGGGGTGGGTGTTCTATCCTTTTATAGAGGAGAGAAGAGGGTCTTAGAGATAATTATAAAAGACTCCTAATCCATCAATGACTCTTTTATATACAGTATTTCCCAAACAAACTCTAATTGGTTATGATGACAAACTGTATCTTTTATTGGCTACAGTTAACAATGTAGTGATCCATAATGGCATAATGAAAATTGAGTTATATATCACCTTTTCAAACTAAAAAACTAAATTATTTAAAAATTGATTTTTTCAATCAAAACTGTTTTTCTTTTTAAAAACATTTTTTGAAAAAACAAAAAAATTCCCCAAAAAAAAATTTTTTGAAAAAACATTTTTTGAAAAACAAAATTCCAATTTTTCAAAAACAAACAATTTTCCACAAAAAAAAAAGTAATTTTTTGAAAACATTATTAAAAAAAAGGAGAGATTTTTGTGTAATAATGGGTGTACTTTATTGAGAATATGTGGGGTCCATTAAATTTGGTTATAATAAAAGGTTGGTAATTTTGAGTATACAAAGGCCAAAATTTGAGTATTGATTAATATATTGTTAATTTTGATTATTCCATTGTGAGTTCTTTTTGAGCCACACATTACTAACTTTAGCAACATTTTAATTTTGAGTATGCCATTCGAGATAACTTTCCGAAGCAACTTATATGCCGAAGAGGATAGTGACAAGGATGAAACTAACGATGATGAATACGATGTGGTCTAGAGAGGAGAGGAAAATGACTCGATGACGCGATTTCTACGATCTGGGGTGATTTTTGATCGAGCACTTAGGAACGTCCGATTGAGTTGATTTCCATGTGGGCCCGCTCGGAATTTGATTTTGGGATGAAGGAACGGCTCAAATCGACAGTATGAGACACAAAAGCGGAATGTTTGCTCAATCGTCGACATGTCAGTGCAGTCCATCTGTGCGTATAGAACAGTTGAAATTAATACTGATGTTAAGTCAAAGGAACTTACAACGTGTAGCGTATTGATTGGTGCAACTTGTAGGTTATGTGAGGAGTCGTAGTAATCAAATCAAGCACAAATATTAGGAATGAGATAAAGAAATAAACCAATAAATAAATTTGATCCAAAATACCATAAAAACGATATTCCATTTAAAAACCTTTCCTTCATAAAAACGATATTGTCTGCATTGGTCTGCAAAGGACCAGGAATTTTTAGCCTTCAATTGACATTGGAGCAGGGTTTGGCCCAGTTAGTTGTCTGCCAGTTGTAAAAAATTTTGCAAGAGGATCAGGAATAATTAATCCAGAAGTTTAAAGCGTCGTGGCGGATGGAAAAGGAGGGCAAAATTATTTTTGAAAAAAGTCAGCATTTTGGCAGCATATTATAAAACCCATAATTAATGTGGAGTAGATGCTTTTCAGAATAAAGTTTTGTGAAAAGTCAGACATATCTATTATTTGTCACCTTCTCATTAACCAAGACAGTCTATATTTGTAGCAATCAGTTTACTACTAGTATTTCGACTAATTATAAAAGATTAATTTAACTCTCACTAGGGGGTCTTAATTAAAGTCAGACTAAATTAATTAAAATCCCCCAAAAGGAGCCTGATAAACAATTGATCAAATTTTTTTTACTACAGGGCTACTCAAATTAGTGGAAGTTCCAGTTGCCACTGCTGTGATGATTTTTTTTCATCTTTATTCAATTTTTGTGTGTTAGTTTTTAAGAAAAATTTTAATATTTATAAGTTAAAGTCTCGATGTGAGAAATTAAAATTAGATAAAATTATGACTTTTATCCAAAAAATTTGGGAAATATACAAGAAAAAATACTACTCTTTTCTTGGATATTTCTCAAAATATTTGGGTAGTTCTAATAATTTTAACTTTTCCAAATTCTCACTTTGAAACGAACTTATAATTACCAAAAATTTGACAAAACTAAACTCAACCGGTGTTTTTTTTGGTGAGATGGATAATGATGCGCTTACACCCCAAATTTTTGTATTTTATTTTTTGCAATTCGTGTGAGAAAACATTCCAATAGCTTCGTTTCCAATAGCTTAGTTTGAGATTGGCAGAAGAGGAGTGAAATTCGATTTTCCTTTCTGTAACAAACTCTTGAACCGAGGATATTTTAGGTTATCCTCTAATCCAGTTATTAAAAAAAAAAAGTAAGGAGTATGACAAAATGGAAAAAAGAAAAGAAAATTCAAGCCGTGTTCCTTTGTTTCTTTCTGGTATTTTTCTATGGTAATCCTTAAATTTCTGTTAATTACAGTAGTTGTCTGTTTACGTAAAATAAAAGAAAAGGAAAATTGCACACGGTAGAGACACGGTGAATTAACAGTCGGCATGACAACTAGTCAACGAGACAACGACTCATCGCCAAAAAGCTAGGGTGCTCTGCTGCCTATATACAATGAGTAATTATTCAGAGCTCCGGGAATACCACGTTGCCTTGTCAGGCGGTACTAACCATTTACGTAGTGACAAATTATTCGGTAGGATCAAATTATCATTTGCTATGTTGGGTAGTTAGTCGACAAGATCAGGTGAATCATATAGCGTGGTGGTACCACATGACAATACCGGAGTACTCAATAATTAGCCATATACAACACCCTGTTGTGCGACCTTGATGGAGTCGTCCAAATCGTGATCCTAATCATTCATTACTGATTTATGATCAGACGGTTAATAGTTCAAAAAAATGAATACATTGCATGATTATTGATTAAAGAATCATCGAATCATATTTGCTTTTGATAAACACAAACGACATGTTCTCAAAGTCCTCTTTGCTGTCTATGTCATTGGTAGCAGATATGATAATTCACTAGTTCAATTTGTGATAGTCTTACCAAGTCTGTTTTTTTTTAACGATTTGGATTACGTTATTGGGCCTAAGACGGGCCCGCAAACGCCACGTAGCACCAGCGCTGTCCAAGATAAAATTTTGGCTGCCCGACAGTAACACGTGACGGTACTTAGCGCCAGTGTTCTAAAAGGAGAACTGGAAGGCAGAGTATTCGCCGCCTAGGCGCTAGAAGGCTCCTCGCCGACTAACCCAACTATCCTGACTAATTGCCCGACCAGGCGCCGAGTACTCGGCCCTGGAAGCTAGAAAGTGTCCGGCTACCCTGGGAGCGCCTAGCGAGTTTTAAAACCTTGCTTAGCGTGTATCCCGGCCATCAAACTAAATGTTGGACATGTCACATTTCTCTCAAACCCTTCCCCTCTCTCTCCCTCTCCTTTTTCTCTTTTTAAAATTTGAACCATCTAACACATTTTTAAACAATCAGGATGTGTGTTGGGTACCGCCACGCGCGTAATACGCGGGCACCCAAAGATTTTTCTCCCTGTCCACAGTCGACAGCCAACCCATCCAGTCTACGCCTACTCGCTCGCTCCAAAAAAGTTGCTTTCATATGTGGGGCACATACGGCGTCAATAGAAAATTTATTCAGTGTCCTGGGCCATGGCACCAGCGTGGTGTTCCATGTCCTCTTTTTTTTTTTTGTTTCGACTGTCAACTTTCAAGTGTTTGGGCCAACTGATACGCATCTCGACAAATCTCCTTTTTGTTTCCATCAAATGTATGCCATCTACTTCGAAACTAGGGAACTTACAAAAAAATACCTCTCTTGTAGCATTTTTCCAATAAGTGACTCTGATTAATTGTGTGGGAAATAAGACAAATGAGCAGAATGAACCTAGCATGAGTTGTTCAAATTTGATTTAATAACTTAATGAATCTCAAAAGTATGTTCAACATTAGTTAATCGAGTCGAACACGAGCAACTTGAATGATCTCGAGTAGCTTGAATTCTTTATTCATTTCTTAAACCTAAGGAGCCGAGTAGTAGCTTGTTTGAGCTTTAATTTAAAAACTTAAAAAGCTTTAAAAATATTTAAGCTTGGTCTGTTGGAAATAATTTTGAACAAGTTTTTAACCAACGAATATAAGCTCAAACTCGTAAAACCTGGTTAGGTAATCAGCTCTAATAATATATGAGATCGCGTAATTATTCTGTGGCATTGGTAAACCATCAAATGCATTCCCAAACAACTTTTTCACCACAAATTCACTTACGGCGTTACCCACATAAAAATGTGGTGGATAATGGTGTTTAAGCACAACGTGGAGCTGCCTAAGAAAATCCTCGATTTTATGAGATTTTTCATTTTAGCACCTTGATTTCCCATAAGGTGGCCTTGTTTCCGTAAGATTTTATGAAATTTTCCATTTTAGCACCTTGTTTCCCATAAGGTGGTCTTAATGTCTTATTCCATAAGATTTTATGGGAAATCCCAATTGATTTTATGAGATTTTTTATTTTATCACCTTATTTTCCATAAGATGACCTTTTTTGTGTAAGATTTTATCGGAAATCTTAGTTGACTAAAGATTTCTGATAAAATCTTACATAAAAAAGGTCATCTTATGGAAAATAAGGTGCTAAAATAAAAAATCTCATAAAATCAATTGGGATTTCCCATAAAATCTTACGGAAACAAGTCCTTTTTTTTTTTTTTTTTTTTTTTTTTTAACTGGACGGAAACAAGTCCTTGACCATCCAATAATTTTTGAGGAACGAGAATGGGCACCACGGTGGGATCCCAGGTGCACTGAATACTTTTTCCCGTCAATATCAAATTGAATACTAGTACCAGACTCGTCATTAATCCAACCGTCCACTGCTTCGTGTCAGCTCGATTTCACCGACCAAAACCAAATCCCCCCACCCGAATTAGCAGCTTCTCCAAATCCCATACTAACCATCATCAATCTCCACAAAACCCAGATTCTCTCTCAATCCACCTCGCCCCTTTCCTTTCTAGAGAGAGAGAGGGCGGAGATTTTGCGACGGCGATTATGTCTGGGGCGTTGCCTAAGGCTAATGGGAGCAGCGCAGCAGGAGGGTCGCCGCCGAAGGAGGGCGTCGGGTTGTCGGAGACGGGGGCTTTTGGTTGGGTCTATCATTTGGGGGTTAATTCCATTGGCCGCGAGTATTGTCACCTCCGCTTTCTTCTCATTCGTGGCAAGTACGTCGAGATGTACAAGCGTGATCCTCGTGAGAATCCCGGCCTTGTAAGCCTTCCAAATTTCTCTCTCTCTCTCTCTCTCTCTCGTGAACATTGAGATTGGTTTGCCTAAACTGGTCTGGATGCATGAGTTATCAAGAAAAAGTTATGTATGTTGGTAGGTTATAGGTATATGTGTAAGAATAATGAATTGATCAGTTGGAGAGCGAGTTTCCTGAATTTAAGTTTCCCTTATATTCAACAATTTGTGTTAATAAAAGACTTGATGAAGTTAATGCAGATTTGGATAATGCTAAACTTAGAATCATCTGTGTGTGTGTGTGTGTGTTATAAATACCTAGTATATTTGCTAGCAGATTTGTATCTGTCTTGATCCACTATAATTAGGAGTGATCCTGACGTGAATAGTGCAAAGGCTGATTTAATGGGTAATCTTATTGGCGTCTTGGTATCAATGGTTCGAATTTGAATGCAGACTCTAAAAAATTTCCATATACTTCTTTTTTTAACCAAATAATTACTCCTATATAAAGAACTTTTTAAATAAATCACCTTTTCCAACCCCTCAACCGCCATCTACGTGTTTCACGAGACCCCTTTTCTTTACGTTTCGGATATCTGGTGTTATATTGTTTTGGTAGCTCAAACCATTGTGAATAAGTTTAGTTCTGAGTTTTTTTTAAAAAAATATTTCTCTTGCCAGGGTGGAAAATGATTTAAAATTTGATCATACAGGGTGTCAATATTTACTTGAGAGTTGAGACACATACTAATTGTTTACCACTGCGTTAATTTTGGTGTTAGAGCTAAAAATGCATTTACTGTACTTCGTCTCTATAATCAACGACCATACTTGGTGGTCAATGATGAAAAATATGAAACTGCTGGAGAACGTTCACCTTTGCTGGATATGTCACACTTCACCTTTGGTTCTTGAAGAAAAGTTACCCTTTGGTGCTTCTCAATCGAGAGAATTATGAAGACTGCTGGCGTGAATTGCTACTTCATTGGTTCAAAAGGATGAAGATACTATCCCTGTATATTAGTTTAGATATTGTTTTTTCCTTTTCCTCATATTATTTTGAAGATTCTTTTGGGCATTTGTGCTTCTCTGTAGCTATAAAAGAGGGTCATTGGGCTTGCAAATCACTTTTGTACATTATCTGCACACAGTTTGTTCCCCCTTTTCAGCCCCTTATCATGTGATATATAAACTCATTCACATCCCGTTGGTCATGAGATCCTGAAAAAAAAAAAAAAACTCTGGATGTGCTTAGCATGACCTGAGACGTTTGTTCGATTTGCAGTAAGGTCTTTGTATTAGCAACCAGCCATTGTCATTTGCCTCGCCAAGTTGTCATTGGTGCTATTAACTATGTAGAAGATGAACACTGTAAGAAGACTAGTATTATGGATTTACGAAGGATATTTAGAAGAAGGTTAATTCATGTCGCCGGCCACATTGGATGCCTATCAAATTCCTTTTTAAGATGTGGGATCGTTTGTAGTTTCAAATATCAGGCAAGCCTAGTGGAGATGTATAGTTCTAGAGTATGAAGGTCATTACTCGTTTGGGTTAAAAGCAACATGCGAGAACAAAGGACGAGAATCTAGAGAGTAAAAGAAAGATGATGAATATTGTAGTAATTGGACTTTAAGTTTGCTGATTTGGAAGAAAGTTCTATGTCATGAAGTACGTTGCCGCCTTAGTCTATTGTGGGTTTAATGTGTAAAGACAACTGACACACTTGTGCAATGAAAACTGGGCAGTGACTAATTATAAAGACTTATTGCAGACCCTTTAGATTGTTGTTCCAAAGGACTCCTTAACATGCTAGATGTTTTAAGCCATGATGATTGTCCATGGAACTCTGTGATGACACACTTGAGGAATACAAAATAGTGCTTGCTGCTTCTCTCTCTCTCTCTCTCTCTCTCTCTCTCTCTATATATATATATATATATAGAGTAAACTTCCTATCCAAACCTTAAGTTACGGACCTACCGTCCGGACTCCACTTTCCGGACCAAATTTCGACGATCCGAACCGTTAGATGTGTTTAAAAGGTGTTTTCAAGGTCCAACGCGAAGATTTGGCAAAAAAAAATACCCGGAAGGGCTTGATCGGGGCAGTTTTTCACAAAAACGCTATATATTCGCGTTGGACCTTGAAAACACCTTTTAAACACATCTAACGGTTCGGATCGTCGAAATTTGGTCCGGAAAGTCGAAAAAACCCCTAGGTCCGTAACTTATTAAGTTAAGGTAGTTTGGATTGGAAGTTTGTTGTATATATATATATAAGATATATACAAGAAGTTTCCTATGTGGGCTCCCTCACAAAAAAAAATGCGGGAAAACAGCTGTGAGCCGTTGGATCGCGTGAAGGGCATAGGATCCAACGGCCCACAACTGTTTTCCCGCACTTTTTTTGTGAGGGAGCCCTCATAGGAAACTTCTTGTATATATATATGTCAACCTTCGCTCAGAATAGCTCTCTGTCAATCTACATTGTGCTAAGCTTTTGGCTGGCAATTCTTTGGGTTATATTTACACTTTTTTAATTCACATATTCTCGATGCAGAAACCCATCAGGAGGGGGGTCGCTGGGCACACACTTGTGGTGGAAGAGTTAGGGCGTCGAAAAGTGAACCAGGGCGTAAGTTATATGTTTCTTCCCTGCTTTTTACAATTAAGAAAGCGTTTTCTGTTTATTTTATTGTTTGGGTAGATCATTCCTTCTAGTGAGTAGCATTTCAGGACTATTGCAATTTTGAATACTTTTGTCAAGCAGAAGAGCACAAATAAAGTTTACTCTGTTCTTCATATTTTTACTAGGATGTTTGTGTTCTGCGGTTTTGCAATCGGCTGGATGAGAGCAAGAAGGGAGAAGTAAGTTCCGTTCTCATTTTTCATTACTTTTAGTCTAATGATGCTAGAAATCATTATTGATGTTTGATTCTCCTGCGTTCCTTAGTAGTAAAATAAGTAATTTTTTTTTTTTTTTTTTATATTTTAGCTGCCTTGAAATCCTAGTTCAACTAGCTTGGTTGACTGGTTTTATGGTATTATGTTAGGTTGACTGTATTTTCGGAGAAACTTTTCCTGATGCGTATTTTATAATATATGAATACCCCTTCTCAAAAAGAATTGTCACTGTTTGGAACTACTGCGTATTTTGTCCTAGTCAACACTTTTTACCGTCTCAAAAAGAATTGTCCCTGTTTGGAAATAATGGGCAAACAGTGATGAGTTTACTCTTTATCCTTACTTTTTGAAATTAAGTCATACATGCGAAAATACAAACATGATGTTTTGAGGGGTAAAAAGAGAGAACAAAAATTTGACATAGGCAATGATGATATTCCCTTAATAAGTTGGAAACCCCCAAAGGGGCCAGTAAATGGGAACAGATGGAGTATGTATGTATAGATACATGTAATCTACATGCTGTATGTTATTTTAAGTTCAAACATTATCTTATGCTGTAGATTTTCTCACTCTTAATTATTTCTGGTGTTGCAAGATTGCTTGTGCTACAGTTGCAGATGCCCATAGATGGATAGAGGCATTTGATCATGCCAAGCAACAAGTATGAACAAATTAACCTCATCACTCTCGCTGTTATACTGAAGTTCTCTATGGATATAGCTATTTGCATTCCCTAAAATTCATTATCATTCTGTATCTGTATCTTGGTTGGTTAATCATTAATTAGTTTCACCGTTCATTTTCCTTTTGCTCCCTTGTTGTTTTTCACTTCCACCATGATATTAGTATTATTACTATTATTATTATTTTTTTGTGTGTGTGACCAGTTGATTCATGATGCAACTTAGTTTCTCAATTATAGTAATACTGAGGGTTTTCCAAATAGAGATGGTTAAGATCCAAAAACTAGATTCATATGCTGGTTTGTCCAACTAAAATAGTTGAGATTTGAGGCATTGTACTTGTAGTTCAATTTCAAAATCTTTTATCTGCAGGCTGAATATGAGCTTTCAAGAGGTGGTAGCGCAAGAACCAAATTGAACATGGAGAATGAGTATGCTTTCTCTATTTGGGTAGAACAAATAGTTGCATCCATAGTTGATAATGTTGTTTTGATTAATGTATGTTGTTGAGGAGTTGAGTGGTCGATTCGCTTTCCTACAATTTATTATGATATGGGGAGTGGTGGTCCATTCACTTTCTTCGAATTTTTTTTTAGTTTTGATGACATTTGAATAAATTATCTTTTCACTCCTCATTTCGTTTTTATGAAGGATCAATCTTGAACATCAACCAAGAGTAAGGCGTGTTGCACATGGTTTGAGAAATCTAATAAAAATTGGACAAGGTGAGGTGCTATGAGATGTGCATACTAGATGTGCCATGGCAGATTCTTACATCGTTTGCATTTATCGAAGAGCTGCATATGTAATTTTGTACAAAAGTCTATTTTGTATTGTGTTTTCTACGTGGAAACATATTTTATTCGTTATTGATACTTCATCAAAAATTCATCAAATTTAGTTGAATTTGTAGATTTTTAAAAGCTCATTCCTGTCATACGTAGGACCGGAGACTCTTTTACGCAAATCTTCAAATTTGAACACTTTTGGATCAGAATACTTACAAGGAGATGATGGTGATGTGATAGAAGCACATGAGTGGAAATGTGTCCGGACTGTAAATGGTATCTTTTTCATCCTTTCATCTCAAACAATCTATGGTTGGTTGTGTCTCAGTTTTATACCATTTATTCCCCTTCGTTAATCTACATCCTTATCGTTTATTTCCATTTGTCTTGTTGAGGTTTTATATCTTGGTATGCTTTTAACTTCATAGCCGCTTAGAATTGTCAATCCTCATGCTAAGAGCCGGCTCTTAGGGGAGGCCGATGAAGCAACCACTTTGGGCCCCAATCGCAAGCTCACAAGAGGGCCCCCAATTTTGATATTCCATGTACCAGGCATTGTAATTTTATTTGATTGGAACTAGCAAATGGCCTAACTTTTGTTTTACCATTGTTTGGTTAGAAACAAAAACACACAGAGGGAGAACAAAATGTTTGTTTTCTTCAAGTTTGGTGTGGGATATGAGCAC
The DNA here is from genome assembly GCA_016920895.1 of Vaccinium myrtillus. Taxonomy (NCBI): domain Eukaryota; kingdom Viridiplantae; phylum Streptophyta; class Magnoliopsida; order Ericales; family Ericaceae; genus Vaccinium; species Vaccinium myrtillus. The sequence goes on from CM029273.1 coordinate 37,828,247, forward strand.
AACGGGTTCTTGGTTTAAGGTTTTTTAAAGCAACATAAATCTCTTTATTTGCTTTGCTGTGCGTCATTGCTTTGTTTCTGATTTTCAATTTCAAAAGATACTTAGATCACAAAAAAAGTTAAATGTGATAGAAGGGTTGTGTATCTACTAAATTTTTTCCTTAAATACCACAAATGTCTACTAAGTACTTAGGTCAGGCTTGTGAGAAAGAAAGGGTAATCAACCAACCAAGAGAGAAGAGAATCAAAATGTATTTGACTTATTATAAGGAATACATTTTGAAGTTTTTTATATGTACTTTTTTCTCGGTTGATTTAGCTTTTAATATTTTGGGGAAAAAATATATGAAGGGCCCAAATTTTACATTTCGCCTCAGGTCCCCTGATAAATTTCAGCCGGCACTGTTCATGCTGTGTGGTACGTGCTTTGATTTGAGTGATCTAGGGTTGTTGCCTTTTCTGGGTGGAGTTTCTAGTGCTTATAAGTGAATTGAGGGTTGGTCTAGAAATTGAGTTCTTTTATTGATGTCCTGTTATGTTGAGGCATGGGTAATCGAGGAAATGGTGCAATTTGGTATTGTAATGGCATTATACCATTGGTCCTTAATGAACCCTCTTTTTGACATGGGTTACCTGATATAACACTCCAGTCGCTCCTAATAATTGATCTTGTCAGAACTGGCATCCTTAACCTGCGAAGCCTCGTGATCAGCTCAGATCCATACCACTCATTTATCAGCAATTCTCACTAACTCAAGAAAAGAAAAGACGATTTGATAAAATCCAGATATTTTTTAACCTTACCTACGACATGCTAAATCTTGTCATTTATAGACAGGTTATGTAGGCTATGTTTTCATGGTTTGACCTTATTTATATGCAACTTATTCCTTTTTGTCTGTCTTGGGTTGAAATCTCCTGTAGATATAATGAAGATTAATACATCTAATTGTGGACCCCAATTTATTGGGACCCAACACTTAGTTTGGCTTAAGGGGTTGTAAGGATTACTCTCACATTCTAATGGCTTAAGAGCTGTTTCCATGTTAGAAAATGTTGGACATATGGTTAAATTAGGTTAATATTGCAAAACGAAGTCCCACAACGCACGGGTACCAAAAAGATATGGAGTATATAAGCTTTAGGGTACCCTCACTTCAATAGCTAGCTTTTAGGGTTGAGTTCTACTACAGACCATACAGCATGGTATCAGAGCTGGGTATTAGAGATTGGTAGGGTGTGTTTTAGGTCTTCATGCGGCAGGTGCTACTGAGTGAGCATGCTGCGTGTGAGGAAGGGTACAAACCGAAGTCCCACGTCTTTGTTACCAACGTGAAACGAAGTATATAAGTGGCACTAACCAGCTTTTAGGGTTGAGTTCTACCCCCAAGACCTTGCAACAAATATGTGGTCACATTAAAATTCTCTATAACATATGAGTGAGAGAGAGAGGAAAGGAAGACGACATTGAGGGTTTTATGGTCATTATGACGTAGACATAGTTATTGGTGCAGACTATTCCATAACCATATCAAGGTGGTTTGCACTTCGCTCATTTTTAAAAGTCGGGTGCGAAGAGCAGTACAGCCAATCCACAGTGGGGTAATTAGGATTTGGCCCCATCATTATGGAATTCATGTACGTGCGTCTATTTGTATGTGGCTGTGTGAAAACTAACCGGATGTTTGCCTTCATGATTGTTGGGTGGGTCCCTCCTTATTGGTGGGCCCACCTGGGGCTCTTTTTATGGGTCCAAAAAGGATTGGGGTTATCTTGCTATTTGGTAATAGCTAAAGGAAAACCTTGTAATTTCTTTATGAAATTACAAAAGCCAATCAGGAGACCTTTTGGTCTCATTCGGTCACTTTCCAGAAAAGAAAACAGAGAGACTTCGAGAGACTTAAAACAAGGGGAGGATTTTGCTCCACTGTTCAAGCCAAGATTCGACGGTGGTTTCTTGTCCGATCTTGATGAAATTTCAGAGTGATGTTCACTTCGACGAGCTCTACGCATTGATTGGAGCTGATCGTCAAGTTTCTCTTGGAATCTAGGAGTTTGGGATATCCACTTTGGTGAGACCTAAACTTGTATTTTGTTGATTTTGTTGAAATCCACCTTTGGGTGATGTTTGTAAGCCTCTAGTGCTGTACTAGAGAAGAACTCTTGTAACGCCATTATTATTATAGTGGAAGATTTGGAAGCGGACTACGGTCCCATGGACGTACCTCTATTTTAGGGAGAACCACGTAAAAATCTTGGTGTCTTGTGGTTTGATTGTGTTCTTTATTTTCGGCTCCTAGATTTACTTGTTTGGTTATTTTGGATTGCAATATTTTAGCCTATTCTCTATTTGCACAAGGAAGGAAAAATACAAAGTGGTGTTCTTGCTAGTAGTTTTTCCCAACAATGATTGTGTGTTCTTTTGTTTTTCAGGTATAAGAATCTTTGAGGATGTTGCTGAATCTAAGGTACCTTAATTCCTTAGTCCTATTTATGGTCTCTACCGGCCAGTGATTTTTTCAAATTTCTTACGGTTTTATCCTACTTCTTGGCTTAAAACAGTTTGTTTACCCGATTGGCTGGCTTATAGCGCTGCTAACATGTATTGGCCTCCTCATGATCATTTTTATCTTCATTTTTTATTTGAACAATAAGGAAAGGAATATCTGATGTGACTTTTGTTCGAAAGTTACCCCGTTGTAAAAAAAGTTTAACTACTGAATGAATCATCTTTAGATTTTGGTTTTAGTTTTAGTTTTATGGATGGAACTATACTGAATGAATCATCCCTTTGTTGTCTGATGGTTCCCAAATATGGAGTATGCATGCCAGATGGTCTTTAGACACTTTCTATTCCTCTTTCTTCTTTCAGTGTTGCGCAAAACCCATTCCTCTATGATCTGAATGCGTATCCAAAAATTAATAAATGGTTAGGTACATCCGTGAATTTGTATATGCGAACTGGATGGGTTCTTAGTCTTCTCACCAATATATGCTAATCTGTTGACCGCTGCACGTTCATACTTCATATGTTTCCATTCTTTCTATTTGCTTGTGATATCTTTTATGAGCTTAAAATTCCCAATATTGCTTTGGATTGGAATAGGAGAAATTCTGAAGATTTTGTAATTTCATTTGTGTTTTGCTTCAAGCTTGGTTTAATATTTTGCAGAATGGTAAAGCTGTTCTTGTGAAGGCCGTTGGTGTTGTCGATGCAAGTGCAGATATTGTTTTTGAGGTGTTTCTGAATGTTGACCGACATCAAAGATATGAGTAAGAAGCAGAGACCATACTCTTGTTGTGCAACCATAGCGTTACTATTGCTTAATAATTATCTTTGCAGGTGGGATATGTTGACAGGTGACTTGGAGTTGGTTGATTCGTTTGATGGTCATTTTGATGTTCTCTATGGTACATGTGAACCCAAACATTTAACTAGGTAATGATTTTACTCGTGTCTAACTATTTTCTGGTATGACTACTGATTTTTCAAATAATGTGGTTATGATGTTCTATAGCGTTTTTCTTCCATCCAAAGCCTTTTGATTTCATGAAATATTCTGTTAATACGGCATTCCTCACTGTGTACTCAATAATTAGGATGGGGAGCCTCACTATAGTGGGTTGGTTGTGTTTAATGGTTTCCAATTTCTGATTTGGATGGGCACTTTGCTATTGTGAAGATTAAGTTGATTTTTCCTCAGGATGGTTGTAAACTCTTGTCGTTAGATGCATCATGCATCTGGTATAACATCTGGATTTATCCTCTATTCTCTTTTGTGAATAATGAAAATTGCTCTCAATTGCCACAAGGAGGTAAAGCTGTTAGCTACCTGCCTGTCCATCTCCTATGTCCGTTAAAAAAGTTCTAAACTTAATATCAAATTTCCAATATTGACTACCTCCGCGAACAAAATTAGGGAAAAAAGGGCAAAGGGAAAAAAAGATACATGCCCTTCAACAACTCTCTCACCCCTCTTGTTATTCACGCTGAAAAGGACAAACCAAACTTTTTTGGTAGTTGACGTCTTATATTCGTATGGCGATCTGACCTTTGAACAATAAGCGATGAAGGACATAATGATTTTTAAACTGTACATCTTTTTTGAAATGACATACAATTCGATCTAGTGAGACTCACACACAGTAGGTCTTCTTTTGTTTCTTTGAATGAGAATGATACGATGTTTGAATCAGATCGAACATATTTAGGTAATCTGGGTTTTCTTCGAAAATAGAAGCTGTTCTTTATTTTATCTCATTTTCATTTGTCATTATCTCATGGTCGATGTGTTCTGCAGGTGGCATTCTAGGAGAGATTTTGTCTTCTCGAGACAATGGTTTCGTGCACAAGATGGAACATATAGTAAGGGGCTTCGATTTATCCCATGGTTGTAGATTTCTACTTCTTCAGTCTGCAATCTGCATGGATGTAATAATGATAGCCTGATGCCTCAAGAAGTTAACTTTAATCTGTGACTTTTCTGCAATGTGCAATGTGTGAAGCGAAGACCCACATTGCCTGGATACCAAAGTAATATGAAGTATATAAGCGTGAGGGCACCCTCACTTCATGAGCTAGCTTTTGGGGTTGAGTTCTACCCAAGACCGTGTAACATGGTATCAGAGCTGGATACCAGAGATGGGTAGGGTGCGTGTCTCTCGCCTACACGCGGCAGGTGCTGCTGAGTGAGCACGTTGCACGTGAGGGAGGGTGTGAAGCGAAGTCCCACATCGCCTGGATACTAAAGTAATATGAAGTATATAAGCATGAGGGCACCCTCACTTCATGAGCTAGCTTTTGGGGTTGAGTTCTACCTAAGACCGTGTAACACAATGTGCTTCAAAAACAAATCTCTCCACTTGAGCATAACGTTCAACAATACCCGTTTGTACACAAAATAATTAGCTGTGTTAGAACTTGTCCCACTGAGGTTTGTGAAGCGAAGTCCCACATCGCCTGGGTACCAAAGTAATATGAAATATATAAGCGTGAGGGCACCCTCATGAGCTAGCTTTTGGGGTTGAGTTCTACCCAAGACTGTGTAACATGGTATCAGAGTTGGGTACCAGAGATGGGTAGGGTGCGTGTCTCTCGCTTGCACGCGGCAGGTGCTGCCGAGTGAGCACGCTACGCGTGAGGGAGGGTGTGAAGCGAAGTCCCACATCGCCTGGGTACCAAAGTAATATGCAATATATAAGCGTGAGGGCACCCTCACTTCATGAGCTAGCTTTTGGGGTTGAGTTCTACCCCAAGACTGTGTAACAATTTATAACCTCCAAAACTAGTATATTAGCATGCAGGGACGGAACTAGGATTTCATATATGAGGGGGCCGCATGAACAACGAGTTTTTAAAATTTCAAGGTTCAATAATCTACACTTTGAAATGTCCAAATAATGCCCGTAACAAAACACAGAGTCTAGGTCTCTTTTTTTTATCAGCAAATAGAAGATAAATTATAGCAAAAATAGAGGTCCAAACCTAAATTTCGAGAGGAAACACCAAGATAAAACCTCAGAATGAGCATAGTAGGATCAACATCCCCCAAAAAGCAACAAAAACAGCTGCAGAAACATATATGGTCATATATTTTAGCACCATTTTCTTTATTGGGAGAGGCCCACCATACAAACATATAGTAATACTAAAAACATACCTACGTATTTATTGGGAATTTGAAAGTGGGGGAGGCCTTGGCCCCCCAAAGCACCTCTCTGGTTTCGTCTTTGTTAGCACGGACAACCTCCCCATGTATTGTCAATTGATTTTGCATTGGATGCTTCAATATGGTATCAGCTCTAAACTTTCGAGAGTTATGGACTAGACTATCTTGATTGATTGCCCCCTTGTTTGTGCTATAATTGCCCTTTGTTTCATAGTGTTCCCTGAATTATAGATAATTTGGTTACATCTCCACGTCCGAATCAGGGATTGCACATGTGTGGTTGTGTTATAGCTTGTCCACACAGGTTGATTATAACCTCCAAAATCAAAATATACAGCGCGGGTGGCCTCTCGGCTCATTGTTGATTGGTTTTGAGTTGGATTCTCTAACAAGCTGGCTTTCTCCGTTATAATCTCTCATTGTCTACGTTGCTTCAGAATGATCTGATCTACGACAAACACTTCCGGACACTCTCCAGCCGTGTCCGACACTTCAATAAGAAGTGACCTAATTTTTTTTTCAATTTTGTTTAGTTTGGACACACCAAGTACTCAGTTACATATTGAATGAAGCACTACAGTTGTGAATGATGATGTAAAAAATTAAAATAATGGTAACGCACTTTATCTAATAGAACTGCTGGTATATAATATTTAACGTATCCAACGTGTCATGTCCTCCATTTTTTGTTAATTTGTTGGAATGTCGTGTGTCCGTGTCGGTGCTACTTAGCATATAGTGAAGTCTAATGAGCTCTTTCTTTAATGCTTTGTTTTGCGACATGGGGCATGGTTATCCCTCCCTTGATCAAGTTCTTCATATGAATATATGATTGACCTTTTTTATACACGCTTTTCATTGGTAGCCTATTTTTGCGTACATACCCAAAGTTTTTAATCCCAACTATGTGAATAAAAAAATGAGGTGTCTTCCACCTGTAGAACATTGGTAGAATGTTAGAGCTCATGTCTCTTCTAGGAATGTGTACGTTGTACCTTGTTCTGATCAAGGTGAGTACATTACAATTGGTTGGTCAAGAGTAGAACAATTAACATTACTAGTTGAGCAAGCTGTGGTGCACACTTAATAATTATTTGGTCCAGAGTGGATAATTACCATCTACCGATGAGTCCATGCCTTGGCGACTTTCCAACTTTGAAGACATGCCTTATCCCATGCATGTCCTTCCTTTTGGTTGTATTTTTAGCTCGTGTTTAACAAGTCCAGGCATATTATCATTTGTTTAATGTTGGTTTTTTTTACATGTTCTGGCACTCGGGGTACTTGCTGGTTGAGAAGTGGAGAGTGCGTCTCTTTTTATGTAACTTTCTTCATTTTCCTTCTCTTTTCTCTGGGGGTGAGGAGTAACACCTCCAAGGCATGTGATGTCAACTTGGGACCGACTGGATACCTTTTCCTGGTAAGCAAAGGTGTTGCCAACAGGAGTTGAAAATAAGGCCTCTGGGGTTAACGGTTGATCCTATTGACAACCTTAAACTTTGGGCTTCCCTGATTGGCTCCCTGCACTTTTGGTGTCTTATTAGCCAGAATTAGAAAGGCATGTATGTGCTGTTTGTCAGATTCATTTTATTCAGGACACAAATACTCAATCATAGATCACGATAGTACTATCTTGTCTCATGAAATTTTAGGAAAGTCTTAGACTGTATGTACTGGTTGTTGGTAACATTAACCTCGGTTTTCATTCTACACATTTCAACTTGAAAGAGTCTGGTTGAAGATTAAAGATGTAGTCTCAAAAGATAGGTTTGGTCAACAAGTTATGTCCCTACCCCAGATTTATCGATCAATTAGTTGTTCAAACTCTCCCAAGTTGGTGTTTTTATCTAAGTCTAAGCTCTCATAATTCCTTTTACATGTGATATAGAGGAGGAAAGTGAAGACAAATGATTTGATTGTACCTCTTCGTATGATCTGCACTTTTGTATTGTGATGGAATTATCTTTTTTACATGTCTGTTTACTGAGAGTGCTAAGACATGTACTGAGAGAGTGCTATGTGATGCAGCAATATTGCACTTTCCTACTGTACACAAGAAGTGCCCTCCAAAACCAGGATATCAACGTACAGAAATTAACCGTAAGACTTGACTTTGAACTTTAAATATTTATTACCGCTCAAGAGCTTAATGTTTTAATTGCTTTTGGTAGCTTGCCTAGATTTTGTTGTTTGGAATCAATTTGAAATGTTATACTTAGTATAAATGACTCATTGACCTCATAGTTGTGTGTGTGTGTGTTAAGTTATGGGTTTATTTGTTATCTTTACTTGTTCCTAGGGGTAGTCTTGTACATTTACATGTGTTCATATATATATATAGTGAAATGGGTCAGAGTGTGCCCTAACACCTCACAATTACCCAGACAACGTTCTCTCTCTCTATGCTTTCTAACATGGTATCAGAGCCCCTGATCAAGGACTGGGCTTCATAGAGGAGTGTACGTTTGTGAGTTTTGTACAAGATCGATCGTGTGGATGTGTTCTCCCTGTATCATCGATCGATGTGAGCTGTTCCTCACCAACATCGACTTTGTTTCACGCTGGTTTAAGAGCTGTTGATCACTGTTGATAGCTGGTTCACGCTGGTTCCACTCTGTCGACTCCGGCGACCTCCGACGACCATCGCCTGAAGCCGGCGACCTCCGGCGAGACTCGCCTGACGTCGGCGACCTCCGGCGAACACTATTCGGCACTGTAACTTGCTGGATCTTGCTCGAAAACTGCTGTAACTTACTGGGTCTTGATCGAAAACTACTTTCCTACCTCCGGCGACCACCATACGTTCTCCGGCGAGGCCTGACAACGTCTGTACAGGTTCCTCTTTGGTTTTCTTTGATCAATCTGGGCAATGGCCTCATCTGTTGTACTCGAATCGGTCCTAGAACACTTGTTAACCTCTCGTTTATGATCGCCACCTCATAGAGATCAATACTTACCGGACTTGCTCCTTTAGGGTGTCTCGACCACTTGAGGTATTTTTACCTTTTCCCATCAGTGGAGGTATGGCGAGACACCCAAAGAGGGCTCTGGCAAAGTGCGAATGAATGAAGGAGCCAATTTGTGACTCAAACTAATGCTCCATTCCGCATTCCAACTATTAAGTTGGATGGTTCTAACTATTTGCTTTGGTCTCGGAGTTTTACTTTGGCCATCACCGCCAATGGTCTCATGAAATTCATCACGGAGCTGTTCCACCACCGGTAGCTACTAGTCCAGTTTTGTGACATGGACTACTCAAAATGCTCAAGTCCTTACATGGTTATTCAACTCCATGCTACCCACCATTAGCCATAACTACTTGTTCCTTGACACTCCACATAAGGTGTGGACCTCTCGTGGCCCAAACGTACTCTCGAAAGGGTAATGATGCTCAAGTGTTTAACTTGAGAAGGAGACTTCGGGGTTGGACCAAAACCATAGGTCCTTAGCCGAGTACTATGCCGATTTGAATGGCGTGTGGCGGAACTTGATCACTATAAGAGTTTTCACCCTACTTCTCTTTGTTGATGCCACCGCATATCAACAAATGGTTGAGAAAGACCGTCTTTATGATTTCTTGGCGGGTCTTGACGTGGAGTATGACCCTATTCGAGTGCGTCTTGGGCCGTGTTCCTTTTCCCTCTTTAGGAGAGGCCTATGCCTGTGTTCAGGAGGAGGAGATTAGACGGAGTGCTATGGTACCTGTTTCTATTCCAGATCGCTCGGCTTTGGTTGCCATTCCTACTTCACGGGATGGTAAGGCTCAGGTTGGGGATAGGAGCAGTTCTGTTGATCGTGATTTGCTTCAGTGTGACTATTGTCACAAGACTCGACATACCAGGGAGTTTTGCTGGAAGCTCCATGGGCGTCCCTCTCGAGGACGGGGTGGTAGTCGAGGTGGTAGTCGAGGTCGAGGTTCTCATGCACATGCTTCGGAGTCTATTGTGGAGACCTTGTTGGATTCTAGTGGAGGTCGTTCACACCCTTCAGTCTCAGATAGTTCTTATGGTGGTGCTCTTTCTCAGGGGGAGTTACAGACTCTACAGTCTCTTAGGCGTCTTATGACCAGGCTTGACTCTCCATCTACTACAGCTTCTACTTCCACGACTTCTTCCCACTTTGCTCACTCAGGTATTCAGGCTGGTGCCTTTACTGCTTCATCCTCACTTCCTTGGATAATAGATTCTGGTGCTACTGATCATATGACAGGTTGTTCATCCTTCTTTGACTCCTATTCTCCATGTTCTGGTAAGGATAAGGTCAGAGTAGCAGATGGATCCCTTTCTTCGATTTCAGGGAAAGGTTCTATAAATTATTCTCCTACCCTGTCACTTTCTTCAGTACTTCATGTCCCAAGTTTTTCCACCAATCTTCTCTCTGTTAGCAGTCTTACTCACTCTTTAAACTGCTCAGTGACATTTTTCCCTACTCATTGTGTCTTTCAGGAACTGGATACAGGGAGAATGATTGGCAGTGGTAAAGCTACTGGAGGACTATACTTTTTGGAGCCTGCACTTAATCCAGTCAGTCCACCTATGTCATGTGGCCAAGCTCTTGAAGCAGATGTGGGCTCAACTCTTCCTTTACTACATCAGTGGCACCGTAGATTAGGCCACCCATCTTTTGGGATTTTGGAAAAACTTTTTCCTAGTTTAGTTAAGCACTGTACTAGGAATAAGTTTTTTTGTGAAGCGTGTGAACTTGCAAAACACAAACGCTCATTTTATGCTCCTGTTAATCAAAGAAGTGATTCTCCTTTTATGGTTATTCATTCTGATGTTTGGGGCCCTTCCCCCGTTACCTCTCTTTTAGGCTATCGTTGGTTTGTTACCTTTATTGATTGTCATTCCCGTGTCACTTGGGTGTATTTACTTAAGGCAAAAAATGAGGTTTTTTCATGCTTTCAATCTTTTCACAAAATGGTGCGTACTCAATTTGATGCTAACATTAAAGTGCTTCGTAGTGACAATGGGACTGAGTATATTGATGGGACTTTTCGGGCATATTTGAATAACTCTGGTATTCTTTTTCAGACTTCTTGTGTTGGCACTCCACAACAAAATGGAGTTGCTGAACGCAAGAATCGTCATCTTGCTGAGGTAGCCCGTTCACTGTTGTTTACCATGAATGTTCCTAAACATTTTTGGGGTGAAGCTGTTCTTACGGCTGCTTTTCTTATCAATCGCATGCCATCTAGTGTTCTTCAGTTTCAAACTCCTCTTAAGTTTCTCCCTGGCTGTTCTCGGGTTTCATCTCTTCCACCTAAGGTTTTTGGGTGTGTGTGTTTTGTCCATGCTCCCAAGCACCCTGGTGGTAAGCTTGATCCCAAAGCCCGTAAGTGCATTTTTCTTGGCTATACTCCTACTCAGAAGGGGTATAAATGCTATGACCCACACTCTCGCAAAACATATGTTTCCATGGATGTCACCTTTTGGGAAACCGAATCCTTTTATCCTCTGTCCACTTCATCTCTTCAGGGGGAGAATGATAGACAGGGGAAGAGATGTTGACATTTCATACTCCTGAGTCTTGGTCTTATCCTTTACCTTGTCATGGTGAGGGGGAGAAAGAACCTTTACCTGCAGAAAGAGCAGAGCATGATGTTCGGGAAAGATTGGATAGGCCAAATTTGCAGACCTTTTCTCGAAAGAAAAAAGACAAGCCTACATGTGCGGTACCACTTTGCCAATCTTCATCACCTACTCCAGTTCTTGACTCTTCAGCTGACTCATCTGGTAATGATCCTTTCCCTCACCGTTGTTGATGATCTTGATGCTCCTATTGCTCATAGAAAAGGTGTTAGAACTTGTACCCAACATCCTATTTCTCGCTTTGTTTCATATTCCCGTTTATCTTCTTCGTATCGTGCTTTTGTCTCTTCTCTTTCTTCTATATCTATCCCACAGGATTGGAAAGAAGCTATCATAAAACCTGAGTGGAAAGAAGCTATGGTAGAGGAGATGAAAGCCTTGAAAAAGAACGGCACTTGGGAATTAGTAACTCTTCCAAATGAAAAGAAACCAAAGGGTGGGATGTAAATGGGTGTTCACTTTGTAAAGCACAAGGCGAGATGGAATGGTTGAGAGATATAAGGCCCGGCTTGTTGCTAAAGGTTATACTCAAACCTATGGCATTGACTATGAGGAGACATTTGCTCCGGTGGCCAAGATGAACTCCGTTCGGACCCTACTCTCTTGTGCGGCTAATTTGGATTGGCCTCTTCACCAGTTTGATGTGAAGAATGCCTTCCTCCATGGTGAATTAGAGGAGGAGGTGTACATGGCCATTCCACCGGGTTTTTCGTCGTCTCAGACCGAGGGGAAGGTGTGCAGATTGAAGAAGGCACTCTATGGCTTGAAGCAATCTCCTAGAGCATGGTTTGACAGATTTCTCAAAGCCATGTTGAGATTTGGATACAAGCAGAGTCATGTTGATCATACTATGTTCATCAAGAGAAGTAATGGTAAGATTGCCATTCTTATTGTTTATGTGGATGACATAATCATGACAGGTGATGATGTGAATGAGATTGCTAGCCTTAAAGCTCTTCTTGCTCAAGAGTTTGAGATTAAAGATTTGGGGTCTATGAAGTACTTTCTTGGAATGGAGGTGGCTAGATCTGGCAAAGGAATATTTATCTCTCAAAGGAAGTACATCCTTGATCTCTTGGAAGAAACTGGTATGTTGGGATGTAAGCCAGCTGATTCTCCCATTGAGGCCAACCATCATCTTTGTAGCAATGTGGGGGAGCTTACAGAAAAGGAGAGATATCAGAGACTTGTGGGTCGCCTGATATACTTATCTCACACTAGACCAGATATTTCCTATGCTGTGGGGGTTGTGAGCCAGTTCATGCATGAACCTCGTACTAGTCATCTTGATGCAGTTTATCGTATCTTGAGGTATCTTAAATCTGCCCCAAGGTAAAGGAGTTTTGTTCTCCAATCATGGTCACTTGAGATTGGAAGCTTTCACTGATGCAGACTGGGCAGGTTCTATTGATGATAGGCGATCTACTTCTGGCTATTGCACCTTCCTTGGAGGGAATTTGATTACATGGAGGAGTAAGAAGCAGTCTGTGGTGGCTAGATCTAGTGCAGAGGCTGAGTACAGAGCCATGGCTCATGGTGTTTGTGAGCTTTTATGGCTCCAAACCTTCTTGCGTGATTTGGGATTTCCTGATCGTGGTCCTATGAAGCTCTACTGTGATAACAAAGCAGCCATAAACATTGCTCACAATCCTGTTCAACATGATCGAACAAAACATGTTGAGATTGATAGGCATTTCATCAAGGAGAAGCTAAGCAACGGTTTGATATGCATGCCTTTCGTGAGATCCGAAGACCAATTGGCCGATGTATTCACTAAGGGTCTTAGTAGTAGAAGTTTTCACCCCATTGTGTTCAAGTTGGGCTTGATAGATATCTTTGCACCAACTTGAGGGGGAGTGTTAAGTTATGTTAAATTAGGGTTCATTATGTTAAGTTTTCTATTCCTAGGGATAGTTTGGTCATGTATAGTATTGGTCATGTATATGTCTGTGTATAGACCCATTTTATCAGTAATGAGAAAATCCCTTGATCTCTCCTTCTCTCTCTACATTCTAACAATAACAAATAAACCCATAACTTAACACTCCCCCTCAAGTTGGTGCAAAGATATCTATCAAGCCCAACTTGAACACAATGGGGTGAAAACTTCTACTACTAAGACCCTTAGTGAATACATCAGCTAACTGGTCTTCTGATCTCACAAAAGGCATGCAAATTAAGCCGTTGCTCAGCTTCTCTTTAATGAAGTGCCTGTCGATTTCAATATGCTTCGTTCGATCGTGTTGGATAGGATTATGGGCAATGTTTATAGCAGCCTTATTATCACAGTAGAGCTTCATGGGACTAGCATCAGGGAATCCCAGATCACGTAAAAAGGTTTAGAGCCATAAAAGCTCGCAAACACCATGAGACATAGCTCTGTATTCAGCCTCTGCACTGGACCTAGCAACCACTGCCTGCTTCTTACTCCTCCAAGTAACCAAATTTCCTCCCAGAAAGATGCAATAGCCGGAGGTAGATCTCCTATCATCAATAGAACCTGCCCAGTCTGCGTCAGTGAAGGATTCCAACCTCAAATGACCATGGTTTGAAAACAAAATACCTTTGCCTGGAGAAGATTTTAGGTACCTCAAGATACGATAAACAGCATCAAGATGAGAAGTACGGGGGTCATGCATAAATTGACTGACAACCCCCACCGCATAAGAAATATCTGGACGTGTGTGAGATAAGTATATCAGACGACCCACAAGTCTTTGATATCTTTCCTTATCTGCATGCTCTCCCACACTGCCAAGATGATGATTGACCTCAATAGGGGTATCGGCGGGCTTGCACCCCAGCATCCCTGTCTCCTCCAAGAGGTCAAGAATATATTTCCTTTGGGAAATAAAAATCCCTTTCTCAGATCTAGCCACCTCCATGCCAAGAAAGTATTGCATCGCCCCCAGCTCCTTAATTTCAAATTCCTTAGCAAGAAGGGCTTTAAGCATCTGAAGCTCATTCACATCATCACCTGTCATAATTATGTCATCCACATAAACTATAAGGATGGCAATCTTACCATCACTCCTCTTGGTGAACATAGTATGATCAGCATGGCTCTGCTTGTATCCAAATTTCAACATGGCTTTGAGAAACCTGTCAAACCATGCTCTGGGGGATTGCTTCAAACCATAGAGAGCCTTTCTCAACCTACACACCTTTCCTTCTGTTGCAAAAGAGGAAAATCCTGGTGGTATGTCCATGTACACTTCCTCCTCTAGGTCACCATGGAGGAATGCATTCTTCACATCAAACTGTTGAAGAGGCCAGTCCAAAGTAGCAGCACAAGAAAGCAGGGTCCGAACAGAGTTCATCTTGGCCACAGGAGCAAATGTCTCCTCATAGTCAATGCCATAGGTTTGAGTGTACCCTTTAGCAACAAGTCTGGCCTTATATCTCTCAACCATTCCATCTGCCTTGTGCTTTACAGTGAACACCCATTTACACCCCACTGGTTTCTTTGCATTTGGAAGAGTCACTAATTCCCAGGTGCCATTCTTTTTCAAGGCTTTCATCTCCTCTACCATAGCTTCTTTCCACTCAGGTATTATGATAGCTTCTTTCCAATCCTGTGGGATAGATATAGAAGAAAGAGAGGAAACAAAAGCACAATACGAAGGAGATAAACGGGAATATGAAACAAACTGAGAAATAGGATGTTGGGTACAAGTTCTAACACCTTTCCTATGAGCAATAGGAGCATCAAGATCATCAACAACAGTAGGGTAAAGATCATTACCAGATGAGTCAGCTGAAGAGTCAGGAACTGGAGTAGGTGGTGACGATTGGTACTGTGGTAATGCACCAGGTTGGCCCTTTTCCTTGCGAGTGAAAGTTTTTAAATCAGGTCTGTCCAATCTTTCTCTTGCATCCAGCATTATTCGTTTTCCAGATACAGGTTCCTCCTCTCTTTCCCCTTCAGGATTATTAGGGCTAGGAGATGCCTCCTCCCCCTCACCAGTGTTCTCCCCTGTATCAATATTCTCCCCCTTACCAACAGTCTCCTTTGTACTGTCAGTTGGGGGGAATAACCATGAATGAGAATCACAAGATGTCAACATCTCTTCCCCTCTAGAACTCTCCCCCTGAAGAGATGGGGACGAGAGAGGATAGAAGGACTGGTGTTCCCAAAAGGTGACATCCATCGAAACAAATTTCTTCCGAGAGAGAGGGTCATAGCAATGATACCCCTTTTGAGTAGGGGAGTAGCCAAGAAACATGCATTTGCGAGCTTTAGGATCTAACTTTCCACCGGGGTGACGAGGAGCATGCACATAACAAACACAACCAAAAATCTTAGGAGGAAGAGTAGAGACCCGAAAGTGACCAGGAAGGAAATCCAAGGGAGTCCGGAATTGAAGAACACTGGATGGCATTCGATTAATGAGATAAGAAGCTGTAAGGATGGCCTCGCCCCAAAAATGTTTAGGAACATTCATAGTAAACATAAGAGAGCGAGCCACCTCAGCAAGATGCCGGTTCTTCCTTTCCGCGACTCCATTTTGCTGCGGTGTATCTACACAAGTAGTTTGGAAAAGAATGCCATTGCCATCAAGATATGACTTGAAGGGACCATTCATATATTCAGTCCCATTGTCACAACGAAGTTTCTTGATGTTTGTATCAAATTGTGTGTGCACCATCTTATGAAAGGACTGAAAACATGAGAAAACTTCATTTTTTGCTTGAAGTAGATACACCCAAGTTATACGAGAGTGACAATCAATAAAGGTAACAAAATAGCGATAACCAGAAATAGAGGTAATAGGGGAAGGACCCCAGACATCAGTGTGGACAACCATAAAAGGAGAAGCATTTCTCTGATAAACAGGAGCATAAAATGAACGTCTATGCTTCGCAAGCTCACAAGCTTCACAAAAGAACCTACTCCTAGAACATTGTTTAGTTAAAGTAGGAAAAAGTTTTTCTAAAACACCAAAAGAGGGATGGCCTAGTCTACGATGCCACTGATGCAATAAAGAGAGAGCTGAACCCGTATCCGCCTCAAGAGTATGACCCAATGATGAGGGAGTAAAAGATGAACAAGGCACAGACTCCAAAAAATACAGGCCATCCTGAGCTCTACCAGTACCAATCGTCTTTCCTGTTCCCAGTTCCTGAAAGACACAATGAGTGGGAAAAAATGTCACTGAACAATTCAAAGATTGTGTGAGACTACTAACAGATATAAGATTAGTAGTAAAATTGGGAACATGGAGAACGGAAGATAGAGGTATGGTTGGAGAACAATGAATAGAACCTTTCCCGGAAATAGCAGATAAAGAACCATCAGCTACTCTAACTTTATCCTTACCAGAACAAGTAGAGTAGGAATCAAAAAAGGATGAACAACCCGTCATATGATCCGTGGCACCCGAATCTATAATCCAAGGACGGGAGCTAGATGCACTGAAAGCACTAGCATGAACAGAAGCAAAGAAATCAGAGGCAGTGGAGGTAGAAGCAGTGGTAGATGGAGCGTCAAGCTTAGACAATAGGCGCCTGAGAGTTTGTAACTCCCCCTCAGAAAAAGGGGCATTGGAAGCCTCCATTGTACCAACAATTTCCGTTCCAAGTCGCCTTAAACCGACCCCGCAAATGGATCCGAAACGTTGAAATTAGTAAGGAACAAGTCTTGGACCTCCCAAGAATGGTCCGAAGCAGTCAAAACACGTCCGGAGCAGTCAAAACACGTCCGTAACAGTCAAATTACCTTAAATTGACCCCGCGAATGAATCCGGGACGTCGAAATTAGTCGGGAACAAGTCTCGGACCTCTTAAAAATGGTCAAAATCGGTCAAAATGAGTCCCTGAACCTTCCTAGGCCCTCTAGAACCCTCCAGATGAGCTTTTGGACACTTTTTATAGTCGTTGAACCCTCCAGATGAGCTGTTTGGACCTTTTCCTAGTCGCTGAACCCCCGCAGACCACTTTGACTCGCGGAATGAACCCCCAGTGACCTGTTTGACTCACGCGTGACCCTTTGACCGAGAACCGTGAGCCGTCTGACCTTCTTCCACCCTCGCGTCTAGATCTGACGCGATACGCACGCGCCGCCTTCAACCGGCGCGTGTGGCTTCCTCCGACGTCGTCCGGCGACCCTCCACCTACCACGGTGATCGGTTTGACGAGGGCAACAAAACCCTGCGATCAAATCTTGCATCCGATCATTCTAAGTAGGACCAATAGCCAATTGTAACGATCGATCGGTTGAACAGTGGTCGTTGTTGATTATTGACGTCAACTGTGGCCTCACCGGAGGTCGTCGACACCCACAGCAGGCTCGCCGGAGGTCGCCGACGCGATCGAAGGTCGTGGGTGATGTCTAACAGTGTCACACTGTTAAAAACGACTGACAAACAAACGACGTGAGCACTATTCACGTCGGGTTCACCAGGTGTCAGATAAACACGACTGACAAACACAATGTTGAGAAAATAACGATCTCTAAAGCTCTACAATGAAACCCAGTCCAAGAACGACTGCTCTGATACCATGTTAGAATGTAGAGAGAGAAGGAGAGATCAAGGGATTTTCTCATTACTGATAAAATGGGTCTATACACAGACATATACATGACCAATACTATACATGACCAAACTATCCCTAGGAATAGAAAACTTAACATAATGAACCCTAATTTAACATAACTTAACAGTTATCTTTACTTGTTCCTAGGGGTAGTCTTGTACATTTACATGTGTTCATATATATATAGTGAAATGGGTCAGAGTGTGCCCTAACACCTCACAATTACCCAGACAACGTTCTCTCTCTCTATGCTTTATTTGTTATCTTTACTTGTTCCTAGGGGTAGTCTTGTACATTTACATGTGTTCATATATATATAGTGAAATGGGTCAGAGTGTGCCCTAACACCTCACAATTACCCAGACAACGTTCTCTCTCTCTATGCTTTCTAACAGTGTGTGTGTGTGTGTGTGTGTGTGTGTGAGAGAGAGAGAGAGAGAGAGAGAGAGTATTTATGGCCAGGGTGATAGTTCTCCTATTCATGTTGGTTGATAGCAGATTAGGAATCGTTTTTGCACCCTTTAGCTTCACAGTTACTTTAGCATTGAAGAATTTTGAATACATTGGGAAACGCTCTGGTTTTTCTCTCTATTATCTGACCCTATAGGTAGCCCCCTAGCAGGCCCAACCCTAGGCATAAGCCCTCTAGGAGTGTGCCTAGGGCGCCAATTTTTGCCCAAGATAGGGCCCTCATTTGGAAGAAGTAATATGAAGTATTTGCTTCAGCCTTTTCCAAAAGCTTTCAATGATGGATCTGTTGTTAGTGGTTGAAGTGTAACCGCAGATTTCGAGTTCCAAACCTTCTCCTGTTCTCTGTTTAATGGTTTAAAGCTTTTTTTTTCACGGAATTTAGAGCTGCTGGGTTTTGAACCCTGCACCAACAGCTTGTTTAAACTCAACTTTGAGCCAAAACCACTTCATCAATGCATGTATGGTGTTCCTTACTAACAGAACAAGTAGTTACAGACAAGTGTTGCAGTTGAAAATATACTCTCTTTTTTTCTTTCAATTTTTTTTAGCCTTAGTGTTCCTTTTGAATTTTTTCTTACAAGCTTAATTTTGCTAAAATATGAAACGAGAAACCTATGTTTCACTTTTAACATCATTTAAGTGATTTAATTTTTCTGTCATTTAACGACATAGATGAGGCTCCATTTCACTAATTCACCTAGGGACTCGAATTATTCAGGGCCGGCCCTGAGCCCTGGGTTAGGGCTCTTGTTTCTCTCTTGTGATTTTGGATTCCTTAATGCATTTTGATTGCATCTGAAAAGGGCCCGCTTGTGGTCAGTGGAAGAAGAAGCTGCCGCACAGAGGCTGAGGTGGTGATCAGTGATGGAAGGTTCGGGTGAGGAAGCACACGCCTAAATGGATCTTATTTGTTGTTTTGCATATGTTATACTATTTTGTACTTGATTTCTTCTTGAGCTCTCTCTATTCTAAGGTACTATTTATATCTATACGAATCTACATGGTACTTTGACCTTGATATATTTTTAGTAAATATTTATTTGTTTGTGTGATTCATAGCTTCCACTTTTTTTTAGCTTACGTCGGTTTTCTTGTTTCTGCAATTTGTAGTTGACAATTCTTTTGTGCGTCACATACTTTCATATATTACTGGTGATTCTGTTTGCGCATATCTGGTGTCTGTGTGATGTTTTAAGGCTAAATAGTTGGTGGCTGCAAACATTTATGATATTTCTATTGTAGCTTCAACATGGGAGATCAGAAGATTGAACACATCCAATGCGTCACACAGCGCAAGATGTATTGTAACACAAATGGTAGAGATACAACCTGTTGGTGGGTGTTGGAGAAAGAATAATCAATGGTCCAAGTTCGAAAAGAGTGTTCCATACGCATTTTTGAGCCAAGTGGCAGGTGGGTTGTTGCTTCAACACAAACTTCTGTAGGATTGGAAGTAGGACTGTTCTGAAGTCACCCCTCAAACAACTATAACTGCATTGTCTTCATTGTCTTCTGAAGTCACACTTCATTTTCTTTAGATGTTACTTCCGAATATGGTATCTTATGCACTGTCTTCAAAGTAGCTGTTGGGGCATACCTGTCATTTCTTCCACCTCCTTCCTTATGACTGCTTGAAACTTCTTCACCTTGATTTGCCATTAGTTTAGATGATGGCTCGGGTGAGAATCAACCTACCTTGATTATTGCATTTAAGGCGTATATGAAACTGACGGATGAGTAGCTCTTTTCAGAGATTCTTCTTTCAGCATAATCCCTCTGGTTGTATTTATGTGAAACAAACTAGTCAAGTTTTAAGTTTTTGGGATCGAAATTTGTGTTCTGGTAGTTCTGTTTGTAAAGGAGAGCATCTTAATGTTGGCAAGTATGAGATAATGGATACAACAGCATCCTCATTATATGTTAATGGGAACAAGAGCTTTTAAGCCTTGTTATATCCGTTACTAGATCATGTTATCCAATTACTGATGAAACATAAAGCTGTATCATGTTAAAGCTTTGTTTTCCCAAGTGTTGATCCTCTTGAAATGTCGATTCTAATGGCTGCCCAGGTTTAAAAGAATATATTGGAGCAAATCCATCACTCCCTTCTGAATTTTCAACCACCTCTCTCCGCTCAAAGTTTTCTGATATTTCTTCATCAAATAGCGAACCTGAAGATGCAAATGTTGTTGATGAGTTCTATGATGCAGTATCTTCAGAATCATCGTCTGATGATGACAACAGTGACAACGAAGTAGAATTTGATAGTAAGGTTTGCCTTCTTTCTGCTTTCTCTTTGCTGTAGATTGGAAACAGTTAGATTTGAGGAACAAATTTAGATTCAATGGCATTTGTACTGAAGACTTAGTATTTCAGTTTGAACCTATTAATTCTATCAATCAGGACAAAAAGGTGAAGCTGAAGAACATCTCATGGGCTATTGCAGGCTTGGCTTTGAAGCGAACAAAAGGTCCCCTGCTCTCTAGTAAATACTAAATAATGTATTGTTGCACTTGAAAAATGATTATGCACCTTTTTTCTGACTGTGTATATTCATTTACTACAAACTACGTTACAAGCAGATGATTGCTATGATGCTGTTTCCTTGCTACTTTTAAATCTTGTAACAATTTCAAGATTAATGAAATATTTTTGCCTTCCAAAAAAAAAACTACGTTACAAGCAAATATATGGAAAAAGATGTTTTCTGAGGCGGTAACACTACTGCAAAAAATCACCTGGTTTCGTATATGCGACTGCAACTTGAGAACCTATGCATGGTATTCAGGGCACAGCTGTTCTGGTAGTTTACCATGATTTGATGATTTTTTATGTATGATTTCCTTGTAACTGTAGAAAGATATACAACCAGTATGCCATTGAATATTTTCTATATGATTTCTTCAGGCTATGTTTGTCATTTGTTTTCTCAGTTGATATTTATGTTAGGACATATTACTACTGTAGATGAGTGTAAAAAAAAAAAAAAAAACTCTTGTTTGTGGGGCTTATGTAGTGTGCTAGGAGCATAGAGCTTCAAAGTAGTTCTGAAATCTGTTATTGCTTCCCCCGTCGCATAATCTGTTTTATATTTCAATTATCCTTGGTACAGGTCCAGATTTGAATCAGGAATTAGATCCAACTGTACCTCCTATCGTTCTTGATCCAAGACATTATCATGGTTCTTTTCGCCAAGGGAAGGATGAGAAAGACAGTAATTGTTGGACATCTCCAAGCGGTGCAGCTTTTATGATCAGAGGGAAGACATATTTGAAAGATAACACTAAGGTGGGTATTTGTTTAAATCAGAATTGTTGCACCTGTTTGATCTCAGTTCAGAGGAGTGGTTTCAGAAATTTATATTAACTATTGAGAAGTATCAAGTCCGTCTTTTCCTCCTATTTCTTCTTTCTTTGAAAATTCACATGTTTTGGTACAACCCCCGTATTCCTCCTCTCTCTGTTATTCCTTTTTCTCTTTGAAGTAACTATAGGCCTATGTCTTAGACTATATACTAATTTGAAGTGCTGAGTAGCTTGTCAATTGTCAAAAGGTTGAGATACCTGACTACTACAAAATATCTTACACCTCAAGAAAAGGTGGTGCTATTTGGTTTCTGGCAGAATTCATTGTAGGAATCTTTGACATATAAATTCTGGAAAAATCTCTTTGCTTGAACTGATAAGGATTTGAATGGTGTATACTTGATTCTATGGCCCCTCACAGGTAAAAGGAGGAGATCCGCTTCTCCAGCTCATAGCAGTTGACTGGTTCAAAGTTGAAAATTGCATTGGCAAGGTTGCATTGCAGCCCAGTTCCCTTGTTCAGGTAAATGATGTACTCAAAAACTTTTTACTTCATATTATGGGTGAAACTCTGGAGTAAAAAAGGGGTATGTCATCTCATTCAAATGTTTTACTGCCATATGTCCACAATGTTAATGCTATTCCAACTTCTATAGCCAGGGCCATTGAATTGTATGGTCCATATACCATATGGGTGCGACCTTTTGGCTGCAAATGGCATTACATTTGGCAAACTATTCCTAGGTTTTACTCATATTTTTAGCTGTTTTTCATTCCTCCTAATATAATAGTTATTGTACCTAAGAAAGCCTCCTGAAACTACACAAGTTTTGAGTTTTCTAGCATCACGAGAAATGCTTCAATCCTATTTGAATATGTTGGGGCTCATGGTCTTCAATTTTAATCTTTTAAAAAGGTCGCCTTTTTTTTTTCCCCCTAACATTCTTTCTTCATATGCAGTCAGAAGCTGGTAAAAAACTCCCATTCGTCCTCGTTGTTAATCTTGAGGTATGTACAAGAGATCATTTTGATTCTCCTCTTTCGTAATTCTTTATATCTTGTGAGATACCAGCTCAGGTGTCCTCTTTCTATTTATCATAGCACATAATGCGAAATGGTACGTTTTCTTTTTATCTTTTCCATGCTACAAATTTAAGTAAATGATCCGGGAAGAAATTGTGGTGGTTTAATTGTTTCAGGTTCCAGCAAGACCAAACTACAGCCTGGTTCTTTACTACGCTGCTGACAGGCCAGTAAATCCAAATTCTTTGCTGGGTAAATTTATTGATGGGTCTGACATGTTTCGCGATTCTAGACTTAAACTAATTCCAAGTATTGTGGAGGTATGAACTGCTTTAGCATCATACCATGTGTTATTGATCCAACTTAGTTTCTTATGGTCTCTAATTACAAATGTTTTTACAGGGATACTGGATGGTAAAGCGTGCAGTTGGAACAAAAGCTTGCTTATTAGGGAAAGCAGTTACATGCAAGTACCTTAGACAAGACAATTTTCTCGAGGTAATGAATTTGATTTCAACATCCAAATATTTTCAATGCCCCTTAGCACGTATGTGCTCATATTACCTGCTTCTTGCTGCTCATCCACCATGAGGTTATAAGATATTGTTGCAACCTACTTGCAGATTGATGTGGACATTGGCTCATCATCGGTCGCTAGGGGTGTCATTAGTCTTGTCCTTGGATATGTGACGAGCCTTGTTGTTGATCTTGCAATTCTAATTGAGGTATGTAGTTTTCAGTTATCTGTTTTGAGTAAGAGCCCGCAGCAGATGCTTCAACTGTCAACCGTCCAAAAAAAATTGAAGGTTTGGGGGGGTTTTATGTGCTCCAGCTGACTTTAGATATAAAACAACCTTCAAATTCCTTCTCTCTCTCTCTCTCTCTTCAAATCTGTCATATGGTTAGCTACTTAGCTTACCAAATGATACTACAGAAAGCTATCTGAAATACACTACTACTACTATATATATATAGGTAAATCTTCTAGTAAGGACTCCCGTTAATAAGAAAAAATGTAATTTTTTCACTTTAAAAATTGTTTTTGGGAAATCCGAACCGTCCAATGTGTTCAAAAGGTGTTTTCAAGGGTCCATGCGGGAAATCTTCAAAAAAAAATACCGGGAAGGGCTTGATCCAAGCAGTTTTCGCAAAAACTGTAAATATATATTTTTTGAGAAAACTGCTTGGATCAAGCCCTTCCCGGTATTTTTTTTTGAAGATTTTCCGCGTGGACCCTTGAAAACACCTTCTGAACACATTGGACGGATCGGATCGTCAAAAAAATGCTCGGATCACGGAAGTCCGGACTAGAAGTGTTAAAAGTTGAAAGTTGAAGTATCTGCTGGAGGCACTCTATTCTCCTTAAGATGTAGCTAGACATTGACAGATAAGCTGAATTGGTAGGCTAAAGAAGAGGCTGAACTCCCCGAGTACATTCTTGGTACTGTTCGTCTAAATCGTGTGAAGCTAGACTCCGCTGTACCTCTTGAAGTCTGAGATATTTTTGGACATCGACACGCTTGGATTATTGGTTTTGCTGAGGTAATACTGGGAACAGTCGAAGGATTTCCCGATTCTGCTGTAAAATATTTTGCACATTATATGTATCTTACGGCAAAATTTCAATCAAAGGTCACCGTATTAGGGTTCAATCTCGGCTCGTGTATGATCTGTGTTATCAACTTTGGTTGGTTTTTCGAGTATATGTTTTTAGTTGAGTATAACGGTCAAATATTAATCAAGTCAACAGGGTTTATATCCTGGTATATGTAAATGAACTGAGTGGATTACAATCAATGATATGATTCTTCAAATTCTGGAATACAATGAGTTCCATCTTTTGAGACCTAGTCTTCAGATTTAGAAGGCCCGTGTACCGCGACTCGGTTCGATCCTATGACTTTTAGGTAGTGGAAAGATTGCATTCGGTACAAAACAATTTCAACCTTCAAGCAGAAGAAGTTGAAGGAGCAGGAAAGGATATAACCAACCCGACCTCGAATGCTGCTTTTTTAATTGTTTACTATTATTCTTCCACCCAAAATCGTTGGCTGAGGCTTGGTACAACATTGATAGTTGTGAGTAGACATATGTATATCACACCACCTGCATACAACTTAAGCTTTTAGATGTGATGGTGGTTCACGATTCAAGTAGGTATCAGATCAAACAATACATTGTGCCGGTGATTGGAAAATTGAAGTATGAGCCATTCATGTATGTATGTATGTAATGCCGTAACCTTTTTCCTCCATCCTTGGTCATAATAACCGAGCCATTGATTGCGGAGATCAACGGTTCAGATGCTGCCCTACAGGGGCGCCCTAAAGCACCGCGGATCCATTTATCCGACATAGCTATAGAACTATTATTATGAATAATTGTGCAGTTTATTTGCTTTGGCCTACAACTAGCTTTTTTTGCTTTTTGGCCACTTCTTTTTGGCTTTATTTCTACTTCACTACTCCTATTTTTCAGTTTTGAATGAATCTGCATTTTTGTCAGACCCCATGGCCTCTCAAACAGATTTAAAAGTCTTCATGCTGAAGCAATATAATTTGGGAGGAAGTGTCTTTTCTTCAATCACTTTACTTGCTCCACCCACTCCCTATCTTTTGGTTACACTAACCATTGGTTTATGTTTACTTTTGTGATTGATTTACTTTTCCTGTAGTTGAATGTTTATCAAGTACCAAATGGAATGTCAAAACTACCCTCCATTTCATATCGTGGACCTTGCACGATAGCAAGTACGTACTTGTATCATAGTGTTGTGTTCAGGTTTAAGTCGCGGAAATCAGCTTATTCATGAAGAAACCGTGGAGAAATCAATTTAGGAACCCACGCGTTTCCTCATTGTTCATAGCTTGATACTTATGGACACTAAAGGGCGATGGTGAATTTTTGGCCCGTTTTTTTCTATATAAGGTAGTAGCTAATACCGCGAGGAGAGTGGTTTAGCTTTCCCCTTCCGGATTATCGCCCTCCTCATTCAGTCAAAAATAATCATCCTACTTTCTGTCATCTTTTATCTCACTTGGTTTATTCCAATTGAAAACTGTTTCACATGATTAGTTGTATATATTATCAAACATATGCTCTTAATCACTTTTTAGACTCTTTAATAATGGGAATCCAATTCATTCAAGTGAAATTCTTTTTCTTTTTCCTGAAAAGACGTGCTCTCGAACCAAAGCCACACCCACACGGTCGGTCCATGTCTTTTTTGGAAACTGTTGCAGGAAACTTTTCCTGAGAATTTGTGTTTTTCTATTTACGAGGCTCATCTGATGGCCTACCGGTCCCAAGTTAGTTCGGTTGGTTAGTAGGTTTACTCTCTACATAATTAATCAGGTTTGATTATGAAGATCAACCGAAAAAAAAAAGAATTTCTTATGAATTCCGTAATTTCGGCGTGAATGACTTGTCTTCGACTGAGAAGAACGGTGCGCGAAAGCTGACCGAACACCCTAATCATCTAAACAAAAATCTGATAGCCTGCCAAAAGTAAGCAACTTTTTGTTCAAACTCTGGTCTACGGGCAAATCCAAAACTTGAGTAATAATCTGCATGCATGAAAAAAAGTTAACAAATTTGTGCAGAAAAAGTCTGGTGTGATTTGTATTTTGTCTCCATCTGGGCCATGGGGGGATAGAATAATACAGATATGACTTCTCTTTAGTCTTTTTTTTTTCCTAGCAAAAAAATCAATCTATTGAGCCGTCGTTAAGATTTAAAAACATATTGAAATGTGTGAGAGTATATAGAAAAGTAAAAAAAATAAATTGGAACGTGTGTTATTTTGTCTTATTCTCAGTTTACTGACCCTTTTTCCCCCTCGGACGTTGCAAATTCCATATAATGTCCGAAGGTTTTTTTTTTTGGGGGAAATTACGATTTCCATAAAGCACAAACAAAAACAGACGGTAAGGATCTAGCCCTTACTCAAGTTGCAAGCCCAGAAAACAACTGGGAGAAACAAAGGAGACAATAAACCAACCCCAAACAATCAAAGGGAAAAAAAATTCTCTGAGAAATACTCCAGCTTGTGGCAATGGAAAGATTCTGTACGTGAGGATGTTTTGATACCTCTCCAAGAACTCATACAAGCACGAATATTCCGAATAATAATACTCTTCAAAGAGCTGCAATCCATGCTTTGCTGCTGAAAAATCCTACAATTGCGTTCCCTCCACAACCAGTAAATAGTTGCTGCCATGCACCTATTTATTACCAGCAATTTCATCACATGAAACTAAATCAAAACCACTAATCACCCTAAACACGAGAACATGCATATTGTAAGCTCGGACCCGACTACATGTACAGACGGAAATGTCCATAAAATGTACCGATCATGTTCGGGGACCCAATTTTGGGTCCCACACGAGTGATCCAAACCGTTCATTATTCTTAAAACATTTTTCCGAGGGGTCCCACAAAATTTCAGCTCAATCGGACGGTTAGAAGTGCTCGAACCAAAGTCCTACCGTTTCAATCAAAAACTCGGAAAAATGTTTTAAGAATAATGAACGGTTTGGATCATTCGTGTGAGACTCAAAAGTAGGTCCCCGAACATAATCGGTACATTTTCTGGACATTCCCATCTATACCCATATGTTTACCCTCTAAGCTCAAAGGATACATCTTGCAAAGTAGACCGAAAGCAAGTTCTAATACAGGACCACTCACAGATGAAGTGATAGAGAATTCCCAAAGGCAAATCCAAATCAATTAACCAAAGGAGAAAATCTCAAAAGTAATCGACTACTACCCACAAAAGGGTGAGAAATACAGTACAAGAAAATGGAGGGCGTGTTGTAAGGCCCTCCAGGGCATGTTTGTCCATTGTACAAGAAACATGGGGCCCCATATATTTCCAGGGATTAGCCAGTTTCACTATTATCATGTGGGAATGTTCTCATATAGGCCAAGTTTTTATTACGGTATTTTTGGTAATTTTGGTATTTTTACCAGTTTTTATGTATTTCAACGCAAAGCATGAGAAATGCTAGAGACACTAAATAACTTACAAACTATTATACTAAAAGTACACATGTCATTACCAGTTACCACATCAATGCATGAAGTAATATATGGATGCACTCATCCACTAAAAGAATGTCATATGTACATTTAGTACATAAATTAGTACATCTAGCATTTCTCTAATAGCTCATGTAAAAGGCTCCAATACCATTAGGTTAATGCGTTTGATTCTGAACAAGAGAGGAGGCGAGAGAGAAAATTTCTGGGAGAGAAGAGAAAAGACATACTATACTCAAAATTCTTCTTTTGTAGTAGACTGATGTGGTTTTCATAGTTTTTCCTCGCGTTGAGGTTTTCCACGTATATCGGTGTGTCTTTCCCATTTTTTCTGTTCATTCCGCGCTTTCTTTATGTTTTACGATTTCTCTCACTCCAGTTTTCAAGATCTGTAGAGATTCTTTTGTTCGATTCCTAACAAAAGATAAAAGAAGAGCATTAAACTGAAATTGATTGCTCTTGCAAGAGCACTCACGGGGGGATAGAATGGAGATGCCAACAAATGAGCCCCCCTGCACTCCCTCGTGAGGAAACCGAAATTGAATGCTTTTGCAGGCAATTCCATTAATGAATGCCGAAGAAGAACCGCCCAAAAATACTACATCCAGTACTCTAACCCAGGGTAAATTTCACTTCGCCCCTTAAACGTATGGTTCTTTTCCCACTTTGCACCCAAAGTTATAAACTTCCACTTTGGCCCCTGCAAACTTGGGAAATGTTTGCGATGGTCCACCACCATTGACAGTAATTAGCGCCACGCGGCGTCACCTGGAGTACAACTGTTTTTATTTAACCCCTTTAAATATGGAGTAATAACTTTATCATTTTCTAGTTGTGGATAAACATTTATCATCGTCTTGCAAAAGCATATGCAAATATAAAAGTTTGCGGCTATGTGCATGGGCTCCAAATTTAACTATGAGAATTCACATCATTTGGCCTTTTGGAGGCATTAGAACATGTCTCTCACGAACACCAAATAATTTTCCTTTAAAACAACGGCGTATTATATACTGACATATATTGTACTTGAGTAAGAAGATCGATCATGGACTTTGCAAATTAAAAAAGCAACCACCGGTTTACAATTACTTCGATAGTTATTTGCATGGTTGACTTGATTACCTTAGACAACTAATTGTAAAAATATGAATGTTAGTTTACGAGGTGTATTATGTATTTGTATCGCGTTATTCTATCAATGATAAGGAAAAGGAAAAGAAATCATTTGGATATTTTGGCCAAATCCACCCTGATAAAAGGGGAAAAGAAAGCATTAATTTCTTTAATTTAATTTAATTTTTTTTAAAAATTCACCTATTTATGGGTTTCACAATTCTAATTGCTATGATCTCCCCAAATATTAACAGCTTGTAACAAGTAGCCAAAGGCTTCAAGGACACAAAAGGCCAGAGCTGATCAATTATGATGAAAAGCAAACAAGAAAAATGATGATAGAATTACTTTTATCAATATTCTGTCCTTTTAACATACCCTTTCCAGCCACTGACATAACAAAACGACCTTATGTACATCCAAAACAATGACTGTCATTGTCAATTTACAATCTTACACTAGCATTGCTTGCTTACATGCAGTGTAGACCCCTAGGGAGTCCGTCCCCTTGCCATTATGGAGAGAGAGAGAGAGAGAGAGATTATGCATAATGAACGGCTATACAATTCATAGATAAAATATGAATAATGCTACGCTTACGCCCTCTGGGTTACACCCTGCGTTTACATCCTACCCCGATCACTATTTTATACATATTACATATTCAATGTTGGTCTTGTTTGATAGATATCGTCGAGTAAATTTTAAATATATATATTTTCAATATTGGACATGGAAAATAAGTAGTTATAAATACTTTAATTTGTAAAAATTAAAAACATGAGAGAGAGTGAGAGGGGACGGAAGGAGAGAGAGAAAGTCAGGGAGAGAGAGGGGACACGTGTCAGGCATTGGGGTAGGGTGTAAACCGAGGGTGTAAGCGTAGCATTTATCAATAGGCATCGGACACACGACACTTGTTGAATCGGGAGTGCCCTCGTGAATTTGGTTATAAAATGTCACTCCTTGCGACTGTTCTAAAAACACACTTGCGGGTGCGATGTCAAATGTCATAAAAGACATAATTGAAGCCCTTCCTAACACCAATTGGTTTTAGAAGAGAGGGTGGAAAAGCAGTCCGAAAAGTGGTATTAGAGCCAGGAAGCCATGGGTTCGAGTCGTGGGAGCGTCATCGTGAGGGAGAGATTGTAAGGCCTGGAGTGTCCTGATGAATTTGATTACACAATGCCATTCCCTGCGACCAAGCCTTATACCAAGGCTTTGAGATGAAATTTTTATGAAGCACACCTTTTATATATACTCGTACCTGAGTCCATGTATTGTAGATGAATGGATCAGATTAAGTTTGCTACCAGTTGGTTGCAGCAGAAGA
Source organism: Vaccinium myrtillus (assembly GCA_016920895.1). NCBI lineage: Eukaryota > Viridiplantae > Streptophyta > Magnoliopsida > Ericales > Ericaceae > Vaccinium > Vaccinium myrtillus. The sequence continues at coordinate 37,858,337 of CM029273.1, forward strand.
CACATATAGTTTTGCTAAAATCTTCTCTTGTCCCTTTGTCTCTGGCTAAGGGAACTTGAGCTTCCAGTTTTTCTTATTTGTGGGTTTTTCCTAAATTCACTTTGATAATCGAAATCGTTCATAGTTAGACCTCAAAAAAATAGGACCAAAAGTTGGTTCACTATGAACTAAATCACGAATGCTATAGTTGCTTTCACTATGAGAACAACCAAAGTTCCATCTGATTATAGAGTTCGAGGTGTGCGCAAACTGATCCGAGACACCCTGCATTATTTGAAACAAAGGAGTTTCATCTGATTTGGGTCGATATATAACGTACCAAAATATTTCAATACCATCCGACTCTACGCTTTATACATAATCTTCTACAACCAATTATAAAATACCAAGTAAAATAAGCTACAAGATTAATGCAGGGAATGTAATTATCAACATCTAAAGTCAGTTAATTACCAAAGCCTTCAATTTAAAAGTGTAAAGTCCTCGACAAGACTCCATATATAATTATTGCCACACATTCAAATGAGTTACTAACTTCTTTGACAGCATCATTAAATTAACGTTATAAATTTCTCCACACAATCCCATGATCCAACGTCCCCTTTGACTGGCCCATTTGCCAATCATAACACGGATTCGTGATGATTTCAAGCATCATGTCTCACTGTGGTTCAAGTCCATCAAAAATAGTACTCCCTCCGTCCGCGTTTGTTGGTCCGTTTTGGGGATTCCAACTTATTAAGGAGACAAAATGATAACATAATTATGGTGCTTTTTGTGAGGCAAATTAATGATAACTATAAATGAAAGAAGGGTAAAAGAGTAATCTCACTCTATAAATGATGGTAACTATTAATTAATATAAAAAAGAAGGGTAAAAGAGTAATCTCACTCTAGTTTGTACTTTGATTTGACTACATGGACAATCTTTATGGGACTGAAAAAAGTATGTTTGTGGACTAACAAACACGGACGGAGGGAGTAACTCAGTAAAACAAACTTTTACTAATTCTATGCAGCTTAGAGTAAAGCTTTATTAATAAGTTGAGGTTATGGATTTTCTGCCCTCCATAAACAAGGTGTAGTTTGCAATGACAGCCGGACTTATCACGATCTTAATTCGATGATCAAAACTCTTAGTCATATATGGATTGTTGGGTAGATTATTCTTGCAACGGAATAGGACAATCTTAAACGATCAATTTTTTGTTTATCATATAGGAGCTGTTGAGATGTAACGGCTGTGTTTGGTTAGATAGTTTAGTTTAGTTTTGATGATGTCATCAAGTGTAATGAGTGGAGAGAGATAGAGAGAGAAATAAGGGAAATGATGATGTCTTCAAAACCAAAACCAAAACTAAAACTAAATTGGGAAACGAACAGGGCCGTCATATTTTTGCAAAGAATCCGGTTGACGGATTTTCCTATAGCCTCTTGATCACTAGATATCTTTGTCTTGAAAAATAGTAGTAGAAAATAGATATGCCTAATTTTTTATTTTTTTCAAGAAAAAAAGTTATTGGATCGAAACATCTATCATAAGTTGGCAAGTTGCCCAAGAATATTGCAAAATCAACGGCTTCGATTTATTGAGATCAAACTTGTAGAAGGCCCGTTGGTGCAAACTCCAATGGGTAGCATGAATGACAGAAAATATCTCTTTGTTTCGTCCATGTCCCTAATTAATTTTTTTAAGTGAAATTTAAATCAGTACTTATTTGGGTGCTTTACAGCTATACCTTGCGACCAGATTTTTTAGCCACAAAATAGTATTAAAAGGAATTTGCAAAAACAAAAATCAAAATTTGTAGGAAGGTTTGTACCCTTTGGATCTGTTTGATTACAAAAAAAAAAAAAAATTATGTTGAAAAGTGAAAATGATAGAAATTGAAGTGAAAGAAAAGAAAATGAAATAAATTTTCTTTTCTTTTTTGCGTTTGATTAGAATGGACTTTTTTTTTTTTTGTGAGAATCTTGTAAGTAAATATTTATTGTCTAATTTACCCTTAGCAAATACTCCACAAAGATCATGATAGGAAACAAAAACTTATGGTCGTAATGGGAAGTGTCATTATAAGATTGACAACTTTCACAAGAAAATAAAATTTCTTTGTATTTTTAGTAAAAAAAAGTGGGAGTTAGAAACCATGCTTAAATTACAAGAAATTTTATTTTCACCAGGAGTATTATTTTCATGCTACTCAAACATCAAGAAAGTGTCATTTTTTTTTCTCTTTTCTTACTTTTTATTATTATTTTCTCTCTTGGCAAACGGTCCCCATAGAAAAGAAGGTCAAGATGCCCCAAAAATAAAAAGGTGTTTTAGGGGATGTTTGGCCGATGGTTTTTTGCATTTTCAACTTCTTCTTTTTAATTTTTGAGTGTTAGGCTGTCAAATGTCAAAACACATTATGCCAAAATATATTTTAAGATTTTGACATGGAAGGCAAGAAGTGAAAAGGAGCTATGGAGGAGTTCAACTTCTCCTACTTCTAAAACACTACTCCTCTTCAAAAATGTATTATGCACATTTATCCTAAACACTCATATCTAGGGGTGAGCAAAATAATCGTCAAACCGCGAATCCAGTCAAAACCAATCCAAATTGAAGGGTTTGGTTTGGTTTTCTTGTAATGTGGTTTGGTTCCGATTTTAAAAAATTAGAAACCGTGATAAAATGGTTTGATTTGTGGATTTACATTGATATATAGTTCCGGTTCCAAACCAATCCGATCCGTATAGTATTTATATAGACATAGTATTTTTATATATTATATGTGAAATTTGTTTAGATAAACAGAATTAACTTTTTTTTCCCTAGTCAATTACTAATTTCCTAATCTAATGCTTCATTTCACCACTTTATTTATTCACTTCCAAGATTAAACCCCTAAATTTCTATATATGGTAACTTATTCCTTTGATTTTAATACACTAAACATACATGGCTTGGCAGTGGCGGCTCCAGGAATTTTGAACAGGGTGTTCAAAAATTACCTTAATTCGATTAGGTCTATTAACTAGTCATACATACACAAATTTTTATGGAGTATATTGGTGTGAATAATGCAACCAAATAATACGAAAATACGTAAGATGTCACAATTGCATGTTTTCTTGGCGAATTCTATATTTTATGCCAAGCAAAATTAAATCGACACATAAGAATATTAGTTTTTATTGTAGAATTTGTTTCGCGAATAGGTTCCCATTCCCTCACAAAAAAAAGTGCGGGAAAACAGTTGTTAGCCGTTGGATCGCGCGAAGGGCTTAGGATCCAACGGCTCACAACTGTTTTCCCGCACTTTTTTTGTGAGGGAGCCCTCATAGGATATGTTCTTGATATATATATATATACGCCGAAGATCCTGTCAAGGATCCCGGAAATCCCGGATTGAAGCGTTTTGATGCTTTTAAAAATTGTTTTTGGGAAATCCGAGCCGTCCAATGTGTTCAAAAGGTGTTTTCCAAGGTCCATGCGGGAAATCTTCAAAAAAAAAATACCGGGAAGGGCTTGATCCATGCAATTTTTCGCAAAAACTGCATATTTACAAAATTGTGTGGATCAAGCCCTTCCCGGTATTTTTTTTTTGAAGATTTCCCGCGTGGACCTTGGAAAATACCTTTTGAACACATTGGACGGTTCGGATTATGAAAATTTGATCCGGAACTATGAGTTTCGGACCAAAGGGTCCCGGACTAGAGAGTTCCTCATATATATATATATATATATATATATATATATGCTCTTATTTTTGGAGATATAGAGTTGATTGTTGGTTTTAGAAAAGGAAGACCGTCATATCGATACCAATAGATACTTTTTTGTCTCTATTTTTTATATATATTATTAAGAGTGTGTGCTTTGGTTTGAGCTTATACAATGTGTTAAATTGTGAATTTTCTGAATTGATGGATGTTCACAGTGCAGGACTAAGTGTTCAGACAAACACAAGATAAAATTATTACGTGCAATATAAAATATAAAAGGGTTTAGGTTGTTCAATTGACATCTATGATAAGCTATGGAGTTGCATGTGACTTTTAATTTGGTTGTTTACATTCAATTGGTTTGTGGATTGATTTTTTGGGGTTAGTTGTTCAAATATTTTTGGGGTAGGTGTTCAAATATTTTTGGGTTGGGTGTTCAAAAAGGCCTAAACTCAAAGAAAACTAAAAATATTACATGTATTTTAAACAAAACAAAAAAAAAAAAATTGGGTGGTCAATTGACAACCCATTGCTCCATGTGGAGCCGCCAGTGTGGCTTGGACAATCAATTGATTTTCTAATCTTTTTGCTCGTTAACTAATTTCTGAATCTAGTACTCTATTACATGACCCTATTTCTTCACTGATTACTAGTATTCTTCTCTTTTTTAATTGGTTGATGTTAGTGAGTTCTGGTGATTTTAACCGAACTTTTTTTTAATATAGTTATGGGTTAACTTATCTATGTAATTTTTAAATACTTTAAATTGTTTATAAAGATGATATCTCAATTTCAAGAGAACCGTGATTCAAAATCGAAACTGAACAATATTTTATTGGTTTGGTTTTATGAATTTTATGAGTTGGTTTGGTTCCCAAAATTCATAATCCATAGGAAATGGTTTGATTCTTGGTTTATTGTAAAACCCAACCAATTCGGTCTATACTCACCCCTACTCATATCAGATTCAGACCACATTCAGACCATATCTAAAAAGTCAAAACGTTAAAAATGAAAAAATTCAAAATGAGACTCCCAAACACTGTCTTACAAACAAAAACTCCCCCACAAATAAAATTTAAAAAGAAGAAGAAAGAAAAACAGGCCTAAACACTCCAACGGGTCCCCTCTTGTTCCCAAAAGCAACCCAAATGATATTCCCATATCAACTACTCACTATACGTCATTCCCTTCTCTCTTTTTTTCTCCTAATCTTTCTCTATTCCCCATGCAATTCTTGGACCTCACCCAACGCTAAACATAATCATACTTTAATTAACTAGTACTAATATAATCTGATACAGTTTTCTTCTACTCCTTATTCAAATCTCCACTCCACTTGCTCCCTCTTTTCTCCTCTGCGTGAGAGTTCCAATGGAGATTTTCAAACCCCCTTGTTTCCACTTTCTTCTTGCTTCAGTCCTCATTTCCTCTGTTCTTGCACTTGACCCCTTCTCCCAAGCCCTTTTGAGCTTCAAATCCGATCTGATTATTGGTGATTCCAACAGCTTGAGTGATTGGTTTGTGCCTTCAAATTCAAACCCATCTGAAGAAATCTATGCTTGTTCTTGGTCTGGTGTGAAATGTGACCAAAACTCAAGTATGATCATTGGGTTAGACCTGTCTATGAAGAATCTCGGTGGTCAAATATCAGGGAGTCAATTCCAACTCCTCACAGATTTAGTTGATCTAAACCTGAGTTACAATTCATTTTCTGAAAATTTCCCAACTGGGATTTTCAACCTCACAAAACTAAGAACCTTAGATGTGAGTAGAAACAATTTCTCAGGCCAATTCCCAAGTGGGATTTCAAATCTCCACCACCTTCTTGTTTTTGATGCCTTCAGTAACAGCTTTTCAGGCCCTTTACCAGCAGAAATTTCCCAGATTGAAACCCTAGAAGTACTGAACCTAGCTGGGAGTTACTTCAGTGGACCAATCCCATCTGAATTTGGGGATTTCCAAAGCCTTGAGTTCATTCATTTGGCTGGGAATTTTCTCAGTGGGAAAATCCCACCAGAGCTAGGGAATCTCAAAACAGTCACCCATATGGAAATTGGTTACAATTCCTACCAGGGGGAAATTCCTTGGGAGTTTGGTAACATGAGTCAACTCCAGTATCTTGATATTGCTGGTGCAAATCTCTCTGGTCCAATACCAACCCAACTCAGTAACTTAACTCAGCTTGAGTCACTTTTCCTTTTCAGAAACCAACTCACTGGTTTAATTCCATGGGAATTCAGCAACATCACAGCTCTAACAAGTTTAGACCTTTCTGATAACCTACTTTCTGGGCCAATTCCAGAGAGTTTTTCAGAGCTGAAAAATCTTAGGCTTCTCAGCCTAATGTACAACAACATGAATGGCACTGTACCAAATGGCATTGCACAACTCCCATCACTTGAAACCCTTCTTATTTGGGACAATTTCTTTGATGGGTCACTTCCAAATACCTTGGGAAACTACTCAAATTTGAAATGGGTGGATGTTTCCACCAACAACTTCATTGGGGTCATTCCACCTGGTGTCTGTTCAAGAGGGGTCTTGTTCAAGTTGATCCTATTTTCCAATGATTTTTCAGGTGGTTTAACGTCTTCTATCTCCAATTGTTCGTCTCTCGTTCGCCTCCGAATCGAAGACAATTCTTTCTCAGGTGATATCCCTTTGAAATTCAGTAATTTACCTGATATTTCATATGTGGACCTGTCCAGAAATATGTTTACTGGTGGGATCCCCATTGATATTTCCCAAGCTTCTAATCTTCAGTACTTTAATGTGTCTAATAATCCTCAGCTTGGGGGTATAGTCCCAGAAGAAATTTGGTCACCACCACTTCTTCAGAATTTTTCAGCTTTTTCTTGTAATATCACTGGTTTTCTTCCTCCATTCCAATCCTGCAAATCTTTGTCTGTGGTTGAATTGAGCACAAACAAATTATCAGGAAATATTTCAGGAAGTGTATCAAACTGCAAATCTCTTGAAAAGATGGACTTAGCTAGAAATAATTTCACAGGCCACTTACCTGTGGAACTTGCCAGTCTTCCTTCTCTAGGCATTCTTGATCTTTCACAAAACAATTTCACTGGATCAATACCCTCAAATTTTGCTAATTCATCAACCCTTGTGCTCCTAAACGTATCTTTCAACGATTTCTCCGGTCCCATTCCACCCGAAAAGATATTCAGTTTGATGGGTAGAAGTGCTTTTGTTGGAAATCCAGAGTTATGTGGACCACCATTGCAAAATCCATGTTCAAAACATCCCAATGAAATCCAATTGGGTATCAGAAGAACCCAGAAGTTTGCTTGGGTACTCATACTATGTGCTGTGGTGGTTCTATGCATCACAGTTTCAGTTGTTGGGGTTTTGTACTTTAGACAAGGAAGTGAAGGCGATTGGAGAATGATCACTTTTTTGGGACTCCCTCGGTTCACAGCAGAAGATGTTTTGAAAAGCTTCAATTCAGCAGAAGCAATGGAAACAATTCCGCCACTATCAGGTTCAGTTTGGAAAGCAGTTTTGCCCACGGGAATAACTGTTTTGGTTAAGAAAATAGAGGCAGATGCGAGAAACATGAAGGCTATGGTGGAATTTGTAACGCGTTTAGGGAATGTGAGGCACAAGAATTTGGTTAGGCTGTTGGGATTTTGCTACAACAAGAATTTGGGCTATGTTCTGTATGATTACTTGCCTAATGGGAATTTGGCCGAGAAGATCAAAGTGAAGAGAGATTGGCTGGCTAAGCATAGAGTTGTGATTGGGATTGCTAGGGGGCTTTGTTTCCTTCACCATGACTGTTATCCTGTGATTCCCCATGGAGATCTGAGGGCAAGTAATGTAGTTTTTGATGAAAACATGGAACCACAATTGGCAGAATTCGGGTTCAAGTTTCTGGCAAATTGGGTCAATAATCCATTTCTAGCAGCAAATTCCAGGACTAAAACAGGTACTCCTGGACTAACTTTAGTTGAAGCTTACAATTCTTGAGAACTGCATATTGCATTCATTGGAAATTACTCATTATGTCAAAAAGGAATTGGTGAACATGGCTATCTTGATTGTTTTTTCCAAATAATGAAGAAGCTGATAATAGGCGTCCATGGTTGTGAGTTCAAAAATGCCTCTATACCACTTTTCCCATGCAATTTCAGCTGCAAGACTGCACAAAAGACTTCAACCGGTAGGAGTATTTTTATGCGATCATGTGTCTGAAATTGCACGGGAAAGAGAGGTATAGTGACAAATAGGTACATGTGACATGGAACTACAACTATTATTTTGACCCCCCAAAAAAACTATGGCAAACTATTAAGGACAACAACTTCTTATACCCTTTACATACAAAGTGCTCAATTATTCTACAACAGAAGATTCCCTCAGCACAAACAAACAAATTGAATTTATGCCGGAAAGTTCGTATGTAGTTCTGTTTGAGAGACAATTGGAAACTTGGAATAGCATGTAGATGTACTTTCTTAGCTTTTGATCAAAGAGCATTAGGGCCAACAAGCCATATTCACCTGGAAAAGTAAGTGTTATAGTCAATGCTTCATCACCAATCATCCTTAAATCCATGACTAGGAATGTACTCGTACTCATTTTGGCTTTAACCATAAGCTTTATAGTCTACTTTCCCAACTTTCACTTGTCCAAAAAATTAAAAAACAAATATTCTCACATGTGGCTGGTTTATTTCTGTCAACCTACTTCTTTTCATACATGCTAGTAATACTGCAATAGACTCTTCTAACAGTAAAAGGAACCACTCTCAACGCTCAACAATATTTGATACTTGTCCGACATTTTGTGAGGTTAACATTATCATAGATATGCCTAAAACTCCCATATTACACGTGATGGATCTCTATAGCACCTTCCAAACGCCCTTTCAAAAAGAGATTTATAATGGGACATGAGTTTTGTCGTGTGCAGGTGTGGTTGAGATGAGAATTAGACGGATATGACATTAAGACAGATATCCGCTCCCACACTGTGGTTGAGATGAAAATTAGATGGATATGACATTAAGACAGATATCTGCTCCCACACCAGTACTTAGTCCATGTAGCATAGATTTTGATGGTTTTCTAATCTTTGTCCTGAACTAGGAAAGCTGAACTTCTCTTCTGAAATTCTTGCAGCCGAATACAGCACTGCCCTAAAAGATGAATTCCAAACGGACATTTTCAGCTTTGGGGAGCTAGTTCTGGAAGTATTAACAAATGGAAGGCTGAAAAATGCAGGAGGAAGCATACATGCTAAACCAATGGTGACCCTTTTGAGGGAGATTTGCCATGAGAATGAAGTCGGCCCGTCTGATTCAATCCAAGAGGAAATAAAGGTGGTTGTTGAAGTTGCTTTGCTCTGCACCAGGAGTAGGCCTTGTGACAGGCCATCCATGGAAGAGGTATTGAAACTTCTCTCGGGATCGAAAACACAAACAGTGGCTAAGGGCATTATATCACAAGCAGTTTAAATTACAGAAGTGAATTGTTTTTCGTTTTTGTTTTGTAGATAGAATGTATCTGTCATTTTTACTAGTTTTCTAGAACTGCTGTTCTGTAAAATAGAGGCTTATAGTTTTGTGTGGTGTTGAAGCATCTTATGTAAGAAAAATATAATCTACTGTTTTTGTTTGATTTTCTCTATTCATTTTTTGGCTTATTTGAGTTGAGATCCTACAGCTTGTGACCCACCTCAATAGAAAAACAAACAATAAATAATAAAAGAAATCTAGCAAAGATTCTACAGTTGACTACTTTTTGTCAATGTTACACACAATATCATTTTTTAAACCAGAAAGTTATGGAGAGTGCATATACTTTGCTTTGGGCACACCATGTGCACCTTTGACCAGATCGACGGACGAGATTGCGCCACATATGCAAAAAGTGACCCTCTATACCGGTCATTTTTATCTCATATGGAGAACCAAAAAAAATCATAAAACCTTGCGTGATTTCTCATATAACATTTTGGGTTTCAAAAATCTCATATATGAAGCAACAAATACTCATAAAAAGTACCACAAAAATTCGAATGAGCCACAAAATCTCATATTTGCAAAAGTCAACCTCATAAAACGTCCCACAAAATCTCATATGATAGTTTTGGACTGTAGTGAAAATGTGATACATATTGTGTGTATATATATTGATGTGACATGTCTCATATAAGGTGCCACAGAAATATATATTTTCGCCTACATTGAGTCATATGAGATTTTTGTGGAGAACTTGTGGAGGAATATATGAGATTTTGTGACTTTCAAAATGAGTGTTTGTGAAAGAATATATGAGATTTTTGTGGACCACTACACTCCAAAAATATTGTTGTGTATTCATAGTGACATGTCTCATATACTTACCCACAAAATCTCATATACTCATATACTCAGCCACACATTCTCATATAAAATTTTTGGACTGTATTAGTGGACCACAAAAGTCTCATATTTTCTTTCACAAACACTCATTTTGAAAGTCACAAAATCTCATATGGATTTTTTTTTTCAAGCGGTGGGCCCGGTGACCAACCGGTTGCCATTTTTTTTGATTTTTTTATTCCCAAATTTTCTCATATGTATATGAGATTTTGTGGTCCTTTTTTATTGGGTTTTGGTGTTTCAATATTTATTGTTGTAACTCCTCATATGAGTTTTTACTTTACAGAATATGAGATTTTGTGGGGTTATATGAGATTTTGTGGTTACTCATATGAGTTGCACACCAAATGCCAAAAGCTTGGTTGCACACTGTAGCAACACTCTTCATATTTTTCCATCTTACAAACAGCATATAGGTATATGAGTTCTCCTTCATACGAACAGCCTAAAGATCTATAAAGTGAAATTGATAAGTTTTGCGTTGTGGCTTACGGCTTACCCGACGGTTTTGTAGCTGCACTGAAGTCGTAGGTTCAACAACTATGGAGAAGAGTCGATATGCATGGGAATGAGTTCAGTTGGGATTTTAGGATACGTGACCCCAAAAAAAATTGACTACACCTTCATCTGCAAAGAAGATAATAGTTACTTAATGTGAATCAAACATCAGATGAATAGCTAGACTTAGCTTCAACTGCACTGATCAGCAACTTTAAATCCCCACATGACGGTTATGTGGTCAAGGTTAAATGTCAGGGGTAAATTGCACCTGGACTAAACCACAGGGGTGAAATGGACTTTTCTCTGTATACAAATGCAATATTAGAACAATGGGAATTCTCTGGTTCACAGCTCTCAATTTCTATAGACTATACAAGTCGTCTATAATCGTGATGGATAAGATTCCATGCTTTAGGAGTGGAACGTACTTTAAGATGACTTTACAAAATTTTCTCTTACTTTTTGACAAGCAGTTGGTAGTGGTTTGGTAGTGGTTGTGAATGACTATTTTGAGGATGCAATAGGTTTCTTTTTACTGTGTTTGGAAGACTGAAATCTTAAGTAGGAATATGAATATAATTATCGGGAATAAATTCTTTGCTTAGCAAAAAAAAAAAAATATCGGGAATCAAATTCCTGAGAATTTTCTAAGGTAATAGGAATATGATTACTGAAAATCGAATACCTAAGGATTGGATACGTGCAGTAATTTCCTTTCGATGTTTTAATTAATTCAATAATCTTACGCGGCAAATAATTATTTTGACAATTTATTAAATCTTTTATTATTATTATTATTATTTTGACCAAGGAAAATGCCCCAAGGGCTACATACCACCAATCAGAGCCCTCGGTTGGGAAAAAAGATCCACAACTACCGGGTTATCTATATGGGATGGGTAGGCATACTCCTGGGATATCACCTGGCCCACAAGAAACCTGAAAAAGGGTATTGAAATTTCCACACAGGGAAACAACGAACTCACAAAACAGAGATAGATAAGAGCAACAAGCAAACAAAAATAGGGAAAAATTTCCAGCAGTAGCCGTCGCCACACACCCAGCCACCAAAAGCCCCAACCTGCAAAACATGCAGACGCGCCACAGGACGTATAGTGGTAGAGGCAAAGTTTTGCAGATTCCAACTCCAACAAACCGAGCATGAGAAAGAGATTCCACGCCGGAAACTGAACGAGGTAAACCTCCACCACCAGCCAAAGCCTAGCCAGAATCCATTATTCTATATACCCCACCGCTGGTCTCCGGCCACCGTCGAAAACCACCACGACGACCCAGTACCCACCAGAAAGGTTGGTGGTCACCACCAAGCCCCCAAATTTTATCTTGGCTAAGGAAAAAGCGAGTAAAAAATATATATTTATAAAAATGGAGGGAACACGGAAAAAAATGTTTGAAGGAAAAAAAGAATGGAGGGGAAATGTTTGAACACTCCTTCAAAATGGCTTGAACCATAAAGGAAAAAAAAATCTCCCCATCCCTCAATACTATGCAAAGACAAATATAGAGAATGATATGTAATTAAAAAAAAGAAAAAAATAGGTTTATCTAAATGAAAAAGAATAGAGATGAAACCTTTCTAGGTTTTTTTAGAGATTTCGCCATTCTCCGATGTAAATCTTTTCTTAATGAATGAGCTAAGAATCTAAGATTCTCATGGGGTAAGAGATAAATCAAATTCCCATTTTTTGATAATGGGTGTTTTGAATGTGATTCTCGGTTGAATATGTCCTCTAAAATCACATTCTTATTCTTATCTCTTCTTACAAATGTAGGATCATAAAAGCATAGCATCACATTCTTGTTTATGTCTAGGGAATAAACTCGGGAACCTTTATTGCTTATACTATATGCTAACAACACTTACATCTTTCTACCCGGCCCATAATAAAGTATAATAATAATCTTCTTCATTTTATATTCTCAAACTCATAATAAAATTTTGTTTTCCAAACCCACCCAACCAATTTATTTGTTTGCAAAGTTGGAATCATGAACAAGTTTTTTTAAAAAATCAACTACAACAAACAAAGAAATCTCATCTCCTACTGAAAATTTTGATGATAACAACCCCCAAAATTGTGTGCAAAAGCCGTATACTTTAAAAAAAACCCATAAAACTATATAGTTGTACTAATTAAATATCTCCCAAAAGATAAAAGGAGAAGACTAAAGAAATAGAAAAGAATAAAACAAACATGAAACTTGCTTTTCAATAAGAAGAGATGTGTTTCTCTTCGAGAAAGAAAACCCTAAAAGAGAAAACCCCAAACAAAGACTTCTAGTTTTCTAGGAAAACATAATCAATGGAGGTGTGTGTGTAATCTTCATGGCTTGAGGGATCCCTAAAGTCAAAATCTCCCCATCCCGTTAATTGTTTGAAACCTTAGGGGATGGGGAGTTTCCCATATTAGAAAAAGATGAGAGAGAAGGTCTAGGTTTTTTAGAATGGGTTTTTTCTTAATGAATGAGAATCATCAAAGATTCTCATGACCAAGAGATTTCATTCCCACCCGGTTTTCATATTCCGAATATGATAAAATCACATTTTATTCTTATCTCTTCCAAATGTAGGATCATAAAAGCATAGCATCATTTTTGTTTATGTCTAGGGGGCACATACCTCGGGCCGAAATACTATATTCTAACAACACTTGTGCTTGCCCATCAAAATTCAATCAATAATCGAGCTTCATTTTATATTCTCAAACTAATCAAAATTTTTATTTCCAAACCCAAAAGTGGATCCATTTATTTTTTCTAAAATGTAGTATCACAAACATAAAGAAATCAACTACAACGATCACAAATTAGTCACTACCTCAACACTTAAAATTGTGTGTGCTCGATCAAATTTTGACGAAACCCATAAAACTATATAGTTGTACTTTAAATATCTCCCAAAAGATAAAAGGAGAAGACTAAAGAAATAGAAAAGAATAAAACAAACATGAAACTTTTTTTCAATAAGAAGAGATTTTTCTCTTCGAGAAAGAAAACCCTAAAAGAGAAAATGTAAAAAAGACTTCTAGTTTTCTACGGACCAAAATAATCATATAAGTGTGTGTGTGTAATTTTGTTTGAGGGATCCCAAAGTCGACCTCACGTTTCCCAATTATTTTGATGATATATATAATGTATTTAGAATGGGTTTTTAGAGGAGTTCGCAAGTTCATCAAAAAAATGACCAAGAAGGATTTCATCCAAGCAGTTTTCATAAAACCGTAGATATATATTTTATGAAAAATAATGAAGGCCTTGGATCATTTTTTACGATTCTCGCGAGGACCCTTAAAAACATATTCTAAACACATTGGACGGCTCATCAAAATTCAATCAAGAAAGGTGAGATCCTGACTTTAATCAAAGGATCCATGACTAAATATATCCTATATATATATATATATATATATAAAGCCGATTCTATTCCGGGAGTCCTTAAACAAAATTTTGTCGGACTCCACTTTCCGATATTTTTGACGATCCGATCCGTCAATGTTTTTAAAATGTTTTCCAAAAATTGGTCCACGCGGAAAATCTTCAAAAAAAAATTTGGAGATTTTCCGCTTGTGGACCAGCGAAAATGTATTTTAAAAACATTGAGCGGTTTTCGAAAAATTTGATCGGGAAAAGCCCTTCCCGGAATTTTTTTGAGGATTCCTCAATGGACGCTTGTATCCTATATGTATAATATTATATATATATATATATATTAGAGAGAAGTTTCCAAAAACAATTTGTAAAAGCATCAAAACACCGAAAAGGCCTCAATCCGGAAATCCGGGATCCTTGACACGCGATCCAACGGTGTATATATATATATATATATATATATATAAATATATATATATATATATATATATAGGATTAACTTCCAATGAGGGACCCTCATGGAAGTTAAAATGCGGACCTCACCTTTCCGAGCCAAATTTCGACGATCCGAACCGTTCAATGTTTTTAAAATGCATTTTTAAGGGCCCCCGCATGAAGATTCGTCAAAAAAATACCGGAAGGGATCACCACAGTTTTTTTGTTAAAAACGCTATATATAAAAACGCTATATATAGCGTTTTTAACAAAAACTGTGTGGATTATATAGCGTTTTTAACAAAAACTGTGTGGATCAAGCCCTTACGGGTATTTTTTTTGGAAGATTTTCCGCGTGGACCTTGGAAAATGCATTTTAAAAACATTGAGCGGTTCGGATCGTCGAAATTTGGTCCGGAAACACAAAAAAAGGGCAGGTCCGCATTTTATTTTCCAATGAGGGTCCCTCATTGGAAGCTTATCCTATATATATATATATATATTAGAAAAAATAATGTTATATTTGGGCGGGACCGGGCTTTGAGGATTTTCCCAAACCCAATCCATTAACTAACCAGGCTTAAAATATCATCCCAGCCCAACCCAATGGGCCTAAATTTATATCCCAAATCCTAAAAAAAAATTGGGTTGGAATGAGCGGTCTGGGTGGGCTACCAGGCCGGTGTACACCCCTATTCCTATCTATTCCAAATGTTAGAATAATGGAAAGAAGATATCACATTTCCATACACCTATATGTTTTTGTTATGTTATGGGAAAAAAAATTAAAAATTAAAAAGAAGCAACGCTAACATAAAATAACTAGGACTAAACAAAATTTATTTGATTTTTTAGAGATTAATGGTTTAATTTTACCATCAATATTCAACATATTAAGGATAATGAAATGCTCCATATCTTCTATTTTACTGCTCAACTAGGAAATTCATTATTTAAATTTATGGAGATTAATTTTTAAATTTTACCATGACTTTCAGAGCAAGAAAACCAGATTCTCTATCGATTAGTTTTTGTTAATTTATTAAGTACTTTTAACTTTTTAAGAAACATAATAATTGCACCTTATAATATATTTGAAAAAGATATCCTTCATTATTGCATTTGAATAATTAACTATTTAAGTAAAAAATCAATGTCCATTCAATGAAGGAAGACACATTACAAAATGACTAAATTTATCAAAATTATATGTCGAAGGTAATGTTTAAATTACCATCATAAACCTCCTACCACCATTAATTCAACTAGCCTTCCAACAAACTTTAAAGATTGACAATTTAGAGATGGATTTGCTCCCAAATACTTTAAATTTGAGAAAATATCATTGATTGTGATATTGTATTATCATGTTAATTCACACAACATTGGACAATTATTTGTTACTGGTAGATTAAATTAATCAATTATTATTTTCCGTTTCTATAATAAAATAAAAGTATGCGTTACTGGGAGGAAAAACTCACTTTTCGATCGGTAAAGTGGTGAGAGGCCACAACCGTTACTCATTGGGCATCTTGGATTGTTCGAATTATTCTTGTGAAATTATTGAAAAAGTTAAAATTCCATGATGAAGATAGGGAGGACATGAGAATATTTCGGATAACATATATCACGTTAGTTGCACTATATGTAATTTGGATGAGTTAACGAATGAGATTTTGGGTGAAAGGTTTTTGTCTTTGAATGAAAAATAAATAACGCTAAAGGGTGGACAAAAGAATTTCACCTCGAGATTCTATTATGTAATCCTTAAATTCATTAGATATGATACAAAATGTAATCTAACTCCAACTTCATATGTCAAGTGACAAACGTATGCGGGACCGACATGTGTTTTCTAACGACCTAACTATTGTTTCCAAATGCAGGAATCAAACATTAAAAGTACGAGAGTATTAACATATTTGAAAATTGAAGACGAGATGGGTAAAATCCATTATTTTCTCATCCGTATTAAAAATCACAATAATACTTCTAATGAAAATCTATTTGAAGATCTAGAGCCGTACATTCAAATTAATGGTCTGCTTTGTTTAGCTATATTGTAACAATGAACCACGAAATTAAGCATAACTCAATCATCCCACGACAAAGGAGACCGAATATAAAAGGTCCCACCGCAAACCTCCACGTACCAAAAAGCTGACCCATCAATAATCTCGTGTGAAAAAAAAATTATTTAGGTGGTCACGCGTCTCCTAACACCCTTATTTGCCACGCATATTTATTCCTATGGGGCCGCTATAAAGTGTATAACTTTCACGAAAATTAATTGGTAATGAATAAAAGTATTTGGGCATTCGTGACAGTTCGCCAAGACCTTTCTATTTTTACGGGGCCGCTATTAAGGGTATAACTTCCATGGAAATTAAATTGTGATGAATAAAAGTATTTGGTCATTCGTGATGGTTTGCCAACTTCCGGGGAAATTTGTGAATGAATAAAAGTATTTGGGCATTCGAACCAAGACCATTGAATAATTACTCGCCGGACATGTACTACATCCTACTTGTGAATGAATAAAAGTATTTGGGCATTCGTGATGGTTCGTCAAGACCATTGAATAATTACTCGCTGACATGTAATACATTCTACGAACAGATGCGTACATACACATCAATAGGGACATCTAAACATGCAGTTAGGATTCAGTTCACATCCTTAAAATGCGGACTCCGTCCACACCTTTACTTTTCCGATCAAATTTTTATGATCCGAAATGTCTAATGTGTTTAAAATATGTTTATAAGGGTTCACGCGAGAAATTATATGCATTTTAAGAAAAATTACACGGATCAAGTCCTTCCCGGTTTTTTTTTTTTGGTGATTTCTCCTACAGGCTCTTAAAAGTAACTTTTATACACATTAGACAGTTCGGATCATGAAAATTTGATCGAAAAATAAAAGTGTAGACGGAGTCCGCATTTTAAGGGTGTAGTCTGGATCCGTAGTGTCTATATATATGTGTGTATACATATAAGTACCTACACTTTGTTCTCTGCTTTTTGGTTGCTTGATCCCACCTCTGACGCAATTCTCTCGCTTTTTCTCTCCCCTTCCTCCTTAAACGCAACTTCTCTAAGCAAACTCCCCCTCTCTCTCTCTCTGTAAGTTTACACAGTAAGCAGTCAACGAAAAGTCAAGCCCTTTTCAACTCCGGTCACAACCGACGCGATCGCCGCCATGGAGGGAGGCGACAGTGGAGGCACTCCAGTTCAATCCCTTGCTGAGCAGAATTCAACCCTCTTCATCGGTGGCTATGAAGGATCAAGCGGTGGAGAGCAAAAGCAAGAGAAAGACCCAAGAAAAATTGCCAGAAAGTATGTGTGTTACTTTTTTTTTCCCCCCTTTGTTTTCATGGGTTTTCGTGCAACTGCATTTTCCTTTATGGGTTTCCTTTTGCTAATTTGGGCTGCTAATTTTATGCGGGGAAGAAGTTATGCTGAGAGAATGTATGAAAAATAGATAAGATAGTCTCACGCCACTGACAAATTTTGTTGCTCCGAGTGTTTTCTACTTGCATTTTGTTATGTGGGTTAACTTAGTTAATGTTCTCTTTCTTTTCTTTTCTTTTTTCCCTTCCCTTTTTTGGCAAATAACTTAGATACTATTCATGGCATTTATCCTCTTGTTGGGTTTCTGAGAAAATTGAGCTCAAGAAAATGAAACAGATTGTAAGATAGACGAAAATGCAACTTCTCTCTCTTTGTTTTTTAGTTCATGAAGGGAAAATAGTGGACCAAGGTCAATCAATTTCCTTAATAAAGCTTATTCAAGCTTTAATTGTTGAATCTAGTTTGTCTTGGTTGGGTTATGGAAGTCTGAAAGGGAAACATGAAAAAAGTGTAAAGAGAATATATGATCAAGGTAAGTCAAGTAGCATAATGTTGGATTCTGCTTTTGTTGGGTCTCAAGTAATGACCAAGCTGACAATTGTGGGCAAATAAAGCTAATTGTCCTGCATTTGCTTTCACGTTGTTGTGTATTAGGTATCAGATGGATTTATGCAAGAAAGCTCTGGAAGAGAACATCATTGTGTATTTAGAAACAGGTTGTGGAAAGACTCACATTGCAGTGCTGCTTATGTATGAGATGCGTAACTTGATAAAGAAACCCCAGAAGAACATTTGTGTGTTTCTTGCTCCTACAAATGCTCTGGTTGAGCAGGTAAATAGTTTTGTGGGGATTCCAGTTGTTCTTAGTTGTGCTTACTGTTGAAATTGGGTGTTGATGTACCGTCATTGTAATCTGTGCGTTCTAGTAGTTGACAATATTGGAGAGAAAGGTTTCTCTTTTTGTACCCATTGAGGGTTTGATTTATGTTTGGTTCATATTAGGAAAACCAGCTAGAAAAGATTTTTGTGCACTTAGTTTGGTATAGGCATAAATACACGTGTGAGAGTGATGAAGTATTTGTGGTGCATTGTGTAGAAATCTGGCGGAATTGATGTCTCATGTCTGATTGTTGAAATTGGCTAAAGGCCGTAGTTAGATGATTAAATCACGAAACAAGATGCTTATCAAGGAAGAGGCGTTTTACACTTACACGGCGGCACATGACTGGTTTCCTATCGTTACTTTTGTCTTTGTTGGACTTGAATAGTTGAATGTGGAAGTTTAATTCTTGACTTTAATGCAAATAAATGAGGATAATGAAGTGAAATTAGGCTCTTTGTTAGTGCCATTCAATAGGCGACAGTGACAAGGAGGTTAGTGTCATTTCAAACTCCTGAGGGGAGGGATCTCCATTCTTTTTGCTATGCGGAAACTCAATGGAAGTAATTTGATTTGCCCTTCTTAGAAAGATAAAAGGCGACCTTTTGGTAGTGGACACCCATATCAGAGTAGGCATACTGGCTTGGCCTATATGTCTTCTTAGAAGAGTTGTTGATGTTAAAAATTGAGCCATGGTCAGAGTACTCTGGCCATATAGAATGTTATATGTACCCCTCTTTGCCTCTCCCAGGACCATTTCCATAGTTCCACCTCATGTAGAAACACATCAAGTCCCAGACGTACTAGCATTTTAGGGTTCAAGCTCCTTATAGACTATGCAGTACGGAGGTGCTTCTGATTTATAATAAATTTTGTGTATACAATAAATTATTTTTAGGGTTGTGTTGGTGATTATTTAATCAGACATGATGTTTTGTAGCAAGCAAAAGTTATTGAAGACTCTACTGATTTCAAAGTTGGGATTTGTTGTGGAAGTTCTAAGCGTTTGAAGAGACATCATGAGTGGGAAAAAGAGATGGAAAAATATGAGGTTAGCCACATTGACTGTATGCTAACTTCTCTAGTGGGGAGTACACTATTCCAGTTAAAATCTTATGCCAATTATATTGAGGAATCCTTTGTAATATATGTCAGTGTCATTTCATTCTCATATTTTCTGTGAAGGTTTTTGTTATGACCCCTCAAATACTGCTAGGGAAATTATGCCATTGCTTCATCAGCATTGAGTTAATTGCACTCCTCATATTCGATGAGTGCCATTATGCTCAACTTGACAGCGATCATCCTTATGCCGAAATCATGAAAGTAATCTTCTTAAAATGATTTATGTTCTTTTTTTATTCCGTTTTCTTCTTCATATGCTGTTCTTCATCTACTTCCTTTTGGTTAGTCTTGTTTGAATGTAAATTATTCTGGATTATTGTAGGTCTTCTACAAAAGTACAGTTGCAAAACTTCCCCGTATATTTGGCATGACTGCATCTCCAAAGTTCGGGAAAGGTAATGCAAGTGTGTGCTTTGATTCCCATGTCCAGGACGATAGTGTTTATTGATAGTGTCAGGTTTGTGCTTCTGTGGCGTATGTGAATTATGGGGATAAAATGAGAAGAAAAAACTTATCCTCTTACATCGCCGATATCAATATTATTGTCTGTTAGGCGGATGGTTTATCTTTCAGTTGTTGAATGGAAAGCTTGTTCTGAATGTTAAGTTAGTAAATGGAAATTACTTTACTTGTTAGTGTTATTCTTTTTGATATGGTTATAGATTAATCTAGGTGAGTGTTACTTGTTTTGTAGCCTTAGTATTGTCATGTTACTATTTCAGGTGCTTCCATCAATACTCTTGAGACCTTACTTCATGCTAAGGTGAGTTGTGGAGGCTTGGAATTTTTGGCGAACTTTTGGTCATCTTTACCCTATTTTCTGAGATATTCGAAGGAAGAGTTATTTCACAAGGAACTGGAGATGTAGATATGGTATCTGGCTGATGTTTTTATTGTTTCAACGCCTGAAGTTAATTTCTCTAGTTTTCTCCATAATTTCGTAGGTTTATTCTGTCGAGGACAAGGAAGAGCTGGAACAATTTGTGCATTCCCCCCAAGTTAAAATATATTACTATGGTCCTGCTGTGAGCTCAGATTGCCCTAATATGACTTACTATAGGGATCTTGAGGAGATAAAACACCAGGTATACCTGATGATATTGTTCCTTTGTGGGACTCGCACCTCTCCACTTCCCATCAGTCCACTTTGGTCCTGTTTTGGGCCGTTGTGACCCATCCAAGAGGCACGACGGTGATCGAAACAGTTCATCTTGCAGGCCTTGCAAAGAATGTCATCCTTGGAAAAGCTCAACTTGATCAGCCATTGACATCAGGATGAACCAATTACATTTGCGAAAGATTATTAATTTATGCCTGATCAAGCTGGTTTTTTGCTTGGATGGCCTTCTTAGCGAGGCCTATGTGATGACTGGTTCCGATCACTGTAGGGGTCTCAGGTGGGCCCACAATGGTCCAAATCTGGACCAAACTAGAGTTATGGGAACTGGACAGGAGCCGAGTCCTCATTTGTAAGCTTCATTTCAGTTTCAATAGACTTTCATACTTTTCTACATGCATAATGAGCAGTGTGTGTCAACACTACGTAATAAGACTGATGACCATAGCAGTCTTAAGAGCTCCAAGAAGATGCTTCGGAGACTACACGATAATATGGTATTTTGTCTGGAAAATCTTGGTGTTTGGGGAGCTTTTCAGGTAAGCTATTAAACGTGAAATTATTTGCATTGGCTCTTCTGATTTGTTTTACATCCTTTTACCTACTCCACAATTAATCTATAGTTTTCTCAATATTTACGTGTCATGTTTTTGAAGTGTGACATGTATCTTTCATTGCCCTTTTCCCTTTACATCAACTATGTTAGACCTACGTGCCTCCCTTCCCGTACATCTAAATATATGGGTTAAAGTGTTTGTTGATGTACCGGAAGGTTTCTTCCTTAAATAGTCCAAGTGTTGTTTATGCAATTTTTATTCTATTAAGTTGCCAAAAACAAGATCAAGTATGGAATGCTTCCAAAAGTGTAATGAGAATCGTATTGACATGCTATAAGTTGAGGTCACTTAAATATATGAACTTTTTTGTTTTGTAAAAGGCTTGTCGCATTCTTTTGCGGGGTGACAGCTCTGAAAGGAATGTATTGATGGAGGCAGAAGTGAATGGAGGTGACGATGCTTTACGTAAGACCTATCTTGCTCAAACTGCCTCAGTATTTGCTCGTGATGGTATTAAAGGTATAATTATGTTTGAAAAGCTTCCTCATTATAGCCCCATACCCTTCTAACCATATATTTTCCACATCACTATATATTGGATGCAAATATCTGGTGTGATTGAAGATTGTACCGTAGACGGGTATAACCAAATAATCAGCTGGCATTACATACTTCTAAATATTCCTTGAAAACTTTGTGACACCATTAAGTATGAAAGTGGAAGTTCTGATCAGTGATGTAAGGCCTTTGTCTGCTTTTTCTGTAGATGGCATTGAAGCTGATTTATCCTCTATGGAGGTTTTAAAGGAGCCGCTTTTCTCTGGGAAGCTATTACAACTTATTAAAATTCTTTCGACATTTAGGTTGGTAATTTATTTCTTGAAGTACCATGCTCATCTTTTAGAGCTATAGATTTTGAAGCCGGGTGAAACCAATAGACTAATAGTAAAATGGTGTTGCATCATGAAAGGGAGCTTGAGCATTGTTTCTTATGTTGCTTTATAAAGGTTCTACATATTGGGTGTTACATATCATATTGGTTATTTGTTGAATACCAAAAAAACGCAGAGAAGCATAAACAAAGTAGTGTAAGAAATTATCATGTTTACCACTATGTTCCTAAAATTTGGACCTTCGATACCATTTACCTAAGTGTTGGCTGTTATTATCCGGTATTGGCTGATATTGCTTGATATTGGCCGATATTTGGGTATATCATTGATACATACATGCATCCCAATACAAGAATCTAGAATCCTGGATGAGGGTGTTGGGTATTTTGCTATTGACAACGGTAAAATTGTAGTAAGGTTCCTAGATTTGAATAGGCTAACGAGGTCTTAGGCTAATCGGCCATAGTCTGTAGACGTGTTGGCCGCCTCAAGTTGGTGGATGATCTTTTGATGGTTAGAATCTTAGACACAATGACAAAGTGAATGACTTTATTTCAGGATTCTAGAAACAATTCTCAGGCTAATGCTCTTTTTCAAAAGAATTCTCATGTATCTCGGTTCTAGGTATCTTGGTTGTCCTTCATTATATGCTCACCTTCTGTTGTTCAGCACAATTGAAAGTTTTCATATCTAAATAGTTGTGCGCACGAAATCTTTAGAAGTGGACATAGAGGTACCTTTTTCATGTCTATATTATTGCTCTCTATTACTCCATAAGTTGAAAGTATCTAAAAATCATTCTTTTGTTCCTTTTCAGGTTACAACCAAATATGAAATGTATTATTTTCGTTAGTAGGATCACAATTGCGAGATCCTTGTCGTACATTCTTGAGACCCTTGATATACTGTCATCGTGGAAGTGTGGTTTTCTTGTGGGAGTACATTCTGGGTTGAAGACTATGTCACGGAAAAATATGAATATCATTCTGGAAAAGTTCAGGTCTGGCGAGGTAATGCTTATTATTTGGTAGGTGTCAATTGTTGGTTTCTGGCGCCACAGATCTTTTGAAGTCTTTTTCTTCTTCATCTTTTAGTTGTTTCTTTCTTTCTTGTCACTTGGTTTTCGAGTTCTATTATCTGTTTTATGCGTTGGTATTGGCTTCTATACATGCATACTGACTACATTGAGAATGTTACCGCATCCAGTCACGTCTCTACTTCTTGTTTCTTTTATTTATTTCTAGAGGTTTAACGTTTTTATTTCCCATCAGAATTGAACCAACATGGGGTGATCATGATACCGTAGGAAAATTGAGTTCACTTATTCTTGATCAATTGTTGATCTCAAATCTTAATCTCATTTCTTGGGGAAAATATTGAGGGTGCATAGGAAAAGATCGAGAATTGATGCTTAAACCCAAGGTCGGAATTTCTCGAATTTTTACTCAGTTATTTGATCGCATCCTATTTATATTCAGAGTATTCGAAATTAAAGCCTGGTTAGTTGCTAGATTTGAGTTCTTTATTTGTGAGCAGCAAATTCGTTGCCAATGAATTTGTACATAGCTTGATTCAGGTATTTATTATCTATGATTCCAATATACTACATGCATCCAGGGAAAAAATTATTGATTCAGTTGGAAGAATTACTTTAGACTAGGGGATTTTTGAAAGGGCCAGGTTGTCCAAAGTTAGTTGCTGTGAATATTACCTTCTTGTAGATACAGCTTGGTGTTTTATTATGTTCTTTTTTTCTTTCTTTCACACTTCACAGCCTATCACTCATGAATCATAATCGGACCACCTTTTCTATACTCAGTTTTATTACCCAGTGTTGTCTATTATATGAGATTTTACTCCTTAGTATGCATGGGTATATGTTTGACTCATTGTTAGACTCGTCACCATGCGAGTACATGCCTATCGTTTGTAATTGGACCACCTTTTCGTTACTCTGTTTTATGACTGGTGTTGATTACTATTTGATATTTTGCTCCATTGTAGGCATGGTTAACACATGGTTCATATGTTTTGACTGCCAATTGTCATACTCGTAACACAATGTAAAGATGGCAGTGAGTTATCGGAATAATCTGGCATTAGTAGGGAAGCAGTACCAACTTACATTTGTTGGGTTTGTCCTTTGACTGGCTGAGTATTACTCCCTCCATTCCTAATTGTTAGTCCATCTTTAGGATTCTTACTTTTTAAAGGTACTTGTAATCATTACAATTACATCACATCTCAAGGTGTAGTCTTCCAAAATTACCCCTTATTGTAACTCACTTACAATTGTAGGGAAGCAGTACCAACTTACATTTGTTGGGTTTGTCCTTTGACTGGCTGAGTATTACTCCCTCCATTCCTAATTGTTAGTCCATCTTTAGGATTCTTACTTTTTAAAGGTACTTGTAATCATTACAATTACATCACATCTCAAGCTGTAGTCTTCCAAAATTACCCCTTATTGTAACTCACTTACAATATATATAATGGATAATTATGAGGATAATTTGGAAACTTTCGAATTTTAGATATATAGCTTTTCAAGAGGGACTAACATTTTGGAACATCCCAAATTGGAATAATGGACCAACAATTGGGAACGGAGGGAGTATATTTCTATGTATTGCATGTCATATGACATGGGATGTGACCAATCATTTCTATGGTAACTATAGAAGTATTTCTTTGTTTATCAGTCCGTTTCTAATTGCTTACCGGATTTGGATAAATGTCACTGGTATGTAATTGGGACGCGGGTTAGGGTTACTGGTGTGGGTCCGTCCTCAAGCGTCTGAGACCTAAACTGAAATCTTAGGATATTGGGACATAGTCCAGAAATTAGGAAGGGGCATAGGGACATCTCCTTAAATTTAATTTGTCTTTTATGTTGTACAATTTATGGTGCAAACTGCGAAGTTCAAAAACTTGTTGATTTCACCGGGAACCAAAGACTTCTGATCCATGTGAGCTTCTTTTATTTTAAAGCATCATAAAAGTTAAAGGGCCTAAGTGTCTGAATGGGGTATGGGTGTCAGCCCCATACCCCACCCTCTCCCAAGCATAAAGTGTGAAAACACTGGTACTTAAATGAACTTGGAAGAGTCCATGTAATGTAGGTCAGCTCACAGATCAGCCTTATGGTCGGTTATTGAAGATGCATGTTAGAGCCCAAAATTGGTTTTCCAATATATGAGTATGGATAAAAAAAAATATATTATTAAAAATGGAAAGAAGTTACTTTCGATAGCACACTGTCTTGCGTGAGAGCGGTGCTAAAGTTTCGCTTTTACTTACTTTTATGGAAAACTGAATTGTGATAGTCTTCGATTTGGCAGCTGAACTTATTAGTTGCTACTAAAGTGGGTGAGGAAGGACTTGATATACAAACATGTTGCCTTGTCATACGGTTCGATCTTCCAGAAACTGTTGCTAGTTTCATACAATCAAGAGGTCGTGCACGCATGCCACAATCTGAATATGCATTTTTGGTAGACAGGTGATTCCTTATAGTATATACCGTATGTGATTTCATCAATTTGGTTACTTTCGCAGGATAAATTTTACATCTTTCAGAACATTGCAGGGGCAACGAAAGGGAAATGAATCTAATACGAAGTTTCCAAAAGGATGAACATAAAATGAATGTGGAAATTGCATCCAGAACATCTTGTGCACCATTTGTAGATTTTGAGGAAAGAACATACAAAGTTGCTTCAACCGGTGCTACCATCAGTTCTGGATATAGCGTCTCATTACTTCACCATTACTGTTCTAAACTTCCACATGATGAGTACGGTCTTTTCCTGTATTCTCACTGCTGCCTTTTTTAGATCTAAGTTCCCTTGTTAGTTGTTACAATATTTAATGTTTTTCCTTTCCCAGATATTTCAACCCGAAGCCAGAATTCTCCTTCTTTGATGATGTAGATGGAACAGTCTGCAGAATAATTCTCCCTTGTAATGCACCAATTCACGAAATTGAAAGTTTGCCACAGCCTTCAACAGAATCAGCCAAGAAAGATGCCTGTTTGAAAGCATGCAAAGCATTGCATGAAAAGTGTTCCTTGACTGACTTTCTCTTGCCTGATCAAGATGATGGGAATGAGGAATTTGAGGATGGTTCTGATTCAGATAGCTGTGATGGTTAGGCAACTCCTATAGGATACTAAAGTCATGCTCTATTTTTACTTCTTCAGGTTGTGGGTTGTAACAGTTATTCTTCTTATTGGCAGGTGAAGCTTCTAGAGGAGAACTGCATGAGATGCTTGTTCCTGCTGCCCTTAAAGAACCATGGACTGATTTGGAAAATTTTGTTTGTCTCTACTCTTATTTTGTAAAGTTCAGTCCGCGTCCAGCAGATAGGCTTTATAAAACGTTTGGTCTTTTTGTGAAAGCATCTCTCCCAAGAGATGCTATGAAAATGGCACTTGATCTGTTTTTGGCTCGAGGCAGATCAGTCAAGATGGAGCTTATCCCATCCGGAGTAATGAAATTTGACAAGGATGAGGTATCACAACCTCTAGTCTCTGAGATGTAATATGGAGGGCCAACTTCACATTGAACCCAATGGTTTGTGTTGTGTCGATCACCTTCATCTCATAAACTGGCACACAATCCCCACACAAAAGGATTTTTGGACGAAAATGCACGGGCCTATTTCCTGCCTAAGTTAACTTAATGTTTAGTCATGCACATAATTTAAGAGTGGGAAAGAAAACAGTTAATTTCAAATAATAAGTGGGTGATCTGTACTAAACACAAACCTCAAGGAGTTAAAGTGAAGTTTGCCCAATATAATAGAAGTACAGAATGTAACTTGATTGCCCCTTTCCGGTATTTGACAGATTGTGAAGGCACAAAATTTTCAAGAAATGTCCCTGAAGGCCATCCTTGACCGATCCCAGCTCATTCCAGAGTTTGTTTCTTTGTCATCAAATGGTTTTAGTGACTCAAGCTCATCAACTTTCTACCTGTTGCTGCCTGTCATTCGGCATGAGAATGAGAGCACAATGGCTGTAGATTGGAAGCTCATGAAACGATGTTTGTCATCACCTATTTTCACTAAAGTCAATGCCATCCCTTGTTTGAACTACCATTTAGAACTTGCTAATGGACCCCGCAGCATAAATGATGTCGAGAATAGTTTGGTGTATGCCCCATGTAAGGATACATTTTTCTTTATCTCCAATGTTGTTCCAGAGAAGAATGCATACGACTCGTTCAAGGATTCGACAAATCATGTAGAGCACTATTTTAAAACGTAAGTATGCTTCCTTTAATGTATTAATGCTTCTATGTGGTGAGTGAACACGTCTCAAGTTAATTTTTCCTTCTTACTAAAAATGCTGTACATTAGGCTAATTGTTTTTCATTTTTACATGCAATATGAAATTTACTTGACTGTAGCTATGAGCCTATGACAACAATGTATGTTAAATCCAGCTCCATGTCTTCTGATATGTATGCTATATTGCTATTGTGATGGAATACTCAAGGACTGAAAAAGCTGGTTCTCAATAAGTGATACATATAACCCTCACGTGGAGCTTTCCAACTTTGTTTCTTCTTTATGATTGATTAATAGGAAATTTATTGAACCCATCTAATTTTATCGTTATTTCGTTCCTTCCAAAGACGTGGTCATAATTGCGTCTTTGGATACCTACCATTTCATGCCACGGATTGACTTGGCTTATTTGCACCATTTATGTATTCTGGAATCTGGATTGCCCTAACGATTTATTGTCTGACCTCTTCCTAGTATCCCAGTAAATTAAACTTAGCCTGTTGTCATAGTTACTGTATGTATCCTATTTGTTTAATGAATGGAGTTTGTTATTTAGTTTGATGCTCTAGTATCCTACTTCGGTGATTTTATTTTCATATTTTCCTTTTTGATTTCATAAAATAGGTTCGGCATTCAGCTTTCACACCCTGATCAACCACTTTTAAAAGCAAAGCAGCTTTTTTGTTTGGAGAATTTGCTGCGGAAGGGAGGGAATTCAGGTACTCAAATAGCTTAGTTGTATCTTTACTTTCTTGCTGGTATTGCCTTTGTTTATCTAGTGTTTGCCCATCTGGAATTCGTCTTTGGGTTATGAGTTTACATCCATTCTTTTTAGTTTGGTAATTGTCTCTGAATGTGCTAGAGGAGGTTTGCTTGTGAGGGAGCCTCACCTCTTCGTTAACGGCTTTAGTATTTGGTGACACAAGTTGTGTAGCATAGATATCTCTACCTTTGAGTGGGCAAGTGCTAATGTGCATACCCGTAAATTAATCTCTCGATCTGTTCTTTCTTTCAACTCTCTCTTTGCTCTCTTTAGTCTACCAGTGATCTTTAATGGTGTCTTTCAACTCGAGGCAAAATACATTGATAGAATGCAAGTAGGTTGGATTTCAAGGGATGGGAAAATTTTTATATAACAACTACCTGGGCATCGAAGCTTTTGAAGATATAAATAGTGAATTTACCCTCCTTATAATGGTTAACAATCTAAAAGTAGTGTCCGAGCAGCCAATTCATCATGTGTTCGAATTTCACCACCTATGATACTGAGAGCATTTGTGTATGTTTGGCCCCTTTATGGAGGAGAGTCTTGGCCAAAAGTGAGGGGTGTGTTAAGGATATATATGCACCTGTGAAATAGGTTCTTCAACTAGTACTTAAAGGGCTCCAAAATAAATTAACCTTCGTTTGCGTAAAATAGGACTAGTTAGGGCGTAAGCATTATATGGGATCTGTTATATGGATCCCTTGCTAATCTCTCCACGTGAGGGTCAGGGGTCGCACGTGCGGAGGAGTGTTAGAGGTTGTCCCACATTGGTTAATTATAACTCCAAAACTAGTATATGAGCTAGGCGGCCTCTCCACTTATCATTAATTGGTTTTATGTTGGATGCTTTAACAGGATCTCTATGAGAACTTTTGTGTATCACCTTGCCTGTTCTAGCTAGACGTATCGGTGCTACAGCGCTTTTTCTAGGGGAAAAGTTCATTTCGTACTTACTGCAGATCTTTACTTTTTCTTTGTTTTGTTGGGTTGGGTTAGTGAGGGTGTTGGAAAAAGGTTAGTCTTGGACTAATTGAATTTGTACCTATTCGATTATCAATCTCTTATGCAGAATCACGTGAAAAAGAGGAACATTTTGTCGAATTACCTCCTGAGATTTGTCAGTTGAAGATAATCGGCTTCTCTAAAGATATTGGAAGTTCCCTGTCTTTATTACCATCATTTATGCATCGTCTAGAAAGCTTGCTTGTAGCAATTGAACTGAAGGACAGGTTAACTGCTTCATTCCCCGAGGGTGAAGAAGTTACCACCAATCGTGTAAGTATTTATTCTTCTTGTATAAGTTGAATAATTATTTTTTAGGCCATATGCCTTCCACACTAATAAGTTCTGCGCATTTGACTCTCTCAAATGTTTTAATATTAGCAGTTTATGAAAATCAACTACTGATGTTGAGAAGTGTCGTACATTTATGTTTTAGGTTCTTGAAGCACTCACAACAGAGAAATGCAATGAGTGGTTTTCTCTTGAAAGGCTTGAAGTGCTTGGCGATGCTTTTCTTAAATTTGCAGTTGGCAGGCACCTCTTTCTTTTGCATGACACTCTAGATGAAGGGCAACTAACGAGGAAGCGTTCTAACCTTGTCAATAACTCCAATTTGTGCAAGCTAGCAACAAAGAGCAAACTACAGGTAATTAGTGCAGTCGCGATAGAGTGAAATAATACTCTCATTCCCTATTTGTTACTCCCGTTTGGGAGTTACAACTTACAAGTTTTCAAGAGATTTTGCTTCAATCCAGTCATTAACGTTCTTGGTCTCCACTTGGCCCTTTAAAAATATTCCATGTCATTGATAAAAGATAGGTATGGAAAATTGAGAAGTTTTTTGCTTTTCAAATCGGAGATGCTCTATGGCACATCCAAAAAGGGAAAATGGACTAACAAAACAGGATGGATGGAGTGTAGTTTAAGCCGCACCGCTGGGGTGAGAAAATGGATGACGTAGATGTTGTTATTTTGTCCCCTTTGCTTTATATGGGTATTTTGGTGAGAGAGGAACTGCAAAGACCGCATAGAGAGTCCATTGTACAAGTGGTGATTCTAGGGAGTTTAATCCCTCCCTTGACCATGGGTAGCACCTCCTTGATGTCAGACTCAGCCTTATTTTTTCTGATACGCTTGGATTTTACAGACCATTTTGGTGTTTAGGGAACCGTTTTCGTGGCCTTTTTGTATATTGGGGCATGGCAGGGCATTCCTTAGTGTGGTCATATGTCCCTCTTCCTTTACGCTGATAGCATCCCCTTGGTGCTTTTTCTATACATTACCTTGGCTTATTGAAACCAATATATATTTAGTTAGTATTGTTGGTTTCATCTTCCAATATTTTACTATGAATAGTTTTACTGATTCTCTAGGTGTTAAGTCACTCGCCTTTTTTTAGATGGATCCTCTGCCGTCAAGGCAGAATTATTGGTTGCGAGATTTTGATTTTTTATACATCAAGTGTGATATTTTGGGCGCAGTTGTCGATACAGTTGAAAGTGTCCTGGATGAACTCAATTTAACTATTGACAAAAACAGTGAAAAATGTAGAATGTATATATCACTTTGTTCTCTTCACATTTCCAAAAAAATTTCCAAAAAGATTATTTCCCCATCTCTCATCTCTCCAATCATTAATCATATTTCTCTCTCTACTCGTACTCCTCTATCCAATCATTATTCTCATCTCTCTCTCTCTCTCTCTCTCTCCCCAATTATTACACCTCTCTCTAATTATTACTTTTTCCAAAAACCCATCCAAACACTATATCAAAAATATTTCTCAAAATATTCTTCTCAAAACTCTCAACCAAACACAGCGATACTATGTTCTTTTGTTGGTGAAAATGCAACTGTTTCAAATTTGATCAATTTAATTGTTTCGGACTGTGTTGGCATTGTAGGTATATATACGTGATCAATCATTTGATCCCCGCCAATTCTTTGCCCTGGGCCGCCCTTGTTCAGTATTATGTAGTCAGGAAACAGCAAGTATTGTACATTCTCATGGAAATTGTTCGACAAATTGCTCCAACATTGAAGTTAGATGCAATAGAAACCATCATTGGTTGCATAAGAAAACTATTGCTGACGTAGTTGAAGCTCTTGTTGGAGCATTCATAGTTGACAGTGGCTTCAAGGCAGCAGCTGCATTTCTTAAATGGGTTGGAATTCAAGTGGACTTTGAGGCCTCACAAGTTAGTGATATTTGCTCTGCAAGCACAATCTTCAAGCCTCTTTCTGCTCAAATGGATATTACAGCCCTTGAAAATTCGTTGGGGTACCCGTTCCTCCATAAAGGTTTGCTTGTACAGGCTTTTGTTCATCCTTCTTTCAATCACCCCGGGGGAGGCTGCTACCAGGTAAAACACATGAATTTAAACTTGTATTTGAGGCATTTCTTGAAAATACTTGTTGTAACCCTTAAATAATTTTTAACCAGAGGCTGGAGTTTCTTGGAGATGCCGTACTAGATTACTTAATCACATCCTATTTGTACTCGGTCTATCCAAAACTAAAGCCCGGACAGCTAACTGATTTGAGATCGTTGTCCGTGTGCAATAGTTCCTTCGCCAGTATTGCAGTGAATAGGTCGCTTCATGAATTTATACTTTGTGATTCAAGTGGCCTCTCTGCCTCTATGAGTAAATATGTCGAATTCGTCAGAACAACAGCTCCAGAGAATGGTTTCGCTGAAGGGCCAAGTTGTCCCAAGGTATTCGCTGTAGACCGTTACCCTTGTCATTGAAACAGCTTGTGTTCCCTTGTGATCTCTTCATCATCTCATAGCTTTTGCTTGATATAACATGTCAATTGGGCTGCCGAAAAAACTCTGAAACAGTGTGTGCTAGGTGCCAATATGCATGTCCAAAACTAGCTTGTGATATCATTTTTAATGCCTTTCTCCATGTGAACTCAAGGTAATTGGGAGTATCATTGGAAATGGTTACACTATTACCTAGATACAAACATAGGACAAATGGCAAGCAAGAATTCGTATAACTGATTAGGATGTTCAGTTTGGATTACCTTCATATTGGTTGATGGAACACACTGTTGAATATAGGGAGGAGTTATGTAGATTTTTTCCTATATTTTTCCCACTACCATAGTAATTACCATCATACTGTAAAATACACTTAAATTTTTGGCACATCAATATCCCATGTGGTTATTGGTTGTTGTGATTACTGTAAATTTGAGAAATGATACTCGCATCAAATTAGGAACCGTTTTGAAGTTCAGTTAGTTCATTTCTTCATCATCACTTGGTTATTGATTCATTTCTTTCTTATCAACATAAACTGCCCTTTGTTTTCTTTTGCGTGAAATGGGCACATACAGTCATAACGATATGCATATGAGAGGGTCGTTCTGTCGAAAATGAAAATGTAGCGGTGGGAACCACTTCTTATCCTATACTTCATTCGAGTTGTGGTTGGTGATTCTATTCGGACCTAGGTCACATAATCCTCCAGTAAGACCCTCTGCTCCCGTTGTCAACCCTCACACTCGCAAATTTTAATCGTTTGAGATGTTTCCGAAAGACGCTTTCACGCTCTCGCTCATGCTTGGGCATTATGTGCTAGGTTTGGACAATATCTCATATCCTACACTTCAGTTGGCCATGGTCAGTGCGAAAAAGAACATGTAACTTTAATTAGTTTGATTTTGGGTATTTGGTAATAGTTCTTTCCGTTAAACCAATTTTTACTGATGGTTACAAAATTTTATTCTAATGATCAGGCTCTAGGTGACCTGGTAGAATCTTGTGTCGGTGCCATTTTCCTAGACACGGGTTTTGACTTGAATCGTGTTTGGAAGATAATGCTCTCTTTCATGGACCGAGTTATGAGCTTTTCCAAGTTTCAGCTAAGTCCTGTTCGGGAGCTTCAGGAACTTTGCCAGTTTTATAATTGGGATCTGGAATTCCCAACGTCCAAAAAGGATGGGATGTCTTTAGTTGAAGCTAAAGTGAAAGGTGAAAATGTTTCTGCATGTGCTTCTGCAACCAACATCAATAGAAAAGCTGCCAAAAGAATGGCTGCACAACATTTATTTAGAAAGCTGAAGGTAAATATATTTTGTTGTCTTCATTTATTTTCTGTCATTGCTGTGTAAGCCTATGCAATTACCTTGATGTTTGAAGTTGGAAATGCGACCGAACACTTTTAGAAGTGAAGTTTTTTTTTTCTACTTTTCGCTTGTGTTGGTTCGTCTTGAAATCCACCATAGCTACTTGGGGTTTCAGTAGAATAGGGTGGGGCCCTGCCCTGGAGCCGGTCTAGGTTGTTCGTTTCTTACATACGATTTGTTGTCCTTGGGTAAGTGCTTCGGAAAGATCTAGGCATTTTGGGGAATTGCTTTGTATCACTAAATCTACTGTTTAGAATACACTAAACAGTAGGATATTGGCGTGACACATGCTTTGTTTCACATTTCTGAACATGTGTTCCGTGACATAATTCACCACTAGGATATTGGCGTTCTCTGTTAACAAAGGTTTTATTGTTTCAAATTTTGTTCTTGCTTTACAATTATATGTCAGATGCTTATCGACTCCGTATGTGCAGGATCAAGGTTACAAACTCAAAACTAAATCACTGGAGGATGTTCTCAAGTCAAGCCGAAAACTGGAAGCCAAACTAATCGGATATGATGAAGCACCAATAGATGTTACTGCTCCAGATGCTATCCCATTGGATAAGTTGAAGTTGCAGGAACCTTCTCGAAGTCGGTCTAACCCGAAAGTTTACCCCATTAGTGAAGAGCCGAAGAAGATTACTATCTCCCCCAGCACGAGATCCATAAGACAGCCCCAGCTTCCTTCACTGGAAGCATTGGGGCCACTATCTACTGCAAGCCATGGAAACAAGCTCTTAGGTGGTTCATCCAAGAAAACAGGACGATCGCATTTGTACGAAATATGTGCTGTTAACTGCTGGAAGCCTCCATTTTTCGATTGTTGCGAAGAGACGGGACCTTGCCACTTGAAAGAGTAAGATCCTAGTCTCTATTACACTTGAGAACCAATTATTGTTTGTGAATGTTAGATAAGATGTGGTCATTTTCTCAACTTTGTAACTAAAAATACAAAGTATAATATGTAATAACCGAAAAAGCGCTAATTCAGTATCTTGTACCAACTTGTGATTCTCATATTTTCCATGAAAAGCTTATAGTACCAAATTTCAGGGACTTGTGTGAAGGCCATTTTGCAGGCTGAAAACTCGTTAGATTAGAGATGTAGCTCACTTTGCATGAACTCTCTCTGGAGACTATGTTTTGTGTTTTCGAGTATTACATTCTGTGTCAGAGTTTTCACGATATGAGGAGCCCGAGACCTCATCACCCAACTTCTTCAAGGAACGTGTAAAATACTATATCATGTGGCTCGTAAAAAACATAATGATGATTGTTTGCGCTTATTTTTATGCCTTCCATTCTGAACCTCTACTTTCTGCAGATTCACTTTCAAGGTCTCTCTGGACATTGAAGAAGCCTCGACCGAGATTGTGGCCTTCGGAACACCTCATGCAAAAAAGAAAGACGCAGCAGAGAATGCGGCTGAAGGGGCAATTTGGTACCTGAAGAATGCCGGATACTTGCGTGAGTGAAATTGAGGTTACTCTTAACCAATTTCAGAGCGGGAGCAAAAAAATAATTGCCCTTGCATAGGTTGACATGGAGTAGTAGGTAATAACGCTTACAGAGAAGAGTCTGAACCCCAAGTTTATGTATTTAAGTGACATATATGTCAACTGTGAACAATCCTGTGCCCGTGCCGCCGGGTGTAAGGGACAGGCCAGTATCTTTCTTTTTCTTTCGCTCTTATTGCCTCGGTAACTGGCTGGGAGGGGAGGCGACGGGCGTAGCTATAATGTATATGAATATGTTGGGATATAATGCATGTATAATTAATCGATTCGATGCCTGAAAATCACTGCAGAATTACTCTACTGGTCTGGGAGGAGTCCTTAATTTCCCCTTCTTTTTTGGTGCTTCTGTGTTTGGTGATACATCACAAAAGTTACTGTGAAAACATAGAGTATTGGAAAAGGCTACAATATACTCATTAAAGGTGTATACCATATGCACCAATTGTATGGTCCAGATTGTGCCATCTCATTGGCGATCGTAACATTTTTTAGTGTTCTGTAACTTTTCAGCACTGTGATTCGTAACATTTTGGTGTATTCCGTAACATTTATAAAAAAAAAAATATCACAACTTTTTAAAAAAAATCGTAATTTTTATAGGGGTATGTATGATACACACATAAATTCAAGTGCCTAAACCTACTATACCCTACTCCAAAAAGCCTAAATTTCCTAAAATTGAACCCCAAAATTAACTCTCCAAATAGGGCCCTTGGATGTACCAAAAAAATGAGCAAAACGACGTAGTTTTGCCGTACAACAAGGCGCATAGCACCTACCGCATAGCACCTCCCCCGGATTCCTTTATTGCATCTTAATCGTAATTCCACAACTAGAATGAACATATTTATCTATTTCCACTAATATTTAAAATATAAAATCTAAAATATGTTTCCATAGATATTGAAAACGCGCCCAAAAAATGTCTCATCCTCCAAGTGTAGGACAGAATATGTGTCATGGGATGTCATTTGAAACAAGATTATTTTCCTCATGACTTAGCACGGCGTATAATTACTCTTTGGGTAAAAAAGAATGTGAGAGGTGGAATCTGTCAAATAGTATGATGTTTGATAACTCTGGGTGTCGGGTTTTGTTTATACGTATCTTAAATAATCTTTGAGGGACCAACAAGAGTTTGTGAGAGATACATTTAAAGCATGTGGTCTGGCCCCGCAAACTTTATACTCCCTCTGTCCCATATTTTTTGTTTACTTTCACCATTTGGAACCTCCTACAAAATTATCTATATGTTTTAATTTATAATATCTTTTATATGTAATATAGATCTTGTTTGATCGATCTCAATTAGTTCTATTAAACAAGGTTTTTCAAAATTATACTAAAACATTATAGATTGTGAAATATAGACAATTTTTTGAATGACACTTATATCGAATTTGGGCAAACAAATCAGAACGGATGGAGCAACATCTTGGAGGTTTTGAGTTCAGGACTTTGAAGAGCACAGATTCTTAAATTTCAAGCGTTGACCACCGGACCTTGTTTCCCATTTGTTTTGTATTCAAGCATCTTCAATCCATTTGTATCTCCATTTTCAAGACCAAATCTCAATATTGAGAGACTATTTTGTAATTTATGTTATCTTTTTCTTCAACTTTTTATACTTTATGATAGAATCTTAGACGAATCCATATTCTTTTTTGGAGACCCAAAAGTAAATTTAGAGACCACATCTTTAAAAAAGACGATGAGTCACTTCAAATTTCACTCATACAGTACAAAAAATATTGAAGAAAAGACAAAAAAGAAAAAGAAAAAAGAATTGGCTTATTTTGCTCTCTATTCAATTCATTGAGAGTTTCAATAATATATATATATATTTTTCGAGTCATTTCATCGAGACGATCTAATAGCATATAAAAACTTGATGCAAAACTAATTAACACAGAAAAAAATCAAATAAAAAAAAATCAAGTGACTCATTAGGCCAAACCTAGTCGAAAACTCATTTTACCTTTCCAATGTCATACAAAAGTCCACGTGTGGTGGAAACTGTCTTTTTTTGAAATAGGAAATCATGTACTGGACTTAATTGCAACAATATAAGAAGTAATAATTACAGTAAATAGGTTGGTTCAAAAGCTTAGGACAATGTGAACACATTTCAAATAATATGAGGGATAAAAAGTGTAAATAACACCAAGAAAAGTGAGGGAGAAAGAGTGCCCTAACTCACCCCATTTCCCGCCATATCCTTCCCGCCAAAATACCATCACAGAGAGAGAGAGAGAGAGAGGGAGAGAGAAGAAAGAGATCACTTGCACCGAGTGATTCAGAGAGAGAGAGAGAGAGAGAGAGAGATAGAGATAGAGATAGAGAGAGAGAGAACACTTGCGAGAGAGAGATAGAGAGAGAGAGAAGCCAAGATGTCAGGTTGGGATGAGGGCGCGATCTTCTACAGCGACCAAGCGCAGTTCCCACGCGGCGGCAACGGAGGCGGCGGAGATTCTGAGCAGGCGGCGAGCCGCCACACCATCCTCCGCAAGTTCAAAGAGTTCATCCGAAGCTACGCGCGCAAAGATCAGCCCAATGTATTCCTTTACAGAGAAAGCCTCGTCCAAAACCCTAAATTCCTCCTCGTCGACCTCGCCGATCTCTGCAAATACGACAATCTAGACGAATTACTCCGTACCTCCCCCACCGATTATCTTCCCCTGGTATCGCATATATCTCACTGTTTGTACATCCGCAGATAGCGTCATGTATTTTTTTATTAGTACAAAGTTCTATCCTTGCGTAGCTTGGTATCATAGTGAAATGACTGGTTTGAGACATTATGGGCATTAAACAGGTTGAATTAGAAAGAATGGGTCATGAGAATGAATTCTCCACAAGTTGAAGTTTATTTAACGAACTAATCAACGGGATTTTCCCAAAGCATTTGACTTCAACACATATTGATTTATCCAAATGAAAAAACCCCCAAATATTTTTTTTTTGTGTGTACTGAATTAAGTCCAAACAAGTTAAACACACAGATTCGCACACATATTGTATCTGAGTATAAAAGAGACACAATTGACCCAATGTCCTACTACAATCCCACCCAAAACTCATAACTTTCATCGTATATCTATATTGTGTTTGTACAAATTGAATTCGTCAACTGACTACAATTGAAGGGTTCGATGACTCCATACCATTATCCGCTGCCTCCCTGCAATTGTAGATTTTAACAGAAGTTCATGTGCACATTTGCTTTATTTCTGCATGTGAGATATATATACCTACTTTGCAAGACTTGTGTCAAATTGTTGAAATCTGGATTGCTGTTGTGGATTGGTACTAGTTCGAAACTGCAGCAGCTGAAGTTTTGGCCAGTTTGAGATCAAGAGTTGCTGGAGAGACTGGAGAAATGGAGGAGCCGGAGACAGGGGAGGTGCAGATTTTGCTGACTTCTGATGAGGACTCGGTGTCGATGCGATCTCTTGGGGTTAGTAGGTTTACATTCCCTTAGTTTTGTTTCATAGGTTTGGTTTTTGGGTATTGAAATTTGTGTTTTATTTGGCCGACTTTTTAGGCAGCATATATATCAAAATTGGTTAAGATATCTGGCATTACAATTGCTGCATCGAGGACAAAGGCCAAGGCAACTTATGTGACTTTGTTGTGCAAGAATTGTAAGAATGTAAAGACTGTTCCATGCCGTCCAGGGCTTGGTGGGGCAATTGTGCCAAGGTCTTGTGATCATGTCCCTCAGGTTGTTTTTCTATAGAGCAGCGTTTTCAATTCCCGTGGTTTAAATTTATCATATGGATGCAATATAAATGATGGGTAATTTTGTAGCCTGGGGAAGAACCATGCCCACTTGATCCATGGATTGTGGTTCCTGATAGAAGCAAATACGTTGATCAACAAACCCTGAAATTGCAGGAAAATCCGGAGGTTAGAGTCCCGCTTCACCACAAGCGAAAAATTTGAAAATTTATTATTCTGTTGTTAGTCTCTGCTATTTCTTTTGTTAGCCTTTTATTTGCTCATAACATCTTTGATTTGGGAAATGAAAGGATGTCCCTACTGGTGAGCTACCAAGGAATATTCTTCTTTCCGTCGATCGTCAGCTTGTGCAAACAATTGTACCCGGCACGAGATTGACCATAATGGGGATTTATAGCATCTTTCAAGCTTCAAATTCATCCACATCGTAAGACTCTCTTCTATACTATGATTAAATGATTGATGACTTAGGTGGTTTACATCTTCAGTGCTTTTAGATTCTCAAATTTGGATCTTATGCAGCCACAAAGGAGCTGTTGCAATCAGGCAGCCTTATATAAGGGTCGTTGGGATTGAAGAAGCAAATGATGCTGATTCTCGGTGCCCTGCCAACTTCACAGCAGACGAGGTAATTGTTGAATTATCAGATAACTGCATGTTGTTTGTTAGTAAATATTGTGTGATAGTATGTGATTCAATTGGTGGTTGGTTTATGTTTCCCATGTCAATATATCGCTATACTTGTGAGTAACATTTTGTGGGAATCTTACCATATGGTGATAAATGTGCAATTTTTGAGTTGAAGAATGAAGTGGAACTAAACTTTCAGTCTGTCATCTGCGAAAATAGGAAGTGAGGGATTTAGTATTATGTAAGCTCCTTTCACACCTAGTCAATAATGCTGTTAAAGTACTCTTAGTTTTTCAGTATCTCAAATCTACTATCAATACCCAGCTCAGGCATATTTTTGACAATGGAGATACCTCAACCCTTTGCAACTTGTGCATGAGGCAGCGATGTAGAGAAAATAATAAGTTTAATTCTCTTGTACTTATAAATTGCAATATTCTATCTTACCCCTTCATAATATTCAATTTTGCAGATAGAAGAATTCAAAAAATTTGCCTCAGAAGGCAATGCATATCAAAATATATGCTCCAAGATTGCTCCATCTATATTTGGCCACGATGACGTGAAGAAGGCTGTGGCTTGTCTTTTGTTTGGAGGATCAAGGAAGGTATATCTTGAACTTCAGCATTCAAAATGACGCAGAATAACTAATAGCTCCGTGAATTTTCTTGCCTGTGCAGTTTTTGCCAGACGGCGTGAAGCTAAGAGGTGATATAAATGTTTTGCTTTTGGGAGATCCGTCAACTGCTAAATCACAGGTCTGATCAGTATTTCTTGGGCTTCTAGTCCATCAGGTCTTTCCTATCACGTTTTCATGCAAAGGCCAAAGAGTGTTGTTTTCATTGAAAGAACCATATGATTTACATTTTGGGGAGTGATTTCCCCCCTTGTCTTCTAGTGAAATTTTCATTGTAAGAATTTTACTAAAAGACAAAAAGGGGGTGTGGATAACAATTTGGGGGGTGTGAATATCAATTATCTACATTTTTTTGGCTGTCACCATATTATTAAGTGAAGGAAAAAACTTGTGTGCTCAACATGGTTCATGCTCTTGTTTTTAAGCCAGCACAAGTAAGTTACTAAGTTCTTGTCATTTTTCTGTAAAGTTCCTCAAGTTCGTTGAGAAGACAGCTCCAATAGCTGTATATACTTCAGGAAAAGGCTCATCAGCTGCTGGTCTTACTGCTTCTGTAATTCGAGATAACAGCTCTGTAAGTTCACAAACTTGCTTGGAGATAGTTGTGTTCAATTGTTTCCGTTCTCCAAAATAAAAACAAATCTGACTCGTATAGTCATTTTCCCTTAGCGTGAATTTTACTTGGAAGGAGGAGCTATGGTTTTGGCAGATGGAGGTGTTGTCTGCATTGATGAATTTGACAAAATGAGACCAGAAGACAGGTAATAGAACTAATATTAGGTGTTAATGAACAGCTTTTTCATCTCTTTAGTTCTAGATTTCTGATGGGTTTACATATGTGTCATCTAGAGTTGCTATTCATGAAGCCATGGAGCAGCAAACCATTTCCATTGCCAAAGCAGGAATAACGACTGTTCTCAATTCTAGAACCTCTGTGCTTGCAGCAGCTAATCCTCCATCTGGGCGTTATGATGACCTCAAGGTCAGTAATGTTTCTTCTTGTTTTCTTATCATTTCTTCGTCTTTACTTCACATTTTTGTACATAAACTGAGCAACTAACAAGATGATTTACCTTTCAGACTGCTCAAGACAATATTGATTTGCAGACTACTATTCTTTCAAGATTTGATCTGATCTTCATTGTGAAAGATATAAGGTTGTATAGTCAAGACAAGGTACTGAAAAACTAGTTAACCATGGACTAATGGTCAGGTCTTGTTTGGGTCCAAACGAAAACAGAATTGTTACATTTGCACTAAGATAGAAGTCATACTTTGGTTTGGAGTTTAGTTTTGAGAACAATTTCTGCAAAAATGGTAGTCAAAGATCAAATATTTTCTTTTACTAATTTCTGAACAGATAGTCTTCGGATATAGATTTAATGAGAAACAACATTTGAAATGTAATGCAAGGATGCCTAATGTGTATCAACTAATTGGAATGGCCTTCCTTTTACAGAGTATAGCTAGCCATATAATCAAAGTTCATGCCTCTGCTGGTGCAACCAGGGGTGAAACGACTAGAGTTTCTAAAGAAGATAACTGGCTGAAAAGGTATGAACCTCTTCCAAATGTGGCTCTGTCAATCTATGGTTTGATGCTATATCGTTTGCACTGCATGTTTGCAGGTATATACAATACTGTCGAACTGAATGCAAGCCCCGTCTTTCTGATTCTGCAGCCACAATGTTGCAGGAGAGTTATGTTAAAATTAGACAGGTATCCCTCGATTGGCTCACACATAGTAAATAGAAAAGTAGACAGCCAAGAAGCTCTTAGGGACCCCATGAGGTAGAGAACTTTTCAATTCTTCTGAAATAGTCTGATATGGAACACAGGGAAATATAAAGGCTAGCAATAAATCTTCAAAACCCCTAACCGGTCTCCTATTCCGTCAGGTGTTTAGGTCCCGGTTAAAGAATTGGGCCTTCATGTGCCAAAATGGTATCTCTCTCATTAGGACTGTAGCAATGTTCTTAGCACTGTAAACAATCAAACAAAAATTGGAACAAAGGAAAGAGGAGGAACAAAGGATGGGAATTTCCGTCAGGTGTTTAGGTCCCGGGTAAAGAATTGGGGCTTCATGTGCCAAAATGGTCTCTCTCATTAGGACTGTTGCAATGTTCTTAGCACTGTAAACAATCGAACAAAAATTGGAACAAAGGATGGGAATCAGTATCGTTAATGATTTTCTCTGACAATGCTCAGGATATGAGGCGGCAGTCGAATGAAACTGGGGAGGCAGCTGTAATACCAATAACCGTGAGGCAGCTGGAAGCTATAGTAAGGCTGAGTGAAGCACTTGCAAAGATGACACTGTAAGTCAACATAGAGGGAATTACGGGCTTTTGTTATAACCAAACCAAACCAAACCGAGCCTTATGTCCCAATCAATTGTGTGTTTGTTATCTAATTTTAATTTCTTTTGCCAATGAATGTTACTTGGGAAAGAACTTACGGTTCTTCCTACAATGGCCGTTGGAACTCTAGTTGTATGGATTCTGGGTGGTTGAAATTCTCGAAGAAAGTACATGTAAATGAGGCAAATTTGATTCGACCTAAAATTAGCTAGCTACAGCTGCTACTAGGATATTATTCAAACAATTTAGCTTACTGAGTTTTTTTTTTTGTGTGTGTGTGGTTATTTCTTCTTTTTGTTCGATTGAAATCCAGTAAAATTTGGTACTTGCTAATTTCTTTGGGCACTGTGATATAGGTCCCATGTTGCAAATGATAACCATGTTGTGGAAGCTATCAGGCTTTTCAACAATGCCACAATGGATGCAGCGAGGTCAGGAATCAATCAGCATATTAATCTTACTCCTGAGATGGC
This sequence comes from Vaccinium myrtillus, assembly GCA_016920895.1. Lineage (NCBI taxonomy): Eukaryota > Viridiplantae > Streptophyta > Magnoliopsida > Ericales > Ericaceae > Vaccinium > Vaccinium myrtillus. The sequence goes on from CM029273.1 coordinate 37,901,248, forward strand.
AAACGAGATAAAGGTTCGTGTTGAACAAGACTTGTTCGCATCCCTATTCAATGATTTCTATCTCGTAGTGGTTTTACAATTCAACCGTCCCTTTTCATAAACAGCAAGCAGAAACCCAAATCAAGAGAAGAATGGGCATTGGAAGCCACATATCAGAGAGACGGCTGATTGATGAGCTCGGCAGGATGGGGTTGAATGAATCCATTGTAAGGGTCAAATGCCTTATACTCGTGAATGAATTCAAACAGCCAGTTTAAATCCTACAGACAGCCGGAAAAGTAAAATGTAGACCAAATATCAAAATGAGTCTATTGACAATAAATAACCCGAAATTCTTAGCTTACTTAAATCCTTAATAGATTTTGTCCATATTTCGAATGTACCATAAAATTAAACGATAACCAAAATGGGAATGACGTTAAAGAGGAAAGATACCGGGAAAAAGTTGTCTTGTTCTTACTTCCTGCAATTTCATACCCACTCTGAATAATTATTGCTGCTGGATGCAAAAGGAATGTCACTAGAAAGACAATAGCATACTTGAAACCAATGCCCGTTCTTTGCTTCCAAGAGCATATTGGTGCACAAAATTTGTATTGATGAGGTTTTCACATTTGGCAGGTTAGGAGAGCTCTGTTAATCATGCATCAGAGAGATGAAGTTGAATACAAGCGAGAAAGGCGTGTTGTTGTTCGGAAAGCTTGATATTTGATCGTAATCTGTTAGCACTGATTAGTAAGTTGTTTGGGATGTATACATTGGTTAGGATCAAGCTGATCTTCATTTGTCATTGTGCGGATGCCAAGCAACACTGTGCGCGGGGACAACTTCAGAGCAATCCCTTCTGCAAGTTTCTAATTTATAGGGCTCTGAAAGTGGTTTGATGGTTAGAGATTCCAAAAGTAAAAGCTTGTATGACTAGGAAATTTCTCCTTTGGAACTGTCGAGGAACCATTCACTAATGTACCCAGTTAATGCATTCAATTCTCGTTATTGACAAAGAACGTGATCATTGGTTTTACTTTTAAAGACCATTACAGAACCGTTAAGACATCAAGTTAAGGTAACTGTGAAAAACAAACGCCAAGTACTAGAACAGTGAAAACTAGTAGTAATTTATTGGTTTGATCCAACACGATTTGAGTCTCGTGTTTTCCACTAAACAGGGTTCCAAACGAACTGAGCTGGTCACGAGTAGCTCGTGGCCTGGCTTGGTTTGACTTATTTCGTAATTGATTTGAGCTCTCGAGTTTTAGGCTTGTTTAGTAAACGAGCTTGGTAAAGTTATGCTTGGTTTGCAAAAGCTCGGCTCGTTTAAGGAGGCTCATAACGAGCTGAGCTTGAGCTCAATTTTGGCTTGTTTACTTAACGAGCCAAGCTCAAGCTCTACAAAGCTCGTCTCGGCTCGTTTATACCTCTAAACATGAGAGCTTGGAATGTACGGCTAGAAAAGAACTCTTTCGAATACGGTTCGTTAAGTTTTTATTGAGGCTCGGCTCGGCTCGAGTTCGTTAAAAATCTTAACAAACAAGCCTAAACAATGCTCGGTTTGATAAGGCTCGTTTACTTTTTAGAGGAATAAAATTATATAACTTTTTATTCTAATTTGATATCTTAATGCACTATCTTTTCAAAAACTTATTAAATTTCACTATTATTTTGAAATTGAAACTATTTGCCTTGTAGTGTATATAGATATAAAACATCAAGAAGTTTCCTATGAGGGCTCCCTCACAAAAAAAAGCGCGGGTGTGAGTATACAAATATATTTTTTCGTCGCGAACAAGCTCAAGCTCGAGTCAAGACTAGGCCAGCTTGGCTCGTTAAGTTTTCAGTGAGAGCTCGAGCTCATTAAAAACTTAATAAATAAAATAAGCTTGAACACAGTAAAATTTGATTCGGCTCGGCTAGTTTGCAGCCCATTCATAATCATAGACTCATAGCTCATAGTGAGATAATAGTTGGAGTTCAAGATCCCACTCCAACTCGGCTGATTAACCGTTTTGCGTTTTTTTTTATAACTTTATTAATTAAAACGCGCATTATTCAATTTTATTCCAAAACTACGTGAAAACGTGTTTATGAATCACGCTTTCTTAAAAATGTGTTTGAGAAACACGTTTTTTGCGTTGGTTAAGACGTATTAACCAAAAAATTAAGTTAATCCTAAAAGCGTGTTTGCTAAGCACGTTTTCTGAAAACGTGTTTGCTAAACACGCCTTCCGAAAACGTGTTTTGAAAACACACTTTCACCCTTTGGAAAAAAAAAATGGGTTAATGAGCCCTCCAACTCTTCGGAAGAGGATAGCACACCGGACAGCCAGAGGATGCTGTCGGCGTTCATCTCCCCAAACCCGAACCCTAGAATTCTTCCTTGGAATTTGAAGTCTACGGCGGTCATGTCGTCTTCTTCTTCTTTTGCTTCCGTTCGTTGTGCCTCCTCTCTCTCACAACCACCCCCCAGGTCCTTATCTAATTCTCTCTCTCTCTCTCTCTCTCTACATTATTTCATATATATGCTTCTCTCCCTAGTTTCATGTTACTGTGTGAAGCCTTAAAGTAATCATCAATTTTTTTTTTTTTTTTTTGGAATTTACGTAGATACGCAGTTCTTGGGGCTGGCTTTGCTGGCTTCTCCGTAGCTTGGCATTTGTTACAGGTACTCTGTGTGTGTGTGTGTGCGCGCGCGCGCGCGTGTGCGTATCTTAAAGTTTTATATTTGTAGATGTTAACTGAGTAAGAATGAGGACTTCAATGATTCTGTTTGGAACCTACAGGAAAGGAAAGGTAAATGAAAGAAACTCTAGCCAAAAATTTGGAAAATTTCCTGCTACTTACAATCCGGTAATTAACATAATGCATCAATACTGAGCACCCTGAATGAATAATTAATGGACAGCATGATAGTTGCTGTATTATTGGACGGTCGCTGACTGGGTTATAATTGGCCTACTGGTCCGTGACGTTGAATTATTTTGTTCAAGAACATTACACATGTAAAACATTGGACATTGACGATGCACGGCAAAGGAAGGTTTGGTTGGAGGTTTAAAATCAATAAGGGACAAAGATATGCGTATGGATTGGGCAAAATTGATTATTCATTTATTTGCCTCGGATAGGCATGGGTTTCTTATCACAAAAACTTGTCTTTTGGGATGTAATGAATGGTTAGGGAGGAATAAGTAGCTGTGATTTTTTTTTTGGAAACTGTTTACGATCTCTCAGTTAGTATTTAGTTTGTCTAGTTGTGAATATACAGTTGGTTGTTCTATAGAACTTGGCTCAACTGGAAATAACCAATTCATCATTTGATCCTGAGAGAACTTTGCATGCGATGTATCCTCATTGCCGAGGATGTTACACAGTTAACTTTTCGTGCTCATAGCGATGGTGGATTTATGCAATCTAGTGTTTGGTTTCATTTCTTTGCAGCACAGTTCCAAGGAGTTGCCCATGTGCATTGACATTTACGATGAAGTTGGCATTGGTGGGGGTGCATCTGGAGTGGCTGGAGGGCTCCTTCATCCATATTCCCCTAAAGGTTCCCATTTGGCCGTTTTGTACCCTGAAAAAATAATTTTAGCCTTGTAGGTTTATTTTTTAATCATTTCCTTTAATTTTTATATTTTTTTAGTGATATCCATGTTTGAGATTGGATTCTTTTGAGTTTATTAGTCTGATTCTAGCAGTTAAGCTTCTTTGGCGGGGTGCAGAGTGCTGGAGTGAGAGTTTGAAGCTTTTAAGCATTGCAGAAGCAACAATGACGTCCAAAGAATTTAAATCAGAAACTCCAGATTTTGCTGAAAATTGTGATAGTTTCATAGTAAAGAGAAGGTTGGTTCTCTATTTCTTGTAGCGCTTCTACTATCCCTACCTTTTACTTTTAGCTTTGGATTGATTCGTTCATGGTTCATTTCAGTTTATTTCTTTTTCTCTTTTGAAGTCTAGGTGGTTGTTAAGAGTAAAATAAGTTACACCATTGCACATTGATGGATGCTGTCTTACAATATTTTTGAATGCTTCAAACTCTTGGGTTTCTGTTATTACTTCATATATTTTGACATGGACAGCTCTGTCGGGATTATTGGTTTTTTGATTCTTAACTCACCATTTGGTAGTTCTGCTTTCCTGTGTTCCTTTCCTTGTTCATCCATTGGGGATGCAGTTTATCATTTTAGGGGTTGGTTTTTCTCTTGTTTCTATGAGAATCAGTGGATATGCAAAATTTGAGATGGATTTTTTTTCACTTCAGAGGCATTCTGAGACCAGCAATCAGTTTGAAGCATTTGAACGTTTTAACCGATGTATGTTCCTTTAAACTTCCTGTAGTCTTGCAATGTTTACGAAGAATTTGACATTTGTAGTATTAATTGCTTCTGTTTCCATTGAGTAGAATGCTCAGAACAGTCTTCCCTGTTGCAAAATTGAGTCCATTGATAGGGATGCTGCCCAAAATCTTGTCCCCAGTTTGTGTGTACCTTTGAACTCTGCCTTTTACATGCCTGAGGCTATTAATGTTCATCCTCGACGTTATCTCAAGGTTTAGCAAACAGTTTTATAGCTCATCTTGTATAAAGTTGTATTCTATTTCTTTACATTTTCTCATCAACTGGCATTTTATGTTAGGCACTTTATTTAGCTTGTCAAGACCTGGCGAAAGAGCTGTCGACTTCTGGTTTAAACATAAAAGAGTTGCATCTGCACAAGATGTCTGTTAACAACCTTCTTGAACTTGCAGGTACAGAAACATACTGTTGTTTCAGTTTCTTGTGGCTGCAATCTGTATTTTTGGAGTATATGAGATACATCTCTCTTTCGAAGTACTTTCTCAATCTTCCTTGAAAATTGTTGTGTGAGCTTGCTGCTACCAGTTGCAGAAATCAACTACTGAAATTGGGCTTATGGCTGACCTTTATACAATTGACTGCTTGCCTGATCTAGCTTTCCCCATTGGGTAATAATACTACAGTGCAATAGTCAGTTCTACATCAGGAAGAGAAGACTATTACAATTCAGTTACCACTCCATCCACGCAATGGAAAATAAAACTTAAGGTGTTTTTGGGACTCGATATATTGATTGAAATCCTACAACCCTGTACCCATATGATTTTGGCATTCTAAATGGACCTGAAGTTGCCAACATTTGCATGGCCCCAATTAATTGTACTAGTGATCTCTCTTTTTCTTTCCCTTCTAGGCAAGAAGCTTGAGAAATCTTTGGAAAATTGCTACTTCATTAGCTTGAGATTTGATGGCTTTCTAGATAGACTACTTGGGAGGGCATATTTTTAACACGCAGAGAGAAATTTTATGTATGCTTGTAATTTTCTTTTTCTTTTTCAGGTGAGTATACTGCAGTAATTGTTTGTCTAGGTGCTAGAGCAGGGTTTCTTCCAGAACTTTATGGGAAGCTTCCTTTAAGGACGTGTAGAGGTGTCATTGCTCATCTGCAGCTGCCTGATGATATAAGGTAAAAGCTATATTATGCCTTGTATACAGAGGCACTAAAATTGCATAAAGAGGCACTAAAATGATAGAATTGATTATATTCTATGATTCCCATAATGTTTGAAGAAGAATTTCACAGCTTGTGGATGATCGTGCTGGAACGGTCTTTCAAGAAGTCATCTAGATTTTTGTTTTCATCTTTGGGTAGTTACAAAGATTTCACATGAGCATAGGTTTGTTCGAGGACATCTTATGGAAATCAGAGTGGAATTGTTTCATTGGTTTAGGTTTGTGGATAATATTTATCGAGTAGGAAGAAGTTTTATCTATCTTTTCCCTTCATCTCTAACCTTCCCTTCTAGAGAACTTTCCACAAATCCATGTTCCATACGTAACCTTACTGTCTTATGTTATCTTAGAACTTCATTTCCTCAATTGAAGTATCTTGATTGTGTGTTTCAGTGAAGTTTATCCAGACCACGCCCCCTCAATCTTGTCAGACGCATGGCTTTCTATCCAGGGCCCTCGCAATCTACAATTAGGATCGACATGGGAATGGAATTCAAGAAATTATTCATCCCATGTCCCTTCAGAGGAAGCTTCAAAAGCCCTACAAGAACTCCTACCGAAGGCAGCTGCTATATATCCAGCCATAAAGAATTGGGCTTTCACCGGAGCAAGTGCAGGTCTAAGGGCAATGCCTCCTCTTACTCCCGATGGATCGCTGCCACTTTTGGGCTGTCTAGATGATTTTTTAGGTGGCAATCACACTTGTAAATATTGGTTATTTGGAGGGCTTGGTTCGAGGGGATTATTGTATCATGGTTGGCTTGGGAAATTATTGGCACAAGCTGTGATTTCCTGTAATGAAGATTTATTACCTTCTGAACTGACGTCTTGGAGGAATAAGAAAGAGAGATGATAAATACAAGAATTTCTTGGTCTCAACTCTCAAGCTTTTTTAATTAGATTTCCGTTTCCATTTACTGAATTCTAGTTCCGCTGCAATGGTTGGTTGGGGAACCACCGCATTTCGCGTCAGATAGGTAAATACCCAAAAATTCTGAAACTTGCGTTTCGCGTCAGATAGGTGAATAGGTTTATTCCAAAGTTATTCTCATTTGACAACTTACCAGTATCTCACAAAGCATTGAGGCAGAAGAATGTCGTTCCTATGGTTGCGATAAACTAGAAACCATGTTACATTTACTCGGAACTGGTACACAGACCAAATGTCGATGTCCAGTTCTAAGGCAGAATAGAAGTTACAGAACACGACAGTACAGTTCTACAAAAGCAGTAATTACAAAGCCACAAAGGAAGCCTAGTCATTTGAGAAAACTTTTACAAAAATCGCCTCGACATTATCAAAAACCGACATCATCGTTGCTGTACTAGCTGATTTCCGATAGCACAACATTACTGGTGCAAGACGAAGCTCCAGTTTCCAAACCTTAGCATGTTGTCCACACGTAAACCTGGCCGCCACTTGTGGCTCCCGCTAGCATTCCAATCCTGTAAGGGTGAGCATCAAAGCGACATGGAATGGCAGAGACATGGGGGCTCTCTAAAGTTCCAATACTTGTTCTCCTGGATGTAGAGATAATGTCGACTGCTCTGTTCATATTTCCGATGAAGAGGTATGAATCATCCCAGCCCCATATTGCTCTGCGTTGTTATGCAAGAGAGAAAGGAGCTGTTAACAATTAATCCTGTGTAGTGATGCAAAATTATGTTTCTGTATCTTGTTGACAGCAAAAACCGATGAAATGCACCATTGTGCACTTCGAATGTGGTGATCCAGATTTCACGTGGTTTTGTATGTGAAATTACCATGTCAAAATGAAGATCCCAAAGCCTATGTAATTAACTAATTATTCATCACGAGTGAGAGATCCTACAGATTTCGGACCAATGGAAGGAGACCCGATGTGGGATGATTTTTTGAAACAAGAACTTTGAAGAGTGTAGGATAGGTTCTTTCCTACAAAGAGCAAGTTTGAACAGATAAAAAAGAACCTCAAAAAACCATGAAAACCTACACACGTAAGTTGTTGATGACAATTGTAATTAACATGGAAGGATACCCGAAGTAGGATGATTTCTCGAAACAAGAACTTTAAAAAAGAACCTAAAAGAACCATGAAAACCTACACATGTAAGTCAATCAGAATCGTATTAATATGTACGTCAATCACATGTGCAATTAATATGCGATATCACCCTGTCTGTGTAAATCCAATTGCATTGTGTATCACATGCGGACATAATGTGCCAATTGTCATGCAACATGGTACATTGACCACCTAATTAAAGAGATAGGACCGAGTATAGACCTGCATTTGGATCAAAAGATAACATACGACAATATAATCCATTGGGCAGGTTATGAATCATTTTCCACCATCTTCTTTAAGGACGAACATGCAAGGCTGGGTAGAAATTATGTATAAAAGACGAGCATCATAAGAGAACAGGGATGATTCATATCTAACTTATTGATCATTTATAATTTTATTTAGCATATAATCTATATAAGATTCTGAAATCAGGTTAGTTTTGCCAAGTGAATCGGTTGAAAAAGCACTTAAATTCAGTTAAACTCCAGACAATGGTGACAATGCCGCACCCAAAAAGTCAGTAATCAGTTTCACCAAAATAGCCCAAGGTGATTGTCCAGAGCTAATCAGGGGCATTTGACAACGTAAGATAAACCATACCTGAATGAAGAAATCCATCTTCCATCTGGTTATTATGATGCATCATACTTGAGTCTTCAAAATTAGCTCCAGTCAGTAAGCCGACTTTGTCATCCAAACTGTATACTCAAAGATCAGTGAGTGTGACCAAGCCGTCTACCAAGGAGGACCATTTAATATGACCTAAACCAAGGGTAAGATGCAAGTTGTTTTGGACCAAACAAGATTTGATGATATAATACATTAAATCTTGGTTAAGTGAAGAGACTGATTAATACCAAGTATTTGCTCATGTTCCTAACACTGAATTAGTAACTCCACTTAAATGAATGTAGATATAGAGAATATCTAACCAGAATCCAGATCCAATATACTTATGCACCAATGAATTCTACCCCTTAAAGCGAATATAATACATAATCTTTTTGTTTCAACTAGAAGTTCCAAAACAAAATACATAAATGATAACTCAGATTTTGCAGTTGCATTGAAATAGAAAATAAATCAAGCTGAAGCCACATCACAAGCTACACGACAATTTAATAATTTCAAGCTCATAATCAATATATCTAGTCTAGCATCTTAGAGCAACATTACCAGCTTTCAGGAAAAAAATATTCGCCCTCCCAAGGCAGGTAAGCTTATTGCTTAAGAACTATAGTCACATCATATAGAAGCATAGTATGATGTCTGCTGACGAAAAATATAGTATAATGTTCTATAATGCATCAGCTTCCTTTTCGATTTTCACTAGAGACACCAATGACACTGCATGTCAAAAAGTCTTACATACCTTGTTGTTGCTAGACAGCTTCCAGAAGGTGAAAAGTAAGCAGAATGCACAGCCTTTTTGTGGCTTACCGTATTCAACTGATTTGGCCTAACTGCATCAACAAATCTCAAATCCCAAATGCAAGCAGTCCCATCTGTGGAACTTGTTGCCATGATGTTAGTGTTATTCATGCTGAAATCTATTGTGTTGATCCTATCACTATGTAAAGTCCATGGGGTTAAAGCTTTTCCAGCCCTCTCATCCCACATATTGACAATTCCTTGACCCTTGGCAAAATATAAAGACTTAACATCATTTGGTCGTTGAGAAATGGAAAATATAGCATCATCACTGAAATATAACAAGTCGAAAAACTCCTTTTCGACATCCATCAACCGAAGAAATCCATCATAGCAGCTGCTATATACCTGCATACGCACCGACAAAAATAGGAAAATCACCCCTCCACAGCAAATTAGTGGTGAGCAATAGCTCCATGTCATAAGCCATAGCGCAAAAGGAAAATGAGGAATGCAAAAGCCAAGTTGAGTCATGTAACTCATGCCACTCCCTACAAATGAGATACAATATATTGGACTCAGATATGAGTATCTGTGTGTATCATGTGAAGTTCGAAGTGGTAGAACCTTTTTTTTTTGTTGCTAAGTACTCAATTCATAGAAAACTCAAACCAAAATAGAACCTCAAAGGGGCATACCCCAGTAAAACAAGCATGGCCATGCGTGCCAGAGAATACTCCTGCACAATATCTACGTACAGATGCTCCACAAAAACAAACCAAAACCAAATGAAACAAAAACCTACTTTACTAAGAGTAATGTACTCACCCAAGTTCCAGTTAGTTCGTGGCGGTATTTGTTAAAACTTTATAATCTTTAGTTTGTTGATGGTATTTATTTGTGACCCTCTCTAATCTACTTTGTTTTAAAATCGTATTTCATATTGTTGCGATACGTGAATTAGTTTTATTTCGATCCTACCATTCTTTCTAGTTCAAGTAGTTTGGATACAGGGTTATCCGAATATACCTGATCCCGATTGGAAGGCAGTTATGGTTGATTGTCCAATATCCCTGTTGGGTATGGACTATATGGAGGCGAGAATGGGGAAAATTTTCCCAATTGATATGATTGGGGGTGGACTAGGGTACTCCAACCTATACCTTACTGTTGCCATCCTTGCTGATATACCACACCCTTACCTAAGTATAAAGTATGAGTGTACGATACAAGTAATTCAAAGGTTCAAATGAGTCCATGTATCAATGGTAATGGCAAAACAAGTACACAATGCATCAAGTAAAGAGTATAACCATCCTTTGCTTACTCCATTACATGACTAAAAAAACATGAACTTCAAGTAAATTACTGAAGCAATACCTTTGACAAAGAACATGGTTGAACTACAATCCCCGAGACTGGCCCCGAATGAGGTTGGTATAAGTAAATCCCATCTCCATCCTCCTTTTTAGCATCAACATTCCAAAACCCAATATTCCCATACTTGTTCCCCACAGCAACCAACTTCATATCCGTTGACGGAAAGAACCTCACCGTAAATATTCTCCCCGGCACAACCCTAGCTACATTCTCCGGTTCCAACCTCAGCGATCCCAAATCGACGCAACCTGAAACCCTAATCGGATAACCCAAATTCTCATTTTCACCACCATAGCACAATTGGGAGTTCTTCGAAACACCCATTAGTGTTTCAACTAGAACTTGGTCAGTGGCATCACCGCAGTACGCATCTCTCATGGAAACAGGGCCCAATATAGGTTTTAATTCAGGGGTTTCAGTTAGGGTTTCATCCAAATCGTCTTTTAAGCCTCCTGCGGTGGAGGCATCGGGTGGCATTCCTCTGCTCCGTAGAGACCTTCGGATTACGATTGGGGTTTCGGGCTTGGGTTTCTTCTCAGGAATAACCTTGAAAGACTTGGTTTGTGCCCTAAAGAGAGATAATAAGAGAGCTTAATCGACGAAATTGACATATTGATGCATCTATCGAACTTTATTGCACAATTTGTATGGGTATTTTGAACTAGTATAATAATGAAGAGAGAGGAAGAGAGATACAGACCTTTGGCGTTTGGTTGATGCTGTGAGATCGTTGATTTTGGAATGGATGTTGAGAGAAGCGAGCATTTGGTCATTGCGCTTTATGTTTTCGAGCCTTCGGCGCTCGTACTCTGTTAACTTCTTAGGCGCCATGGGAGAGAGATAGAGTTGCAGAGGGAGAAAGAGAGAGAGAGAGAGAGAGAGAGAGAGAGAGAGAGAGAGACTTTCAATTTTTTTGAGCGAGCATAATACGCGAAAAAGTAGAGAACGCGGGAAAGAGAACTGGCGGGAAGAGAGTAAAAGCATCGTCTTCCTTCTTCAGAAACCCCATCCTACGTCGAAATAGCAAACAAATCCCTCAAAAGTCAAAACCACGTCAGGCTCGATCGCTTAAGAGGTGTTCCGCTAAGAGTGTTTCTAGAACAAATTAGATTTTTTATGGTTTTTTATGTGATGTATTACTGTGAGAGGATGACGTGTTTTAATTTTTGGAAATTTTTTTTTTTTTTTTTTAGTGGAACACCTCTTAAATGGCCGAGAAATGTAACGCCTTGTTTACTCGTTACTTTTTCCGTATTTTACTATTTCACAATAAAAGATGTTAGAAACACAATCATCTGGACACAATACTTAATACAACCTCTCACATAAACTGGATCTCGCGTAATAAATGTGTGTGAGACTTACGTGTATGTGAGGTTGTGTTCGGTGTTGTGTCTGGATGATTGTGTTCCTATCATTTTTGTACCGATTTCCCTATCTTCTTTAGCGCTATCACGGTGATTATCTGGCGCCAAATTTGAACGTGCTTTTTCTCTCATCAGCTCTCTCTTCCATGGCTAATTTGCAATACTTGAAGGAATTATTGGTTTTGCATCTTTCTCGGGCATTATTTCTGGCGTTCGTGGCTTGAAATTGGGTTTTTAATTGATGTGTTGTGAGATAATAATCTGTCTCGTAAAACGTAATAAGTCAATTTTTAAGTCAATTGGAGAAGTCTGTCAATTTTTGAAACTCCTCACTCCCTATCTCTCATCTCTCTCAATTTCACATCTTTTTTGTCGATCTGGCGCCAAATCTTGATTTGGTATTAAGAGATGAGAATCTTTTTTTTTTTTGTTCTTTATTCCCTAGTTGTCCATTTAGAGTTTTCCCCCAACCTTGAAGCCCTATGTACATATTTTGTTTGTTGTTGCAATGTTCACCTTGATGTCGGTAATGGAAAATGAGCAAATGTGGACGTGTATAACGGTATCTGTATATTTTGAAGGCCAAAGGTGTGGAAGCCTCGCTAGTCTCTAGCGGCCACATTCCTTACATTACTCCCACTACACACCCACTCCAAGGCTTTTTGCAATTCCAGATAACAATTTTACTAATAAAACACTTTTCAATCATTAGAAGCAATACCTTCCGTTGCTGAAGATCAATCGAGGTATACGTAAACTGGTCTGAATACTATGAGTTTGTCATTCCAGTAAAATAAGTGAAATAGATAAATGTTGATCTATTTCGTTGATTTTCATTTTAATATTCATCATCCCACCATATTTCATTTGAATAACTGGTATGTGCCCAATCGACAAAGTGTTTAAACACTTTCAGGAAGAAAAACATTCTTATAATGTGACCAATTAACCAACCAGCAAAACTAATTCTTACAAATAGTAGTAGCTTGTTTGCCTTATCTTTAAGATTACTGTTGACTAATGGGAGGATCATTGAATTCGGCGGAATGTATGAATGATGCAATAGTTGCACAAAATTAAAAGGATAAATTCCAATTGAAGGAAGAAGAAGCGCCTTACCACTATCGTTGCGTTTTCTTTAGGATACAAAAACCGCCAATAAAAAAGGGTAAAAGGTTCACTCTTTCCTGATTAATTCTTAATTTTAGTAACATCTAAGCATATATCGTTCCCCGCAGAAAAAAGAAGAAGATGCATACATGTAATCCTGTTAAATTTTATCGCCTATCTCACATGGTGAATTAACCACATACTCGGTAAAAAATGGAAGGCACTACGGGGTACAGAAGTTTTCTGTACAGAAAACGTACAACAGCTTTTGGGACCCACTTTTGGGTCCCACACGAAGATTTGAACCGTTAAATAATTTCAAAATAATTTTTTCTAGGGCCTTGCAAAAAATTCAGCTCAATTGGATATGTGTATCAATCATAATAGTATGAATGAAAACTTGGAGTCTTGGATCGACCAGTTACACATATCCAATTGAGCTGATTTTTTGCAAGGTCCTAGAAAAAATTGTTTTGAAATTATTTAACAGTTTGGATCATTCGTGTGGGACCCAAAAGTGGGCCCCAAAAGCCGTTGTACGTTTTATGTACAGAAAACTCTCTGTACGCGTAGGTTTACCGATATGATGAAATGCCTAGAAGACATGCGACAAGCCTTTCCTATCTTAAACCTCTCATCAAAACAAAAAAAGGGGAAGGAGAAGTTTATAGTTTGGGCCCATACGCCATTGCACTTGAATTTAGGCTTAACTTTTTGGAGAGTTTTGATATGGTCTTTTTGGTAATTTTAAGTGAATTTTATTATAAATTTTAAGGCTTAGGAAATCCACAGTGGGCTCCCTAAAAATAGCTTCTAAGTTGACTCATAAGGTATACACATAAGCCTAATTGGGACCCACTTTTCACTCCTAGGGCTTGCTAAATTTAGAGAGCATATGTGCACTCAATGGACTAGCAAAAGCATTCTCTATTTTGTGGGAAAAATAATAAAAAGTGTGGGTCCTATAAATTGACAAGTCTAAAAAGATTAAAAGTGCTTGGGTCCCACTTAAAGTTAACTACAACACTACTTAGATTTAGCTAATGAGTTAGGAGCCAGCTTTGGAGCTACCATTGGGAGCTTGTATTGGGAGCCCATTATTGATCAAATGACTTGCTAAATTTTAGGAGCCTCACTTAGGAGTCATTTTGAGAGCCCACTGTGGATGCCCTTATTTACTATTTTAGTCCCTATAAAATACACTAAGTTTCAATTTTGTCCTTACAAAATATTTTTTGTCAATTTCGCCCTTATAGCTTCAAACGAATTTCAATTTCGCCCTTCCGTCAAATTAATGACGGAAAATGCTTATGTGCAAACAGAAAATGCTTAAAATACCAGAAAAATTCTTAAAATACCGAAAAAATGATTATCTCCAAAAAAAATGACAAAATTTTTAAAATACCGAAAAAAAATTCATCAGACAAAAAGTTTATGAAAGTCTAATGACTTTTTTTTTTGAGATTAATCATTCATATCGACGAGAGGAATAAAAAAATATAAAAACATTGGTCGAAGTTAAAAAAAAATTCATTAGACAAAAAGTTTATGAAATTTGTCTAATGACTTTTTTCTAGAGATTAATCATTCGTATCGACGAGAGAAATAAGAAAAGTATAAAAATATGGGCCGAAGTTTTAAAAAGTTCATATAAGATGATACATTTTTTTTTTTTGAAACGGCAATAAATTTATTGAAGAAAACTTGACAATGGGTACATCAAGTTGGAGGGAGAAAAGAGAGGACTTCAACCAGGGTTGGAGAAATTAAAACACCCCTTCGGCCAAAGCCGACACTGTATAGCAAAAAATAATTATTTGGTATTCTTTCGTCTTTGAAAACTCTTTTTGTCTAATTCGGCCCATACTTTATCGACGAGAGGAATTACTATTTTTATTTGATATAAAGTGTCGTGTTATGTGATTTTTTTTTAATTTCGACCCATAATTTTATATTTTTTTGATTCCTCTCGTTGATAGGAATGATTAGTCTCCAAAAAAAGTCATTAGACAAATTTCATAAACTTTTTTTCTAATATATATATTTTTTAACTTCAACCAGTGTTTTTATATTTTTCTGATTCCTCTTGTCGATACGAATGATTAATCTTAGAAAAAAAAGTCATTAGACAAATTTCATAAACTTTTTGTCTAATGAATTTTTTCGGTATTTTAAAATTTTCGTCATTTTTTGGAGATAATCTTTTTTTCCCCGATATTTTAAGCATTTTCCTGGTATCTTAAGAATTTTCCGTTTGCCACAAGCATTTTCCATCATTAATTTGACAGAAGGGTAAAATTGAAATTTGTCTGAAACTACAAGGACGAAATTGACATAAAATATTTTGTAAGGACGAAATTGAAACTTGGCGTATTTTATAGGGACTAAAATGGTAAATAAGCCTAAATTTTATAGCACATCGTTCGACTCAACGAGAGAAATCAGAATTTTTTTAATAAATATAGGCGAAAATTTAAAAAGTTCATATAAGACGACAAAAGACCCAAAAAGGTCTGTCTTTTTTCTTTTTTTTTTTAAATAAAATTTTTGTCCATCTTTTTGTTGTCTTATTTGAATTCTTTCAACTTTGGTCTATGTCTTTATATTTATTGGATCATCTCGTCGTGAAGAATAATACGATATAAAAATTTGACCCGAATTTTATAAAAAATTAAGACAAAACGTCCAAAAAAAATCAATGTAAAAAAAGTCCAAATTAAAAAGTTAGCCCAAATGTAAGTATTAAGGCTAAATTTCTAGTAAAAATTTTGTTTTCCCACTATAGTCAAAAGTATATATTTGTTGATTTTTTTTTTTTGGTTTTTAGGAGGGTTTCTTTTATTGGAGGTTTTGAGTTTTTCTTTTTCTGGTTAGTTTCTTGCCTTGCTAGATTTATATGTCTTGGGTGGTGTTTTTTAGCCGGTGTGCCCTTGTCCCTTTGATTTTTGTTTTTCTTCAAAGATTAAAACAAAATATGATCTTTGGACAAGAGAATGCACACAAGGAATTTTATTGCTTTAGAAATCTGAATACAAATACCGGATGACTTCTCCTTTTATGGGCGGCTTAGTTTTCCGTTTGATTTTAGCAAATGAGTTTAACAGGTGCTAAAATCATGATTTTGAAATCAAAAAATGAAATGGTTTCGTGTATCGTTTTTCGATTTTTTTCGCACCAAATTAAAGTACTCCTCGTGTACTTTAATTCGGTGTGAAAAAAAATCGAAAAACGATAAACGGAACCTCTTAATTTTATGATTTGAAATACCTATGATTTTAGCACCTGAACTCATTTGCTAAAATCATGATTGATTTTAGCAACTCAATCAAACGAGAATATGTTTGTCCTTATTTGTAAAATATGTTTGTCCTAACTTAGCTGTAAGGCAATATATATGTTTGTCCTTATTTTAGCTGAAAAGCAATACATATGCTTGCTCTATATCTTATCTTATACAACTAGACAAACACAAAGTATATCTTACCTTACACTAGTCATTTTCCTATTTCTTCAGGAGAGCCCTGAAGTATATATTATCTTACAGTAGTCGTTCACTTATTTCTTTAGGAGAACTCTGATACCAAGAATGTAAACACAAAATAGGTACTGACACAAAGTAGGGAATGTGATCGTTGGACAAAAGAATGCACGCAAGGAATTTTATTGTTTGCAGACATCTAAATACAAACACCGGATGGCTTCTCCTTTTATAGGCATAATGAGAAGCATAACTTAATAATAGAGTAAGTATATCCATCGCTTTATAACTAAGACAAGAACAAACATATACATTGCTTTATAACTTTGTGTTTGTGTAAGATAAGATATGTTTGTCCTTGTTTGTGAGATATGTTTGTTCATATCTTATCTTACACTAGTCATTCTCTTTTTGCTCCAGGAGAGCTCTAATACCTAGAATGCAAACACAAAATAGGTATAAACACAAAGTAGGGAATATAATCTTTGGACAAGAGAATGCACGTAAGGAATTTTATTGCTTGTAGAAATCTGAATACAGACATCGGATGGCTTCTCCTTTTATAGGCTTAAGGAGAAGCATAACCTAATAATTGAGGAAACATAAGCATTGCTTTACAGTTAAGACAAAGACAAGCATAAACATTGTTTTACTGTTAAGCTAGGACATCATATCTTACAGACAAGAAAAAACATATCTTATCTTGCACAATCAAAGTAGGGAATATAATCTTTGGACAAGAGAATGCACACAAGCAGTAAAGTAGAAATCTGAATACAAACACCAGATGACTTCTTCTTTTATAGGCATAAGGAGAAACATAACTTAATAGTAGAGCAAGGATATCCATTGCTTTACAGCTAAGACAATGACAAATATATAAATAGCTTTACAACTAAGTTACGACAAGTATATCTTATCTTACATAACCGGACAAGCATATGGAAGTTAGGGTTTCTACACTCGCATAGTCACAGTTTATGTTTTCTTAATGCCTGGGAATCCATTAATTAACTTCATCGTCGCCTGCAATCCCTAAAAAGCTCGAAGCTCCTTGCTCTCTGATCAAAGGGGTAGACAATTTTGTCCTGAAAATTCTGATTTTGTTCTTTGTCGTGTTCTTTAATGACCATAATTTGACTGAGACTTCAGCGATTTGTCGTCTTGGAATGGCACCGCGTTGCAAAATGAGTGGCAGAGTCGCAGCCGCAGCAATATTTCAAAATCCATCAGGTTGTGTATATATGTATGGAGAGCTTACACAAAAATTACATTGGGCCTAGTATATTTATGTAGGGTTCCTAAATAACCTACATATTTTTTTGAGCCTAGTATATATATCAGATAATTACTGTCCAGTACAGAAAAGTGATATGCATTTACCACTAAGGTAGACGCACTTTTTAAATTACCGTGAGGTCTAACTCAAAGATAAGATTACCTTTTTGTCCTTCCTATTTAAAACAAAAACAAAACTCCCACACTCACGTTTAACACTTCGTTCTTACAAGCCAACCTCTAGCGAGTGCCGACCAACCTTCTCCGACCGTCACCAACCTCCGGCGACCACCGCACTAAGCTCGCCGACCACCGGAGATTAGTTTCCGGCGACCGGGGACCTCGAAAAAATTCGCAATTGACGAAAGATTACAACAACGATGTTCAAAAAAATAATTTATACCACAACACATCACAACGATGTTCAAAAAAAAAATATACTACAAATACAAATGCATCAAAAAAAAAAAAAAAAAAAATCGTGACCACACCATGCTTGCCGACCACCGAGCTTAGTTTCCGGTGACCAATAACCTCGAAAAAAGATCTTGTAAGCTCTTGGAAGGAACAAGGGAGCTCTACTCTCAAATTCGTAGTGATTTTTGGCCTCTTTGAAATTGAGTGATATACATAGAAAATTGTCCAATTTTGGCGTCATTTTCGCAGTGATATACATAGAATGGTTGTAGATCCTGCAATAAATGGTTGATACGGACAATTCGCAAGTGCAATTGGGAAAATTCGCAAGATGAAAATTCGCACGTGAAAATTCGCAAAGAAAATTAGTACGTGCAATTGGGAAAATTCGCGAGAAAAAAAAAAATTGCTCCCGGCTCGAGAGTGAGAGAGAGAGAGAGAGAGAGAGAGAGAGAGAGAAGGAAACCTAGGCGGCGGTGTAAATGCCGAGATGAAACCATGGCGACGGACGCCGATATGATGGAGTCGACACACTCGCCGCCGCAACAACCGACGTCACATTCCGATCAAAGAGACGAATGAGGGGGGTAGGGTAGCTGCAACGCCGGCGCCGATGATGATGGCGTCAACAGAAGTCGCACCACCTGCGAGATTCCTTTAGTGTAAATTCACATCCGTGAGATACACCGTCGCCGCTTTTAACAACCGACGTCAAATTCCGACCCGAGAGACGACGCGGTGAGGGGTGAGGGCAGCTTAATTTTGAAAAACGCCGGCGCCGATGATGATGGCGTCAGAGAGAAAATCGCACCACTGCGAATTCCAGAAATTCGCATCCGTGAGGTGAGCTGTCTTTTCAGCAGTGGAGGAGCTGCGGCGGAGTGAAGGCGTGGTGTGGTGGTGGTCCGGTGGAGAGGTGAGAGAGTGAGGGAAGTCCATTTTAGAGAGAGAGGAGGAGGCGATTTGTGTGAGCGTTCGGTTCGTTTGTGTGTCGAAGAGAGAAGAGAGAGTGTGAGGTTTTTGACCCGGGGTAGTTTTGGTATAAACTTGCCTTTTAACCTTGCTGGGAATTTTAGAGCTCGGGCTAGACCCGGAGGGAATCAACTCCAATTTTTTGTACCGGCCCGTAAATCCCTCTATATATATGTAGGGTTCCTAGTGTGTGACATTTGGTGGGCCAAAAGCCCAAGCATTTTGGGATTCATTTCTAAGCCGGCTTTGATCTGACTATCCAGTAGTGGTGATGGAATATGCTAAGAATTAGTCGTGGTGCGTGTACGTTGACCCGGACATTTTGAGTAACCGAAAAAAGTTGACTCCTATTCAGAGCCGGTCCTGACATTTGGGTTGGCCAAGCCTGACTCTAATCTTGGTTGCCCACGTACGATTAAGTGACCAAAAAAAAAAACACTAGCTTGAACAACATCAAAAAATCACAATCAAAACGTAACCCCGGTTATAGTATTTTATGATGAGCACAATCCCATTAAAAAAAAACATCTTATTGCACTTTTTTAAAGCAGATTCTTTAATTGAGTCATATACTAATTTGTCCAATAACTCATTTTCAATTGAGATCACAGATAAATGTAAAAAAAATATAGAACACAAAGATGAATGTAAAAAGATTATAGGAGTTTGTTTTGAAGAAGATAAGAAAGTTTGCTTTCCTATTTTAAATATGATTTGTGAGAAAAAAAATCAAAACGTAACCCCGGTTATAGTGTTTTTTTTTTATTGCCCCAGTTCGAAAACTTGTTGGGTTTACCCTTGGGCCGGCCTTGCTCCTATTCCTCGGGAATAGTTGGGCACTGGGCAGGCCTTATATTCAAATCCAAGTAAAGAAGATGCCTTTACTGTATCATAGCATCCTTGTATATTTATATTTAAAGCTTTTAACAGGTGATTGTATCTATTTATCTATTTAAAAGTAATGAGCCCGTGTTGCACTTGGGCAGACTTAATTTTTGAAAAAAAATCGGAGAGAGAGACATAGAGAGAGAATATGGATAGTGAGATAGAGAGAGAAAAAGAGAGACAGAGGATAGAGACAGAGAAAACGAGATGGGGGGATAAAGCAGAGGAATGGCTTTGTGATGCAGCAATGAGAGGGGATGTAGGCTCCCTAAAGGAAATAATTGCAAAGGATGAATACATTTTGGATAAAGTTCTGGTGGGAGGTTTCAAAGGGAAAAATCCTCTTCACGTGGCTATATCAACAGGGCAACGAGAATTTGTTCTCGAACTTCTGACAACCAAACCAGAACTTGCTGAAGTTCTTGATACGGAACTTGGCACGGCCCTTCATATAGCATCCTCTAAGGGGCACTTAGAGATTGTGAAACTTTTGGCGAAGATCGACGAACCAGAACTTGCTGAAGTTTTAGATACAAAAGTAGGCGCGGCCCTTCACATAGCATCCTCTAAGGGGCACTTAGAGATTGTGAGACATTTAGTGATTGTTAGCCCTGGAATGTGCATGACTCGTAATCGAGAAGGTAATAACCCTCTTCATATCGCTGCCATGAAAGGCAAGGTCGAAGTATTGAAAGTGTTGCTTGAAACCAGCCCCCAAGCAGCTCAAGTTAGAGTGGATCAAGGTTACACCATTTTGCACTTGTGTGTAAACTATAATCAACTTGAGAGTCTGAAGGTGTTGCTACACGCGTTTAGACAAGATCGAGACTTCGTCGCTTCTACTGATACCAATGGCAACAACATATTGCATTTGGCTGTTTTCAATAAACGAGATAAGGTCTGTCCATATTCAAACTTTTTTTGTAAATCCTATCGACTTGTCCTTTTTCTATAATGTGTTAGTATGTATGTATATTTTCATTTATTGTTAAGATCGGGCATTTACATATTTCAGATTGTGGAACATGTGCTTAGTAACACTAAAATAGACGTGAATGCAAGAAATGGAAGTGGGGGGACGGCGCTGGATATTTATTACCGAGTAGGACCAATTGAAGGTCGTATTAGAGAAGTCCTAGATAAAAAAGGGGCTAAAAGATCCTACAAACTTTTTTTCCCATTTGATCCGTATTGGCGGAAGAAGGCAAAGGATACATTAATGATCGTATCATCGCTGATGGCAACAATGGCATTTCAAGTCGGGGTGAACCCTCCCGGTGGTGTTTGGCATGACACTTCTAGTTCAGGAGATCCTTTACCCCACCATGTAGCCGGGAAAGCTATAACTGCTTATGAATATCGGAATGCGTATCCGTACTTCATGTATTTCAACACGGTAGGATTCCTTCTGTCTTTGACTACAATCTTAGAGCTCATTGTTGTTTTGCCAGCCAAAAAAATAGCATTTGGGTTTCTTCGAGCTGGGATCTCGTGGTTGACGATCATGACTGTGGCATTCGTTTATACATTTTCCATCATTGTTGTCTCGCCCACGGAGGAGTATAAGTCCGTAAGCCTTGCTATTTTGGTTACTGTTATAGTGTGGGCAATTGTGATATCACTACTCCACATAGTACCGTACCTGGTCAAAGACAAAATAGGTGATGCGATGGATGCAATTGGGGATGCAATTGGGTATACAATTTATCCGATGGCATTGAGGATAATTTGGGTAGGACGGTGCTTGGCATGTCTCTGGATCATTCCGAAGAAATTGTACTGCTGTGGATATCCATTTCCAGATGCAGTTCGCGAGCAGAGCAATGCCAGTGTTTGATCTTTCTCATGTTCAGTCTTTGAATTTGATTTTCGAGAAGTACTGCTGTAGGACACTTTTCTTTTTGCGTGTGTACAATTTCCGTTAAAGTTTATTTCTACTTTTGTGAGTTTGCTGCAAATTTATGTTACCCGATTGTGTTATTAATACTTCCTTTCTCCCATTTTGTTTGCAAAATTAGTTTTGGCACTCCAGTGCGAAAATCAATTACGTGCTCCACTTTTAGAATGCAAATAGTAACAATGTGAAAATCACTGTGCTTTTGTTTTTGTTTGATATTTTATTTTAGGATGTCCCAAATTTCTTACTATATGTGAAAAGTCCAAAAAAAGAGGTTCGTAAAATTTTCACAAACTAACCATCATAAATAATTAAACAAACGTTTGATATTTTATTTTAGGATGTCCCAAATTAGTTTTGGCACCCGAGTGTTCCTAAGTTTGCCGTTGCCATTTTTGAAAATGAATCAAGTCATTCTGTCAAAATGTGTCAAGGTACTGCATCCATGTTTTTTTTTTTTTTCAAAATTCGATATTCCATTATGTTCAACAAACTTTGGCACGTTTGGCATTACACCGGCTGTGCAAGATTTGGACACTCACCTTGGGCTCCTACATAAATGTTTCAAACGTTCATTTTTTTCAAATTATTTTTTGAAAGAACTCCTAAAAAATCAACTTAATTGAATATTGGTAAGTGTTTAATTTAGATTCAATTCTTGGTCGTGTCATCTCTTTCGTTATTTTCTTCTATGTCATCTCATTTGTTTTTTGGCTCCAATAGGGATAAAAAATTTAATTAATAAGGGAATAAATCAAGCCCCTACAAAGATGTAGAGTTTGAACACAACAAACAAATGTAATTTTATTGATTACAGACACTTGTACACTTAAGTTGTGTACAAAAACACACACTATCACTCACAAAGGAAGACTCTTTTACACACAAGAGGACACACACAAACTAGGAAGACACTTTAACTTTGGACACAAACACTTTTAGTATATGGACACCTCACACTAGGACTCTCACTCACTTGCTTGGAGTATCTCTCACTTGCTCCTTGCTAGGACTCTCTCTCTTGCATTCACACAAATGAGGACCTCATCCCTATTTATAGGCACCAATGGAGCATTCTAGAAGCACACATTACTCCATGCTTCCAGATGCTTCTAGTGAAGCCCATAAGCTTCCATCATATTTCGGAATATTCTTGTACCATCCGGAAAGCTCTAGTGTAGTCCATAATATTTCATCATATTCCGGAACATTAAGACTCTAGCATATTCTAGACAATTCCGGAGCATTCTAGAAAAGTCTAGGTATTTCCGGAATAGCCCGGAAGTTTCCGGCAACATCCGGAAGACTCCGGAAAACTCAAGAGAGGCGGTGATGATCTTTCAACAAAAGATTCGATTTTTATCTCGCAATTCAACATCATGCCCAGAAACAAAGTTGGGCAATGTTCATAATAGACAATTGTTCCAAAATACAATATCCAGCAACATTTTTGGACCAACTAAAATCAAAGATAGAGCTTCGTGAAACTGTAATGCAACAGAGTTCATTGACTGAGCTCAAAAAACAATCAGACCTCCATCTTGCTTTTACTCGCAAGCTTACACTGATGCTTTTACTCGCAAGCTTACACTGATGTAATCTGGCCTGATATGAATAGGTTTATTCCCAAGTTATTCATTTGACAATTTATCAGTATCTCACAGAGTCTTGAGGCAGGAGAATGTCGTTCCTACGTTTGCGATAAGCTAGAAACCATGTTACATTTACTCGAAACTGGTACACAGACCAAATGTCGATGTCCAGTTCTAACGCAGAATAGAAGTTACAAAACACGACAGTACAGTTCTACAAAAGCAGCAATTACAAAGGCAAAAAAGAAGCCTAGTCACTTGGCAAAACTTCTACAAAAATTGCCTAGACATTGTCGAAAACCGACATCATCGTTGCTGTACTAGCTGATTTCCGATAGCACAACAATACTGGTGCAAGACGAAGCTCCAGTTTCCAAACCTTAGCATGTTGTCCACACGTAAACCTGGCCACCACCTGTGGCTCCCGCTAGCATCCCAATCCTGTAAGGGTGAGCATCAAAGCGACATGGAATGGTAGAGACATGGGGGCTCTCTAACGTTCCAATACTCGTTCTCCTGGATGTAGAGATAATGTCGACTGCTCTGTTCATATTTCCGATGAAGAGGTATGAATCATCCCAGCCCCATATTGCTCTGCGTTATTATGCAAGAGAAAGATCTGTTAACAATTAACCCCGTCTAGTGATGCAAAATTATGTTTCTGTATCTTGTTGACAGCAAAAACCGATGAATTGCACCATTGTGCACTTCAAATGTGGTGATCCGGGTTTCACTTGGTTTTCTAAATGAAATTCCCATGTCAAAATGAAGATCCCAAAGCCTTTGTAAGACAGGCTCACATGGGACCAACCAATGAGGATCCTATGGAATTAACTAATTATTCATCACGAGTGAGAGATCCTACAGATTTCGGACCAATGGAAGGAGACCCGATGTGGGATGATTTTTTGAAACAAGAACTTTGAAGAGTAAGTTTGAGCAGATAAAAAAGAACCTCAAAAAACCATGAAAACCTACACACGTCAGTTGTCGATGACAATTGTAATTAACGTGGAAGGATAACCGAAGTGGGATGATTTTTCGAAACAAGAACTTTAAAGAGTAACTTTGAACAGAAAAAAGAACCTAAAAAAACCATGAAAACCTACACATGAAGTCAATCAGAAATGTAATTAATATGTACGCCAATCACATGTGCAGTTAATATGCAATATCACCCTGTCTGTGCAAATCCAATTGCGTTGTGTGTCACATGCAGACATAATGTGCCAATTGTCATGCAAGATGGTAAATCGACAGCCTAATTAAAGAGATAGGACTGAGTATAGACCTGCATTTGGATCAAAAGAATGTGCCAATTGTCATGCAACATGGTACATGATCAAAAGATAACATACGACAATATAATCCATTGGGCAGGTTATGAATCATTTTCCACCATCTTCTTTAAGGACGAACATGCAAGGCTGGGTAGAAATTATGTATAAAAGACGAGCATCATAAGAGAACAGGGATGATTCATATCTAACTTTTATTTAGCATATAATCTATATAGAGAGACGAAGAGAGATACAGACCTTTGGCGTTTGGTTGATGCTGTGAGATCGTTGATTTTGGAATGGATGTTGAGAGAAGCGAGCATTTGGTCATTGCGCTTTATGTTCTCGAGCCTTCGGCGCTCGTACTCTGTTAACTTCTTAGGCGCCATGGGAGGGAGAGAGACAAAGTTGCAGAGAGAGAGAGAGAGAGAGAGAGAGAGAGAGAGAGAGAGAGAGAGGCTTCAATTTTTTGGAGCGAGCACGCGAAAAAGTAGGCATACGCGGGAAAGAGAACTGGCGGGAAAGAGAGTAAAAGCATCCTCTTCTCTTCAGAAACCCCATCCTACGCCAAAGTAAGCAAACAAATCCCTCAAAACCACATCAAGCTCGCTTAAATGGCCGAGAAATATAATGCACCGTTCACTCGTTTCCCCGTAATTTATCATGGACCATGCTACATGAACTAACTAGAATACAAGTATACAACCCATTTCCCTCCCTTCTTTAGCTCTCTCAAGGTGATTATCTGGCGCCAAATAAGAACCTCCTTCTCGCTCATCGGTTCTATCTTCCATGGCTAATTTGCAATACATGAAGAAATTATTGGTTTTGTATCTTTCTCATGCCTTGTTTCAAAAATTGACTTAAGTGAGAAACTTCATGGCTTAAAGTTGGGTTTTAGTTGATGTATTGCGAGAGAATCATCTCTTTCGTAAAAAATAATAAGTCAAATTTTAAGTCAATTTGAAAATAATTCAATTTCTGAAACCCCTCACTCCCTATCTCTCTCTCAATTTCATAGCTCTTCGTTGAACTGCAATTTTGAAGCTTTTTTTTTAACCATAAATTTAAGAGTTTATTACCATTAAGGTCACAAAACAAATATTTATTACCATTAAAGTCAATTATTCTTTTTAATTACCATTAAGGTCAATCACTCCTCTTTTTTGGATTATGTTTAGGGTGCACTTTCCTGTTATAGTGTTTTAGTGGTTTAGGCACTTTCATAGGGTACCTTAGGATTTTAGGCACTTTCATAGGTTTAGGGTACCCTAAATTTACACTGTACATTTAGAATTTAGACCGTACATTTAGGATTTAGACCGTGCATTTAGAATTTAGACCGTATATTTAGAATGTACATTTTAGAATTTAGACTATACATTTAGAATTTAGACTGTACATTTAGAATTTTAGACCGTACATTTAGAATTTATAATTTATCACTTTCATAGGGTACCTTAAGATTTTATGCACTTTCATAGGGTACCCTAGGGTTTAGGTTTATGCACTTTTATAGGGTACCCTAGGATTTAAGCATTTTCATAGGATACCCTAGGGTTTAGGTTTAGAGTGCACTTTCCTATTGTAGGGTTTTAGTGATTTAGGCATTTTCATAGGGTACCCCAGGGTTTAGGTTTAGACACTTTCACAGGGTACTCTACTATTTAGATTTAGGCACTTTCACAGGGTACTATAAGTGTACCAAAAATCAATTTGATCGGATATCGTTAAGTGCCTAATCGAAACACAAATAGATTGAAATGAAATGGAACACAAATGTACATAAACACTGGATCCAAATCACTAAACCCATTTTTTTCAAGCTATTTGTGTTCCGATTAGGTACTTCACGATATCCGATCAAGTTGATTTTTGGTACACTTATAGTACGCGACGAGGGCTATTCGGTGAACGTCTCAGATCACCGGAAAGTGGCCGGCACGGCCGGGCAGTGCGGCTGCACAGCACGCTGCGCAACACTGGGAGGGGTGGAATATGGTGGAAGCGTGAAGAGATTGATATAAAGGGTAATATTGTCCTCGTTGCTATTGTAGCTGCTGTGTTGTAAGGGCATCTCTAGTGCACTACCTAAAAGAGTTCCCTAACTAGTTAGCTAAGAAAAACTCAAAAAAATGGTATCTAGTGCACAAAAATTGACTCCCTAAAATCCTAGGTGGCACCCCTCACTACCAAAAGTGTCCTAAGTGACTACCTAAATTTGGGGAGAGACTTAAGGAGAGAGAAAGAGGAGAGAGATAGAGAGAAGGGAAGGAGAGGAGAATTTTGTGGGACCACTTGGCACCTCTCACCACTTAAATGGGTCCCACTCTAAAAGATAATGAACATTTTTAGGGAGTCCCATTAAAGTGCATTTCTCCTTAGCTAGCTAACTAAGTTCTTAGCACACAAAATAGGGTTCCACATGTGCTTAGGTGTACACTTTAGCAAACATTTTTTAGGTAGTGCACTAGAGATGCTCTAATGTCGAGGTGGAGTTGAGGACAGAGGAGTGAGGATTCGGAGACATAGACATTGTGGAAATTCACTAATTTTCCCAAGTATTTGTTTTGTTGACATTAGCACCCCTGATATTCTAGTGATTGTATGCTCCCACTCAATGTTCAGAGCTATTTCAAGATATTCCCATATCTAGGTCTCATTCCACTAAGGCAACTTACTTTTAAGCCCACTTATTTTAAATATCAAGATAGGTCATTCTCTTACAATACATCAACCAAAATGCCAATAAACCAAAAAAAGAAAACCTTAGTGGAAATCAACGAATGATGGCAAACCATGATGGGGTAAAGGTCCAAAGAGTTAAATTTTTCCCTTTTTCCAATCCAGAAGAAGAACGGGTTTGTTTGGAACATGCTGAAGAGAAAGAAAAATATGAGAAACTTTAAAAAAAAAAAAATTCTTATTGTTTGGTTCGGAGAAAGTGGAGGGAAAATGGTAAAATTCTCCTCCCACTTTCCTTTTATTTCTCTCTCATGATTGGCTTTTTCTAGATTAGCAACAAAATTCATAAGAGAGCCAACCCTAAACAAATCAATTGCTGCAAATCACGAAGTTGAGTCGCACATATTACCACGTTCTCATCAAAATGTTATCTTCTCCACACAAGCGTGGATTAGCACTCATTCAAGGAATAGCAAAAACTAGGGCCACTGTAACGCCCCGAAAATTGGGTACGTTAATAAATAAATTATAAAATTATTTAAATAAAATACCAACTTCATTAAAATTCCAAAGAATACTTAATAAATTTTTTAGCGAAAACTAAAAGTAAACTAACTTATTACAACTGAAATAAATTGAATTCGAACACTGTCTGAAAAACTTTAACATTTATTCAAAAAAATCCAACGGGAATAAAATGACAGAGCCATCTAGCTAATTCTACTGAGAAAGCCATGGGTCCGCCACTTGAGCCTCATCTAGCTGCTCCATCGCCTCGTAATTAGCAGGCGGCTCCTCATCTCCTTCTGTACCTGGCGTTGGGGACGCCAGGGCCACAAAAAAAGTAGCACCGTGAGTGGTAAAATTACACTCAGTAGGGCGCCCTAAGCCACCCCTTTACTAAAGTTACTCATGCAACAATTACACACATAACAGAAATTTACTTTCGTATGAAATACTCAATTTTTCACGTCATTCCTCCACACAAAGGATTCACAACACTTTATTAATCTCGTTCCAACTTTGAACATATACTTTCCGTCACAGACATCCATCCACAGTATACCTCAGGTGCTCGATCACACAGCAAAGCCACCTCGGGGTATGCTGCGCACAGCCCACGATTGATCAACCATTGATCAATCTCTATCCGGCATCGATTCCCACCCACAGTATACTTCCGGCGCCCGATCACATAGCAAAGCAACCTAAAAGTATAAACTGCGCATGGCTCAAGACCCATACCGGACACGTCCCAACCCCAATATCGCGATTAAAACCAATCATTCTTAAGCTTTAACATTTCGATCGATAAGTACTTAACAATTGGGTTCATGCATCACGCGGGTCATTAATCACATAAGTCCAACATAACGACAAAATTAAATAATACTAACAAAAGGAGAAATTTAACATAACATGTAAAACAGAAACATTATCAATCTACTAAAAAATAGCAAACTAACTCCATAAATCACGTGATTTTACAGAAACATTAATCTTTACGCTACAAACAGATTCCGTGTTTTACCCGGGTTCTAAATCTTACATTAAAAAGGTTGAATTTGGATTTTAAAAATAATCTGCAATCTGGCTCGTATTACACTACATCAGAAACTTTGAAAAATCATATAAAATTCTACGTAACTCGGATCAAGACGAATTCTATATCAAAGTTGCTTAACTTTTCAAGATCTACAACTTTTCAGTTTTGAGTTTATCCTGAATCGACTCGGAAAATGCCCGAAATTGACGAACAGAATACAGAACACGAAAACCCGAATTTTCGACGTCAAACTTTCACTACCCAATCGATAACGATCTAGTTTTCGGTGTACAAATTTTCTACACTTCTCCGCATACACACTAACAATAAAAACAGTAACTAAAGTAATGGTTAGGTTTAGAATTCCCTACCTTTCCTCCGACAAATTTAGCACGCGCAACCGAAACGGTAAGATTGAAACAAAATCACGACTCCGGAGAAGAATCTGTAAAAATGATAATTAAATATTCGCGTGAGTAAAAGAAAAATATTCTCCGCGAGAGAAGAGAGAAATTTATCAATAGCGTAGGAGATACAATTTGATGGGTGAATTTATGAGTAGAAAATAGAAGAGCCAAGGGAAGAAAAGAAAGAGAAAAGGAAAAGAAAAAGAAAAGAAAGCTTACCAGGGAAGAAAAGGAGAAAGTCGAGAGAGAGGGTGAGGAAAAGAATTTGAAGTCTATTTAGTTTAAGTATAGTAGGTTAGAGATAATGATGGAGGTAGAGTTTCATGGAAAATGGGAGAGTGTAATTAGATGAGGATAGGGTAGTTAGGTTAGGATAATTAGGAAGGGTTAAAATATATATATATATACATATTTTACACAATAATATATATACATGTAATTACATATTCCCTTAACAAGATAATTATCTCATTGTTAGGATAATTAACCCTATAACTATTTATATTTATTTTTATAATTATAAATATATTAAAAAAAAACGATCCGTTACAATCTACCCCCCTTAAACAAAATTTCGTCCCCGAAATTAAAGCGGTACCTCGGTTCTCGAACAAATTAGGATGGTTGGCCTGCAGCCAGTCTTCGCGTTCCCACGTCGTTTCTTCAATCCCTTGATGGCGCCACAAAACTTTGAAAAGCTTAATCTTCTTCCTTCGTAAAACCTTCTCTTGCTCGTCCACAATCTCGACGGCTTGTTCCTCGAATGTTGCGCCTTCATCCAACGTCAGTTCTTTCCAGTTGAGGATGTGCTCGGGATGCGCTAAGTACTTTCGGAGCATGGACACGTGAAATATGTTGTGGACTCGAGCTATCTGCGGCGGGAAGGCTATACGAACGCAACCTCCCCAACATGCTCTAAAACCTCGAACGACCCTATAAACCTAGGTGAAAGTTTCCCTTTCTGCCCAAATCGGATAACTCCTCGTCGAGGCTGAATCTTCAAAAACACGTGATCTCCCACACTGAAACTCAACGGTCGGGTTCTTCCATCAGCATAACTCTTATGTCGACTCTGGGCTGTCACCAATCGCTGTCTAATTTGTTGTACCTTCTCGATCATTTCACGTTTCACGAACCAGGTCCGGTCCTAACATTCTATTTTCTCCGACATCTGCCTAACAGACTGGAGATAGACACGGTCTTCCATATAAGGCTTCGTAAGGAGCCATTCCGATACTAGCTTGAAAACTATTGTTGTAGGCGAACTCCATGACGCTTTCAACTTCCCTTGAAATCCATGATGCAGGCTCTAAGCATGTCCTCTAAAGTCTGAATGGTCAGTTTTGATTTTCCGTCGGTCTGCGTGTGAAGAGCGGTGCTAAAATAAAGACCCATGCCTAAAGCGGTTTGCAAACTCTACCAAAATTGGGAAGTAAAACACAGGTCTCTGTCTAATACGACCGATACTAGGACCCCATGTAAGCGAACAATCTCGTCAATGTACATGCGACTTTATGACTCAAGGGTATTTGAAACTTGAATTGGTAGGAAAATTAGCACTTTTGGTCAGGAGGTCCACAATATCCCAAATTACGTCAGCTATTTTTGGCAATCCAGTCACGAAATCCATGGTGATGTGATTCCAATTCCAACCCGGAATAAGCAACGGTTGAAGTGATCCTTCAGGTCTCTGGTGCTCGGCCTTAACCTGCTAGCAAGTAAGACTTGTGGACACGAACTGCGCAATGTCTGCCTTCATTCCATTCCACTATATTGTTGCTTCAAGTCTTGATACATCTTGTTTCCTCTCGGATGAACAATAAAAGTCGACTTAGTCAAACACCTTTAACACCAACTGCTGCAATGTCCCAAAATCTAGTACGAACACCCTATCGAAAACTTCAAACTTCCATTAGCAATAGTCCACCCAGTTGAGACTATTATCGAAGCCAACTGATACTTGTGAAAACCTGTCTCTCGATCATATCTCTGAACCTTCAAAATATCTTCTTGTAGCGTCGGCAAATCTACTAAGGCAAAATAAGAAGCTCTATGACTTGTACTCGTAAGTTGAAGATAGAACTCGTTGATAACCCCCATCTTCCATTCGCAAATAGCTAAGGCAGCTACCAATTATCGTTAGCAACAATATTCATTTTACCTATCTGTGTCAAGTCTTCAACACAAACACTGCCGCTGCTAGCTCCCAAACGCGAGTTGAGTAGTTCTTCTCATGTTCCTCCATGGACGGTGCATAGATCAAAATTTCAGCAATGAATACCACCATAAACTGGTCCAGGCATGGTGTGCAAATCTTGACTATTAAGCTACTGAAAATAGTTGGAGAATTGGATGCAGTGCCTTTAAGACAGGGGCGGTCCCTCGCTGTAACTCAATGGTGAAGTCTAACTCTCGATGAGGTGCTAGTCCAGACAACTCCTTCGAAAACAAATGTCCACGTACTCACACTCTACATGTGGTATATCCAACTCCATATGATCGTCTTCCCCAAGCATTAGGCTCGCCAGCCATCCCGTTAGGCTACGGTGCCTCCTCGATTTCGGATAAACCAACGAAAAATCTTGTCTATGCCCCTTAAACTTGAAGTACGTCCGATTAGGAGAGTGAGCAATTACTTTTTTTTTTTAAACAGTCGATCACGGCTCGATAGGGGGATAACGAATCCATGCCCTGGATAATATCAAAATCGGCCATCTAGATCACTTGAATGTCACACGTCAAATGCAAACCGTAGACCTCTACTTCGGAAGCTCCACAAGCTAAGGCTACTGATACATATCTACCAAGAGGTGAAGCTACACTGAGGGATTTCGCTAAATGTATGATCTATGACCCCAAAGAACTTACACAAGCAACAGATATCAATGAATAAAAACCCCCGTGTCAAATAGTACACAAATGGAATAATTGAAATGTATGAAGGTACCAGAAAGACCATGTGTTAAGTAGGAGTGCAAGAAGTTGGAGCAGCTACAATCAAGTCTAATCAAGGACAAAGACAATATTTTGAAACTGAAGGGTTACAATATTCCAACAGTGATGGTTTAAGGTTCAAGACGTGAAGAAAACTCGTAGAGAATTCAGATTACAAAAATATTACAACGGTCGCAAAGGTTTTCACGAGAGAAGTGGATAAATTCCAATAAGGTTCAAGAAAACACTATGAGTTCAAGTGATGGAAAAACCAAACTAGATATTTGCCTTGAAACCACATCGGCCGAATATGTTTCAAATCAAACATCCAAGTCCAGTTGTTCATGAAAGTTTCAATTAGGAAGGTATACAAAGGGTTCACAAGATCATTACAGCAACGGAACCTTCTTTCGAAATTTCAAAAATGATCTTATTAATACAACAAAAGTCAATATGAAATGATTGTCGAAGTTAGACAACTCGAAGAAAGAGGAGTCTCTTGAAGGTTTAAATTGTTCTATAAAGAAGAATTGCAAAATTCCGAGCTCAAGTTTAATTTGAGAATCTAAATTTCTGGAGGAAAGAAGAGGTACTTTGACTCGATATTTATGAATTTAATCTCAATATGCGTTTAGGGGAAAACATTGATAGAATTAAATAAAATAAAGAGAAGCATATGAGTGGTAAAGTCAACATTGGTAACAATATAGTTGAAAGTAGTTGAAGTTGAAAGGATTTGATTTGAAATCAAACTGATCTAAAGACAACAAAGTTTGGCACCAGTTCAGGAGGTGAATTGAAGAGATGTTGAAAGAAGTCAACTGTAAGTCAAAGGTATATAAATGAGCAAACACAAATTATATAAATGGTGATGATAGTATCGTCTAGCACTGAGAACAGAAGAGTAGGCAGGCGCGAAATATGCACCAAAAATATTTATAGAAGAAACTAAAGCGATTAGATTGAACTATCTAAAATTGGAGGCTACTTGAATTTTACACAGATTCATGAAGTGGTCAAAAGAGGTTAAATGCGATCAATAGGTGCTACAGGGTTGCTAATTGTGTGAAAGCTAACTAAACTAGAGCGGTGACTATCGAACCGTCTACCCCCCTTGAAATGACAGTGTTGTTATTCTACAGAATGACTCATCTTTTTACGAAAGCAGTTGACATGTGAAGATTCCAATGCGATAGAGATAATAAAAAAAAAAAACTCCAAAGTTGTCATTGAACGGTATAAATCTAATGGAACGTGCTACTTTCGGTCCCCACAACCCTTTTTACAAATATCCTCATGTTGTGGTTCGATATATATTGAAATCAAGACTTATAGGATATATTAAAAGGAAATTATATAGTGGACAAACGAAATAGTAAAATGTACCATATAACAAAAAAAAAAAATATATTTTTTTTCATAAAAAATTAACAAGTAGTATTACTTCAGATATACTACTTATACTTAACACATAGCAGAAAAAATCAGTCAACTCATTACCCACGGTCTTGAGGTAATCGAAAACCTAGGCTCTGATACCAAGTTGTAACGCCCCGAAAATTGGGTACGTTAATAAATAAATTATAAAATTATTTAAATAAAATACCAACTTCATTAAAATTCCAAAGAATACTTAATAAATTTTTTAGCGAAAACTAAAAGTAAACTAACTTATTACAACTGAAATAAATTGAATTCGAACACTGTCTGAAAAACTTTAACATTTATTCAAAAAAATCCAACGGGAATAAAATGACAGAGCCATCTAGCTAATTCTACTGAGAAAGCCATGGGTCCGCCACTTGAGCCTCATCTAGCTGCTCCATCGCCTCGTAATTAGCAGGCGGCTCCTCATCTCCTTCTGTACCTGGCGTTGGGGACGCCAGGGCCACAAAAAAAGTAGCACCGTGAGTGGTAAAATTACACTCAGTAGGGCGCCCTAAGCCACCCCTTTACTAAAGTTACTCATGCAACAATTACACACATAACAGAAATTTACTTTCGTATGAAATACTCAATTTTTCACGTCATTCCTCCACACAAAGGATTCACAACACTTTATTAATCTCGTTCCAACTTTGAACATATACTTTCCGTCACAGACATCCATCCACAGTATACCTCAGGTGCTCGATCACACAGCAAAGCCACCTCGGGGTATGCTGCGCACAGCCCACGATTGATCAACCATTGATCAATCTCTATCCGGCATCGATTCCCACCCACAGTATACTTCCGGCGCCCGATCACATAGCAAAGCAACCTAAAAGTATAAACTGCGCATGGCTCAAGACCCATACCGGACACGTCCCAACCCCAATATCGCGATTAAAACCAATCATTCTTAAGCTTTAACATTTCGATCGATAAGTACTTAACAATTGGGTTCATGCATCACGCGGGTCATTAATCACATAAGTCCAACATAACGACAAAATTAAATAATACTAACAAAAGGAGAAATTTAACATAACATGTAAAACAGAAACATTATCAATCTACTAAAAAAATAGCAAACTAACTCCATAAATCACGTGATTTTACAGAAACATTAATCTTTACGCTACAAACAGATTCCGTGTTTTACCCGGGTTCTAAATCTTACATTAAAAAGGTTGAATTTGGATTTTAAAAATAATCTGCAATCTGGCTCGTATTACACTACATCAGAAACTTTGAAAAATCATATAAAATTCTACGTAACTCGGATCAAGACGAATTCTATATCAAAGTTGCTTAACTTTTCAAGATCTACAACTTTTCAGTTTTGAGTTTATCCTGAATCGACTCGGAAAATGCCCGAAATTGACGAACAGAATACAGAACACGAAAACCCGAATTTTCGACGTCAAACTTTCACTACCCAATCGATAACGATCTAGTTTTCGGTGTACAAATTTTCTACACTTCTCCGCATACACACTAACAATAAAAACAGTAACTAAAGTAATGGTTAGGTTTAGAATTCCCTACCTTTCCTCCGACAAATTTAGCACGCGCGCAACCGAAACGGTAAGATTGAAACAAAATCACGACTCCGGAGAAGAATCTGTAAAAATGATAATTAAATATTCGCGTGAGTAAAAGAAAAATATTCTCCGCGAGAGAAGAGAGAAATTTATCAATAGCGTAGGAGATACAATTTGATGGGTGAATTTATGAGTAGAAAATAGAAGAGCCAAGGGAAGAAAAGAAAGAGAAAAGGAAAAGAAAAAGAAAAGAAAGCTTACCAGGGAAGAAAAGGAGAAAGTCGAGAGAGAGGGTGAGGAAAAGAATTTGAAGTCTATTTAGTTTAAGTATAGTAGGTTAGAGATAATGATGGAGGTAGAGTTTCATGGAAAATGGGAGAGTGTAATTAGATGAGGATAGGGTAGTTAGGTTAGGATAATTAGGAAGGGTTAAAATATATATATATATATATACATATTTTACACAATAATATATATACATGTAATTACATATTCCCTTAACAAGATAATTATCTCATTGTTAGGATAATTAACCCTATAACTATTTATATTTATTTTTATAATTATAAATATATTAAAAAAAAACGATCCGTTACAGCCACGCTACTGGGAAATTAAAAGTTATTATTTCTCGACACGCTAGTTGCAAATCATGAAGTTGATGCACCTTTAACACTTTTCAAGGCGCTTTAACATATCGGAAATTGTACTTTTTTGGCATCTTCCTCCCTTAATGACAACTCAATGGATTGTTATTTAACAATTTTTCAAGAAAATAAATATGATGCAGGAAATCGCTGTAGGATCTGATCAAATGGTATCCTTTGTACAACTAACTGACTAAGCCACAAAGAAATCTTATGTAGATTCCCTCCATCTCATGGAGTTTTACGGAAATGTTACATTAGAAACTTATGTATAAAATTTCATAATATTTTTGAAGATAAATTCATAACATTAAGCTTGATGCTACTAGTACATAGACAAATGTTATGAATTTCTATGCAAATATTATGAATTGCAGGCTCTACAAAAAAATGTTATGAATTCAAGGTCGTTCAAAGAAAGGTGTGCATTGTAGCATTTTCCTTAATTTTGTTTTCTTATCCTCTAAAACAACAGTGGAAGTGCACTCACACCTACTAATTAACCGGCAGTTCATGTACACATCAATATTGGTGTGCAAAAATAGAGAGGATTTGGGAGTGATGTAGGGATGGAGCACCCTACAACACTATAGTGCAGCATCCAAGCCACTTAATCTCATCTTGGCAATGGACAACTCGGATCTCAAAATGCGCTATGAAATCGGATCGTTGATTTGGCAGGGACACATTTGTGTTTGATCTCATCTAGGCAAAATAACGAAGGATCCACGTAAATTGAATGGTTCAACTATGCCGGATCTAAATCTGCAAAATTTTTTTCATTGACTAATTGGCACCTTAGCAAGAAATCTTCATGGATTTTCGTAATCAATATTTTGATTGATTATTGC
Organism: Vaccinium myrtillus; assembly: GCA_016920895.1. Lineage (NCBI taxonomy): Eukaryota > Viridiplantae > Streptophyta > Magnoliopsida > Ericales > Ericaceae > Vaccinium > Vaccinium myrtillus. The sequence goes on from CM029273.1 coordinate 37,937,887, forward strand.
CTAAATCCGAAGTCATTGCACTACAAAAGACACCCCCGGTTCCAAATAGGGACACAGTTTCCTGTAATTTTTATGTGTTTTTCTGTAATTTTTAGCGTTTTTTCCATATTTGTAGGCAAAATAACGAAGGATCCATATACATTGAATGGTTTAAATCAATTTTAATCTATTATTTGGGTCTGTGCAGTATAAATCTGCTCACGAAATTTTTTCATCGACTAATTGGCACCTTAGCAAGATACACAATCTTCATGGATTTTCGTAATCACTGTATGAAACATCGTGGCCACTTTATGGGCTGGGCTTTTCTATACTAACAAATAACCCCAAACAGATTGGTTTACCAGTTCCACATATAAATCGGCCCACTGGCCCCGGCTTATACTAGCACGAGTTTCGGTTCGTTTTACCGAGTCAAAGCAAAAAGGAATGTCGTCAAAGGAATGTCGTCAGATGAAACACGTGGGACGGTAAGTCTGTAAATCCTCCACCACGAACGCCCAAATTCTCTCAACGGATCCCTCAAAAACTCTAACCTTAACAAAAGTAAGTACTCCTAACTGCCAAGGCTCTTAACTATTGGACATTATTAACCTTTTAAGTATCACCAAAATTACAGCTCACCACTCGCATTACAGGATCCCCAATTCCGGTTTTTTTTCTGTCTTTTATTTCACGAACATGAGTCAAAAAATCTGACTCACTAGGGTGTGGGTAAATAATTTTCTAAATAATAAACTCAGCCAAGCTAACAACCTTTCGTTGGATTGTGATTAAGTTTAAAAGGTGAAAAAAATAAAAATAAAGAGAGAGTGAGATCGAGTCCGGAACCTAATTCATTATCGAGCCCTTTTAAACCACTAGTATTTTTAATAAATTGTGGTTAACGCCTTTCACTTAGCTATATGAAGTGAAAACTCGTTAAAATTGTGTTACAAACCATGCCACGTTGTCGTCATGGATATAAAACATGCAAATATATGGAATTACCATCTTATTGTTATTAAATAAAAAAGCACAGTAAGTTGAGAATCTTACTTAGATATTAAATTTAACACAATTATATAACTAAAGTAATATCCAGAGTAGAAAGTAGACTTGTGTGGCCTCTTTTAATATGGCCCGCTTGGACATAGTGCCCGTGCCATAGGTAGGCCCGGGCAAACGTAAGGGTTCCACTACATGTACTTTTTAAAGGTCATTTATCTTGTAGTCCAAGCGTGTGGGACATGAATGAATCAAATAGGATCGATTGATCAAACCTAAACACAAATATTAGGTAACGCTAGAAGATAATTGTGGGGGTGGTAGGTAAACGATGCTGCATGGTTCCCATGTAGTAAAGTTCCCGATTACGACACTTGTTTTGTGTATATTCTACATGTAAATATTCATATAATTAAAATGCACTATAAATGAAGTGAACGAAAAAAAAATCAATTTAATTATTTACTTACAAAACACTAATAGAAAAAGAGTTTAACATGTATAATTAATAGTCGAAGGAAAAACGCACAGAGATAGAGGGGAGAAATAATGGAAAATTTAGAAAACTGCGAGGCCGTAACTGAAAAGTCTTGATTTGGTCAAAATACAATTTGCATACAATCTAGTGTCTATAATATCTTCATGGCCTATATTTTTTGAACCTCTCTTATCTCGTCAACTTTACCAACTCTACTTAGAAGAAATCTACCAAAACCGATAGATATTTAACTTTTTTTTTTTTTTTTTACTCATCTGGAGTATATTAAAAAAGAATAAAAGACAACAAAGAGACATTACTAGAAAAAGACAATTCCCCACCCACCCACGTCTCTCTCTCTCTCAAATTTTCAAAATTAAACCTGTTAGTTTGTATAGTTTGATAAGGTCTTAACTTGTCCACTGTCTTTCACACCTCTCTCTCTCTCTCTCTCAAGAAGATTTTATTGTTCTAAATTTTGTAGGAATTTTACTCCTAATGGCTTTTACAATTCCAATTTATCAAACCGCCCCACTACAACCAGAGAGCTAGACATAAAGCTTCTTGCCTTCCAACACATTTTTTTCTTTACCTAGTATACCCTTTAATTATAGCTTCGCACCACAAATATTGATCCACTTTTTTCTTTCATGATCACCCTCAACCATGACTTAATCCTCCCATACAACCACCGCCGCCACCACTAGCACTATCACAACTCCATCGACAATATTCCTCCACCTCCACAAGAATTCGAGAGAGAGAGTGTCTAGATTGTTTACATACTTTGTTATCCCTTTTAAACGCAACTGTTGTTATGGAGATGAGAACTACTTGTACTACCTAGAGGAGGAGTTGTTAATCTCAAGTTTAGCATCCAATGACGATGTGTTTGTTCCCCTCCCCACCTCCATGGGTTGCACACCCTTTGAGCGGCGGGAGGAGGGACTCCTTGCCGGAATTTTATGGCCTGCATCCGCCTTCCGTCGGCTTTTGATTATTATGGGTGTAGTGAGGAGGCTAGTAGTAGTGGGAAGAATATCGAGCTAGTGGTGGTGGAGGGAACTTTTTCTCGTTCTTTTGCGCAGAGTGTAGCAAAAAAGCGAGGTAGAGGAGGAGGAAGATAACCCTAACTAGTTACTCATGTGACCAAACAAACAAACGTAGTACTAACTGTCAAGGGTCTCAACTAGTGGACATCATTAACCATTTAAGTATCACCAAAATTAATTACAACTTCGCACTACAAGATCCCTAATTGTGGTTTTTCTATGTTTTTTATTTCCCGAATATGGCTCACTGGCTCACTAGGGCGTGGTTAATTAAGTCCAGCAACAAATTCAGTCAAAACAACAACCTTTCGTTGGATTATGATTAATTTTAAATAGAGAGAGAAAGAGAGAGAGAGAGAGAGAGAGAGAGAGAGAGAGAGAGAGAGAGAGAGAGAGAGAGAGAGAGAGAGAGAGAGAGAGTAGATTGTTTACATACTTTGTTATTCCTTTTAAGCAACTATTTTTAATAAACGGTGATTTACGCCTTTCACCTAGCAATATGAAGTGAAAACACGACCTTAAAATTGTGTTTTTATGTACAAGTCATACCACGTTGTCGTTATGGATATAAAGCATGTACATAAACGGAATTACCATCTTAAAATAAAAAGCACAGTAATTAAAAGTTGAGAACCTTAAAACTTAGCTAAGTAAATTTAACACAATTATATAACTACAATATTCATACAAGAAAGTAGACTCGTATGGCCTCAAATTTAATGGCCCGCTTAGACATAGTATAAATAAGTGTCCACATGTTTTTTTTTTTTTTTTGAAAAGGCAAGGATGGAAAGAAGGGGGACAAGTGGTGGCGGCCGCCACTACAAGGTTTTCAAAAAATGCAATTATTATATAGAAAATAAATTTTTATCCAAGAATTATATAAACTTGCTACCACTAGATTTTTTTAATCTTACATCCTCATAATGTAGTTTCTCTTTTTATTTTTTAAGTACATATTTTCGCCACCACAAAACTAAAATCCTGACTAGAATATAAATAAGTGTACTTAAAATGCTTTTATCTTTTATCTTTTTTTTTTGTGAAGTAGTCATAATTTCGCAGAAAAATTAATTTTCAAGGATCATATTTTTAGACCACTAATTAAAGTTTCGGAGAGAATTCGTGAGATGAGTACTTATCAGAAACAAGTCCATTTGAATTTTACTTGAGAACTTAATTGAGATTTTGCGCACAAGTTGAACGTTAAGAGTGCTGTAATTATAATTTGTCTGTCTTAATTAGTTTTAGTCCCAAATACTAAAAGCGGTTTCCATATTAACAAATACTAAAATAAAAAACTATAATTACTCATTTTTACCCATTAACAGAAGCGTAACCACCGCAGAAATAGGTAATAGGAAATGAAATAATTAACACCAAGACAAACTATAAAAAATAAAATAAAAAAGAAAAGTAACGGTTGTGTGAGAGTTTAGAAAAATCAGCCGCCACAGGGCATAAATAAAGGACCATTGTAAAAAAAGAAAAGTAACGTCCCATTAAGAAAAATCAGCCGCCACAGGGCTAAAAGGACCATTAAACCCTAATCACAAAAAACCCTAAACACAACATAAGAACGCCACGTGTCCTCCTAATTATCCTCCTAATTATGAGGAGTTTGTTACTCCCCCCCTTCCGTAGATTTATCACACCTCATTCATCACAGTAACTCCCCACCACCACGCCCTCTCTCTCTCTCTCTCTCTCTCTCTCTCTCTAAAATTTTCAGTGTTAGATTTTGGGTAGTTTGATGATAAGGTCTTGTCCACTGTCTTTCAAACGAACAAAAAGGAGATTTTTTTTCACTGTAATGGCTCTAAGCGTTTACAATTCCAACTGGGCCCCACTACAACAAGAGCTAGACATGGAGCTTCTTGCCTTCCAACACAATTTTTTCTACCCAGAATATCCTTCCACCACCACCACCAATATTGATCCACTACTCTTTCATGATCAGCCCAACCATGACTTCATCCTCCCATACTTAGCCCCACCACCACCGCTACCACTTGATCACGACTCCATCGACATTCCTCCACCACCTCCACAAGAATTTGAGTACCCGTACCCATTACCAGTACCAACACTCGTACCCAAAACGACAGAAGTGTTGTTACGAAGATGAGAACTACTTGTACTACCCGGAGGAGGAGTTATTAATGCCGAGTTTAATGCCCGACGTGTTTGTTCCGAATCCACCTCTGCTGCTACCGGAGTTCTCCTTGCCGGAATTTTATGGCAGCCCGGTGGTATTGCCGGCTTTTGATTATTATGGGTGTGGTGAGGAGGAGGCTAATAGTAGTGGGAAGAATATCAGAGCTGGTGGTGGTGGTAGTGGTGGAGGGAGCTTATCGTCGGCGCATAGTGTAGCGGCGAGGCAGAGGAGGAGGAAGATAACAGAGAAGACACAAGAGCTGGGGAAGCTTATTCCTGGTGGACATAAGATGAACACTGCTGAGATGTTTCATGCTGCTTCCAAGTACATCAAGTTTTTGCAAGCCCAAGTTGGGATTCTCGAATGCATGGGCTCTACTACCACCACTGTCAGTACTTTTTTTTTCCCTTTCTCTTCCACTCCTTTTTTATCCTTCTTGGGTAATTCATACTTCATATATACGCGATGCGCGTGCAAGGATGAGGAAGAAAACATATTCCTACTACTCATTTCAAATTTTCAATTACGATATTCAGTCAATATCGATATGAAAATGAACGGGTGAGCCGTCTTTGTAACTGATCACATCGAAAGAGGTGTTGTACATTTGTAATTGTGGTAATAATAGATAAGTAGATTCACCAAAAAAAAAAAAAAAAAAGTAGATAAATAGAATTTTGATACAACTTCTATGACAAGTTATGTAGAAAAATCATTAATAATATATTGGTTAGAATTTGTTATTATCTTAAATAATTAGTGAATTATTTATTGTGGATGTGCAGGAAAATGAAGAAGCACTGCATACTCGAGAGCTCCAAGCACTTGCTTTATCTCCATGCATTCAAGAAAAGTTGTACTCATCGGAGAAGTGTTTGGTTCCTGAAAAATTCGTCGAAACCTTAGCAAACAACCCCGAGCTCAAGTCGAACTCTCCGATCTCAAACGAGCTTCGTCGTTGATGATCCAAACGAGTAGTGGCTGAAATTAAAAAAATAGAAAGCACAATTTTGTTTTTGTTTTGTTTTTCTCTTGTTATAGAAAATTTTTTTTTTTTTGGTTGTATTCTTCGTTTTGGTTTCTAGGTAGCTGTCTATATATCCCAATTTCTTTTCCTTGTAAATTTCTATTTCAAGGAATGGAATTAGTTACCATTTTTTAAATCTCAGATTATTTAGAGTTATGTCTGAGTACATTTTTTAATCGATTTCCTGAATCCAAATTCAATTTTGTAGTGGTGAAATTGGAGAAAACATTCAATTTCTTACTAGTTTTTTTAATTATTCATCCTCTAATTGTCACTTACAAATCACTAATACACTAATGCTATTATTAGGGAAAAAAAAAAAAAAAAAAGAGCAGTATTACGGAAGCAAATGAACATGCACAAATCCAGGTATCTCCGGAATTGTCCGATACATGTAGGCTCTCACACTAGATGTCGAGCACGCATACATCGAATGATTCTAACTATATCTGAATCTATGCGCATTCATATGTGGATTTTTTTTCCCCTATTAAAACGGATTTTCTACCTCAACCGCCAAAATAGGGCCAACACGATGAACATGGATGGGCTCCACAATACAGTTAACGAAAAAAAAGCCAACCGTCATCCAACCGTTTTGTTTGAAACATCCAACTCCTTGTACTCTGAAACCAGAAACCTTTAATTCACAAACTTCTCTCTCTGTCTCTGTCTATGGCTTCCTCCTCCATTTCTGCACTCTCTCTCCTCATCTTCACTCTCCTCTCTCTCTCCTCTCCCCTCCAAACCCTCTCCGCCGCCTCGGTCATCGAAGATCTCAACAACTTACAACCACCACCAGACTTCAATACCACAATATCAAACAACTGCAAAACCAACCCTTCTCTCAAATACTGCATCAACTTCAACCCCTTAAACCTCCCTGAAATCTTCAAATTCACCATTGTTGCAAGCCACTTATGCAACGAGTCGAAAAACCCGAACTGCGTTGTCTCTTTCCCTGCAATCAACCTTAGAAATCGACCCAAAATTGCCCCGCTTTACTTGTCTTTCGACTTCTTTTGGAAGTACTGTCCCTTAACAGTTTCAAGCATTGATCTTTCCAATAATTCTTTGAAGGGTAATTTCCCATCTGATGTTTTCTACTGCTCTCAAATCCAGTCTCTTGATTTGAGCCAGAATCACTTTTCCAGTGAAATTCCGATACAGAACTTCTCTGTTTTTACTAACCTCACGTTTCTTAATCTCTCCTACAATTCCTTTTCGGAGAGTGAAATATCCGATTCGGATGAGTTTTTCAAACAGTTTAACGCTTCGTGTTTTATTCAATCCGGCGTAATCCCAGATAAGAAAAAGTTCAAAATCAAGGCTATACTGTTCCTTACTGGATTTCCAGTTTGTGTTTTTTTACTTGTGATTTTCCTCTGGTGGATTTGCTTTACCCGGCCGGATTTTCTACCAAAATTCCTTAGAAAGAAGCACAAGTTCACCCCATCAATCCTAAAGGCCGCGACAAATGGGTTTTCGAAGAAGAATCTGGTGGCGAAAAGCGAGGGAGTTCGTATATACAGAGGGGTATTGAGAGATGGAACTGAAATCAGAATTGAAACTTATTTCGATAATAACAAATTTTCAAGAGAAAAAAGAAAGGATTTTGTTGAAGAATGTAAGGTTCTTGTTCAGTTATGTCACAAGAATTTGGTTCAAGTGTTGGGTTGGTGTGATAAATAGGAGATTAAGGGCTGTAGTTACTGAATGGATTGAAGGAGAGAGTGTGGAAATGTGGATATCAAGATTTGATCCCCCATGGAAGCATAGAGTGAAGGTGTTGATGAGAGTAGTGGAAGGGATGCTGTATTTGCAGGAGGAATGGCCTGGAGTTGGATATGATTTGAAGAGTAGCAGTATTTTGTTAGCCGAAAATCGAGAGCCGTTGATTTCAAGATTCAGAGTTGAGGGTCAGAGCAGCTGCAACAAGAGTATGTCAATCTCTATCATCTATTTCTATACTTTGTACTCTGCGAATGCTGAGTTTGAATCTTGAATTTGTGAAAGAGAAGGGAAAATGAAAATAACAGACGTTACTTGTGGTACTTATTTCTCATGATCGGAACCACAAACAGTATACATTCGACGATTAATGGAAATATATGGGACAACATTTGAAATAGGAGCGCGCGATGTAAACATTATAGGATTTGTCTCTGCCAAACTTTAATTTTGGCTTTGTCACATTTGATATTAACCACAAGAGATGCTTTTTCTTTACTTCAATTCTCATTTCCAATTTCCAAACAAAGCCTAAATTCGAAAGTTCATGTCCTCTAAATGAGCAAATCTATTGAATTCTCTGTTGCAGAGGTCTACAAGTTCGGAGTCTTACTCTTGGAGATGGTAACGAACAGAAGCCCTGGAGAAGAATTTGAAAGGGGAGAAGCCGGTTTTGTCGAGTGGGTGAGAATGCATTTTCCCAAGAACGTGTGCAGCTTGATCGATGAGAAAAAGAGGACAGAACACGCGCTTGATCAAGCGACTCGGGCAATAGAGCTAGGATTAATGTGCACTGATATGTCAAGAGCAATGCAGCCAAGGTTGGATCAGATATTTGAGAACTTGACTGCAATCTATAACTCAATTTTGGCTTCGGCATCTCCAAACCGGAAGAGGGTGCATGGAGATAGAGCAACTGGACACCGACACATCCAATCAAGATGAAGCTGTACCCTCGCAAAATACTTTCAAATATTTCGTATGCATTTGAATTTCTTATGCGTGTGATTGATGAATCTGCATATTAACGATTAGTTCAGTTTCTGGTACTTTATAATGGAACAAAACTCTGATGATTTCAACTAGGAGATTTGGCAATGACTTCAACAAAAAAATCTTCAAAAATTTGGGGAGAATGAAAATGTGATCATTTGGTAGAACAGATTCATATGAAACTCATGTAACAAAACTTCTCAAATTTGAAATTAGCATTCTTCCAAACACAGCCGAACAGTTGCATTGAAAAGAATGAGAGGCAGAATAGAGCTTGGGAGTGAGATACAGATCTGGCAGACAAGCATGATGGTGTACAAATCTGAACAACAAAGCAATAGAAAATATAACCTCACTGTTCGGCAGCGATAAAATTTTGTGGCGGGTCAGTTCTAGTTTTCATGCTTGGTTAAGTTACACAACTATCAAAATGGAGCACTGTTATGAGTCCAAATGGACATTCCTCACTTGATGATGCCCGATCTATTGGTTTACCCTTTAGGTCTAGTCCGATTCACTCTCTTTGGCAGATCAGGTGTTAATGCATATACCTTCACTTGAAATAATTCCTCAGGAAATCCCTTCTGATCCTGAACAGAAAACAACATGATACAATACAAAGTAAAGAAACAACAAACAAGGCACTTTAGACAAGTAACCGTGGAGCTGACAAAACATAGTCAATAGAAGTTTGGAAGCAGCTTTAGCAAAAAGTGGAAGGCCCAGAGAGGATTTGGTAGTGAGTTGTGGTCAGTGGTGGTGAAGGGGTGTGTACTGAGAAATGTGCTTCAAGATGGAGATACGTTGGAATCAGTGAGAAATAGATAAGTTGTAATTGTTTTGCAAATGAACAATTACGTCCAATGGGAATCATGTAACCATTACAAACCATTTTACCTTCCAGTAGCATCCAAGCGAACTTCAATCTTTTAGTTTCTATTTCTACTTTTCCTAAGGAGTGTTTGTCAGATATTAGAAACCTAAATAGTTAATGGGCTAACCATTTTTAATTGGTCCACTTTGGAAACCATGCAGAAATTACAGATTTGAGCTTACCTTGGATTTATAAATATGCAATCCACAACGATCAAAGAGCTCCTTGAAGTACAAGTCTGACCTGGTAATGCTCCGGTCTTCTTTGTCCAACATAAATCCTTAACATCGTGTGGTATGTAGTTTAGAAAGTAGCCAAGTTTTAAAACTTTCAACTGCTACCACACAATACAAGCAAGTTTGGGCCTATTGAAAAATAAACAAACCTTTTTCTATACTTAAAGGATTCTCAGTGCAGCAAATAATTAATTGCCATAAATCGCCACAGATAAGTAAGATAACAAGGCATAAGACATTATATAGGTTAATATTGGGAAACATAAATAAGTTACCAGTTCTTGCAATGTTCTCCTTCAGCACAAAGATTCCACCAGGTTTTAGGCCACCCTAGTAGTGGCATAACAGTAAACGCAAATTAGAATTGAAATGTGAAATGAAATCATTCTACAAGGAAAATCTGCCATATAGGTATGTTGCATAACTATTATCTGAGGACACTGGTTCTCTGAGATCTTAGGCACCAAGAATCGTGAATGGGATACTATTCTGAAATTTAAAAAATAAAAATAAAAATTGGCAGCTATTGCTTGGCAAGGCAATAAAGCAAAAACCAAAAAATCCCTTCCGTACAAAGCTTGCATCAAAAAGTACTAATATCAGTTGCAGCACATTGGAGAATCGAATTTTAAAACAGAGGTCAATCATTGATGATGGGTTTTCTTTGATGAGTCCCCGAATGGGGGAAAATATTGAGTACTGAGCAATGCATGAAGTTTATAGAACAGGACAAGCAGGCCAGAAATGCACAAGAAAGCTCTTGAAATCGGAAGATTTTCTACGCCATATGACACATGGTATAAGACTTTGGAACAACATGACCTCAACATCAGTGCCAGTGCTTCATCAGGGTTATAAAAGTACCATCGCAACCTCCCAGGAAAAGAAATACAGGTATTGAACTCTGCAACAGTAGAATATCATTCTCTTCCCTTTTTTGTTTCAACAAATGACACCACAATAAAAAAAGATACACCACTAAATTGAAAAAAGTCCAGACTCCAGAGTGAGATAATATCTTAGCTACAATATCATATGACAGAGAGGTAAGATACTCCACCTTTGCCCGCTTAAAAAATGACACAAAATCATCATCTGTGAGATGCCCGATACACCACTGAACCCATATAACATCATATCTTCCATCATCTGGAGTGAATTCCTAAAACAGTAAAAGATTACAGTTTATTTGTTAAATAAACTCATAGCAAATAAAAAATAATGTGACTTCAGGAACATAATTGTAAAAGTCGATCTGCCGTCTTCCACGAAAGTTACTCCACAAGAAGAATCAACCTAATCGACAAAAATAGTTACATAAGCATTCTAAAAGACACAAACAGGTAAACAAGGATAAGGGGCTACTATTAACTAAATTATGAGTATTTTTCTCCATGAGATTACACTCAATAACTAAGTTGGTTAATCCTCAGCTGCAAGAATCTCCTACTGAAGGTGATGCCTTTGCTCTATAACCTCAATTCTATGATTCAAAGAAGTAGGTACTGTAAATCTTGCCCCATTGGCAAAAAATCTTTGCTCCCAACAAGAACAAAACTTCACAAAAAATTGGGATTACATAGCTACAAAAGCAAGGCCTTTTTTTGTTGTGTGGATAAGTAGCAACAAAAGCAACTACCATCAACAAGTAGGAGAAATTTAGTAATAGCCCTAAATTAACTCGATTTATTAGTATTTTGTATCACATAGAGCCATAATAATTCAATGCCGATGAAACATTAAGAAAGACATGATGAATGAAATCTCAACACCAAAATGCTGGTATACAATTTGGGTAGGTCTTTGAATGCCAAGGTTTCCTCCATCATCCACATACGGCAACGGAGATGGCCAAGGGCTAGGAATAGTGTTACGCGAGCAAATATGGCTGCTACCACGTCTACCTTTTTACCTGAGCCTAGCGTGATGGATGATGTTTCTATCACCAAACCTTTGGCTGGTAACCATCAACAATAGGGGAGGACAAGGGCAATCAGGGTTTCAAATCAGGATCAGCGACTTTGGGAATCTGGTTAAAAGATCAATTTTCCTGAGTTTCAGGGAGGTAGGACACCAAAAAAAATCCTAGAGGTTGATACAGTGGACGCTACTACGGTTGAGTGGCCTTTCACTTCAAATATTATTCCACATCCAGTGGTGGATTGGAGCAAGTGGATTGGAGCAAGCCACCAGTTTTTGACGAAGAACCGGTGGAAAAATTATAAAATGAGAAAATCAAAAAATATTGCAAAACAAAATGGTTACAATGTTGGCATAGCTGGAAACAAATGCAGAAGAATCAATTACATTTGATTTTTATGAAAAGCTTGAACATGGTAAAGTTGACGAGTAACGAATTTGTTGATCCGTTTAGGAATTTGTTGAAGACACTACACACAAGAATCCATGTGTTTCTATTCGGGAGGAAGATGGGTTTGTTTTGTTGATGGAACTTATTCCTTCGCACTTTCAAGACTTTTCTTTACAGTTTGGGTTCGAAAAAATTAATTTGAAGTACAAGATTGATGTGGACAAAATTTGGCAAATTCAACTATGTAAACTAGATGACGAGTTCTTCAAGCCGGGGAGAGTGATGCATAATGGAAATATTACATTATTCAAGAAATAGTATATTTAGTTTTCCTTATTTTGGTTTTCCGTTATTTTGTTAGGAAGTCTTGCAATATAAGGAATATTTTTGTTTTAGCATAAATTGCCTAGAATATTAGGTTTTCTTATCTATGTTGATTCTATTTCCTTTTTCTTATTTTCTTGCTCTCCAAAACTTAGATTTAGCTTTCCATGATTTTATTTCCAGGCTATCATTGTAAATAAGAATGTAAGCCTTAGAGCTCCAATGGTTGTTTAAGATTAAAGAAAACAAAATACTTACTCAATATCGTTTGTTCATAGAGGGAGTACCTCTTGTTCAGACTTGTTCGAGTTAATTTCTTGCAAATAATTTCGTAAAAGGAGGGCTTCGCTGCATCAAGTTCATTGTAAAATGGTTTTGTTATTGATTGGCTGTTTAGGAATGCTAATGGGAAGAGTTTCAGAGCTACCAGTTTGAAGTGTTCTCTTGCAGGCTTGCAGCTGCAGTATATGCCAAATGGAGGGAGAGGAATAAGAGGATATTTCAAGGGCAATGTGCAGATTAGGAGCAGGTTGCCTTAGACATGTAAACTAAGAGATTTTCTAAGTTCTCTTAGGATGTTAACTCCTTCTCTAGAGAACGTCTACCTGCTGGGGGCAATGCCCAGCATTTTAATATTCTGGTTTTGGTTATTGAATGGCTACTTAGGAATGCTAATGGGAAGAATTTCAGAGTTACCAGTTTAAAGGGTTCTCTTGCAGCGGCAGTATATGCTATATGGAGGGAGAGGAATAAGAGGATTTTCAAGGGCAATATGCAGATTAGAGCAGGTTGCCTTAGACAGTGTAAACTCAGAGATTTTCTAAGTTTTCTTAGGATGTTAACTCCTTCTCTAGAGAATGTGTACCTGCAGTTTCAAAGCTACCAGTTTGGTGGTTTGATCTGTATGTTTTTGTTTATCCTGTGAGTTGTCAGTCTTTTGTTTTGGACAGGGGCATGCCCCTTACCCTTTGTATTCTTTTATTTGAGCTTTATAAGTTTGAGTACTTATCAGTCATCAACAAAAAAAAAGGTTGGTATACAGACTATTAATGGTGATCAATGACAATAAAATCTAAAGAATTTACTGATGTTTCTGTTATAGATATGAAGTAATCCAAGCATAGTACCTGAAGAGGGACGCAATAAAAATTAGATGCTTTGTGGGAGTCTAATACAATGACGTTTTCAGGAGACAAATTTTCTCGGGCAGCTTCCAGGAAATGTGATACAGGCTCAAGAAGATCAACCTGAATCAAACAAGCCATCTTAGATGTTAATCACCCTGAGAGGAAAATGCTTTCACTAAGCTATTTAAATTTTGCTCTACCCAAAAAGTTGGTAAGGTCACTGTTACAATTGTATAGCATGGTTCTTATCATTCTAGATAACTTTGATAACAGCTCTTAGAGGATCCAATTACAACTATTCAGATAATGACAGATACATCAACAAGAACTAGATCAAAATCAACCTTCGGAGTTTGTTTCCAAGAATTTAAGACCATCTTCTCAATGTTTCCAAAAATGATTGTTTTCCATGAGAATTTTCTGAAAGTTTTGAAAATATCCACCAAATGAGTTTCTAATCTGATTATGAAAAAGCAAACCAAGCGGCCACGTAAAAATTCATCATGTCTCCAAGATAAGGTTGGTAGCCATTCTTCAACAAGAAGTTGGAGTTAATAGGCCAATGAAGTTTAAAAAGGGAAAAGATGTTGACAAACAAGCTTATGCAAAACATTTCCACTTTTCCTATTATCTTGTGCTTGACATGGAAAGGAATGAGACCTTAAACATTTAGTTTAAAATCTTATATGACAGGAGTAAGAGAAAATTCAAAAAAGACGACTGAGGTAGGATGTTGGAACTAAGTAACTTATAATCACATTGCATCACATATCTGTTATACATTTCTTGCTTCCTTGTCCGAGCAGGTCTCTGCCTCTCCCTTTCCTTTTCTTTAATACGTACTTTCCTCTTTCTTCTTTTTCAATTTAACATCTTGTTGAGAAACACATGGTAAAAGATGTTATCAATTGTATATTACATAACTTGCCGCAAATATAATAACATAACTTGCCGCAAATATAATACACAAACAACATAGCAATAGTCACATAAGTAATTAACGACTAAAGATTTCGACAAAAATTGTTGCAAGAAAATAAAGGGCCATCTTTCATGGGGTAGCATCTCAGTGGTAATGGAATGATCACTACAAGTACACTGCAAGTCAACGAGAAGAATATGACCCGAAGTGTTAGAAAAACAGTATTTCTGAAGGACGCGTTTCGAACACTTTGATTAAAAGCAATAAGATAATTAGTAAGAAGGTAAACAACAACAAAAACTAGTTTCACCTCATTAAAGTATCTTATCAAAAGGTTCTTGGTGACCCTCCCAATGCCAGCACCACAATCTACATTAGTTGGACATAACTGTAAGTGCATAACCAAAACATCAGAAAAACTAAAGCTTAATTATGTCATTTGAAACAAGAAGCCTAACTTAAACTAACTGCGGATTTTATAAACAGAAGAATTTAGAGACTCAAAAAAGCAACAGATACTTCAACATGGGTGATAGAAGGATGCAAGCATTTTCCGTTGAAATTCAGAAATGGATTTCTTGTGAATCACAATTGATCTGGAATGCTGCTACTGTGTATGCAGCCTAAGAAGTTTTGTGCGCAATCATTTCATGATATTGTTGCATAATAAACAAACGACTCAGGGATATAACTTTCTTAGGAGGACATCATGACTCAAGAGTGAGGAGTTGTTTGAGCAAACAAGTTTTACATTCATCATTCACCGACAATCCGCCAAAAACTATAGAAGGAAATTAGAAGATAAAAGATCTTTCATTTCGGTCTTTCTTTTCAACAAATGAACTAAGGAACTGTACAAATCATCTCTTTTCACAACAAATTCATAGGCAATGATAATGTTATTATAGACCATTTCATTACCTAACACAACAAGCTGTCGACTTCCTTCACCATTTGGGAATCGATCAACCAAAAGGGTATTGAGAAATGCTTCGCTAGACTTAATATCTTGCTCATTGACATGCCCATATCCACCCAATACTCCATCCACTGATGCCTCCACACCCTTTTCACCCAAAAGAACACAACTCACAGAACAGACCCCAATAAACACATTGATAAAGACACATGATTAAACAGAATAGAGTTTTCAAAACGGCCAAGCAGAACAAGGTGCTTATTTCCCAAATTAAAACCACCCATCAACATACATCTGCATGCATGTTGATCTGCAGGCATATACACACATCCATATGCCTTTGTGTATCAGAATGGAATATGGGTTTACAAGGGTTAAATGAGATTCAGGGTTTCAAGGTTAATTAACCCATATTATAGAGAATGAGTTTATAATAGCAAGAGTTTACTTTATCTGAGGGAACATGAGACACATGAGCATCTGTTTTTTGAACGTGACTACTCTAAGGAGGTATGGTTTCAGCTGCTGTCCAAATAAAATGTTATTAGACCATGCTATGGGTTGGCTAGGGAAGTGGAATGGCTAGGGAAGAGGAACAACAGACATTTTCAGGGCCAGTCTACAGCTGCTGCTGCATTGGGTAAGCTGATTGTGGATGAAGTCAGGGCTTTGTTAAGCTCTTGGAGTAAGGCTACTGGTTGTAATAGACTTTTGGCTAGAGAGTGGAGGATTTTCCCCATAATTTTTTGCCATTTCTAGTGTCTTTGCAGTCTTTGTTATGCTTCTTGTTGCTTTGCTTCACTAGGAGTTGGCTGCTAGGAATGTTGTCTGGTGATTGTAGGGATTCCACCCTGTGTTTTGGTTTGTTAGCTTATTAAACTATAGGACGGAAAAATAGGAGATATAGGGTTTAAAGGGTGCTTACTTCCCAATAACCAACGCCTTGATTGTACCATTCGGTCTTCTTGGGGTGGTCTCCGACTTCTTCCCTCCACATCTCCTCCGCGTTGTTGAATTGCCGGCCGTCGGAATCTAACCCACCGGCGTCCATATTCACTGTCACTCTAAGTGGGTTTGTCCCCCGCCGGCGACCCTTATAGTAATTACCTTTGGTAATGAGTAGTGTATGTGAAATGGAAACCCAATTGGGGGCGAAGCAAGTAGCAGCAGGACGTTGGGCTTGGACCATTAGGCTCTGTTTGGAAGTTGGGCAAAGAAGTTTACAAATTTTCTTCTTCTTTGTTTGGTTTGAAAGAAAAAAGAAGAGAAAATGAGTAAATACAAGAGTGTTAGGAATAGTGAAATTTTTTTCTTATTTTTCTCACACTTTTCTTCTTATTTATTTTCCTTTCTTTCCTCTCATTTTCTATAAGTTCCAAACAGAGCCTTATGGTACATTATGGATATTCAGAAATTGGAATTGAAAAGAAAAGTAAAGTAACAAGTGAGGGTTGGGATGGCAATTTCGGCCGATCAAAAAATCATCAATTCCCAATCCGCTCCGACTTTCATCCCGAACGGGTTGGAGATTTGAAGATTTTTTTTGGAAATTGTGTAGGATTTGGAGATGACTTTTAGAAAAAGGGGCAAAAAAAGGTATGTCTTTCTTCGCTCTGAATCCGTCTCACTTCGACCAAAATTCGTATCTACTATGTGTGTATGGCTCGTGCTATGCTAGTGTCGTGCCTATGGCAAATACCAAGTACACTGCCATTTACTCCCTCAGTCCCATTTTGATAGTTCAGTTCGGTCTCCAATGCAATTTTTAAATTGTTAATATCTTTCAATCTACAATATTTTTAAAGATTTTAAATTTTTTGTATAATAGAACTAATTGACATCTATCATATGAAATCCATATTGCACATAAAATTCATTGTAGATTGAAAGATGTTAACAATTTAAAAATTGCATTAGAGACCGAACTAGATTATCAAAATGGGACGGAAGGAGTAATTTTTTTTCAAAATTCATTCAGTATTCAGGATCCTAAATTCTGAATGAAAATTTTGAAGATTTGATCGGTTGTTTACAATTATTATCTAATTCAGATATTTTTTTCACAACACTATTCAAATAAATATTTTAAAATTACTAGAACTGAGCCCCACTCAATCGTCTATATCATACGAAAGCATAAAAAAGAGAAAGGAGCAAAAAAATACCATGGAAAAATCAAGCCAAAAATGAAAGGGGAAAATTCAAAAAATTGGACTAAATGTGACGAGCCATAAATTCCTCCAACTCTCTCTTTTTATTATACGGTGTAGATGTATTAGTTTTAGCCTTTTAAGTTACAGCCCACAACTAAGCCTTGGTTTGGGAGCAAATTGGACAGGGGATAAAATATGGCCCGAATTTAATAGTGAGGCCCACCGGGTGTTAATTCATAACAGCCCAGGGGTGCCGATAAGTAATACCCCCTCTGAATACCATCCAATCCACCCCCAGACTCTCTAATAAATTTATCCTTATTCCTTTATTTCAACTACAAAACAAATCAAGTCCTATTTTACCCTCTCTTATTACCAAAATCTTCCAAACCGAATTATGATCTCCAACCAGACTTATAAAAAGGCATCAGGGCAGTTCATAAATGTTGCTAAGTCTTTTATTTTGTTTAGCTCTAATACTTCAACAACACAGAGGGATGAATGTCGACGCATTTTGGGATTCAATTGTAGCTCAGAGGAAGGGAAATATTTAGGGATGTCGTACATAATTGGAAGATCCAAAAGGGGTGCGCTTAAGTATATTGAGGAGTTAGTGATGAAGAAAGTTGCGAGCTGGACAGGAAGATTCACAAACCATGCGGGCAGAGAGGTATTAGCTAAGCATGTCTTATTGGCTCTACCAATCTACGCCATGGCTTGTGTAAAATTACCGGTGGGGCTATGCAAGAAGCTGAACTCTTTGATTGCTAAGTTTTTTTTGGAGTGGGACGGATGATGGGAGGAAGATGCATTGGATGAGTTGGGAGAGGATGACCCAGGTTAAAGGCATGGGAGGATTGGGTTTTCGGGACATGGAAGCATTCAATTTAGCTATGCTGGAAAAACAAGGATGGAGACTGACTGTTGGTGACGACTCCTTGTTTTTCAAAGTTTACAAAGCCAAGTACTTTCCTAATTCTTCATTTCTTGAGGCACATTCAAAACCACTATCATCATGGGCGTGGCAGAGTATCTTAGCAAGTATGGGCGTGGCAGAGTATCTTAGCAAGTACGGAGGTAATTATGAAAGGTTGGAGATGGAGAGTGGGCAATGGGTTGAAAGTGAAGATTTGGGATGACCCATGGTTGACTGATGAGCACTATTCTAAAATTTTAACTCTGAAATTATGCAAAGCACTACAAGTCCTAGAGGGGGGGGTGAATAGGACGACCACTTTAAAAATAAACCACTTCGATTTCAACGGATGACCACTTTAAAAATAAACCACTTCGATTTCAACAAATTTAATCATTCACCATGGCAAATCAAACAACTCAACAAGTTCAATATAGAGTAATTAAACTAATGAGACAAAACACACGATATACGTGGAAACTACTTAGGGTCTAAACACCCTAAGCATAAAACCACGGCCTAGTCCTACTCATGCATTCCATAAATCAAAAGGTTTACAAGAATTAACAAGACTAGGAATTACCCAACAAGCCCCTTGTGACACCTAGCTCCAATTCTTGATGTAGTACCCCGTACTCCTCTTTGATTCCATGGACTCCACAAGCACACCCGTCTTGATCTCCGAGTCAACTCGGCACCGGTTCAACCGGCTCAAGTAGAAACAAGGCAACACAACATGATGTATGAAAAAGATTGGATTTTTATGAAAGTTTTTGAAAACTAAAATCAACCTAGAGTAGATCCATGTAGAGGAAGACTCTAGATTGAAGAAAGATGAGAGAAGCAAGCTCAAATCATCAAGAACATCAAGTTCACAAAAGAGAGAAGGATGAAGAAAAGATGAGACTTTCTCTCTCTAAAAAGGGCTGATTTTCTCTCAAGTGGGTTGTGTGAAAATGAAAGAAAAATGGCTTTTATAGTGCCCATTTTCGTGCTCCCCAAGACAACCACTCAAAACAAGACATGTGGCTACTTAAAGAGTCTGCAGACCCGTGTAGACGCGCGCAGACGCTCCGACAGGATTTAGACACTTGGCACAATCTCAACAGTCAAAGCCAGACGCGTGTAGACGCGTGTAGACGCAATAAGCAAAAAGCTAAATTCTAATGCCTAACTCATTTGCAATGTAAGATCCGAATTAAGCATTAATAAGCCAACCTAATGCACATTAAAACATGTTATTTTGAATGGACTAAATGCACAAATGATATGCACGGATATACCTCATTGGATTGGGCTTCGAAGCACTTGACTTGGCCATGGCTTGATCATGAAGCTTGAAATCCTCGAATGGAGGATCTAGACTCAACTCCTAAGCACTCTAATTCCCAAATCCCAATAACCGAATTACAGACTCCGAAAGGCTTGACATAACCCGGAAAATGCCAATAAACCTAACAAACTCTTAAAAATGGTAGTAATCTTATGAAGGTCAGTGAGCTGATTGACACGGGTCGTGTGGTATGGAAGGAGTCTCTGATCAAACAAACCTTTGTGGATCGGGACGTGGATCAGATCATGGGCATTCCGTAAGCGTGACTGGTATGGAGGATAAGATGATTTGGAAGGGTACGACCTCTGGGTAGTTTTCAGTGAAGTCGGCATATGTTATTGCGAAGGATTTAATACAGAGTAGAAGGATTCTAACATGGGGGAGAGGCCAATCGAGTGGAGATAGTGATGACGAAGGGGCATGGAAAAGGGTATGGCTCATGAAGGCACCAATGAAGACAAAGATGTTCCTTTGGCGATGTTTACATGGGATTATACCTGTCAACACGGCGCTAGCCCAGAGGAAAGTTCCGGTGGACCCGATTTGCTCCTTGTGTGGAATGGCGGAAGAAACACCATCTCACATGTTTTTTAATTGTGTTAGAGCTACGAAAGTTTAGTTACTATCTCCCTTTAGATATCGACCAGAAATGACAAGCGCTACACATTTGAGGGAGTTGTGGAAGGAGTTGGGCAATACGACTAATGGTGTGATACAAACAGAAGCTGCGGGTTTATTCGCTATTATTGGTTGGCACATTTGGATTGTAAGGAACAAGTGGGGTTTTAAGCAACAGTGGATGAAAGAAACGAAAATTCTAGATCGTGCCTTGGAGGAACATGATATGTTTTTACAAGCCGTTCGGAAAATACGTGATGTTGATCAAGGGACTGCTACTGCCGAGGTTCAACAGTGGCATCCACCTGCGGCAGGAACGTTTAAAATTAATGTGGCCAAAAGTAGGGGTGGTGTTGGTGTAGTGATACGTGATCAGTATGGGAATATTATGAGTGCTGCTGCCTTACCACTCATATGTTGTATGTCTGTTGAAATGGTTGAGGCCGAAGGTATCCGATTTGCTTTGGGGTCTGAAATCTGCTCTCGGGATAGAAGTTATGTGATGGAAGGAGATGCACAAATAGTAATCAAGATGCTTCAAGGCCAATCTCCAGTCAAAGCATGCTTGGATGTTATCATTGAGGATGCACTTGTGCTAGCTAATAAGTTTGTTTCTTGTTCTTCTAATTTTGTTCCCCGTAGTTGTAATAGGGTGGCTAATGCGATAGCCAAATTTGCCCTATCTTTGGACGGCCTTCTAATCTGGAAGGAGTGTGTTCCAAACTGGATTAGTAGGGAAGCGACCCTTGATGTTTCTAGTTTACAGTTGAGTTAAAATAAAGTTCTTAACGATTGACTAAAAAAAAGAATTATGATCTCCAACCCAAATCTCACTTGTAGCGGTAGAACTAGGTTTCAAACGCGAGAGTGACACTGTTCAATGAAACTCTAGTTACATGTTGTGAAGAAAAAGATGAAGAAAAAAATTAAGTGTAAAGTCATATAGTTATAGGTTTTTTCGTGGGCTTTTTTTGAAAAAAATAAAAATAACTCGCATATGGTATTCAATGGATTAAGATATTAATTTTTCATGATCCAAATTGACCATTTTCTAAATTGTAGTTTTTACAGTATTTTGTACAAAGTAGTATTAGAATTTTTTTTTGAACGGCAAAATAGAATAAAGTAGTATTTGATTTTTTAGCATATCCGTTAAATTCCTAATCGAACCACGTTAGTCTATGAAAAAATTATGTGTTCGGAAGTGCGGGTGCCACCTATCCCACCCCCCTTCTATTAGTAACAAGGACAGATTGAGGGCCAATGAAGCTGAACAACCACCCTATCCACATTTCAAACTTTTATGATTTGTATCATGATAATCAATATCATTTTTCATGGATCGGGGGTCCTAGAACTCAGGCCCTAAAAATCGCCCCCAAACGATGTCGTTTTCGCGTCCAAAAGGCACCCCAAAAAAAAAAAAAAAAAACCACTCAAAACTATGTCGTTTTAAGCCCCTTTTTTTGTCAAACAAGTATTCTCATTTGAAGAGAAGGGCTTCACGCCTGAAACCCTTATAAAAACTTCCATCTTCCAACCAACCAAAAATGTGAAATTCTTAGTGAGAGTGCCCAGTAAAATGGACACCCCCAGTCCAACACTCGGAATTTACTTGTTTTGACTTTTAAAGGTTGTTAGGGAGTCTCAGTAGTTGTAAGCTTTAGTTTTTTTTTTTGTAATATTTTGGTTGGCTTTTTGTTTGGTTCTTGGGTGTCATTTTTGCCCGTCTCCTTGATCCTTTTAATTTTTGTAGTCTGTTTCAAAGTTTAACAAAATCAATTTTACCAATCGGAAAAAAAAAAAACCTTACTAAATCAAATATTTTTTTTATCTTCTTATGTTCTTATAGAAGGACGCGAGCTTTAAATCAATGTTCACCACAATTGCGTACCCTATATCATGTACACCAACGCATTCTAACCATCCATCTCAGAAATTAATGTTTTGAATTTCAAATAAACTATTTGCGCGAAGAGCTTAAACTCTCTGCGCAAATGGTTTACTACAAAATCCGTAATGTCGAAAATGTTTTTGAACAGTTGATATGCATTGATGTGCACTTGAGATACGCGAGTGTGGTATACATATATATCAATTTATAAACATATTTCTTTTTGCAACAAACGGACCTCAAACGAGTGAGTTTAAACTCGAACGTTTATCAATAGTTTTACAGTGATGTGCTGAAAGATCAAAGAATCAAATGGGCTTAAATACGTTAAAGGCATAGTATGTCATTCAAGAGACATTTATCGGTCGGTCAAGCCCCGCTTTCACAATATACATCCAAGTACAACCCACAAATTCAAATGCAGACGCAAGTACAGCCAAGGTTCCGTCTCTCTCTCTCTCTCTCTCTCTCTCTCTCTCTCCACCGTAGGGTACTCTATGAAAGTTCTTAAACCTAAACCCAAATCCAAACCCAAGGGTCTCCTATGAAAGTGCCTAAAATCCTAGGATACCCTATGAAAGTGCCTAAACCACTAAAACCTTATAATAGGAAAGTGCACCATAAACTTAAACCCTAGGATACCCTAGTCATATGGTACCCTATGAAAGTGCGTAAACCTAAACCCTAGGTTACCCTATGAAAGTGTCTAAAATCCTAGGGTACCTTATGAAAATGTCTAAACTACTAAAATCCTATAATATGAAAGTGCACTTTAAACCTAAACCCTAAAAAAGAATAGCTTACCTTAATTGTAATTAAAAAAAAGTGGCTTACCTTAGTGGTAATTAGATACTCCCTCTGTCAGGATTTGTTGGTCCAGAAACACACTTTTTCAAGTCCGAAAATGTTTGTCTATTTTCAAAAGTCAAAGGATAAAGTTAGGGAAAATTACTTTTGATGATGTGAAAATAACAAACACAAAAAGTAATGGAAAAAAAGTTGGAATCCTCAAAACAGACCGACAAATCCGGACGAAGG
Organism: Vaccinium myrtillus; assembly: GCA_016920895.1. Classification (NCBI taxonomy): domain Eukaryota; kingdom Viridiplantae; phylum Streptophyta; class Magnoliopsida; order Ericales; family Ericaceae; genus Vaccinium; species Vaccinium myrtillus. Next base: position 37,960,978 of record CM029273.1, read on the forward strand.
AAGTACTTCTTTTCTAGACGTAGAGGTAAAAATCTGATGATGGCACTGAGTGGATGGCTCATGCAAGCCCAACGGACTCTAGATTCGTCATCGAGGTCAGGCTTGTGGTAGTGGACCTGTTCGATGTATAGGCTCAAGCTCAACTTCCTCCAGTATTTGTTTGGTGACTTCTGTTAGATGCCACGTGGACGTTTGGGATTAAAAAATGATACATGCACAACAATTAAGTCCAACAAGTCTCCAACACACACTTGAGTGTGAAGTGTGTGTGAGCTTCACACACTATGTTAGTGTGTTGGAGACTTGTTGGAAACTGTTGTTGTATATGTATCATTGTTGTCTAACAATTTAGGCTCTGTTTGGAAGTTGGGTAAAGAAGTTTACAAATTTTCTTCTTCTTTGTTTGGTTTGAAAGAAAAAAGAAGAGAAAATGAGTAAATACAAAACAGAGTGTTAGGAATAGTGGAATTTTTTTCTTATTTTTCTCACACTTTTCTTCTTATTTATTTTCCTTTCTTTTCTCTCATTTTCTATAAGTTCCAAACAGAGCCTTATGGTACATTGTGGATATTCAGAAATTGGAATTGAAACGAAAAGTAAAGTAACGAGGGAGGGTTGGGATGACAATTTCGGCCGATCAAAAAATCATCAATTCCTAATCTGCTCCGACTTTCATCCCGAACGGGTTGGAGATTCGAAGATTTTTTTGGAAATTGTGTAGGATTTGGAGATGACTTTTAGAAAAAGGGGTAAAAAAAGGTATGTCTTTATTCGCTCCGAATCCGTCTCACTTCGACCAAAATTCCTATCTACTATGTGTGTATGACTCGTGCTATGCTAGTGTCACGCGTGCCTATGGCAAATACCAAGTACACTGCCATTTACTCCCTCGGTCCCATTTTGATAGTTCAGTTCGGTCTCCAATGCAATTTTTAAATTGTTAATATCTTTCAATCTACAATATTTTTAAAAATTTTAAAATTTTTGTATAATAGAACTAATTGAGATCTATCATATGAAATCCATATTGCACATAAAATTCATTGTAGATTGAAAGATGTTAACAATTTAAAAATTGCATTAGAGACCGAACTGGACTATCAAAATGGGACAGAAGGAGTAATTTTTTTTCAAAATTCATTCAGTATTCAAGATCCTAAATTCTTAATGAAAAATTTGAAGATTTGATCGGTTGTTTACAATTATTATCTAATTCAGATATTTTTTTCACAAGACTATTCAAATAAATATTTTAAAATTACTAGAACTGAGCCCCACTCAATCGTCTATATCATACGAAAGCATAAAAAAGAGAAAGGAGCTAAAAAATACCATGGAAAAATCAAGCCAAAAATGAAAGGGGACTAAATGTGACGAGCCATAAATTCCTCCAACTCTCTCCTTTTATTATAGATGTATTATCTTTAGCCCTTTAAGTTATAGCTCGTTCGGTTGCTGCATTAGGGGTGTAAGGCTTTGGCCCAGATGAGTAATTTTGAGCCCACAGCTAAGCCTTGGTTTGGGAGCAAATTGGACAGGGGATAAAATATGGCCCAAATTTAATAGTGAAGCCCACCGGGTGTTAATTAATAACAGCCCAGGGGTGCCCATAAGTAATACCCCCTCTGAATACCATCCAATCCACCCGCAGACTCTCTAATAAATTTATCCCTATTCCTTCATTTCAACTACAAAACAAATCAAGTCCTAATTTACCCTCTCTTATTACCAAAATCTTCAAAACCGAATTATGATCTCCAACCCAAATCTCGCTTGTAGCGGTAGAACTAGGATTCGAACGCGAGAGTGACACTGTTCAATGAAAATCTAGTTACATGTTGTGAAGAAAAATATGAAGAAAAAAATTAAGTGTAAAGTCATATAGTTATAGGTTTTTTCGTGGGCTTTTTTGAAAAAAAATAAAAATAACTCGCATATGGTATTCAATGGATTAAGATATTAATTTTTCATGATCCAAATTGACTATTTTCTAAATTGTAGTTTTTACAGTATTTTGTACAAATTAGTATTAGAATTTTTTTATGAACGGCAAAATAGAATAAAGTAGTATTTGATTTTTTAGCATATCCGTAAAATTCCTAATCGAACCACGTTAGTCTATAAAAAAATTATGTGTTCGGAAGTACGGGTGCCACCTATCCCACCCCCCTTCTATTAGTAACAAGGACAGATTGAGGGCCAATGAAGCTGAACAACCACCCTATCCACATTTCAAACTTTTATGATTTGTATCATGATAATCAATATCATTTTTCATGGATCGGGGTCCTAGAACTCAGCCCTAAAAATCACCCCCAAACGATGTCGTTTTGACGTCCAAAAGGCACCCAAAAAAAAAAAAAAAAACCACTCAAAACTATGTTGTTTTAAACCCCTTTTTTTTGTCAACAGTGTTCTCATTTGAAGAGAAGGGCTTCACGCCTGAAACCCTTATAAAAACTTCCATCTTCCAACCAACCAAAAATGTGAAATTCTTAGAGAGAGTGCCCTGTAAAATGGACACCCCCAGTCCAACACTCCGAATTTACTTGTTTTGACTTTTAAAGGTTGTTAGGGAGTCTCAGCAGTTGTAAGCTTTAGTTTTTTTTTTTTTTTGTAATATTTTGGTTGGCTTTTTGTTTGGTTCTCGGGTGTCATTTTTGCCCGTCTCCTTGATCCTTTTAATTTTTGTAGTCTGTTTCAAAGTTTAACAAAATCAATTTTACCGATCGGAAAAAAAAAAAAAACCTTCCTAAATCAATTTTTTTTTTATCTTCTTATGTTCTTATAGAAGGATCCTTTAAGCAAAGCGAGCTTTAAATCAATGTTCACCACAATTGCGTACCCTATATCATGTACACCAACGCATTCTAACCGTCCATCTCAGAAATGAATGTTTTGAATTTCAAATAAACTATTTGCGCGAAGAGCTTAAACTCTCTGCGCAAATGGTTTACTAGAAAATCCGTAACGTCGAAAATGTTTTTGAACAGTTGATATGCATTGATGTGCACTTGAGATATGCGAATGTGGTATACATATATATCAATTTATAAACATATTTCTTTTTGCAGCAAATGGACCTCAAACGAGTGAGTTTAAACTCGAACGTTTATCAATAGTTTTACAGTGATGTGCTGAAAGATCAAAGAATCAAATGGGCTTAAATACGTTAAAGGCATACTGGCATAGTATGTCATTCAAGAGACATTTATCGGTCGATCAAGCCCCGCTTTCACAATATACATCCAAGTACAACCCACAAATTCAAATGCACACACGCAAGTACATCCAAGGTTCTCTCTCTCTCTCTCTCTCCACCGTAGGGTACTCTATGAAAGTTTCTTAAACCTAAACCCAAATCTAAACCCAAGGGTCTCCTATGAAAGTGCCTAAAATCCTATGGTACCCTATGAAAGGCTCTAAACCACTAAAATCTTATAATAGGAAAGTGCACCATAAACTTAAACCCTAGGATACCCTAGTCATATGGTACCCTATGAAAGTGCGTAAACCTAAGCCCTAGGTTACCCTATGAAAGTGTCTAAAATCCTAGGGTACCTTATGAAAATGTCTAAACTACTAAACCCCTATAATATGAAAGTGCACCTTAAACCTAAACCCTAAAAAAAGAATAGCTTACCTTAATTGTAATTAAAAAAAAAGTGGCTTACCTTAGTGGTAATTAGATACTCCCTCTGTCAGGATTTGTTGGTCCACAAACACACTTTTTCAAGTCCGAAAATGTTTGTCCATTTTCAAAAGTCAAAGGATAAAGTAAGGGAAAATTACTTTTGATGATGTGAAAACAACAAACGCAAAAAGTAATGGAAAAAAAGTTGGAATCCTCAAAACGGACCAACAAATCCGGACGAAGGAAGTACTTCTTTTCTAGACGTAGAGGTAAAAATCTGATGATGGCACTGAGTGGATGGCTCATGCAAGCCCAACGGACTCTAGATTCGTCATCGAGGTCAGGCTTGTGGTAGTGGACCTGTTCGATGTATAGGCTCAAGCCCAACTTCCTCCAGTATTTGTTTGGTGACTTCTGTTAGATGCCACGTGCACGTCTAGGATTAAAAAATGATACATGTAAAACAACTAAGTCCAACAAGTCTCCAACACATTTACATGGTGTGTGTATCATTGGTGTCTAACAATTTATATAAAGTCGATTCAATTGTACGAGTTTCAAGTTTTCATCGCATCCACAAAATTTCATTCCATGCGAAAGGGTAATTTCTTAGCACAACATCGAACCAATGGGTCCATAAGCGCCCCTAGTATTTTCTCGGAAATTAATTCAAGATTTCTTCACTTTCCCACGAAACTCAACTCCAAGATGGAATAACAACAGTAAAGGATGGGGCCTACAGTTCCACACTTCAAAAATCAGAGTGTACCATTTGATTTTACACGACTTTATGAGAGCCACCAATTTTTCCTCAGAAATGTGCTAGCCACGTATAGTTGGACGTAAATGCTACAGTTTTTGCGAAAAATTGCTCGGATCAAGCCCTTCCCGGTATTTTTTTTTTGAAGATTTTCCGCTAGGACCCTTGAAAACGTTTTCTGAACACATTGGATGGTTCGGACTTTCCAAAAATAATTTGCAAAACAAAAAAAAAAATCATTTTTTCTTTATTTTCGGGAGGTTTGGACTAGAAGTTTTATAGGCGTAAAAAGCAAAACAGTTTTATGCAAAATTGATAAATGATTTTGCTCCAATTTACAAATAAAATGTTTTACTCCAATTCATGGGTATATACGTATAGAGAGAGAAGGGAGATTGATAAGTATTGAAGTGTATTCATGATATAAGGGGGCATAAATGTCTTTTTGTAGTATTTTTTTAACGGAGTTAGGGCAGACACCCCTTTTTCGATAGTACAGGGGGTGTCGTCGTAGGTTAGTTTAGTTCAGAGGGTGTTTGGGTAAAAGAGCTATAATATAAGGGGTGTCTAGGTGATTTACCCTTAACCAATACATTATGAACACACATCACCTTACCGCGTTTCGTTGTCCATGGTGGAATATTCAATAAATTAACTTGAACATAATTTCAAATCTAGACTAGTTTGAATACTATTTTGATCAAATACTGCAAAAGTGACATTGATTCGTTGGATGCTCTTTTTTTCTTCTTCTTATTTTTTCAAAATAATTAAACACCCACGAACAAATATTCATTGCCGTTGCTTTTCTCAGAATGGACAGAAGCAGATTGGGCGAAAATCCATCAGCAGATCCAAGAAATAATAACAAGAATTAAGAAGATGTGGATTAATTTGTTGAATCCAAGAAATTTCCTAGGTCAAACAGAGACTCATTAAATCATAGGAGAAGAATCCATTGAGCCACCAATCAATATTGGGCCCCAAATTTTTTCCCAACTTCTTGGCTTCCACACCATGTGGAGGAATATTATTATGACTTAAATAATTTTCAGAACTCAACTACTTTTCTAGTTTTCTTAACTGACAAGTGGATGGTAATGCCCCAGTTTGAGAGCAGAATTTGTTGTCTCTAGGGTACCACGTGTTATTCGTAACACCTTACCATAGTTTTTTCATCTTAATAATCAATGGTGTAGGTCTCTTTCCTCGAAGAGTTTAATTATTTAAATTTGGACCATTCAACATATTTTTAAACAGTCGGAATGTGCGACGGGTATCGCCACATGGTACCCTACATGCAGCCAAATTCTTCTCCAAGTTTGATTCATTGAACTGAGCACACAGATCGATATGTACCCAATTTTGGTTGTATAGGTGTTTGAATAAATCATCGTCACGATGTCTAGGAGTATTTTTCCTAAAGAAACAGATTTTTCCCATCTAAGTTTCTTGTACAACTTTGCCATTGAATAAGTCAACTAATGTGTCTTCATTACTTAATGAGTCATCATCATCCCTTAAAGACGATGTTTCTTCTTTGAATAGTGATAGAGCCACACACACTCAATCACACACCCTCTCATATATTATGAACACACATCACCTTACCGCGTTTCATTGTCCATAGTGGAATATTCAATAAATTAACTTGAACATAATTTCAAATCTAGACTAGTTTGAATACTATTTTGATCAAATACTGCAAAAGTGACATTGATTCGTTGGATGCTCTTTTTTTCTTCTTCTTATTTTTTCAAAATAATTAAACACCCACGAACAAATATTCATTGCCGTTGCTTTTCTCAGAATGGACAGAAGCAGATTGGGCGAAAATCCATCAGCAGATCCAAGAAATAATAACAAGAATTAAGAAGATGTGGATTAATTTGTTGAATCCAAGAAATTTCCTAGGTCAAACAGAGACTCATTAAATCATAGGAGAAGAATCCATTGAGCCACCAATCAATATTGGGCCCCAAATTTTTTCCCAACTTCTTGGCTTCCACACCATGTGGAGGAATATTATTATGACTTAAATAATTTTCAGAACTCAACTACTTTTCTAGTTTTCTTAACTGACAAGTGGATGGTAATGCCCCAGTTTGAGAGCAGAATTTGTTGTCTCTAGGGTACCACGTGTTATTCGTAACACCTTACCATAGTTTTTTCATCTTAATAATCAATGGTGTAGGTCTCTTTCCTTGAAGAGTTTAATTATTTAAATTTGGACCATTCAACATATTTTTAAACAGTCGGAATGTGCGACGGGTATCGCCACATGGTACCCTACATGCAGCCAAATTCTTCTCCAAGTTTGATTCATTGAACTGAGCACACAGATCGATATGTACCCAATTTTGGTTGTATAGGTGTTTGAATAAATCATCGTCACGATGTCTAGGAGTATTTTTCCTAAAGAAACAGATTTTTCCCATCTAAGTTTCTTGTACAACTTTGCCATTGAATAAGTCAACTAATGTGTCTTCATTACTTAATGAGTCATCATCATCCCTTAAAGACGATGTTTCTTCTTTGAATAGTGATAGAGCCACACACACTCAATCACACACCCTCTCATATATTTTCCAGAATATTTGGGTAAAAGTTAGTATAATGTTATTGAATTCTGATTACACTCGTCGAGACGAATTCATAATCACCAAAAAATTGACGGAAAACTAGTAAACGCAATTTTTTTTTGAATAAAGACAAAACCAGAAAATTCTTAAGTTAGTGGTATTGGAACAATCAAAGCATTCAACAGGTACGTGATTTCTATTTATATGTAATGAGCCCTTGTTGCATTGTGCAAACTTTAATTTTTGGACAAAAAGCATATGCTCAATCAGTTATAACTTGAGAGAGAGAGAATGAACATCGAAGGAGAGATAGAGAGAGAAAAAGAGAGACAGAGGATAGAGACGGTGAAAAGGAGATGGGGCGATAGAACGGAGGAATGGCTTTGTGATGCAGCACTGAGAGGGGATGTAGGCTCCCTAAAGGAAATAATTGCAAAGGATGAATACATTTTGGATAAAGTTCTGGTGGGAGGTTTCAAAGGGAGAAATCCTCTTCACGTGGCTATATCAACAGGGCAACGAGAATTTGTTCTCGAACTTCTGAGAATCAAACCAGAACTTGCTGAAGTTTTTGATACGGAACTTGGCATGCCCCTTCACATAGCATCCTCTAAGGGGCACTTAGAGATTGTGAAACTTTTAGCGAACATCGACAAACCAGAACTTGCTGAAGTTTTAGATACGAAACTAGGCGCGGCCCTTAACGTAGCATCCTCTAAGGGGCACTTAGAGATCGTAAAACATTTGGTGACTATTAGCCCTGGAATGTGCATGGCTCGTAATCGAGAAGGTAATAACCCTCTTCATATCGCTGCCATGAAAGGTAAGCTCGAAGTATTGAAAGTGTTGCTTCGAACCAGCCCCCAAGCAGCTCAAATTAGGGTGGATCAAGGTTACACCATTTTGCACTTGTGTGTAAACTATAATCAACTTGAGAGTCTGAACGAGTTGCTAATTAAGTTTGAAGATACAGACTTCGTCGCTTCTACTGATACCAATGGCAACAACATATTGCATCTGGCTGTTTTCGGTAATCAATATGAGGTCAGTCCATATTCAAACTTCCTTTTTATGCATTTCTTTTTATCATTGGAATATAATTAAAGAGCCCAGCCAACGATTTGAGTGGGGATTCCAATCTAAAATAAAAATATAATAGTAACGAATAGGAATAGTTTTAGCAACAAAACATAGGAAATCAAGGTAGGAGACTAATGTCTATGACTATGATCTAGATACAAGCCTAAAACTCTCAAAAGTTTTGAATTTCTTCCATTGAGTAATCTTAGTACGTAATGAATCGGAATATATATACATATACAATAATAACGGACCCTTATTTAAGTTTCCATGCGGACCTAAGAGTATTTTCGACTTTCTGGACCAAATTTCGACGATCCGAGCCGCTCAATATTTTTAAAACGTATTTTTGAGGGCTCCCGCGAGGATTCATTAAAAAAAGTACCCGGTAAGGGCTTGATCCAAATAGTTTTTGATAAAAATTATATATGTATAATTTTTATCGAGAACTGTTTGGATGAAGCCCTTCCCGGCTATTTTTTTTTATGATTCCTCGCGTGGCCCCTTAAAAACACGTTTTAAAAACATTGAGCGGTTCGGATCGTCGAAATTTGGTCCGAAAAGTCGAAAATACCCCTAGGTCCGCATGGAAACTTAAATAAGGGTCCGTTATTAGAAGGACACACACACACACACACACACACACACACACACATATATGCCATCAAATCGTAGGATTTCTATATAAAAAATTGATATAGGATGGGATGCATATCGTTTTTCTAAGGAGATCCGATACGATTTGTATAAAACATATATCCTGTATCGTAAGATTTTAATAACAATGCTCATATATAATATGAATTGGAAGCAAATTGGAAATAAGTTCGGCAATAGTACAAATTCCAGATGACGAGTAGAAACTCCAAAATGTTACCTAAATTCATATTAGAGTACCAAAAGAACGTGGAATCTGTCAATAGTGTTTAAGTTAAAATATCCATGACCGTCCGTTTATTAAACCAAAAAAACTATTGATGACCGATTAAGTTGATTTTTTTTTGCGTGAATACATTATTTTGTGGGCCCTACAAGATTAACGATTCAGATTATTACAATGATCGCACGTTAGACCCCCCTCATAGTTTATGCCATATCCATAAATAAGTCTGTCTCCACTTTTCAAAGATAATATTTATGACTATATGTTTACATTTGCATTTCCCATACAAATAAAGTCTATTGAATGAGCTAATCCATTATAATCATTTGCTCTAAAGGCATATGTTAACCATACCCTTTACATATTTCAGATTGTGGAACATTTGCTAAGAAACACTAAGATAGATGTGAATGAAAGAAATGGAAGTGGGTGGACGGCGCTGGATATTTATTCCCGAGTAGCAGAGAGTGAAGATCCGAATAGTATGGATCATCGTATCAGAGGCATCCTACGTACAAATGGTGCTAAAAGATCTTCCAAACTTTTTTCCCCACATGATCCATCTTGGCAGAACAAGAAAAAGGAGACATTGATGATTGTATCATCGCTGTTTGCGACAATAGCATTCCAAGTTGGAGTGAACCCTCCGGGTGGTGTTTGGCAAGACACTTCTAGTTCAGGAGATCCTTTACCCCACCATGTAGCCGGGAAAGCTATAACTGCTACTTACTACCCGAAAGAGTTTTACTACTTCGTGTATTTCAACACGGTAGGATTCCTTCTGTCTTTGACTACAATCTTAGATCTCATTGTTGCTTTGTCAGCGAAAAAAAAGAGATTTGGGTTTATTGGAGCTGGGATCTCATGGTTGACGATCATGTTCATGGCGTTCACTTATGCATTTTCAGTCATTGTTGTCACGCCCTCAAAGCTGTATAAGGACGTAATCCCTGCCATTTTGAGTATTGTTATAGTGTGGGCCGTTTTGGTGTCACTTATCCGCAAACTACCGCTCTTTTATAAAGAGACACTAGCTTTTGTGCTGGGATTTTTGCTATTTGGTTGGAGAGGAGCCGCAGGAGGTTTGGGGATGATCTTGATTTTCTGGCTTGCACGCATGGTTAGAAAGTGTGCAAAGGGAAATAGGGCTAGTGAAGGGACAGTCAAGTCGCCCAGAGATAGGGCCAGTGAAATGACAGCCCGGTCCCCCAGAGATAGGAACTCAACACCAAATCCAAACGAAGTTCGCAAGAACGAGTCCCGTGTTATGATCATGCCGTGAGTTTCATGCATGCTCGGGAAGTGTTCTCTTTTTTGCTTTTGGACGGTATGCGTACTACGTTTCTACTTGTGGTTTTGCTAAAAATTTATGTTTCTACTTGTGGTTTTGCTAAAAATTTATATTACCGGTGTCGTGAATCTAATAAGATTGTGTTATCAATACTGCCACTACTACAATAATGGTTAAAGATGACACACCAAAAATTGAAACAATGACAGTTTTTGTAAAACTGTCATCGAAAATATGAGGGTAGAGTTTTGATGTCAGTCTATCCTAAAAACTGTCATCTTTGCGATATAAGATGACAGTTTATAATAAAAGTGACATTATTATCTATTTCTTTAATGTCAGTTTTTGCTTAGAACTGACATTAAAACAAGGCGCTTCCAGAAGCCCATATGGATAACCTTTGAATGTCATTTTTCCTTAAAAGTGACATTGAAACTAAGCCCTTTTAATGTCAGTTTTAATTAGAACCGACATTGAAATTGATCATAAAAGATGACTGTCAAAAAGTGTCATTAAACGTATAAGATGACAGTATAAAAAGTACTCAACTTAAATTTTTTCGAAAATATAGTATAAATATTTTTGTTGGTCTTTTGTCAACAACAAGCGTGCTAGCTCAGTTGGTAACATGCGCGCGCGCGAGGAGGTCAAGGTCTTGAGTTCGAGTCCTGGGGCAAACAAATATTATTTAACTACACAAGTGCTACGTAGGCGCCACACAAGCGCCACGAGGGTGCCATGTGAACTCCACTGGGCGGTCTTGTGAGGGCGGCTACACGAGAGCCACGTGTTCGAACTAGAATTGGGAATTTTTTTTTTAGAATGGAGGATAGATAAGATGATAGTTTAAAACAGTCATCGTTGATTGTAAAGATGACAGGTTTACACTGTCATCTTATTGCAAAGATGACAGGTTTAAACCGTCATCTTATATGTTTCAATGACGTTTTTTGACTGTCATAACAAATCTAGACTTTTAATGTCAGCTCCAAAGATGACAGTTTTAAAACTGTCATCTTTTGTGATTTATGACACCTTTTAACTGTCATGGTTTAAGGTTTTTGTAGTAGTGTGCCTCGCTCCCCTTCTGTTTTCTTTGATATTCTTTTGTTGGATATTGTCGCAAATCGTTTGCTCTCCATGAGAAGTAAAGAAAGAAGTACGTAAATTATCACAACCTAACCCTCGTAAATGACTAGAAGTAACATTAAAACAAAGAATATGGGGGTAAAGTTGGAATTCTCATTTGGGTAAATTTGACTACACCACACCTGAGTTTTGCATTATGTACAAATTTTTTCTCCGGGTATGAGAAATGACTCTCCTTGAGATTTGCATTAGCATTTCAATTTCCCCTATCGATTAGTTGACTGTTAGGTTAACTAGAAAATTCATTCCTAAAACTGCTATAATGGTAAATATACCCTTAATAACGTTTTGTTGTTGTCCATAAAAAGAAAATACTAACAAAAAACTATTTTTTTTAAAAACCGAGACAGGTCATTCTCTTACAATACATCACATAAAAACCGTGAAAAGTTAGTTTTTTTCAAAAAACCACCGTAGTGGAACACCCCCTAAGATGTAGTTTGAACAAACTTGCTTTGAATTTAACTCTAATATTTGTTTTTTTTTTCCATCCTAATATACAAGTTCTTTAATTTGTTAGCAAATTTCTTGATCCAAACACTTCACCGTTAATAGAAGAGTCAATACAAGAAAAGCTGTAAATATAGGAAGCCACCTAATAATATGGGTAAAAATTCATAGACGTAATTTCTTAATTTCTCCGTCTATTTTTTATTGTCGACATTTTCATTTTGGGTTGTTCATCAATAAGTGTGTATTTTGAAAAGTTAATGGGTAAATGTTTGTACAATTACTGGGTAAAAGTACAGGATAATTTTGGAAGTGGATGTAAAATTAGTTGATGTGAAAGGTGTAAATTTGAGGTAAAAGTTAATGTAAAATGTGTAATGATGATTTCTTTTTAATAAGTTGGATTAATTACGAAACAACACACTTAAAAAGAGATGAAGGAAGTATATAGGATTAGTATATGAGTAAAAACAATTGGTGGTTCTCCAACTAATTTTTTAGTCAAAATATACTAGTGTTTATACAAAATTATACTTCATCAACGTTAAAAAATAAACACGCTATAGATAAATTCTCGATGTACATGAGCAAGAATTCAAAGATTTATTTATGCAAATATATAGATTTTATGAAATAATTAATAAATGACTACTAAGATCATTAAAAAAATTAAGGTTAATTAATGACTACACCAAAAGTTGATGCCAAAACAGATGAAAGAAAAATATGAAGCACCTTAATATATTTTTGTACAAGAAAAGAAGAATATCCTCTTTTCTTGTACAAAGCCCAAAGGTGTTTCAACATGGAAGCTCTATTCCATTTAGTGAGCCTTTTAAATCTCAAACCACCCTCAGACTTGGGGACACGAACAGAGAAGACCAAGAAACCTTTACCCCTCCAGATTCCAATTCCACACCCTTCCACAAAAATGCATTTAAAATCCCTTCAATTTCCCTCATCATTTTCGGAGGGATAATGAAACAGAGGACCAATACACCAGAATGCTAAAGAGAACTGAGCCAATCAACAGACATCTTCCCCCATAAGAAAATAGCTTATTAGACAAAGATTGAATTGCAAGTGGTGGCTAGCTCATGCGGTAAAGCTCTTGGATGTCTCTCACTGTATCTCGGGATCGAGTCTCATTCCCCCTCCCCCATGTAATAGATTAGGAATGACGAAAAAAAAGAAAAGAAAAAAAAAGACAAAGATTGAACCCTTTTTAACATCCGTTCCTTAAGAACCAAAGAGTCTGAATATCTCAACTTAAGAACCAAAAGTGTCTTTCTAAAGTATAAAAAGTGTGTTTGAGGTTAAATTTGGTGCAAAATTTGTTAAGGCTAATATTGATGCTGAAGACCCATTTTTGTTTCTTTTCATATTTTTTGTAAAGAGATAGAAATGCATTAACTACCAGCACAAAACCGAGATACAAAACCACCAAAATACAAAATCACCGGCCAAAACAAACAACAAAAAAAGAAAGGAACTTTTTTCCTGATTTATGTTAGCATAAAAACGCAAGTAGTATTCTTTTCACTCCTGCTTCCTCCAAGGCCGCCTCTCGATTTGGTGAAGAAATCATCAGGACGAGTAATATCTTCTCTAAATCGCAAATGTCACTGTCAACAAATTCCTCAAACCTGTAATCAATGCACCTGAAAATAACACCCAATTATGAGAACTCAAAAAAGGAACTACAAACCAATACCGATCAACATTGCATGAATAGTATGCCCATTGGGAATAACGATCACATCGTCGTTTCTCGACTGAAATAGATAGATAATGGACAACCTTTTACTGTTAGAATTTGTCAAATCCTCATAGATGAGATGGCCAAAGTAAACATGGTTAATGACATATTACCTCAAAGCAAACAGGGCAGTCATGGTGCATTGCTCCTTCCACACACGGGAGGCTATTCTTCAAGAACAACTAGCAGCATCCACTCACATCGTCATCAAACAGCTTGCAAATCTCTCATAAGTATCTTCCCATACACACCACAACTGATAAAGGTTCGCCGAACCTAGTTACACCAACCACCACAAAGCAAATAGGGCAGTCATGGTGCATTGCTCCTTCCACACACGGGTGGTTATTCTTCAAGAACGACTAGCAGCATCCACTCACATCATCATCAAACAGCTTGCAAGTCTCTCATAAGTATCTTTCCATACACACCACAACTAATAAAGGTTCGCCGAACCTAGTTACATCAACCACCACAAAGCAAATAGGGCAGTCATGGTGCATTGCTCCTTCCACACACGGGTGGATATTCTTCAAGAACAACTAGCAGTATCCACTCACATCGTCATCAAACAGCTTGCAAGTCTCTCATAAGTATCTTCACATACACACCACAACTGATGAAGGTTCGCTGGACCTAGTTACAACAACCACCACAAAGATACAAACACAGTCAAAGATTTTCCTCCAAACTTAATTGCAAACAGATACTCGAAAAGATCAATAAAATGCAGGTAGGCCTTAAATGATTGGGGACTAGTGCTAGCTTTTTCCAACTGCCCTGTATTTGTGGTCAAGACACAAGAAGAGAGGGAGATTTATTCTGCACATTGCTTTAAAGCTACCTCATCAAAACATTCCAAATGTGAGTCAATAGAAACTTATGAGGAGAGTAGCATGAAAAACCGAGTTAATTAAGTTTCTACAATATAGCAAAGACGCCAACAATACCCTACATTCCAACCTTCTCTGAATCCTGCGATTAACATGTTCTATTTCAGTCTAAAAAAAAAATGGAAAGCAATTTCAAGCAAAAGGTTATTAGAAAAAGCATTATCGCATTGGATAATGCCTCCAGAAAATCCTAGTTTAGTACTTTTCACACCACTTATAAAGCTTAGCCTTTTAAAAGAATATGGATCATTCAATCTATATAGTGTGCATGTGATGTGGTGGACTCCGTGGATACTCCCCAACGGATTGGGCTTACGTGCACAAGGGCAGCACCTCTGCTAGATCAGACTCCTAAGAAATGGTATCAGAGCCGATGGCTGAGGATCTATGGGCAAACTCTCCTAGAAGCATCAGTAATTATGGGTATGAAGACTCTCGGAGGAGCAGAAAATTAAAATCCATTGTAACTCCCGATGGAGTAAGAAAATTAGTGCGGCTCTCGATGGAGTGCGTGCAGATAAGCCTGGATCCGGACACAGTATTAGAGAGATAGATCAAGAATTAAAGAGGAGTCAGTTGATCAAATCGAGGGGGACCTAAGCCCAATGCATGGTTCACACATGAGGGAGAAATTGTTGAGAACATGTGTGAAAGATTGAGTCCCGTATTGGATTAACAAAAAATGATTTAAACCTCAATATACAATTAGACGACTCACCACTTAAAGACTTACCTTTTTAAGTGGACTAGTGCATGTCGTGCCCGTGCCTAATCTACGCACGTGCCCATTTTTTATGGTCCTTCGAATTTTAGAGAGGGGGAAGGAGGAGGAGGTAGTGAGAGAGAATTTGATTTGAATTTCAAAAAATGGGAGAGAGAGAATGTGGTTTGATGGAGGAAAAGGATAGAGAGGGAGGGAGAGGAATGACTTGGCAGGGAGAGAGATAAAATATAATACGATGACTGAGATAAAAAAAATATGACTGAGACAAAACCGTTGTAATATAGATATGAGTCATTTAATGTATATTGGGTTCATGTAATGCAGTAGACTTCGTAGATACTCTCTAACGGATTGGGCTTACGTGCACGGATTAGAGTCATTAGACTCGTAACACATGTGATCTCAAGTAGATGACATCATCCACGAAGCTGATATCATCAACGACATCAGCAACAAACCTCAATTACGCACTACGCCAAATATTGCTTTTACCGGCGGTAACAAAACCACCGTTAAAGGGCGCTATTACCGGCGGTAATCACAAACCGCCGCAAAAAATAATTTTTTCCGCGGTTTTATTACCGGCGGTAATAAAACCACCAGGAAAGGTCACTTTTACCGGCGGGAATTATAAACCGCGGGTAATACTACTATTACCGGCGGTAATAAAAAAAACCACCGGTAAAAATGTAAATTTTAATATAAATATTTTTAGTTTCTAAGTATAACTGAAAAGTTTGGGTGGTCGGGCGGTTAGGTGTCGGGGCTCCACACAAAGGGTCGCGGGTTCGAAACTTGGTGGGACAATTTTTTTTCCGGAAATAACCATTTCCGGCGGTAATGAAACCGCCGGCAAAAGTCGACTACGATTACCGGCGGTAGATTACCGCCGTTAATGTTTTACCGACGGCCGTTTTGATGGCAAGCGGTTTTTTGCATTTTTACCGCTGGTAATACTTTTCCCGGCGGTTTTGGGACTTTTTCCGGCGGTCTTCTAATGCCGGGAATAGTCATTTTTCTTGTAGTGACGAAAATGCACCCATTTAAAAAAAAAAGGCGTTGACTCTTGAATTCTCTGGCTAGATGAATATAAAATTGAGCTCAACCCTAACAACCTCCAATTCTATTCGTCAATTTAAGTTATTTTTTGTGGCATCTATGTTTATATGATGCTCATGGTGTTTGCCGAGTTGTCATTGTGTATCTGGACAAGGGCAATGTTTTGGTTGTTTTTTGCATTCATCTATTCAGGGGTGTTTGGGAGCTCTTTTTCAACTTTGCATTTTCACATTTTTGAGTTTTGGATGTTTGGGAAATTTGGGCCAAAATGATTTCTAAGAAAATGGGTTTTTCATTTTTGACTTTAGAGAGGAGAAGTGAAAATGAGGTGGGGATGAGCTTTTTGATTTCTCATTTTTCATTTTTCTCATTTTCATTAACAAAAAGCCCCACAAAATGGATTCTGTACATATCTTTCAAACACTACTCCTATTGCAAAATGCATTCTCCACATTTCTCCCAAACACTCCTACCAATTCAAAATACATTATAACCATAATCCAAAAAGTTGCAAAGCCAAAAACTTAAAAATGAAAAACTGAAAATGAGGTTCCCAAACACCCCCTCAATAAACTAGCTAGTGAAACTAAACAAATCGAGCCCTTCGGCTTAACTTATTGGAAATATTTTAGTACGGTTTTTTTGTTTATTTTTTTCCCTAATTCTTTACGTATTAGAATGGGGGCCTGTTCCCCTTACACTTAAAAAAACACATAAAAAAACACCTCACTCTTCCGGACCCCACTGTGATGTTCTGAATCGTTGATCTTGTTTAAATGAGTAAAATAAAAGGTCCTGTAAAATTTCAGCTCAATCGGATATTGATAAGTTCTTGATTCAAACAGTTTCAAAAACACTAGTTCCTGTCACAATTTTTGCCAAACTATTTGGATCATGCACTTACCAATATCTGATTGAGTAGAATTTTTGCAAGACCTCATATTTGACTCATTTAAACAAGTTCAACGGTTCAGAACATCACAGTGGGTCCTGAAACAAAATCGTGTGTTTTTTATGTGTTTTTTTCATTATGAAATTCGAATTTACTTGTTTTGGCATTAGTTTGTTGGGAGTCTCAGCAGTTGTAAGCTTCAGTTTTTGTTGTAATATTTTGGTTGGCTTTTTGTTTGGTTCTCGGGTGTCATTTTTTCCCGTGTGTCCTTGATCCTTTTAATTTTTGTAGTCTGTTTCAAAGTTTAACAAAATCAATTTTACCGATGAAAAAAAAAAAAAAACTTCCTTAATCAAATTTTTTTTTTTTATCTTCTTATGTTCTTATAGAAGGACCCTTTAAGCAAAATGAGCTTTAAATCAATGTTCACCACAATTGCGTACCCTATATCATGTACACCAACGCATTCCAACCGTCCATCTCAGAACTTAATGTTTTGAATTTCAAATAAACTATTCGCACGAAGAGCTTAAACTCTTTGCGCAAATGGTTTACTACAAAATCCGTAACGTCAAAAAATTCTTTTGAACAGTTGACATGCATTGATGTGCACTTGAGATATGCGAGTGTAGTGTGCATATATCAATTTATAAGATTTTCTGTTGTACCAAAAAAAATAAAATATCAATTTATAAACATATTTCTTTTTGCAACAAACGGACCTCAAATGAGTGAGTTTAAACTCGAACGTTTATCAATAGTTTTAGAGTGACGTGCTGAAAGATCAAAGAATCAAATGGGCTTAAATACGTTAAAGGCATAGTATATCATTCTAGACGTAGAGGTAAAAATCTGATGATGGCACTGAGTGGATGGCTCATGCAAGCCCAACGGACTCTATGGATTCGTCATCGAGGTCAGGCTTGTGGTAGTGGACCTGTTCGATGCATAGGCTCAAGCCCAACTTCCTCCACTATTTGTTTGGTGACTTCTGTTAGATGCCACGTGAACGTCTAGAATTTCTTCTCTATTTTCTTCTTGTGTTGGGCCTGGCCTTGGAAGAGATTCGGCCATCTCCAATACTGGAATTAAGAAACCAATTAGATTAGAAATTAGGTCCGTTAGGTAATGTCTTTTTTTGTGTTTCCAATAATTTAGGCCTCCTTTGACAAAAAACTGAAAAAGTATAAACTGATTTTTTTTTATCCCTTTTTTCTTTATTCAATTTTTTTTAAATTTACTAATTTTGCGGCATATTTTCGTGATTTATTGATTTGTCATTCATATGTAGGCTTATTTTTCCAATTGATAAAATCTTGATAAAATTAAGATTTGATAAAATTTACAGTTGATTTTATCAAGTGAGGAAGAAGTTTGATAAAATCTGAGGAATCTTAGATTTTTTTTTTATCAAACTTAACTGTTGAAAATCTAGATTTTATCAAACTTCTTTCTCACTTTAATTTTATCAAATCTTAATTTTATTAATTGGCACACTAGCCCGTAAGTAACATTTCCGCACCACCAAAAATAAAAAATAAAAACCTAGCCCGCAAGATGAGATCATTGCCATGACAATGGGCCCATCTTTAGAATTGGCAAGTCTTCCCAAAAGCACATAGACACTTCTAGACAAACCCAGCGAAGTAGTAAGAGCCACAAAAACAAAACAACTCTCACAAATACCTCCGAAAACAGCTAACCTATTCCTCGTGAATAGTTGGGCCGGCCTCATAGTCAAATCCAAATAAAGAAGATGCCTTTACAGTATCATAGGTTGTTCCAGTGAATTTTTTTGTTGTCTTTATTCATTTTTTTAAAAAAAAATTTGTTAGTTTTGTGTTAAACTTTTGGTAATTATAGGGTTCTTAGAGGAATTGAAATTGTGTAAAATTATGAGTTTTACCTAAATATTTTGAGAAATATCTAAGAAAAGACAGTTTAAGCCGGCTTAAATTGGCTTTTCATATTTTTTTCTGGATATATATTTTTCAAAATATTTGGGTAAAAGTCATAAGTTTACTCAATTCTAATTAGTTTCGATGAGATGAACCCATAATCATCAAAAGTTTGACGGAAAACTAATAGACGCCAAAAAAAAAAAGAATAAAGACAACCAAAAAATTCTTTTGTCAAAATGGTACTGGAACAGTTAAAGCATTCAACAGGTGAATCTATTTATATGTAATGTGCCCTTCTTGCATTGTGCAAATTTAATTTCTGATATGCTCAATCAGTTATAACTTGAGAGAGGGAGAGAATGAACATCGAAGGAGAGAGAGAGAGAGAGAGAGAGAGAGAGAGAGAGAGAGAGAGAGAGAGAGACAAAGGATAGAGACGGTGAAAAGGAGATGGGGCGATAGAACGGAGGAATGGCTTTGTGATGCAGCACTGAGAGGGGATGTTGGCTTCCTAAAGGAAATACTCCAATTGCAAAGGATGAATGCATTTTGGATAAAGTTTTGGTGGGAAGTTTCAAAGGGAGAAATCCTCTTCACGTGGCTATATCAACAGGGCAACGAGAATTGTACGAGTTTCAAGTTTTCATCGGATCCACAAAATTTCATTCCATGCGAAAGGGTAATTTCTTAGCACAACATCGAACCAAGGGGTCCATAAGCGCCCCTAGTATTTTCTCGGAAATTAATTCAGTAAAGGATGGGGCCTACAGTTCCACACTTCAAAAATCAGAGTGTACCGTTTGATTTTACACGACTTTATGAGAGCCACCAATTTTTCCTCAGAAATGTGCTAGCCACGTATAGTTGGACGTAAATGCTACAGTTTTTGCGAAAAATTGCTCGGATCAAGCCCTTCCCGGTATTTTTTTTTTGAAGATTTTCCGCTAGGACCCTTGAAAACGTTTTCTGAACACATTGGATGGTTCGGACTTTCCAAAAATAATTTGCAAAACAAAAAAAAAAATCATTTTTTCTTTATTTTCGGGAGGTTTGGACTAGAAGTTTTATAGGCGTAAAAAGCAAAACAGTTTTATGCAAAATTGATAAATGATTTTGCTCCAATTTACAAATAAAATGTTTTACTCCAATTCATGGGTATATACGTATAGAGAGAGAAGGGAGATTGATAATTATTGAAGTGTATTCATGATATAAGGGGGCATAAATGTCTTTTTGTAGTATTTTTTTAACGGAGTTAGGGCAGACACCCCATTTTCGATAGTACAGGGGGTGTCGTCGTAGGTTAGTTTAGTTCAGAGGGTGTTTGGGTAAAAGAGCTATAATAAAAGGGGTGTCTAGGTGATTTACCCTTAACCAATACATTATGAACACACATCACCTTACCGCGTTTCGTTGTCCATAGTGGAATATTCAATAAATTAACTTGAACATAATTTCAAATCTAGACTAGTTTGAATACTATTTTGATCAAATACTGCAAAAGTGACATTGATTCGTTGGATGCTCTTTTTTTCTTCTTCTTATTTTTTCAAAATAATTAAACACCCACGAACAAATATTCATTGCCGTTGCTTTTCTCAGAATGGACAGAAGCAGATTGGGCAAAAATCCATCAGCAGATCCAAGAAATAATAACAAGAATTAAGAAGATGTGGATTAATTTGTTGAATCCAAGAAATTTCCTAGGTCAAACAGAGACTCATTAAATCATAGGAGAAGAATCCATTGAGCCACCAATCAATATTGGGCCCCAAATTTTTTCCCAACTTCTTGGCTTCCACACCATGTGGAGGAATATTATTATGACTTAAATAATTTTCAGAACTCAACTACTTTTCTAGTTTTCTTAACTGACATTGGCTACGCCGCCAAGGACCACACTACAAGTGGATGGTAATGCCCCAATTTGAGAGCAGAATTTGGGTGTCTCTAGGGTACCACGTGTTGTTCGTAACACCTTACCATAGTTTTTCATCTTAATAATCAATGGTGTGGGTCTCTTTCCTTGAAGAGTTTAATTATTTAAAATTTGGATCATTCAAAATATTTTTAAGCAGTCGGAATGTGCGACGGGTATTGCCACATGGTACCCTACATGCAGCCAAATTCTTCTCCAAGTTTGATTCATTGAACTGAGCACACAGATCGATATGTACCCAATTTTGGTTGTATAGGTGTTTGAATAAATCATCGTCACGATATCTAGGAGTATTCCATCGGTATTTTAGTCCTCTTATTTTCTCTTTCCTAAAGAAACAGATTTTTCCCATCTAAGTTTCTTGTACAACTTTGCCATTGAATAAGTCAACTAATGTGTCTTCATTACTTAATGAGTCATCATCATCCCTTAAAGACGATGTTTCTTATTTGAATAGTGATAGAGCCACACACACTCAATCACACACCCTCTCATATATTTTCCAGAATATTTGGGTAAAAGTTATAATTTTATTGAATTCTGATTACACTCGTCGAGACGAATTCATAATCACCAAAAAATTGATGGAAAACTAGTAAACGCAATTTTTTTTTTGAATAAAGACAAAACCAGAAAATTCATAAGTTAGTGGTATTGGAACAATCAAAGCATTCAACAGGTACGTGATTTCTATTTATATATATGTAATGAGCCCTTGTTGCATTGTGCAAACTTTAATTTTTGGACAAAAAGCATATGCTCAATCAGTTATAACTTGAGAGAGAGAGAGAGAATGAACATTGAAGGAGAGATAGAGAGAGAAGAGAGACAGAGGATAGAGATGGTGAAAATGAGATGGGGCGATAGAACGGAGGAATGGCTTTGTGATGCAGCACTGAGAGGGGATGTAGGCTCCCTAAAGGAAATAATTGCAAAGGATGAATACATTTTGGATAAAGTTCTGGTGGGAGGTTTCAAAGGGAGAAATCCTCTTCACGTGGCTATATCAACAGGGCAACGAGAATTTGTTCTCGAACTTCTGAGAACCAAACCAGAACTTGCTGAAGTTCCTGATACGGAACTTGGCATGCCCCTTCACATAGCATCCTCTAAGGGGTACTTAGAGATTGTGAAACTTTTAGCGAACATCGACAAACCAGAACTTGCTGAAGTTTTAGATACGAAACTAGGCGCGGCCCTTAACGTAGCATCCTCTAAGGGGCACTTAGAGATCGTAAAACATTTGGTGACTATTAGCCCTGGAATGTGCATGGCTCGTAATCGAGAAGGTAATAACCCTCTTCATATCGCTGCCATGAAAGGCAAGCTCGAAGTATTGAAAGTGTTGCTTCGAACCAGCCCCCAAGCAGCTCAAATTAGGGTGGATCAAGGTTACACCATTTTGCACTTGTGTGTAAACTATAATCAACTTGAGAGTCTGAACGAGTTGCTAATTAAGTTTGAAGATCCAGACTTCGTCGCTTCTACTGATACCAATGGCAACAATATATTGCATCTGGCTGTTTTCGGTAATCAATATGAGGTCAGTCCATATTCAAACTTCCTTTTTATGCATTTCTTTTTATCATTGGAATATAAAGAGCCCAGCCAACGATTTGAGTGGGGATTCCAATCTAAAATACAAAGATAGTAACGAATAGGAATAGTTTTAGCAACAGAACATAGGAAATCAAGGTAGGAGACTAATGTCTATGACTATGATCTAGATACAAGCCTAAAACTCTCGAAAGTTTTGAATTTCTTCCATTGAGTAATCTTAGTAAGTAATGAATCGGAATATATATACATATACAATAATAACGGACCCTTATTAGAAGGATACACACACACACACACACACACACACACACACACACACACATATATATGCCATCAAATCGTAGGATTTCTATAAACAAAATGATATAGGATGGGATGCATATCGTTTTTCTAAGGAGATCTGATACGATTCGTATGAAACATATATCCTGTATAGTAAGATTTTAATAACAATGCTCATATATAATATGAATTGGAAGCAAATTGGAAATAATTTCGCCAATAGTACAAATTCCAGATGACGAGTAGAAACTCCAAAATGTTACCTAAATTCAAATTAGAGTACCAAAAGAACGTGGAATCCGTCAATAGTGTTTAAGTTAAAATATCCATGACCGTCCGTTTATTAAACCAAAAAAAATATTGATGACCGATTAAGCTGATTTTTTTTGCGTGAATACATTATTTTGCGGACCCTACAAGATGAACGGTTCAGATTATTACAATGATCGCACGTTAGACCCCCCATAGTTTATGCCATATCCATAAATAAGTCTGTCTCCACTTTTCAAAGATAATATTTATGACTATATGTTTACATTTGCATTTCCCATACAAATGAAGTCTATTGAATGAGCTAATCCATTATAACCATTTGCTCTAAAGGCATATGTTAACCATACCCTTTACATATTTCAGATTGTGGAACATTTGCTAAGAAACACTAAGATAGATGTGAATGAAAGAAATGGAAGTGGGTGGACGGCGCTGGATATTTATTCCCGAGTAGCAGAGAGTGAAGATCCGAATAGTATGGATCATCGTATCAGAGGCATCCTACGTACAAATGGTGCTAAAAGATCTTCCAAACTTTTTTCCCCACATGATCCATCTTGGCAGAACAAGAAAAAGGAGACATTGATGATTGTATCATCGCTGTTTGCGACAATAGCATTCCAAGCTGGAGTGAACCCTCCGGGTGGTGTTTGGCAAGACACTTCTAGACCAGAAGATCCTGTACCCCACCATGTAGCCGGGAAAGCTATAACTGCTACTCACTATCCTAGGGAGTTTTACTACTTCGTGTATTTCAACACGGTAGGATTCCTTCTGTCTTTGACTACAATCTTAGATCTCACTACAAGAAATTTCACAATTGCCGACTAACGTTTGGTTGGCAAAAGTACCGTATTTGGTCGGGAAAAGGAATCGCCGACTAAAATTTTGGTCGGCAAATTTAGTCGGCAATGTGGCGTAGGCAAATGTATTTCCCGACTAAAATAAATTTGGTCGGCAAAGGTAGTTTTTCCCGACTAAATATTTAGTCGGCATAGGTAGTTTTTCCCAACCAAAACAATTAGTCGGTAAAGGATTTTAGTCGGCAAAGGTTGGTTTACCCGACCAAATAATTAGTCGGCAATAAAATATGCCACGTGGCAATTTCCTCATCCAAAAAAATCCGGCCACATCCCTCCTCAATTAGAAGACGCTGACATCATCTAGCCCTTAGGCTGACGTCATCTACGCAATTTAATTAGATTGACTCCGCCAAGTTTCGAACCCACGACCTCTTGCTTAGTACTCCAAGCACTTAACCACTAGACTACCTAATGACTTGTGTTGTATTCGATCAATAAATATATATATACTATATTTCATGAAAAAAATTAGTACATAATTTTTTTTATATTTTAGTGTAAATCGTAATTAAAAATATTAAAAAATTAAAATAGTATATTTACATATAAATTAATATTATATAAAAAAATTTCTAAAATAATCACTAATTTTTGAACGGCTTTTCCCGACTAAACTATATTTGGTAGGCAATTGTATCTTTTGCCAACAAAAGGTTAGTCGCCAATGAGTGTATATGCCGACCAAAAAAGATTTAGTCGGCAAACATTCAACTTTCCCCGACTAAATAAAGATAGTTGGCATAAGTACCAACTTTTCCCGACTAAAGCTCCATTTGGTCGGGAAATGCTATACATTTGCCGACTAAATTATTTTAGTCGGGATTGGCCATACATTTTGCGACCAAAGTTTTTTAGTCGGCAATGGCTATACTTTTTGGCAACTAAATTTTTTTGGTCGGCATTTTTGGTCGCCAATTGTGTAATTTCTTGTAGTGTCTCATTGTTGCTTTGTCAGCGAAAAAAAAGAGATTTGGGTTTATTGGAGCTGGGATCTCGTGGTTGACGATCATGTTCATGGCGTTCACTTATGCATTTTCAGTCATTGTTGTCACGCCCTCAAAGCTGTATAAGGACGTAATCCCTGCCATTTTGAGTATTGTTATAGTGTGGGCCGTTTTGGTGTCATTTATCCGCAAACTACCGCTCTTTTATAAAGAGACACTAGCTTTTGTGCTGGGATTTTTGCTATTTGGTTGGAGAGGAGCCGCAGGAGGTTTGGGTATCATCTTGATTTTCTGGTTTGCACGCATGGTTAGAAAGTGTACAAAGCGAAATAGGGCCAGTGAAGGGACAGTCAAGTCGCCCAGAGATAGGGCCAATGAATTGACACTCCGGTCCCCCAGAGATACGAACTCACCAAATCCAAACGAAG
This sequence comes from Vaccinium myrtillus, assembly GCA_016920895.1. Lineage (NCBI taxonomy): Eukaryota > Viridiplantae > Streptophyta > Magnoliopsida > Ericales > Ericaceae > Vaccinium > Vaccinium myrtillus. Next base: position 37,986,324 of record CM029273.1, read on the forward strand.
TTCGCGAGAACGAGTCCCGTGTTATGATCATGCCGTGAGTTTCATGCTCGGGAAGTGTTCTCTTTTTTGCTTTTGGACAGTATGCGTACTACGTTTCTACTTGTGGTTTTGCTAAAAATTTATGTTTAATTCTACTTGTGGTTTTGCTAAAATTTTATGTTACCGGTGTCGTGAATCTAATAAGATTGTGTTATCAATATTGCCTCGCTCCCCTTCTGTTTTCTTTGATATTCTTTTGTTGGATATATATTGTCCCAAATCGCTTGCTCTCCATGCATGAGAAGTAAAGAAAGAAGTACGTAAATTATCACAACCTAACCCTCGTAAATGACTAGAAGTAACATTAAAATAAAGAATATGGGGGTAAAGTTGGAATTCTCATTTGGGTAAATTTCACCGCACCACACCTGAGATTTGAATTATGTACAAATTTTTTCTCCAGGTATGAGAAATGACTCTCCTTGAGATTTGCATTAGCATTTCAATTTCCCCGATCGATTAGTTGACTGTTAGGTTAACTAGAAAATTCATTCCTAAAACTGCTATAATGGCAAATATACCCTTAATAACGTTTTGTTGTTGTCCATAAAAAGAAAATATTAAGATGTAGTTTGAACAAAATTGCTTTGAATTTAACTCTAATATTTTTTTTCCGTCCTAATATACAAGTAATTTAATTTGTTAGCAAATTTCTTGATCCAAACACTTCACCGTTAATAGAAGAGTCAATACAAGAAAAGCTGTAAACATACGAAGCCACCTAATAATATGGGTAAAAATTCATAGATGTAATTTCTTAATCTCTCCGTGTATTTTTTATTGTCGACATTTTCATTCTGGGTTGTTCCTCAATAAGTGTGTATTTTGAAAAGTTAATGGGTAAATGTTTGTACAATTACTGGGTAAAAGTACAGGATAATTTTGGAAGTGGATGTAAAATTAGTTGATGTGAAATGTGTAAATTTGAGGTAAAAGTTAATGTAAAATGTGTAATGATGATTTCTTTTTAATAAGTTGGATTCATTACGAAACAACAGACTTAAAAAGAGACGGAGGAAGTATATAGGATTAGTATATGAGTAAAAACAATTGGTGGTTCTCCAACTAATTTTTTAGTTAAAATATACTAGTGTTAATTTATACAAAATTATACTTCATCAACGTTAAAAAATAAACACGCTATAGATAAATTCTCGATGTACATGAGCAAGAATTCAAAGATTTATTTATGCAAATATATAGATTTTATGAAATAATTAATAAATGACTACTAAGATCATTAAAGAAATTAAGGTTAATTAATGACTACACCAAAAGTTGATGCCAAAACAGATGAAAGAAAAATATGAAGCATCTTAATATATTTTTATTCAGGGTTAAATTATTAATTTCATATATTTTTACAGATGAATTTATTAGTGAACTTAAATGGTTAACCGTCAACTAATAAATGAGGGTAATTGCAATACAAATGCAAACTTCAAGGATGAGAGACCAAAAATCTTCCTCAATGTCCATGAGGAGTCAGTAAGGAGATGCATGTACCAGTCACTGAGATTTAATCAAATAAGAATGCACCAATTTTCCTCTTTTCTTGTACAAAGCCCAAAGGTGTTTCAACAAGGAAGCTCTATTCCATTTAGTGAGCCTTTTAAATCTCAAACCACCCTCAGACTTGGGGACACGAACAGAAGACCAAGAAACCTTTACCCCTCCAGATTCCAATTCCATTTCTGAGGGATAATGAAACAGAGGACCAATACACCAGAATGCTAAAGAGAACTGAGCCAATCAACAGACATCTTCCCCCATAAGAAAATAGCTTATTAGACAAAGATTGAATTGCAACTGGTGGCTAGCTCATGCGGTAGAGCTCTTGGATGTCTCACACTGTATCTCGGGATCGAGTCTCATTTCCCCCTCCCCCATGTAATAGATTAGGAATGACGAAAAAAAAGAAAAGAAAAAAAAAGACAAAGATTGAACCCTTTTTAACATCCGTTCCTTAAGAACCAAAGAGTCTGAATATCTCAACTTAAGAACCAAAAGTGTCTTTCTAAAGTATAAAAAGTGTGTTTGAGGTTAAATTTGGTGCAAAATTTGTAAATTTGGTGCAAAATTTGTTAAGGCTAATATTGATGCTGAAGACCCATTTTTGTTTCTTTTCATATTTTTTGTAAAGAGATAGAAATGCATTAACTACCAGCACAAAACCAAGATACAAAACCACCAAAATACAAAATCACCGGCCAAAACAAACAACAAAAAAAGAAAGGAACTTTTTTCCTGATTTATGTTAGCATAAAAACGCAAGTAGTATTCTTTTCACTCCTGCTTCCTTCAAGGCCTCTCGATTTGGTGAAGAAATCATCAGGACTAGGGGTGTACATGGTCCGGATCGGATCGGATTGGCATGAATCCAATCCTAATCCGCGAGTCACGGTTTTTAGAAAATACAATCCGTGTCCGGACCAAAAGTCTCACGGTTCGGTTCCAATTTGATCCGCGAGTCACGGATCGGTTCCGGTTTTATCCACGGATTACATGTCTTACGTAAACAAGTAACAAACAGTTTCATCAAAATAAAATCCTGAAAAATCCAAGGTAGAAAACAGAGAGACCTTAGATGGAGCATGTGATGACACAACCGAGGCCTAAACAAGTAGCAGTGGAAAGCATGTAGCTCAGTTTAGTTACATAGTGGAATAGAAACAAAGACAAAAAAAAAAAAAAAGTGAACACCTACTAAATTCAGTGAACAACTACTGAATTGATTAAAGTTCAATACAAATGCACGACAGTGGAATTAATACATCAAATGGGGTACCAATTTACCTCCTAGATTTTATAGGAGATAACATTATAACCCTATATCAAATTGACAATATTTATGAAAGTGGTAAAATTATTTATACATGCATCATATATATTTATTTTTAAAAATTATATATAATAAAAATCTCACGGTCCGGATCAGTTAATCCACGGTTTCAAAATCAAAATCCATGTCCGGACCGCGAGTCACGGTTTATTATTTTTTGGATCCGTGTCCGGACCATTAATCCACGATTAAAATCCAAAACGTACGGATCGGTTCGGTCCGGACCGGATTCACGGTTCACCGGTTTTTTTGTGCAGCCCTAATCAGGACGAGTAATATCTTCTCTAAATCGCAAATGTCACTGTCAACAAATTCCTCAAACCTGTAATCAATGCACCTGAAAATAACACCCAATTATGAGAACTCAAAAAAGGAACTACAAACCAATACCGATTAACATTGCATGAATAGTATGCCCATTGGGAATAACGATCACATCGTCGTTTCTCGACTGAAATAGATAGATAATGGACAACCTTTTACTGTTAGAATTTGTCAAATCCTCATAGATGAGATGGCCAAAGTAAACATGGTTAATGACATATTACCTCAAAGCAAACAGGGCAGTCATGGTGCATTGCTCCTTCCACACACGGGAGGCTATTCTTCAAGAACAACTAGCAGCATCCACTCACATCGTCATCAAACAGCTTGCAAATCTCTCATAAGTATCTTCCCATACACACCACAACTGATAAAGGTTCGCCGAACCTAGTTACACCAACCACCACAAAGCAAATAGGGCAGTCATGGTGCATTGCTCCTTCCACACACGGGTGGTTATTCTTCAAGAACGACTAGCAGCATCCACTCACATCATCATCAAACAGCTTGCAAGTCTCTCATAAGTATCTTTCCATACACACCACAACTAATAAAGGTTCGCCGAACCTAGTTACATCAACCACCACAAAGCAAATAGGGCAGTCATGGTGCATTGCTCCTTCCACACACGGGTGGCTATTCTTCAAGAACAACTAGCAGTATCCACTCACATCGTCATCAAACAGCTTGCAAGTCTCTCATAAGTATCTTCACATACACGCCACAACTGATGAAGGTTCGCTGGACCTAGTTACAACAACCACCACAAAGATACAAACACAGTCAAAGATTTTCCTCCAAACTTAATTGCAAACAGATACTCGAAAAGATCAATAAAATGCAGGCAGGCCTTAAATGATTGGGGACTAGTGCTAGCTTTTTCCAACTGCCCTGTATTTGTGGTCAAGACACAAGAAGAGAGGGAGATTTATTCTGCACATTGCTTTAAAGCTACCTCATCAAAACATTCCAAATGTGAGTCAACAGAAACTTATGAGGAGAGTAGCATGAAAAACCGAGTTAATTAAGTTTCTACAATATAGCAAAGACGCCAACAATACCCCACATTCCAACCTTCTCTGAATCCTGCGATTAACATGTTCTATTTCAGTCTAAAAAAAAATGGAAAGCAATTTCAAGCAAAAGGTTATTAGAAAAAGCATTATCGCATTGGATAATGCCTCCAGAAAATCCTAGTTTAGTACTTGTCACACCACTTATAAAGCTTAGCCTTTTAAAAGAATATGGATCATTCAATCTATATTGTGTGCATGTGATGTGGTGGACTCCGTGGATACTCCCCAACTGATTGGGCTTACGTGCACAAGGGCAGCACCTCTGCTAGATCAGACTCCTAAGAAGTGGTATCAGAGCCGATGACTGAGGATCTATGGGCAGACTCTCCTAGAAGCATCAGTAATTATGGGTATGAAGACTCTCGGAGGAGCAGAAAATTAAAATCCATTGTAACTCCCGATGGAGCAAGAAAATTAGTGCTGCTCTCGATGGAGTGCGTGCAGATAAGCCTGGATCCAGACACAGTATTGGAGAGATAGATCAAGAATTAAAGAGGAGTCAGTTGATCAAATCGAGGGGGACCTAAGCCCAATGCATGGTTCACACATGAGGGAGAAATTGTTGAGAACATGTGTGAAAGATTGAGTCCCGTATTGGATTAACAAAAAAAGATTTAAACCTTAATATACAATTAGATGACTCACCACTTAAAGACTTACCTTTTTAAGTGGACTAGTGCATGCCGTGCCCGTGCCTAATCTACGCACGTGCCCATTTTTTATGGTCCTTCGAATTTTAGAGAGAGGGAAGGAGGAGGAGGTAGTGAGAGAGAATGTGATTTGAATTTCAAAAAATGGGAGAGAGAGAATGTGGTTTGATGGAGGAAAAGGATAGAGAGGGAGGGAGAGGAATGACTTGGCAGGGAGAGAGATAAAATATAATACGATGACTGAGATAAAAAATATGACTGAGACAAAACCGTTGTAATATAGATATGAGTCATTCAATGTATATTGGGTCCATGTAATGCAGTAGACTTCGTAGATACTCTCTAACAGATTGGGCTTACGTGCACGGATTAGAGTCTAGGGATGGCAATTTCACCCAAAACCGATGGATACCCAAACCAAACCGACCCAATTGGTGCGGTTTTTTATATTTTTTCCTACCCATGGGGTGGGTTTGGTTTTCAAAATATGATACCCAGCGGGTTTGGATTTGGGTTTGGTCTTAGGAAGTATTCGGCCAAACTCAAACCCAAACCGATCCATATAATATTATTTATAGGAAATATAATAATAATAGGATAATAATAATAATAATAATAATAATAATAATAATAATAATAATAATAATAATAATAATAATAATAATAATAATAATAATAATAATAATAATAATAATAATAATAATAATAAATAAATAAATAAATAATACATATTATTTTTTTATGTACATGTAATTTTTATTTTTCAATTCATAGCTTTCAGTGACTTTTTATTTTATCTTCCGCCTTATTCCTCTCAAATCCCTTAAAAATCTCAAGTCTCTATAGGAACCTCTTAAAAAAAGTTTATTATTTAGTTATTTTCTTTGATTATGTTGGAATTTAGATGTTTAATGAAAAAATCAGATGGTATATTACTTTTTTATTTTAATTTATAATCTTTTTCATTCATATGTTCATTAATGGAATGAATATTAATGCGGGTTTAGTGCGGTTTGGATAAAATCCAAATTCATATGGTTTGGTTATGGTGCACTAAAATTCATACCCATTGGATATCGGTTTGGATTTGGGTATAGATAAATACTTTGGGTTTGGGTTTGGGTATGGTAATCGCAAAACCCAGACCAAACCGATCCATTGCCATCCCTAGATTAGACTCGTAACACATGTGATCTCAAGTAGATGACATCATCCACGAAGCTGATATCATCAACGACATCAGCAACAAACCTCAATTACGCACTACGCCAAATATTGCTTTTACCGGCGGTAACAAAACCGCCGTTAAAGGGCGCTATTACCGGCGGTAATAAAACCGCCGGGAAAGGTCACTTTTACCGGCGGGAATTATAAACCGCTGGTAATACTACTATTACCGGCGGTAATAAAAAAAACCGCCGGTAAAAATGTGAATTTTAATATAAATATTTTTAGTTCCTAAGTATAACCGAAAAGTTTGCATGGTCGGGCGGTTAGGTGTCGGGGCTCCACACAAAGGGTCGCGGGTTCGAAACTTGGTGGGACAATTTTTTACCGGCGGTAGATTACCGCCGTTAATGTTTTACCGACGGCCGTTTTGACGGCAAGCGGTTTTTTGCATTTTTACCGCTGGTAATACTTTTCCCGGCGCAATTTTCCAAGAAACAAGCTTTAGATTTTTGGATTTAATAATGAAATTGGGAACACTGAAAGTAACAATTTCAGTCGCAAATTTAAGATTATCCACATGGACAGCCGTAGGATTTGGACTAATGTTATAAAAAACTTTCCTATTTCTCATATTCCAAATATTCCACAAAGTAACCAGATTTAAAATAGGATTTATAAGACTCCCTGAATTTCCTTTTGATTGATTGATATTTTGCTTAAGCCAGCTCTTCCAATCGTCAAAGCTTCCCGTGGTAGTAACCTGAACATGGGGAAGTCTGGACCAGATATCAGCACTTGACGGACAGGCAAAGAAGAGGTGAAAGAGATCCTCTATCATAGTATCACACCGTGGACAAAGATCTGTATCAATTAGCCCCCTAGCTTTGCGGTGATGATTAGTGAGAAGTTTCCCATGCAAACAAGTCCAGAGAAAGCCTTGGAGCTTAGCAGGCACTTTCAAATGCCAAATCCAACTCCAATCATAATCAACATTTGGACTATGGCCCAAAGTATCATAGGCAGTTTTCACAGAAAATTTACCATTGGACTTGGCACCCGAAAGGGGGGTATCCTTCATCTCTGAGTTTCTGGGCAGTAAAGTATTAGTGATAACACCAATTTCATTGCTTTTCAGAGCATCTGTGATCAAAAGGGAGTCCCAAGTGTTGTCCACAGTGATAAACTCACTCACCTTGATTTGCTCTCCAGTGGTAACCTCATAACCTTTCTCTGCAAGACTGGTGTCACCACACCACCAGTCATGCCAGAAGGAGATGTCATCCCCATTGCCAACAATCCATTTAATGTTTTTGACAGTGAAGTCCCGGATTTTAATAATGCTTCTCCACGTGTGGGAAGCCTTCTTATTAGTAGGCAAGTCTTTAAAGCTATGATTTCTTAAGTATTTCCTTTTGAGCACTTGAATCCAAAGAGGTTTGTTCTCAGAAGTAATTCTCCATCCTAATTTGGAAAGGAGAGCCACATTAGAGAGCCCAGCCTTCCTAATACCAAGGCCACCACATTTTTTTGACTTACAAACATTGTTCCAATTAACCAAATGGACCTTTTTCCTGTCAGCTTTGTCACCCCACAGGAAGTTCCTATTAATCTTATCAATTTGGTTGGTAATGGAGGTAGGGAGGGTAGTGGTTTGCATGGTATAAAAGGGGATGGTGGTCGTCACGGATTTAACAAGGGTAGCGCGACCCATGAGATTAAGGGAATCAGACTTCCAACCTGCAAGCTTCTTAGCGAGTCTCTCGATAATATATTGATAATTCCTTTTAGAAACTTTAGAGTGAATAAGAGGGACCCCAAGGTACATACCTAAGTCTTTGGTGAGAGTAAAACCACACTTATGACTCAGATTCCTGGAAAGGTTGGTGGAAGTGTTAGGGGACACAAAATTTTTAGATTTATGAGAACTAATCAATTGACCCGATTCCTCACAGAACATATCCAGAGTATCCTTCATAATCTCACATTGATTCATAGTGGCAACCCCAAAAAACATAATGTCATCAGCAAAAAATAGATGGGAGAGACAGGGGCCACCATGAGAAGCTTTGATTCCCACCCAATGGTTGAGTGCCACCCGTTGGTTAATCTTGGCTGAGAGTCTTTCCATACATAGGACAAAAAGATAGGGAGATAGGGGGTCTCCCTGTCTCCCTGTCATCTATTCAATAAACTAGCTAGTGAAACTAAACAAATCGAGCCCTTCGGCTTAACTTATTGGCAATATTTTAGTACGATTTTTTTGTTTATTTTTTTCCCTAATTCTTTACGTATTAGAATGGGGGTCTGTTCCCCTTACACTTAAAAAAACACATAAAAAAACACCTCACTCTTCCGGACCCCACTGTGATGTTCTGAATTGTTGATCTTGTTTAAATGAGTAGAATAAAAGATCCTGTAAAATTTTAGCTCAATCGGATATTGATAAGTTCTTGATTCAAACAGTTTCAAAAACACTAGTTCCTGTCACAATTTTTGCCAAACTATTTGGATCATGCACTTACCAATATCTGATTGAGTAGAATTTTTGCAAGACCTCATATTTTACTCATTTAAACAAGTTCAACGGTTCAGAACATCACAGTGGGTCCTGAAACAAAATCGTGTGTTTTTTATGTGTTTTTTTCATTATGAAATTCGAATTTACTTGTTTTGGCATTAGTTTGTTGGGAGTCTCAGCAGTTGTAAGCTTCAGTTTTTGTTGTAATATTTTGGTTGGCTTTTTGTTTGGTTCTCGGGTGTCATTTTTGCCCGTGTGTCCTTGATCCTTTTAATTTTTGTAGTCTGTTTCAAAGTTTAACAAAATCAATTTTACCGATGAAAAAAAAAAAAAAATTCCTAAATCAAATTTTTTTTTTTTATCTTCTTATGTTCTTATAGAAGGACCCTTTAAGCAAAACGAGCTTTAAATCAATGTTCACCACAATTGCGTACCCTATATCATGTACACCAACGCATTCCAACCGTCCATCTCAGAACTTAATGTTTTGAATTTCAAATAAACTATTCGCACGAAGAGCTTAAACTCTTTGCGCAAATGGTTTACTACAAAATCCGTAACGTCGAAAAATTCTTTTGAACAGTTGACATGCATTGATGTGCACTTGAGATATGCGAGTGTAGTGTGCATATATCAATTTATAAGATTTTCCGTTGTACCAAAAAAAAAAAAATATCAATTTATAAACATATTTCTTTTTGCAACAAACAGACCTCAAATGAGTGAGCTTAAACTCGAACGTTTATCAATAGTTTTAGAGTGACGTGCTGAAAGATCAAAGAATCAAATGGGCTTAAATACGTTAAAGGCATAGTATATCATTCTAGACGTAGAGGTAAAAATCTGATGATGGCACTGAGTGGATGGCTCATGCAAGCCCAACGGACTCTATGGATTCGTCATCGAGGTCAGGCTTGTGGTAGTGGACCTGTTCGATGTATAGGCTCAAGCCCAACTTCCTCCACTATTTGTTTGGTGACTTCTGTTAGATGCCACGTGAACGTCTAGAATTTCTTCTCTATTTTCTTCTTGTGTTGGGCCTGGCCTTGGAAGAGATTCGGCCATCTCCAATACTGGAATTAAGAAACCAATTAGATTAGAAATTAGGTCCGTTAGGTAATGTGTTTTTTTGTGCTTCCAATAATTTAGGCCTCCTTTGACAAAAAACTGAAAAAGTATAAACCGATTTTTTTTATCCGTTTTTTCTTTATTCAATTTTTTTTAAAATTTACTAATTTTGCGGCATATTTTCGTGATTTATTGATTTGTCATTCATATGTAGGCTTAGTTTTCCAATTGTTAAAATCTTGATATAATTAAGATTTAATAAAATTAACAGTTGAATCAACTGAGGAAGAAGTTTGATAAAATCTGAGGAATCTTAGATTTTTTATTATCAAACTTAACTGTTGAAAATCTAGATTTTATCAAACTTCTTTCTCACTTTAATTTTATCAAATCTTAATTTTATTAATTGGCACACTAGCCCGTAAGTAACATTTCCGCACTACCAAAAATAAAAAATAAAAACCTAGCCCGCTAGCACCATGAGATCATTGTCATGACATCATCACACTTGGAAATTTTGAACATTGGGCCCATCTTTAGAATTGGCAAGTCTTGCCAAAAGCACATAGACACTTCTGGACTAACCCAGCGAAGTGGCAAGAGCCACACAAACAAAACAAATACCTCCGAAAACAGCTAGCCTAGGCCCCCTCTCTTTCCTCTGAACCACATCTTTGTCTCTTCAAGTCACATACTCATGCCCCACAAGCCCAAACAAGTTTGTCTTCACAACACAAACTAATTAGTCTCGATGAGATGAACCCATAATCATCAAAAAGTTTGACGGAAAACTAATAAACGCCAAAAAAAAAAAAAAGAATAAAGACAAAACTAAAAAATTCTTAAGTCAAAATGGTACTGGAACAGTAAAGCGTTCAACAGGTGAATCTATTTGTATGTAATGTGCCCTTCTTGCATTGTGCAAATTTAATTTATGATATGCTCAATCAGTTATAACTTGAGAGAGGGAGAGAATGAACATTGAAGGAGAGATTGAGAGAGAAAAAGAGAGACAGGGGATAGAGACGGTGAAAAGGAGATGGGGCGAGAATTGTACGAGTTTCAACTTTTCATCGGATCCACAAAATTTCATTCCATGCGAAAGGGTAATTTCTTAGCACGACATCGAACCAATGGGTCCATAAGCGCCCCTAGTATTTTCTTGGAAATTAATTCAAGATTTTCCTCCACTTTCCCACGAAACTCAACTCCAAGATGGAATAACAGTAAAGGATGGGGCCTACAGTTCCACACTTAAAAAAATCAGAGTGTACCGTTGATTTTACACGACTTTATGAGAGCCACCAATTTTTCCTCAGAAATGTGCTAGCCACGTATAGTTGGACGTAACATTTCCGCAGTACCAAAAAAAAAAAAAAAAAAAAAAACCTAGCCTGCAAGCACCATGAGATCATTGCTGACATCATCACACTTGGAAAATATGAACATTGGGCCCATCTTTAGAATTGGCAAGTCTTGCCAAAAGCACATAGACACTTCTGGACTAAAACCCAGCGAAGTGGCAAGAGCCACACAAACAAAACAAATACCTCCGAAAACAGCTAGCCTAGGTCCCCCCTCTCTTTCCTCTGAACCACATCTTTGTCTCTTCAAGTCACACACTCAGGCCCCACAAGCCCAAACAAGTTTGTCTTCACAGCACAAAGTCCATGCGGGGGGCCGGCCTGCTTTAATCTGACTGATGGAATTGCGTGCTAAATACTCCTGATATTACAAAAAAGTTGACTCCAATTCCTCGTGAATAGTTGGGCCGGCCTCATAGTCAAATCCAAATAAAGAAGATGCCTTTACAGTATCATTGGTTGTTCCAGTGAAATTTATTGGTCATCTTTATTCAATTTTTTTTTTTTGAGTTTGTTAGTTTTGTGTTAAATTTTTGATAATTATAAGGTTTTTAGAGGAATTGAAATTGAGTAAAATTATGACTTTTACCTAATTATTTTGAGAAATATCTAAGAAAAGACAAGCCGGCTTAAGTTGGTTTTTCATTTTTTTTTTCTGGATATATATATTTCAAAATATTTGGGTAAAAGTCATAAGTTTACGCAATTCTAACTAGTCTCGTTGAGATGAACCCATAATCATCAAAAATTTGACGGAAAACTAATAAACGCCAAAAATAAATAAATAAATAAAGACAAAACCAAAAAATTCTTTAAGTCAAAATGGTACTGGAACAGTTAAAGCATTCAACAGGTGAATCTATTCATATGTAATGTGCCCTTCTTGCATTGTGCAAATTTAATTTCTGATATGCTCAATCAGTTATAACTTGATAGAGGGAGAGAATGAACATTGAAGGAGAGATTGAGAGAGAAAAAGAGAGACAGGGGATAGAGACGGTGAAAAGGAGATGGGGTGATAGAACGGAGGAATGGCTTTGTGATGCAGCACTTAAAGGAAATACTTGCAAAGGATGAATACATTTTGGATAAAGTTCTGGTGGGAAGTTTCGAAGGGAGAAATCGTCTTCACGTGGCTATATCAACAGGGCAACGAGAATTGTACGAGTTTCAAGTTTTCATCGGATCCACAAAATTTCATTCCATGCGAAAGGGTAATTTCTTAGCACAACATCGAACCAATGGGTCCATAAGCGCCCCTAGTATTTTCTCGGAAATTAATTCAAGATTTTCCTCCACTTTCCCACGAAACTCAACTCCAACATGGAATAACAGTAAAGGATGGGGCCTACAGTTTCACACTTCAAAAATCAGAGTGTACCGTTGATTTTACACGACTTTATGAGAGCCACCAATTTTTCCTCAGAAATGTGCTAGCCACGTATAGTTGGACGTAAATGCTACAGTTTTTGCGAAAAACTGCTTGGATCAAGCCCTTCCCGGTATTTTTTTTGAACACATTGGACGGTTCGGATTTTCCAAAAATAATTTGCAAAACAAAAAAAAAAAAAATCATTTTTTCCTTATTTTCGGGAGGTTTGGACTAGAAGTTTAATAGGCGTAGAAAGCAAAACAGTTTTATGCAAAATTGATAAATGATTCTGCTCCAATTTACAAATAAAAAGTTTTACTCCAATTCATGGGTATATACGTATAGAGAGAGAAGGGAGATTGATAAGTATTGAAGTGTATTCATGATATAAGGGGCATAAATTTCTTTTTGTAGTATTTTTTTAACGGAGTTAGGGCAGACACCCCCTTTTCGATAGTACATGGGGTGTCATCGTAGGTTAGTTTAGTTCAGGGGGTGTCTGGGTAAAAGAGCTATAATATAGAGGGTGTCTAGGTGATTTACCCTTAACCAATACATTATGAACACACATCACCTTACCGCGTTTCATTGTCCATAGTGGAATATTCAATAAATTAACTTGAACATAATTTCAAATCTAGACTAGTTTGATTACTATTTTGATCAAATACTACAAAAGTGACATTGATTCGTTGGATGCTCTTTTTTTCTTCTTCTTATTTTTTCAAAATAATTAAACACCCACGAACAAATATTCATTGCATGACATTTCCGTTGCTTTTCCCAGAATGAACAGAACCAGATTGGGCAAATATCCATCAGCAGATCCTAGCCCGATATAAATAAAAGGAGCTTAATAAAATAATAATAATAACAAGAATTAAGAAGATGTGGATTAATTTGTTCAATCCAAGAAATTTCCTAGGTCAAACAGAGACTCATTAAATGGGGTTAGGGGTAAAAGAGGTGCCCACTAAGAGGACATAGACTTTTGAAAGTCAAAACTTCTATATACATCAGAGAGAGAGAAGATAGAGAGGAGACGTGGACTTGGAGGGGACTAGATAGACTACATAAAGTCATTGGCGCCAGTCAAAGTGGCAGAGGTGGGACCTGGGTTACTTGGTTACTTGGGTATCAACGTATGAAATTCAAAATTGAACTTTTCAACTCCAGAAAAACTTTTTGAAAAAGCTTTCCGAACAAGGCATAATTTTCAGAGAGAGAGAGAGAGAGAGAATGAACATCGAAGGAGAGATAGAGAGAGGAAAAGAGAGACAGAGGATAGAGACGGTGAAAAGGAGATGGGGCGATAGTACGGAGAAATGGCTTTGTGATGCAGCACTGAGAGGGGATGTAGGCTCCCTAAAGGAAATAATTGCAAAGGATGAATACATTTTGGATAAAGTTCTGGTGGGAGGTTTCAAAGGGAAAAATCCTCTTCACGTGGCTATATCAACATGGCAACGAGAATTTGTTCTCGAACTTCTGAGAACCAAACCCGAACTTGCTGAAGTTGTTGATACGGAACTTGGCACGGCCCTTCACATAGCATCCTCTAAGGGGCACTTAGAGATTGTGAAACTTTTGGCGAAGATCGACAAACCAGAACTTGCTGAAGTTTTAGATACAAAATTAGGCGCGGCCCTTCACATAGCAACCTCTAAGGGGCACTTAGAGATCGTAAAACATTTAGTGACTGTTAGCCCTGGAATGTGCATGGCTCGTAATCGAGAAGGTAATAACCCTCTTCATATCGCTGCCATGAAAGGCGAGGTCGAAGTATTGAAAGTGTTGCTTCGAACTAGACCCCAAGCAGCTCAAGTTAGGGTGGATCAAGGTTACACCATTTTGCACTTGTGTGTAAACTATAATCAACTTCAGTGTCTGAACGAGTTGCTAATTATGTTTGAAGATCGAGACTTCGTCGCTTCTACTGATACCTATGGCAACAACATATTGCATCTGGCTGTTTTCGGTAATCAATATGAGGTCAGTCCATATTCAAACTTCCTTTTTATGCATTTCTTTTTATCATTGGAATATAAAGAGCCCAGCCAACGATTTGAGTGGGGATTTCAATCTAAAATACAAAGATAATAGTAACGAATAGGAAAAGTTTTAGCAACAGAACATAGGAAATCAAGGTAGGAGACTAATGTCTATGACTATGATCTAGATACAAGCCTAAAACTCTCGAAAGTTTTGAATTTCTTCCATTGAGTAATCTTAGTACGTAATGAATCGGAATATATATGCATATACAATAAACTTCTAATAAGGGACCCTTATTTAAGTTTCCATGCGGACCTAAGAGTATTTTCGACTTTCTGGACCAAATTTCGACGATCCGAACCGCTCAATGTTTTTAAAACGTATTTTTAAGGGCCCCCGTGAGGAATCATTAAAAAACGTATTCGTTAAGGGCTTGATCCAAATAGTTTTTGATAAAAGTTATACATATATAATTTTTATCGAGAACTTTTGGATGAAGCCCTTCCCGGCTATTTTTTAATGATTCTTCACATAGCCCCTTAAAAACACGTTTTAAAAAACATTAAGCGGTTCGGATCATCAAAATTTGGTCCGGAAAGTCGAAAATACCACTAGGTCCTCATGAAAACTTAAATAAGGGTCCCTTATTAGAAGGACACACACACACACACACACACACACACACACACACACACACATATATATATGCATCAAATCGTAGGATTTCTATAAAAAAAAAGGATATAGGATGGGATGCATATCGTTTTTCTAAGGAGATCCGATACGATTCGCATAAAACATATATCCTGTATCGTAAGATTTTAATAACAATGCTCATATATAATATGAATTGGAAGCAAATTGGAAATAAGTTCGGCTATAGTACAAATTCCAGATGGCGAGTAGAAACTCCAAAATGTTACCTAAATTCAAATTAGAGTACCAAAAGAACGTGGAATCCGTCAATAGTGTTTAAGTTAAAATATCCATGACCGTCTGTTTATTAAACCAAAAAAACTATCGATGACCGATTAAGCTGATTTTTTTGCGTGGATACATTATTTTGCTGGCCCCACAAGATGAACAGTTCAGATTATTGCAATGATCGCACGTTAGACCCCCCATAGTTTATGCCATATCCATAAATAAGTTTATCTCCACTTTTCAAAGGTAATATTTATGACTTTATGTTTACATTTGCATTTCCCACACAAATAAAGTCTATTGAATGAGCTAATCCATTATAATCATTTGCTCTAAAGGCATATGTTAACCATACCCTTTACCTATTTCAGATTGTGGAACATTTGCTAAGAAACACTAAAATAGATGTGAATGCAAGAAATGGAAGTGGGTGGACGGCACTGGATATTTATTCCCGAGTAGCAGACAGTGAAGATCCGAATAGCAGAGGCATCCTACGTAAAAATGGTGCTAAAAGATCTGCCAAACTTTTTTTCCCATTTGAAAAAAAGGAGACATTGATGATTGTAACATCGCTGTTTGCAACAATAGCATTCCAAGCTGGAGTGAACCCTCCGGGTGGTGTTTGGCAAGACACTTCTAAACCAGAAGATCATGAACCCCACCAAGCCGGGAAAGCTATTACTGCTACTCACTATCCTACGGCGTTTGTGTTCTTCATGTGTTTCAACACAGTAGGATTCCTTCTGTCTTTGACCACAATCTTAGAGCTCATTGTTGTTTTGCCAGCGAAAAAAAAGGCATTTGGGTTTATTGGAGCTGGGATCTCGTGGTTGACGATCATGACCTTGGCGTACACTTATACATTTTCAGTCATTGTTGTCTCGCCCACGGCGCTTAATATGTTCGTAACCCCTCTCATTTTGGGTACTGTTATACTGTGGGCCATTGCGATATCATTTTTCCGCAAATCATCGTTCTTTTATAAAGCGACACTAAATTTTGTGCTGGAATTTTTGCTATTTGGTTTGCTCGGAGGTTTGGGGATGATGCTGATTTTCTGGCTTGCACGCATGGTTAGAAAGTGTGCAAAACGAAATAGGGCGAGTGAAGGGACAGTCCAGTCACCCAGAGATAGGGCCAGTGAATTGACAGTCCAGTCCCCCAGAGATACGAACTCAACACCAAATCCAAACGCAGTTCGCGAGAACGAGTCCCGTGTTATGATCATGCCGTGAGTTTCATGCTCGGGAAGTGTTCTCCTTATTGTTTTTGGACGGTATGCGTACTATGTTTCTTTTTTTGGGTAAATTGCGTACTATGTTTCTACTTGTGGTTTTGCTAAAAATTTATGTTACCAGTGTCGTGAATCTAATAAGAATGTGTTATCAATACTGCCTTGCTCCCCTTCAGTTTTCTTTGATATTCCTTTGTTGGATATTGTCCCAAATCGTTTGCTCTCCATGAGAAGTAAAGAAAGAAGTACGTAAATTATCACAACCTAACCCTCGTAAATGACTAGAAGTAACATTAAAACAAAGAATATGGGGGTAAAGTTGGAATTCTCATTTGTATAAATTTGACAACACCACACCTGAGATTTGCATTAGCATTCCAATTTCCCCTATCGATTAGTTGACTGTTAGGTTAACTAGCAAAATTCATTCCTAAAACTGCTATAATGGCAAATATACCCTTAATAACGTTTTGTTGTTGTCCATAAAAAGAAAATACTAAGATGTAGTTTGAACAAACTTGCTTTGAGTTTAACTCTAATATTTGTTTTTTTCCATCCTAATATACAAGTACTTTAATTTGTTAGCAAATTTCTTGAACCAAACACTTCACCGTTAATAGAAGAGTCAATACAAGAAAAGCTGTAAACATAAGAAGCCACCTAATAATATGGGTAAAAATTCATAGACGTAATTTCTTAATTTCTCCGTCTATTTTTTATTGTCAACATTTTCATTTTTGGTTGTTCCTCAATAAGTGTGGATTTTGAAAAGTTAATGGGTAAATGTTTATACAATTACTGGGTAAAAGTACAAGATAATTTTGGAAGTGGAGGTAAAATTAGATGATGTGAAAGGTGTAAATTTGAGGTAAAAGTTAATGTAAAATGTGTAATGATGATTTCTTTACAATAATGAACGGAAGCACTTTATTTTTTATCCGAAAGATATTGCAAAAGCAACTGAATAAGCGAACAAGACAAAAATATAAAATCCTAAAGTATATAATTTCTCAAATTTTTTTTGTATCGAATTAAAGATATCTATATGTAGTTTAAGTTGCTGCAACAAACATAAAAAATTATGTGCGGAAGTACTTTATTTTATAATCAGATAGATACTACAAAATAACTCAACAAGCCAAAAATGTAAAATACTAAAGTATGTAATTTTTCAATTTTTTTGTATCGAATTAAAGATCTCTATTTATAGTTTAATTTGGTGCAAAAAATAAAAAATTATACGCGGAAGTACTATAATAAAAATAAAAAATTATGAGCAGAAGTACTTTAATTTTTGTTCCGAAAGAAATTTCAAAGGGTTAAAAGATTAACTAGTAAATACGGATAGGGTCCGACCTGTGCATATTTATAAACGGTTGGGGATCAAAAAACATGGCGCTTATTTATGGAAGGTACAGAGTTGCTCCCAAACCCAGCTATGGAGTGGGCCCACGATTGTATATAAACGCGTTATGGAGTGGGCCCAAGATTGTATATAAAGGCGCATAAAAAGGAAAATGATAAGTGCTTAGAAATGTTGCCCCCTTCCCGCTGATGTATTTCGACTGGCAAAAAAAAAAAAAAAAATGTTGCCCAAAAAATACTCAGAAAACTGCAATGAAAGACTGAGATTCCATCCCAAGTGAATTTGAATCATTCATTGTAATTTTTTGGGTATTTTCTCGATTACTTTTCTGGATACGTAACACCGCTGGCATAAAAAATCCGGAGGTTAGTTTGGCATTCAAACGGGCTCTTAAGGACGTGGCAGTTAGGATTTGTAGTCGCAGAGAGAGGACCTCTGTTTGGCGTGTTATTACTAAGAACAATGATAGGTACACACCCTCTCAACCACTCCCCACCACACCCTCTCTCACATGTGTAGTGGGGCCCACTGGGACCCACCGGGTGAGCCCCACCACACATGTGAGAGAGGGTGTGGTGGGGAGTGGTTGAGAGGGTGTGTATCTATCATTTTTGTATTACTAACGTTATAGCTCATGTTTTGAACTACTAAAAAATTTCTTTATTTCTGTAGTTTATTGCTCATTTTGCTAACGAGTTTTTTAAAAATGTTTTCTATGGGTTTCTGCAAAAAAATTATCTTAATCTGATATCGGTACAAATTTTTAAAAAGTCCTCAACGGTGTGAGTCATTGTTGTGGGATCCAAAAATAGCCCCATAAAAATCAAAAAGACATTAGTGTGAAATTAAGTTCACTTTATGACTTACGAAAAATTAGGACTATTTCGGGCCCCAGATGATTCAAACCACGAGTTTTCTTAAAATGTCCTTATATGGGTACATGTAAAAAAATTCGCTCAGTCCGATATTGGTAATATTTTTTCAACATGCGTAGCTATTACCAATATTGAATCGAGCTAATTGTTCACATATACCGATATAAGAACATTTTAAGAACAATTCGCAGTTTAAACAAGCTTTGCGGGATCTAAAATAGGCCAAGCTAATCGGTTTTATGTGATGAACTGATGATTAAGTTATTAGAAGCTAATGTTTTGGAGGAATTAATTATTTCGAGAGTCGGATATTTTCCATTAAATGGATACCAATAGGTTTTGGTGTAATGGGTACAAAAGGTTTACAGCAGATTTCTGTTTGCCAATAAGGAGCTGTAATGGTCTTTTGCCACATTTTAATGTGTACAAAACAAGGAGCAAAGAAGAGGAAATGGGGAGCGGTGTTCAGCATATCACAAAGTTGGAAAATCTATACTTGCTTATAACTATCCTTATTCGTACTCCAATTTTATGTACGTAAACACATTGGGATTCCTTATGTCTCTGAGTACAATCTTCGTGCTCATTCTGTCTTTGCCGGAGCCAAAAGGGACTGCTAGAACGATTAGAGGTTTCATCTCTTGGTCAATAATCATGGCAATGGCTTATAGTTACACATTTGCTGTTGTTGGTATTTCACCCAAGGGTCCAGAGAAGCAAGGGACGTCCGTAAGCTTTGGCGTTGTAACTATTGCTATACTGTGGGCCGGTATGATGACACCTATATTGCGAAAGGCCTGGTTTAAATGGGTCATGGAAATGATTTACTATGGCGGAGATAGGCCGAGACCACATACCCCTCTTCTGTTAATTTCATGCTCATGCTCGGTGAGAACCGATGGAGAGAACCGGTCCCCTGTTTGATCTGTTAATTTCATGCTCATGCTGTTAGTTTTCTTCACAGGAGGTGCTACAATAAAATACCCCTCTTCTTGTGTTTTTATTGCATATGCACATTCGTTAAACTCGTATCTGTTTATTACACTACGAGTTTATGCGACTTGTGTCATGAATCCAATACGAGTGTTTGTGTGTGTGTGTGTTTTTTTTTGTCTGTTTTTTTTTTGGTTTGGGGATGGCCTGATGAGGTCTGTTTGTTTTCTATTGCTGTTTATATTTGGTCTTGCACGACCAACTTTAGTGTGTAGTCTTTTCACTGATGTTTGTATTATGTGTTTGGTATAATATGATATGTTGAGTGAAAGAGATGCAAATCGCACAAAACAACACACAATTTCAACGTCGGATAAACAAATTACAAGCACTCTATCATTGAACTATAGGTCGCGATGCTTTCGAGAATATATGTGACCATTTGACAATCGATGTATTTTCAATTGGCTTCCAATCACCACTGTATAAGAGATTGCTAAAAACAAATCACTGAAAATTGATGTTTAGCTGATAGAAAGAATAAAAATACAAAACCACTGCATTTAATTTAGAAATTACATTTCGTGCTATAGGAATTTGTTTCATATAGTTTCTTAGATTCAATATCCTTATTTATTCCTATACTGTTGGACTTGTAACATTGCCTGAAGCCCAGTCACCCACTGGCACAAATCTTGCCAAATAGTATGCATCATCTCTTCCCATTTTACTGTTTTTCCTAGATGGGTTTTTCTTTTTTCTTTTTTTGGCCAAATGGATACGCTTTATGATATGATCGACAAAATGCCATGGTGATGTACTGGGGTTCACACTAATTGGCTAATTGAAGAACCCACAAATAGTAAAAAAAAAACAGTTAAAAGCTGATGATGAGATCCAAGAAAAACTGTATGGTAGTAAAAGAGCACCGTATAGTATTATGAACTTTTTTTCTGAACTGGGAACATTTGACATTGATTCAAAAATGTGTTTCACTTTAGAAATTAGTGATGGGGCTGCTGATTTATGGTAGGATATGGAATCGAAGTATGGGAATGAGCATTGCAATGAGGCTTCGACGAAGTGGACTTGACCCCGGCAATGCAGCAGGGGAATACGGTTTATGTGGTTTTGCCGATGATGAAATGAGATACGTAAGTAAGAAGCAATTGGATGGCATAATTCAGGCCGAAGTAGACGGTGGACCATTTTTAATTTTTTAGTTCAGAAGCATTTTGTCGAACACCTTATGTGCACATGTTCATGAAGCTTTTCAAATGGGGAAACCTGTTTATTTTGAATTCAATTGAGTGCCAACATGTCAAATTATTCACAAATACTTTAGTTTTGAACACAATTTTATTTGATGAATTAATTTCTCTCGCCGAGACAATCAATAATTCACCAAAAAAAGAAAAAATAAAAGCAATTACATGTGCAAAAAGAGGAATATATATAGATGTACGTATCATCTAATTTATTTGACATCATGTACATTATACATAGATATATGAACCCTTGTCATTGACTGACCTCATGGTTTCACCCTTAACACACAAGTGAAAGAGAATTACTCCTATGAAACAAACAAAGAGGAAAAACTTGATCAAATTAACATAAACGAATACAGTTCTTACGTCATTTGATCCAATTATATGAGCAAGAAAATGATACTCAAGTCCACGACCTTGAAGCTGCACAACATCAACCATGAAAAATTGTGTTAGGATTATTTTCAATCCTACAAAATAAAAAATTCTAGGTGTAAGCTCCAAAGGCCGAGCTCCCTTTTTGGTTAGCACTTTTCATAACAAACACACACTTTCACATGTATCCCTTCTTTATCACTTTGTAAATTCTTTACTTTTCTGTTTAGAGTGTCTGTATAGGACGTGGAAGGAATTCAATTTATTTTATAACGTAGGACCAAGAGTCGTTAGCTAGTCGAGGTGCACGTGTTTGGTGGCAGTGCATGTTACGGACTAAAATTGCACAAGATTGATAGATGGTCCATTGGTAAGTTTTGAAGAGCAATGGAAAGATTTGTTTCACTAAGAAAATCTTCCTCAGACAAGGAAGGAATTGGCAAAGACTTGGCAATAAAAAACATGCACGTGAATTCTCAGCCAAAGATTATTGGGTGATTCTGTAGGGGGTGTAATTCCACGTTAGCCTATATCACGTGCAGGCTTGGCTCGACCCTAAATCTGCAAGACAAAGAATAGGTTAGAGCACCCTTGCCTCTATTGGCAAAGGCCCTCCGATGCTTAAGTTAGTACCGGATTACTAATCAAGCCAAGAACACAATGCGTATAACTGGGTGTTACCGCGTACCTTTCGTCATGGTTATTGTCTTGTATTTATAGGTGTAGACATTCTTCATATTAGGCATCTCGTGCCCCTGTTTCCTATCCTCTTTAGGAATCCTTCTCCTAATAGGACTTTGCCTATTAAAAGATAACTTTCCATATCCTGCTAGATCTCGTCTAGCAGATGTCTTTCTTTCCATATAGGATTCTTTCCTATATGGGATATACTCCTAATCACATTAGGACTTCCCATATCAATCCCTTGCTATACGGGATGGTTCCTTATCACATAAGGAACCGCTGTAGAATGCTCTGGAATGTCTCACCGCCTTATTCGTGGCGGTGCCGTGCTTCCACGTAGCTCGGAATAACTCGTACATAACTCAACTCTTTACGCCGAGCTGAATTATGTATTCCAGAATGCTGTTCAAGCTATACTCGTAGCATAACTAGCTCGGCCATATCGGGACACCCCTCTATGCCTCACGCCGAGCTAGGGCATCCTGATGTATTAACTTACTTAGTTTACTCTGACCCTATTCATGGTCAATACAGCTCGGCAAAGGGTTTAAGGACCCCCCGTGGTGCCGAGCTATCCACCCTCTCGTGGTGTCTGCCCTAGGCACGTGCCATGCCTAGTAGTAGGGTGATCAGGTTTTACCCACTCCAGATTCATTTATGGTATGATTAGGCGATCAAACATGGGAAGATTCTACTAAATCTGTTTGACGGCTGGAGGAGTGGCTCAAGCCGTTTTTGCTGGTAAGAAAAGGCTATAAACTGACTTGTGGAGCTGAGATATTTATTACGTCTTTTGAATGAGCAACTACTGAATATACTTTTGAGAGGAAAAAGATTACATGTGTGGGTCTTGGAGTTCCATCAATTAACACACTCCCAAGTTATCTCCAAGAAGTATATCACCATTAATCCTTACAACCGAGTTCTATCCGGTGGATTTCCGGAAGAGTAAATTGGAAGGCTCGAGGATTCGAGGCAGCGGCAGTCAAGTGCTTGGTGCGATGAACGTGGATTCGGCAACTGCTTCTTGGATCAATTGAAAGGATTTTCGATTGTAAGTATAGGACGGTTGTAATCGCACAATGATATTATTAGTACTTGATTCCTTCCCGTGGTTTTTGCCCATATAGGGTTTTTCCACGTATATTTGGTGTTCTTCGTATTTGTGTTTCATTACCTACTTATTGCGTTGTGATTTTATTTTTACACCGAAGTAGGAATTTCAATTGGTATCAAAGCGGGTCGCTCTTCTGATTAAGAATTTTTTTTCTTGAGTGGATCCTTGTTATACGATGAACATGAATATGAATATTCCTTCGAATCGTACTCCTATATTAGATGGTGAAAACTTTGACTATTGGAAGTCAAGAATAAGGGCTATCATGCGTTCTGTAGATGAGGGAATATGGAATTCTTGTATTAATGGTTATACACACCCCACTAAGACCGTAGAAAATTTGCAAGTGAGGAAAAGTACTACTGAGTTGTCGCCTAGTGAAAAAACAGAATTACAGGCTAATAATCGTGCTTTAGATATCTTGTTTGGTGCTGTAGACGTTATTGAACATCGAAAGATAATGAATTGTGAAATAGCGAAGGAAGCCTGGGATATATTAGTAACATGTCACGAGGGTACAAAAATTGTTAAGCAATCAAAACTCCAAAGGCTTACTACTGAGTTCGAAATGATTAGAATGGAAGAAGATGAGACATTCAACGAGTTCTACTCGAAGTTGATCCACATCGTCAATAGTTGTGAGACTTTGGGTGAGCCTATCGATTCCTTTAGAGTTATAAAAAAGATTTTGAGGTCTTTACCGAAAAGGTTTAAAACTAAAGTTACCATGTTAGAAGGGAAGCGTAAACTTTCTGAAAAATCCATTGAGGAAATTGTTGGCATTCTTCAAACTTATGAAGCTGACATCCTTCAATCTGAATCTATTGAACAAAAAACAAAACCTTCGGCGAAGCCTATTGCTTTTTCAAGTACTCAAAATGATTCAAAAGATTCTGATTGTGAGGATGATTATGACCTTGAAGCTATGGATTTATTCACTAAAAATTTTAAGCAATTTTTTAAAAAGAATAGGGCTAACAAAGATTCTGATTTTAAAACAATGAATAACAAGGGAAAAAATAATTTTTCTACTGGAAAAGATAAACAGAGAGAAAAAGGGACACCTTTAGGGCCCAAGTGTTATGAATGTCAAGGATTTGGTCATTTGGCACATGAATGTGCTAATAAACTGAAAAAGAAAATGAACATCAAAGCCAATATAACTTGGGATGATAGTGAGTCGAACGAATCTGAAGAAGAGGAGGAGCATATCGCAAATTTTATAGCTTTCGGGGCCTCCTTACAAACCCATGGTAGTGAATGTGACTCTTCAGATGATAGTAGTAATGAAGGAGTTGATGAGGATGAAGGCATGCCTGAGTTAAGGGAGAAATATGATTTATTATACAAGGAAAGTTTGAAAATCAACAAAATGAATTTCAGTCTCGCTGAAAAGTTTAAAAAGTGTAAGCTGGAGTTAGTAACAGCAGAAAAACAGGTAGAGGAACTACAAGGTTTTTTGAGCAATGTTACAGTTGAAAGTGTAGGGGGTGTAATTCCACGTTAGCCTGTATCACGTGCAGGCTTGGCTCGACCCTAAATCTGCAAGACAAAGAATAGGTTAGAGCACCCTTGCCTCTATTGGCAAAGGCCCTCCGATGCTTAAGTTAGTACTGGATTACTAATCAAGCCAAGAACACAATGCGTATAACTGGGTGTTACAGCGTACCTTTTGTCATGGTTGTCGCCTTGTATTTATAGGTGTAGACCTTCATCATCTTAGGCATCTCGTGCCCCCTGTTTCCTACTTTCTTTAGGAATCCTTCTCCTAACAGGACTTTCCTATTAAGAGATAACTTCCATATCCTGCTAGATCTCGTCTAGCAGAGGTCTTTCTTTCCATATAGGATTCTTTCCTATATGGGGCATACTCCTAATCTCGTTAGGACTTCCAACGTTTTATCCCCCATCTCACGGGATTGCTCCTTATCTCATAAGGAACCGCCTTAGATGATTCTGGAATGTCTCACCGCCCTATACGTGGCGGTGTCGTGCTTCCACGTAGCTCGGACTAACTCGTACATAGCTCAACTCATCGCGCCGAGCCGAGCTATGTATTCCAGAATGCTGTTCAAGCTATACACGTAGCCCGTATAGCTCGGCCATACCAGGGGCACCCCTATATCTTACGCCGAGCTAATGCATCCTGATGTATTAACTTACTTTAGTTATCATGACCTTATTCATGGTCTAACCAGCTCGGCACAGGGCTCACGGACTCCCTATGTGGTGCCGAGCTATTCACCCTCTCGTGGTGATCGATTGGGGCACGTGCTATGCCTACTACTAGGGTAATCAGATTTTACCCACTCCAGAAAGAGATCAACTTAAAATAGAAGTCGGAGTTCTTCAAGAGAAAAGCAAAGCGGAGTCTGAGTCGAATATCATGTTGGTTAGTAAAATTAACAATTTACAAGTTGAACTAACTAATGCTAATGATATTTTTGAGGGTTTTAAAGCAGGTTCCAAGAAGCTAGATAACATTCTTCAGGTTCAAAGGTCATCAAGTGACAAGTCCGGACTTGGATTTCATGAAGGCTTATCAACGGGACAATATGGAGGTAAAACGAATTGGGTAAAGCCTAAAGAAGTAAATCCGGCACCAAAGAACGGTAAATCTGTCAACACATCTCTTATTATGAAGAAAGCTAATAGTGTTAGATTTGTTCCAATATGTCATTATTGCAATGTTAAAGGTCATATTAGACCTAAGTGTTTCAAATTGCACGGCTATCCTCTTTTTGCGCCCAATCATGTCAATCATAATAATGTCATTTTCAACAAAGCTGTCAGCATACATGAAAATAGTCACACTAAATATGCGAATACTTGGAACATGACAACTAATAGCATGACTCTTAATCATATGTCTAACAAGCAGAGTCAAGTTATTCCAGTTAAAACCAAAGCTATTTGGGTGAGGAAGTCAGAGTTAAGACCTCGAGTTAATATTTCTATCAACCCTCAAAATGACATTGGATCATCTAGCGGTGTTAATCTTGCTTTTTAAACGCTTGTTTTTACATCTATAGTCTAGTTTTCTTTCTTTCTTTTTTTTCTTTTTTTTCTTGTTCCTAAAGCTATGGATTTGGTCGTTTATTTTGGTATTCTTGTTTTTCCTGTCTAACATCATCTTTGGTCATTATCGTTGCTGTTTTTTTTATTATCAAAATCCAAAAAAAAAACATTTTGTCATAAAATAAAAAGGGGGGGATTTCTTGTGCCGTGAGCTTTGTGAATATCATCGTTTGTAATGGTACATGCATACTTCTCGTGTTTTTTAGTCATGGAATGCATTGGCAAGTCTAAGTGCTTTATGTTTCATGTTTCTGTGACCTCCACTACTGCACGTCAAAGTCCAATATATATTACATGCTGAGGTCTGTTGTTCCTTATATACCTTGTCACTCCATCTTCTATACTTCCTCGACGATTGACCATTTTGACAATACAGATTGACAAGTGAATTTCATGTTTTCTATGTCGTAGTGAGGGGGAGAAAATAATGTTGATCATGCTTATCCAGGCGTTCATTGAGTAACCGGACAATTGGGATGAGGTACTCTCCTCCTAAGCGTTCGCGTCAAAAGATGAATCGACCTCGTGAAGGCATTTTTATTTGGTTGGACCACTTGCTTATCCGGGCGTTCATTGAGTAACCGGACAATTGGGGTGAGGTACTCTCCCCCTAAGCGTTCGCGTCAAAAGATGAATAGACCTTGTGAAGGCATTTTTATTTGTTTGGACCACTTGCCTAGTAACCGGACTATCCGGCTCTATCCAGTCCGAATGTTCGCATCAAACGGCAGTGGGGTAAAAGTGAACTTAAACAAAAAAATATAATAATCATTCACAGTGGCTTTGTCTATTAGTTGAGGGGGAGTTGTGGTTTGCTTATAGCCTGGTGTCATATCTTATTGCCCGGTTTGACTTCGCGAAGGGGAGTGTTTTTTTTTTATGGTCCAAGTGTACATGAGCAACATCAGTTTCCTTGACAATGTCAATCTTGAGGGCTATTGACGTGTCACACACACACTTTTGTCATGGATTCGTGTCACATGTGCATTATGTCTTCCCAAGTATCCTTGGTTGAAATTCTCTTAATGTGTGCTTGCCTTTTTACAGATGATCTTATTCATCAAATTTCATATCCACAAACAAAATTCGTTCAATGCTGATGTGCCACATTTACATTGTGGGGCTACTATCATTTTTTTTTGGTATGTGCAAGAGCTCTGGGTTATCTGTGCGCAATTCTAGTCAACATACTTGCTGTCAGAAATGGCTTGAGCTTGGTTATGAGCCACTTTCTTGGTGTTTGTTTTCTTTATTTATTTAGTTGTGTTGATTGTCTTCATACATATATATTTCTCTATATATATACAAAAAAAAAATGAATAAATCAAACAAATGGGGTCGATCTCTTCTTATACTCTTAGTGAGATTCGATTAACAATTTTTTATGTTTGGCAAGTTGGATTTCCTATTTACAAGATTCACATTCTATTCTAATTAACATTCTTAGTGGATTTTTTTTATATACAAGACACGTTTTAGTTGCTCTGGTGGAAATTACCAAAATCTTGTGAGGTACTAAGGAATGTTTCCTTATTCTCTTTCTTATTCTCGACTTTTCCTCTTGTTTCCTATCAAAGCCAACAAGTAGATACACTTCATGCTTTGTTGACTCTCCAGGATACCAAACTTGAGCCGTTTATGACTGAAGTCCGCACACTCCTTAAGCCTCAGTAATTGGTCTCTTTATTGCTCTATTATGCTACTCTATTAACAGCGTACGTACTTTGGTCTCTTCTATTTTTTGCTCTACTAGTTCGCTTTCCGGTTGGCTACACCGGATTGTCTGGTATTTAGCCCTGCGTGGCAATTTTGTTTAGTCTATCGCCGCATTATGTTGGCCGTAAGTGTTACTCTACTAGTTTTAGCAGGATACTTCTTTCCTATGGTTCTCTAAATTTATGGCTTATCTACAAATTTATGGCTTATCTACGTTAATGTCTTTGTGTGGCTTCATTTTTTTTATTTCCACAGCTTCCTGGTTTATGTCATTCCTATGCTTCATGTGTTTCTAACCCTTCCTCGATCTTTGTCATTCCATGACAAAAAGGGGGAGTACTAATATTTTTTTTAGTGGTGTGTTGCAGCATAACAGGTGGCACGTACTTGTTTTAGGGGATAGGCTTTCTTTTTATAGTGTGTTTTGTCATGGAAGTGCCAAAGGGGGAGATTGTAAGCTCCAAAGGCCGAGCTCCCTTTTTGGTTGGCACTTTTCATAACAAACACACACTTTCACATGTATCCCTTCTTTATCACTTTGTAAATTCTTTACTTTTCTGTTTAGAGTGTCTGTATAGGACGTGGAAGGAATTCAATTTATTTTATAACGTAGGACCAAGAGTCGTTAGCTAGTCGAGGTGCACGTGTTTGGTGGCAGTGCATGTTACGGACTAAAATTGCACAAGATTGATAGATGGTCCATTGGTAAGTTTTGAAGAGCAATGGAAAGATTTGTTTCACTAAGAAAATCTTCCTCAGACAAGGAAGGAATTGGCAAAGACTTGGCAATAAAAAACATGCACGTGAATTCTCAGCCAAAGATTATTGGGTGATTCATTTATGGTATGATTAGGCGATCAAACATGGGAAGATTCTACTAAATCTGTTTGACGGCTGGAGGAGTGGCTCAAGCCGTTTTTGCTGGTAAGAAAAGGCTATAAACTGACTTGTGGAGCTGAGATATTTATTACGTCTTTTGAATGAGCAACTACTGAATATACTTTTGAGAGGAAAAAGATTACATGTGTGGGTCTTGGAGTTCCATCAATTAACACACTCCCAAGTTATCTCCAAGAAGTATATCACCATTAATCCTTACAACCGAGTTCTATCCGGTGGATTTCCGGAAGAGTAAATTGGAAGGCTCGAGGATTCGAGGCAGCGGCAGTCAAGTTCTTGGTGCGATGAACGTGGATTCGGCAACTGCTTCTTGGATCAATTGAAAGGATTTTCGATTGTAAGTATAGGACGGTTGTAATCGCACAATGATATTATTAGTACTTGATTCCTTCCCGTGGTTTTTGCCCATATAGGGTTTTTCCACGTATATTTGGTGTTCTTCGTATTTGTGTTTCATTACCTACTTATTGCGTTGTGATTTTATTTTTACACCGAAGTAGGAATTTCACTAGGTGTCTAGGGACGTGAAAAACAATAAGCATTATATGATGCATGCTAGGGGCCTCGTTTTGCTTAACTTATTTGTGCGACTTTTTGCACTTTTTAGATTTTGTCTTCATTCGAGTTTTGTTCATAATTTCGTACTTTTTCTCATTCCTGCCATTGAGACAAATCACGGAACCTAAAAGGTCGTAACCCTAACAAATGTGACAATAATGACAAAAACTAGAAAGTACAGAAAGTTAAGCGGAAACAGGCCTATCTTATTTTGCAAGGGTTAAACTCTATACCCGTACAGTGGCAGGCCCATGACCAACTTGCCCGGACGGACCCCAGCGTCGATCCATGACTTGAGTGCAAACCTCGTCGACATACCGTTTGGGTTGGACCACGCGGCGTGGGCACCGGTTCTCGTAGTGTCCCAATTCCCACAGTAGTTGTAGCACATCACATTCACCCAGTCCAAGTTCGCGTTAATGGAGGTCACCGGGTACGACCGGGGTACGTCCGGAATCCGGATGGGAATTTATGTCCACGGTTGGGGCCACGGCAGCGGTTAAATAGAGTTTTGTGTTGCCCGTTTCTTGTTCCTCCTTGTTGACTTGGGCCCTCAATTCTTCGAGTAATTGGCCTAAATTTGTCATGTCTTGGGAGTCTTGAGGGAACTCCCAATCGAGGTCAACGCCATCAAAGCCATATTCCCTTGCAACTCTAATGCACGAGTTAATGAAACTCTTGCGTGACTCTTCCTTCTTCGCCATCTCGGAGAAGACTTTACCACCGGCGCTCCACCCGCCGATGGCAAGAAGTGTCTTGACCGGCGGATTCTTACTGCGAATCGTGCTTGTAAAACTCCTCATGAGCGTTGAGGCTGAGTCCGAGACATCAAGCTCGAAAGTTTTGTTATCGGGCACCAGAAAGCGTAGTAGAGGTGGGTGAATAGGCTCGTGTCGATGGACGAGGGTGGGAAATCGGAGACCCATGAAGGCCAATAAGCCCCTTTGACTACACTAGGAGATGATGTCCCGGCCATGGTATACTTTGTAGTGCTAGATATGGAAATAGAACAGAGCTTGTATTGATCATTTAAGGCCTGCCGTTGACCTTCTTATAGGTAGCTAAATTCATTCCCCCGAATGGTATTCGAAATATGTATATGTATTTTGATAAATACACAATATTTCTTGTCTTTCAGTGAAAAAATTACATATAAGAACACGCAACAAAACAAGAAAAAGTGTGTGTTCATTTTTCTATACATTTTTCGATAACCAAATGTCCGGGTCAGTTTGCGCCTTTGCGCGTACTTCGACTAATTTCAAAGACCAGGGCCGGCCCTGACATTTTAGAGGCTTAAAGTGAATATAAAAACTTAGGCCCAATGTTTTTTAACCAAAAAGAAAAATCAATGTAGGTAGTTAATACATGGTAAAAGATTAAACATGGTATTTTAGCTTAGTAAAATGGATCAACTATAATGAAATACTGCTCATACAGTTTGTTTTCTATAATTAATTATATTTGTAACTTTAATTGTAAGATACTATTATTTGCAATAAGATAATTACTTGTTTGAAACCTTTTTCTATCAAATTGTGTTGAGTGGGAAAATTTGTTTTAGTTTATTTGGAGTCAAAAGTATTTTATTTTGTGAATTTATTGTTTAACCAAAAAATAAAAACAAAAGGAAAAAAAACTTATCATAATACTTGGACATACAAATGATATGAACATTGGTCTTAAATATCATCTGCAATTTCACTTATTTATATAATATGCGAGACTTATCTACACCTAGATTCTAGATTCAAAAGAAAAATAGGATAAAAGTTAGCTTGCCAAAAAGCAACTGTTGGGTCTTGAACCCAGAACCTACGGGTTATAAGGTTGAACACAGAGCCTTGAAGCCAAACGGCACAAGCTTCATCTTGTGTAGTATTTCGGAAATCAAATATATAATATGTCTCTGACTTGTAAGCGAGTGGGCACTTAATTTTGCTTAATTTTTTGGGCCTAAAGCGGTCGCACCTCCCGCTTTAGGTCAGGGCCGGTCCTGTCAAAGACATAAAAACATCGACTGGACATAAACTCCAGTTGCCTAAAGAGTTTCCTTACCAAATGGAATATCTCTATATGTTAGGCCTTAATAATCTCTTTGGCCCCATTGGTTTCTCGTGGGTAGCCAATTCATCCCCAACCCACCTCGGAGACTGTAGAGACTTCTCGGTGGGTGCTGCGTAAGCTAAACCGAATAATTATTTAGTACTATATGATACTATTATCTTTTGTTTTGGGTCACATCGGCTCACTTCGTTAGAAACTTAGAATTATTAAGCTTTTTTAGTATTATATTCTATCTCCATATTCTATATTTGTGCGGAAGGAATTTAACTAACAATTAACCACATTTTCTTTTATTTATTTTTTACTTTTTTAATCCGGCTTTCTTCATATACATAATCTCTGCATAACCCAAGAGACATATACAGGGGCTCGGAATCAGCTAAAGTTCGTTCTTTGAGGGATGAAGCTGATTGATTTCTCAGGAAAGCCTCAAAGGATGGGAGCTTTTCTGTTAAATATCTGTATGATGCTTCTGTACCAGTTTTAGAGCAAACTCATGTGGTTCCTCCATTAAGGTGTATTTGGAAAAAACATAGTTCCCCCAAAAGTCCAATTTTTAGCTTGGCTTGCTTTCCTTGATAGAATCAAGTCTGGGGAGATGTTTGCTAAGTTAGGCATTATTGATGTTCAAAATGCTTCATGCAAATTCTGTGGGGATAGCATAGAGTATTGTGATCATATTTTCCTCAATTGCCAATGGGTTTGGGCCATTAGGACAGACTTTCTTTATTGGTGAGGCTTGGCGGATCCAGGAATTTCCCACAAGGGGTCAGTCACCCCTTTAAAAATATAGCATACAACAATTTTTGTATTTTTACGTGAAATTTATAGTGATAATAATAAATTTGTGCAGTAAGAAGTATTATAAAAATTTCAAGGAGAGGGTTTTACTACTAGAACAGAAGCGTCGATTTGCTAAATAACTGGCACTTAAGAGCAAGTGCACCAATGGGTAGCAAAAAATGCTACTCAATAGTGTCAAAATACATTTTACCTTGTCAATTTTTTCTCTCAAACTCCACCAATACTCTTTACTCTCCTCTCTATCTCTATTAAATACTCCCTCCGTCCCTTTTTAAGTGTTGACATTTCCATTTTGGGTTGTCCCTTAATAAGTGTGTGTTTTGAAAAGTTAATGGGTAAAAGTTTGTAGAATTATCATTTTGTCCTTTTGAAAAGTTAGTGGGTAAAAAGTTAATGGGTAAGAGTGAAGGATAATTTTGGAAAGTGAAGGTAAAAGTTGATGTGGAAAGTGAAAAAGTTGATGTGAAATGTGTAATGATGATGTTTTTTTAATAAGTTGGATTTACGAAGCAACACATTTAAAAAGGGACGGAGGGAGTATTATTTTTTCATTACAATAATACTAAAATTTGGACAAAAACAGCCATAGAGAGATGAGAGAGAACACAAGGGATGTGACCAAAACTAATAAAATACTCCATGGCTTGTGAATAGTTCCTAGCAATCTTTGGAGAGGTTTTTTCACAAATGTAAAATACCTAGCCTTTTACCTAGTCTGGTGGAGGTGGTTTTTTGGGTTTTCCTCTCTATAAATAGCTAATTGTGCCTTTTACCTAGTCTTGTGCACATGCTCTTATAATATATATTACTTCCTTACATATGTGGGCCCTATTTTGGGGCCTTATTTTCATGGGTCACGTTCCCCCTTGTGCTTATGCTATAGATCCGCCCCTGCATACAATGGGTCCCTCCAAGTTCTATCAGGATTCAAGAGTGTGCTATATTAGTGGGAGGGTGGGAAGTTTAAAAAGAATGTGGATGCAAGGTTCAAGAAAATGTGGTTTGCTAATCCAAATGGGAAAAAAAGCCGAGAGAGAGCAGAGTTTTAGTGAGAGAAAATGTGAGAAAGCTGAGTGCAGGAGAAGTTTCTCCTTTCGCCCCCCAGCCCCTCCATCCCCTTCCCTCTTCCTCCAGCCTCTCAGCCCCTCTCCTCTCTTCTCCTTTATCACTTCCTCTCCTTGATTTACCGGTAACTCCCCATGCATGGCAGGATTTGCTCTCCGGTCAGTGTGGGTGGCCAGAATATTGATTTTTGGAACAGGGACAGCGGCGACGACAAGCTCCTGCATTTTTTTTCAGTGTTTTTTGTTTTTCCGTTTCTGCTTTTTTTTTACTTTTTTGCTTAGTTTTAGAGTTTGTTTGTTTTGGTTTGTTGTGTACTGGGTTTGATTTAATGCAATTTCTTTCTATTTCTCCAAAAAAAAAATCCAAATGGGAGGCTTTGGTTGAATCCAAAGTTAAGTTGACTTTCTGGGCTACTTCTGAACCTAGCAAATGCAACTTTTTTTTTTCTGGATTACCTCTATAATATTTGAAGTCTGAAGGGTTCTAGAGATAATATTCAATTCTAATCCAGGATATGACTGTCCTTACTGGTGGGAAATGGTTTTGACTCTGCATAGCGTATTGATGTCTGCTATTGCTAAATGCTTTGACGAATAATATGCCTTGGTGATGTTAGAGTCACTAGAGTTACTAAAGTGTTTTGGACGAAATGGTGATGTCTGCTATTACTAAAAGTGTTTTGAACGACCTAAATTACAAAGAGAAAAAGAGGTGAGAGTAAGAGAAGAGAGAGGAGGAATAAATTTGGACCGCTTAAAACACTTTTAGACGATCAAGATGCATGGTCAGGCACCACGTAGGGTGCCAAACCCTAAACATTTTTCAGAATAGTGAAACGAACATAAATTTTGAGAAGGGTTCAAAGCTATGTTTTTTATGTGGGGTTGTGTGAAACTAAAGGCTTTGCCAAACCATATACACACTCGCCTCCGATGTCTTCAGTCACTAGAGTTACTAGAGTTATTGAAGTGTCTACTACTTGAATCTCTTCCCGAAGGCCATTGGTAAAAGTGGTGTCGTTTGACTTTGTGTAGTATCTTTTAATATCTATTTTCAGTGTTCAATGTCTGAAGAGCATACTCATTTTGCCTTCTTGAAATAAAATGATTTGCAATTTTCTGTCTTTGCTAATGGTAAGTGTATTTTAGAGATTGATTTGTGTAATGTTCTCTAGCGCAAATTTTGGGATTGAAGCAACAAAAATCTACAAAATATGTCAATGACTTACATTGCCATTTTACCCTTGCCATTCTCATTCTTTAGCAATTAATTCACTTTGCAAAAAAAAAGAGGACAAACAATTTTTCTTTTTTTGACCAAAGAATTGGAATTTTGTCATATTTGAAAATAAAATAAAAATTGGGCTATGGGATTGGCACCCATTTTGCCCATTTTTCCCCATTTGACAACAAATTCTGTCAATTATAGACACCAGGGTTGTTACTGTTATGGATGATTCATTCTCTCTAACATGATAATCTCGGTTAAATTTTTCTTTGATTTATTGCCATTATTGGTATTTTCTTTTTAAAAAAATTAAACCATATTGGCATTAAAAAACGAGGAAAAAAAAACGCATTTTCTGATGTATATCTTCTTGTTCTATTACTATATTTGGTTTTTTTGTTAACTTCGGATCATGTTAAAAAAGTATCAAGTGCTTATGAAATACTCCCTCCGTCCCTTTTTAAGTGATCCATATAGGAATACGTGCAATTTCAAACCCCTAAAAAACATATTTCTCTATTAAACATTTTAATTTGTTTTATACCAAATTAAAGTGCTCATTGAGTACTTTAATTTGGTGCAAAAAAAATTTAAAAACGATATACGAAAGTACATTTTTAAATGTCCGCAAAAATACACGTTTCCCAAGTAGATCACTTAAAAAGGGACGGAGGGAGTATCTATATACGGATCACATAGAGGTACAATTGAAACTCACTTTCCCAAATTGATCATTTATATTTGTGATAAGAAGGGATAATAAATTATATTACCTATTCACGCAGGTAAGGTCGCTGAACCACCGTAACATCAAAAAAGAAGAGAACACCTGATCAAAGAAGAAGAACCAAACAACATCACCACTGAGGGAAAAAAAACATAAGGCCTAGAACAAAGATTAGATTCGGACAAAAAAACCACGTGCAACGCACGTGCAAACCAACTAGTTATAATAAAAGGAGTCGGCTACGGCTGGAAGGAGGCACTACGGATACACTTGGGAAGCAAGAAAAGTGTCGCGGCAGACTTTAATATAAATACAAGGCAGTAGCCTTGGAGAGGGATGACGCATGTCACGGAGCACGGCTGCCTCAACAACTCTAATGGCCGCCTAAACCTCTTCTCTAGGGCGCAGATGAAGCTTGTACTCTGAGTAACGTAGAATTTATTACTTTTGTTGGATTAATTATTTGGATTCGGTTGTATGAACTAGATGATTTCATGTTATGAAATTGGTTTAATCTTTCCCTTATACTCCCTCCGTCCCTTTTTAAGTGTTAACATTTCCATTTTGGGCTGTCCCTTAATAAGTGTGTGTTTTGAAAAGTTAATGGGTAAAAGTTTGTAGAATTATCATTTTGCCCTTTTGAAAAGTTAGTGGGTAAAAAGTTAATGGGTAAGGGTGAAGGATAATTTTGGAAAGTGGAGGTAAAAAGTTGATGTGGAAAGTGAAAAAGTTGATGTGAAAGGTATAATGATGATGTTTTTTTAATAAGTTGGATTTACGAAACAACACATTTAAAAAGGGACGGAGGGAGTAATTGTGTGTTTGATATCCGCGGTTTCAAATACTTTTTCATACAACAATTTTAATTGAATTTGTGGTAATTGACTGTGATAGATTATACTACTGTAAGACGCGTCGTGCTATTAGACGATCCGTGCTAGATGGAGATAATCTATGCCGCTTGATGATACACAAATATTTTTAGGAGATATCGCAAGGGCCCGTGAACCCAAACGGTGTCCTGTGAATCCGAATAAACAATCCTCAATGGCAATAAATTTGGGTTATAAAGGTCAAGTGGATTCGAAACTCTAGACTTTTCTCTCATCGAATCTCTTCACTTTATAATTGCTTTATTTTAATTTCGTTTTCATAATTTTAGGAAACACAACCATCATCTCTTTTTATCAAATTAAAATCACTTGAAATATTACAACTCAGCCTTTTAGTCCCTGAGGGGCGATACTCGGAATTAATATTTACCACTATTCATTTAACTAGTAGCACTTTTTTCGTTTTATAAATTATTTTTGATATGGAAATGACACGATTAGTACAATACATGAAAAGAAAACATGAAAATGAACATGAAAAGGCATCTAACGGATGAGATTTGCCGGGTAAAAGGCATCAAACAGTGTACCGGGTGGATCTCATCCAGTAAATGCCTTTTCATGTTAATTTTCATTTTCTCTTTTCATGTTTCAAACTCTTTCAGAGTCATGGAAATACACCTAGGCATTTTTTCAAAGTCTTTTTTGTATTTTTTAGGAGTCCAAACTAATCACCCTTTGAGAAAATACTCTTTAGCCCAAACACCTTAAAAACAACTTTCCAAATTAATTAGGATCCGTTTGTTTGGACGTAAAATATTTTCTGGTAAAATATTTTACCTATTTTCCGGTGTTTGGCTAGAAAAGAAGGTAGTAGAAACTTTTCCCCACTAAAACATTTTGCACCCATGGAGTGAAAATGTTTTCTTCTCATTTCAGCCGTAAGTTGTTTTTGGGTTGATGACCCGACAATTCCAAGGTGACAAAACGGAGCAACTGTCTATGTGGAGGATTACGAGCAAGCCTTTCTCTTAATCGATTTGCTGAGGAAGGTTATAAATAATGGAGGGTTGGGACCAATGAAGGCTGTGTTTGGGAGATATTCATTGTTTTGAAAAAAAAATTGTCATCTGCCAACCAAACACTGGAAAATAAAAGTAAAATAATTTATTTTCAACAAAAGCATTTTACATGAAAAATATTCTACATCGAAACAAACGGAGCCAATAAAAAGAACTCTAAAAATTTAGTCCAAAAGGCACCCTAAGCCGGCAGCCAACGGACAAGAATATCTTTCTCATCTGTTCACTGAGATCATCACAACTTGGTGGATAAATGGTTCTGAGAAAAAATATTGGCTCTCACTTTTTCGCAACCATATAGACTTACATCCCTCAGTCTTTTGCAGATCCTCACCACCTTCAGTGCCCCTTTATCTGTCACTTCGTTGCAGTTACTAATGTCCAAATATTCGAGATTTCGACACTTTTTTCCAATCATTGCGATTCCTTTTTTTTTTTTTTGAAAAGCAGAAAACTTTATTAATCTCTGAAAAAGATACAAGATTAAAAGGGAAGAAGGGAAACAAGTTGCGAATAACGGGAGAAAAAAGTCAACCGCTAAACGGAACTACCCACTTCAGACCCCAGGATAGCGAGAAGCCAACCCAAACAAAAAACAACATAGAAATATGAAGCATAGAGCCAACAAATCTGGAGCACTACGCATGATTACAAGGACTCTAAAATGCTTTGAAGCCTGAATAAAAAATCATCCATAGAGAAATTACTGCCCCCAACTTTGGCCTTCACCCACAAAGCCACCCTAATCTTGATAAGGTCAGAAATTTTGTCCCAATCAGGAATAGAACCTTCAAAGATCAATGCATTTCTAGTGTTCCAGATGGTCCACAAGATAGCTAAAGGAATAGCCTCCCAGATTACTCTTCTTCTTTTTTTCAATTTCCAGTCCTTCCACCAAAGAAAGAGACTAACCATCGATTGAGGGACTACCCATTGGACTCCCCACCAAATTAGAATCGTGGACCATACCTGCCAAACTGGATCACAATGAAGAAGAAGGTGATCCACTGATTCAATATGGTTCAGACAGAATTTGCAGGTTGCTTCTTGATCATTTTGAATAAAACCAATCACCTCCAAATGGTTGAGACTTTTCTGGAGATGGCTAATTTTGGTGACCAATTACTGCCATTCATTTTATATTTTGCCTTGACAACCTTTCTCCAAAGCGCGTTCTTCTCCATGCCATACCTCCACCACC
Source organism: Vaccinium myrtillus (assembly GCA_016920895.1). Classification (NCBI taxonomy): domain Eukaryota; kingdom Viridiplantae; phylum Streptophyta; class Magnoliopsida; order Ericales; family Ericaceae; genus Vaccinium; species Vaccinium myrtillus. The sequence goes on from CM029273.1 coordinate 38,024,782, forward strand.
ATTTCATTAACAAAGTGTCGTTCATCTCCCTAATGTTTCTAATTCCAAGGCCTCCACTGCCCCTCCCTTGAGTTATTTTAGACCAAGAAACCAGATGAAGTCTTTGTTTAAGATCAGAACCTCCCAACAGAAAATTTGCCTGGATGCCTTCAATGATCCTTGTCACACCCTCAGGAATTTTAAAGAGAGACATGAAAAAAATTGGTAAACTGCAGAGAACAGACTTAATTAGAACAATTCTACCGCCAAATGATAGATATCTTCTTTTCCACGATGCTAGTTTTGCCTTGAATCTGTCAGTGACAGGTTTCCAAGTGGACTTTCTATTCGGGTTTGCCCCTAAAGGCAATCCCAAGTAAATGACAGGAAGGGATTGTATTTGACATCCAAGAGTTTGAGCAAAAAGATGTAAATCCCCATCTGCAACACCTACTCCACAGAGAATTGATTTGCGAAAATTAATTCTTAGCCCAGAGATCTCCTCAAAATCACATAACAGCTTTTTAACCACCTGCACCTCTTCTAAAATAGCTTTACAGAAAACCAAGGTATCATCGGCAAATTGCAAATGGGTAATGATAGGTCCATCATTACCAATTGCTAAACCACTGAGAGTACCTTGGTTTAAAGCCCTTTTGAATAACCAGTTAAGACCTTCAGCAGCTATAATGAACAGGAAAGGAGAAATTGGATCTCCTTGTCGAACTCCCTTTTGCATTTGAAATTCCTTAGTGGGAGAGCCATTTACTAATACTGAGACCCAAGCTGTGCGTAGACATTCCTTCATCCACTTAATCCATTGCCTAGGAAAGCCCATTAGTTTCAACATTCTCAAAGTATAGTTCCAGTTAAGGTTATCAAAGGCTTTCTCAAAATCTAGCTTTATGATAAGCCCTTGTTTCCTGCTTTTCTTCCAACCATCGACAATTTCATTAGCAATAAGTATGCCATCTTGTATGTTTTTTCAATATGGTTCATTGCGATTCCTTTGTCGTTGATATCGGTCTCACCAGCATTCAAAGTCTTCAAATTCACTACAGAGTGGTCAGAAAATTCCCCAAAAACATCTGAAACCCGAAGACCAAAGATGTACAGTTCTATTATTCCAGGGCATCTCCTCAAAACTTCTCCAATGCAAAAACTGGTGAGCTGTAGACAATAACTTACACAGAGGAACTGTAGATTCGGGCAAACTTGACCAAAGTTCTGGAGCTTTGTATCATTCAACCACTTATTGTCGGAGATTTCAAGATGTCGCACTCTGTAGTTTTTAGGGAACAAATCTGGAGAAAAAGTATCCATCTCTTCTCCCCTTGTATTTGTCATCTTAAGTACTTCAAGTGAAGGACAACTTTTCGTGAGGGTGTAAAAGGTGACACTAGTCAACCCGGAACATCCACAAAGATATATAGAAGTTAGATTAGAAAGATACTTAGCCAAATGCCTTATATCCGTATCCGTGTGGGGCCACCATTTTATGGATAGCTCTTCCAATGTCAACTGACATGCCTGCAAAAGCAATTGTAATGCACCACGGATTTCAGGATACTGGCCCAGCAAGTAATCAAGCACGAGCTTCTTTAATGGAGGACGTGCTTTTGCGACTAAACGTATATTCTTGTCCGAAATGAGTTGCTCACTCATAGTGAGAGCACGCAGATTTTTGGCATTGATGAAGGTGTTATCAATCGTAAATGAGAATGCAGAAGGTTGCAGCGACTCCAAATATAGCACGAGGGAGGTCAAATTGGGACTATGCCGCATCACAAAATCAATGCCGTCTCCAGTCACACTACTTCTGAACGCGAGGCCAATTTTCCTCAGTTTCACACAATTTGTGGAGAGAGAAATAAGCCCTTTATCAGTAATGCAAAAATTCTCCCCTATAAACTCAATCACCTCTAACTCCTTGAGCTTTGATGCCAGTGCATCAACACCATCATCTGTTATACATGCTGCAACAACATCGTCGTCTCTGTTCGTATGCACACTAAACCTGAGTTTCTCTAGCCGTGGGAAACAATCTGCTATCAAAACCAAGTCGTTGTCTTGTATAGAAATCAGTCCAGAGCAATTCAATACCTTGAGATTGTTCTTTATATTCTTGTTCAACGCCAGTGCCTTAAAACCATCTCGTGGTGGTTCTATCGTACACCAAATAAACGTTATGGCTTGGAGATTCAAGACACCAGACCGTGAAATCTGATGAAGGGCTCCGTCTATGTCTTTGCCGATATCAGTGTCGATGACTATGGTTTTGATGTGTCGAAATCGTTGAAGAAGATTCGAGAGTAGAGAGAGAGTCTCGGTGTGTATGTTTAAGGTAAGCTTCAACCGATTAGATATCAAAAGGAACCGCTTTGAGACCAATGATATGGAATCCAAGTCACGCTCATCATCCTCTCTAAGTTTGTGGAATATAAGCTCCCAGCAATCATCTGGGAAGTAACCATGTCTTTGTTTCTTCATTGTCGATAGTCAGTTTGAGAAAAAAAAGAAGAGAATAAATTTCTTATTAATGATGTATTAGCGCATATATAAGTAGTTGTATGCATTGTGCAGCAAGTATTCAAATCCTGGTTAGAAAAGGATACCGAAAGAAAAAATCAAGAAAATATGGGACATTAATAGGTTAGATTTTACATTAATATATAGTTGTATGCATTGTGCAACAAGTATTCAAATCCTGGTTAGAAAAGGATTCCGAGAGAAAAAGCAAACTAAGTAGGATAAGGAATCAACAAAATATGGGACATTAATAGGTTAGATTTTACAAAGCCCCACCCGATTAATCGGTAGGTAAGGCCCATAATATGGGACATTACACGTGTTGCATTTTTAGAAACAAAAATATCAATTACACTTGTATAATCCATAGGAGTTGTTTTTTACCATAGGAATAACATAGGGAAAAAATTGAATAACATAGGAATCGCAATATAATTTAATAAAATTGAATAACATAGGAATTGTTTTTTTACCATTACTTAAACATCTACTTGCAATATAATTTTAAAAAATGGGGAAAATCAAAAATGTTTTTTTTACCATTGTTTTCTCACATTGAGATCAACAGACTGTTATGTTTGTCATTTATGGAAACTGGAAATTGTGGTTGTGGAATAAAGCCAAGGCCCGGTTCAAAAAAAAATAAAGCCAAGGCATAAATGATAAAGCTAATGACTGTGCTCTTTTGATACTAGGCCACAATGGTTCTTGGGCCTTTTTTTTAATATTGGGCCACAATGGCTGGGCTCTTTTGTAACTTATAATGGATTTTTTTTTCTTGATTTGGGTCAAAAAAGAGTTGTAGTCAAGCCTAATTGTATAAAATGGTGGAGCGCCCCAAATAGTAGCCATTTTTGGAGTGCCCTAGGCCCAGGCCTTGTGGGCCTTGGGTCTGGGCTGGCCCTGGGTGTTGCGTGTTTTTAGAGTTCCTAGTGTTTAGATTCTATATATAATCAAATTTAAATGATTTATCTGATAGAATGATATATAGTGTATCTTGACTTCATTAGCACTATTAAGCTTTTGTAATACCATTATTGTATATTTACGCAGACTGAATTTTACTACAGTTAATTATAAGTAAATTTTTTTCTAAATCCGCAATTGACGTTTAACATATTGCATTATTTTATTATTGTGGACTGCAAGCGATCCACTTCATTAACGGCATTAAACTGTTTTTCCCATTATTTCACCTTTACCCGGTCGGAATTCAATTACAAATGAACCAAATCTAGCTGCTGCTTTTTTTCTAAGTCCGCAAATAAGGATGGAAACTAGTTTCCTGATTGTTATATGTGTAGAATATTTGGAACGGAGGTAGTAAATTGTTGAAGATTGGCTCGATTTCTACGGGATTCGCAACATTTATGGTTCGGACCAAGGTTTTAAATCTCGGTATAGGGATATGTAACGGTATCGGTGATACAGTCAAATATCGGCCGATATCGGTCTGTATCGGACCGTATATCGGTCGAATATCGGTATCGATCCTTTGAAAAACTGATACGTATCGGCCGATACGTTGCGTATCGGCCGATATTTAAATCCTTGGTTCGGACTAAGGTCATGGTGGTCCGGATCAAGCACGTCTGAGTGTTTTGGGAGCTTGCAGCATCCATGGTCTGGACGATGGTCACAATGGACCGGATTACCGAGTCCAGGTTGAAGATGAAGGTTGCAATAACCATGGTCCTGACCACCGACGCGTGTTTTGGCGTTTTTTGCCCTATAAATGTGTTTTTTAGGGTTTTGTTTGGAGTGAGCGTTACACACTTTTCTAGCAGCCATAGGACAGATTTGAGACAACTATGAGACACTCTTGTAGCTCTTTGAGCATTGGTTCTTCGTGATTAGTGAAACCCCCTTGAACGTGTGACTGCCCGTGAAGTAAATTTGCATCCCCAACAAACTAAACCACGTAAATTCTTGTTTCTCTTAATTGTTTGCGTTTCTCTCTCTCTCTTCCTATTCCATGGTTTAGTTTGTTTCTTGATTGCAAAGTATAGCTAGATTACATTCGTTTGTTATTTGTTACTTGCTTCCGCACAACATAAATTAGCCCCAAGAATGGTTTGGCATTTTGAGTGCTATCAATTGTTCTGGAAATTGTCAATATGAGGTTTTGTATCATTTTCAATCAGACCGCACTGCTGATAAAGGATAAAAATAATCTCATGTGAATATGTAAAGTTGCCAGCTAACCGGATATTGAGGTGAAGTTTGGCCTAAAAAGCCAACTTAACTTTTTTTTTTGTCTTTATTTGATTTTTTTTTTACGTTTGTTTGTTTTGCATCGATTTTTTGAGTATTATTGGTTCATCTCGGTAAAAGGAATCCAAAAAGATAAAAGATTATGACTAGAACTCTCAATTTTTTGAATAAGATCGAAAAAAGTGTAAAAAACTGTTTTTTGAGGGTGTTGCGTGTATCTTTTGTAAACGGGGTTCAGATGTATAACTAAATTTAACATTTTTCAAGTATGTTAATGTGGATTGTAAGATGTGTTATATATTGTTGTGAGTTACACATGCCCACTTCTTTAGTACCATGAAGCTTTTTTAATGTTATCTAACATATACGTGGACGTAATTTAACTAATAGTTAACCAAATTTAACTTGTTCTGAAATCTGCAATTGTGATGTATGTACGACATGTCAAATTTGTATGAGTCCCACGGGTACCACTTCGATTAATCGTATAAAGTTTTTTTCTAGTATTATATTGCATTTACTTACACTATTGAAATTCAAAAAATCAAATTTAATTTTTTCAAAGTCCGCAAATACATTGAATAGAAAATTTTGAAAAGAAGTGAGTAAATAAATTCCAAGGGTTAGTTTGGGCGCGATGACCTGGAACTGTGGAATTTGCTCCATCTTAGGTTTTAGGTTTCAAAATTTTGTGGTATCATGAATTGTTTTTGAGCTCGGCTGTACAAGATTTTATTCTGATTAAAGTCGGACCCCGTTGCTAATATAGATAACGGGAGCTCAAACTCAATTAGCATTTGAGAACTTAATTCTCGATTCAAGTAGTAAATGAGTCTTTATAAATGAGCCTAGCCCATACATACTAACCGAGCCTATCTGCATGAGTCAATATCTATATTAATTCATGCTCGGCTCATTCACTAAATGAATAAAAAATCCTCTGTGGTTTGTCAAATTGGACATTTAGACTAACTTCGGCATTTTAGCCTAATAATTTTGTTCATTTCCCCCAACTTTAGGTAAAAATTTCATCATACTCCCCATTCATCTCAGAGAAAATGGCAAGCATAGTACCGAGTAAAATCACAGAGTAACTATCTAGTACAGAACTGCAAGCAATATTTTGTACGAAGTCCAAAAGAGAAAATGGCAAGCAGAGTTACTAAATTTCATTTATTCATCTTTTACACCATTGAAGGGCAATAAAGTAAAGCAGAAAAACTACATGAAATGGCATCCAAACATAAAACTACTCTCTCTATCCTTTTTTAAGTGTGTATCTCGTAATTCCAACTTAAAGAAAAAAAAATTAAAGAGACATCATAATTATACTTTTCACCTCAACTTTTCCCAAACGCTTACCCCAACTTTTCAAATTTATCCTCTACCTTTACCCATTAACTTTTTATCCAGAACTTTTTTAAAATGACAAAATAATATAAACTTTCAAAAGAGACTTATTAAGGACACTTCAAAATGGAATATTCAACTATTAAAAAGGGACGGAGAGAGTACGAATTAAGGAGGTCAATATTCTTTACTTAATTACCACTTGAACAAGAAAATTAATTTTTAATATATAAACTGAAAACAACATAAAAGATGTGAACTTTCAAGAACAGCAGTTGGGGCTCAGAGAATCCACGACCTTGAAGCTGCACAACATCAACAATAATAAAGAATGTGTTAGACCTGAATAATACATAATAAATGTTAATGGTGCACTAAAGACGTAAAGATGAGGTTCAATATACAAGCATCCCTAGTATTATTGTTTTTTCCTGATCATCTGATTCTGAATTCTATTGATTATGTTAAGCTGTAAATTAATTTTACCTGCTCTTGATATTTTTCCCGCCTGATCACCAGCAACCTGCCAAAAGAAGTACCCACGAAGCCCAAGGGACTGAGCATACCCTATCTTTACCGTCGTCGACCTAACATCATCGTACCCAATCCAAGAAGTTCCCGCATAGGAATACGTTGAAACCGTCTCCTTGTCAAACAACACCGTGGCATTATTATCCCTATTGAACGTCTCCAACTGGGAATAAGTCATAGTCCCTTCATCTCCCGGGCCCAAGCCCACACCGGGCGCTCCAATACCATTCAATTTAGGGTCCTTGAGCTTCCAAGTCCGCCCATATAATGGTAGGCCCATGACCAACTTGCTTCGAGGGAGCCCATCATTGATCCACGATTGAAGCCCGTAACTTGTCGATATGTTACTCTTTGGGTCGAACAACGCGGCCGGAGCCCCCGTTGCAGTAGTGTCCCACGACCCATGGTAGTCATAGCACATCGCATTAACCCAGTCCAAGTTTTTGCTAATCGAGGCCACCGGAAACGTCCGGACGACCGGCCCGAGGAAGAATTTCACAGAGAAGTACATTGCTGCGGTTAGCAAGAGTGGGCGGCCCGTTAGCTTAGCATCCTCTTCGACCGCAGCCCGCCATTCTTGGAGTAAGAAGCCCAAATTTTCCATGTCTTTTGGGTCTTGAGGGGACTCCCAATCAAGATCAATACCATCAAATCCGTACGTCCTTGCCACTTCAATGGACGAATCAATGAAACTCTTGCGCGAGGAACTACTCGACGCCATTTGCGAGAAGATAGCTGGATCTATGCCTCCCCCGCCAACTGAAAAAAGCGTCTTGGCAGGCGGATTCTTCTTGCGAATCGTGGATGTAAAATTCTTCAGCAATTGAGCTGTAGAATTCGAGACCTCGAACCTATAAGTGACATTGCTAGGTACAAGAAAAGCATAGTAGAGGTGGGTGAATAGCCTCGTGTCGATGGCCGAGGGTGGGAAAGTGGAGGCGGCCCCTGAAGGCCAATAAGCCCCCTTGACTGCCTGAGAAGATGACCTCTGTGCCATACCACCATTTGTGGTGATAGACAAGAAGAAAATAACGTACAGGTAGTAGTAATTTTTTAAACCTGCCATTTGGTTTCTTTGTGGATAGCCAATGCACTTCCCCAAATGGTCCTAGAATATATATAAGCGTGTGTGTGAAATCTCAAGCCTCATTAAGTTGACAAGGGAAGATGGCAATGTTAGATTTCCTTATGTTGACTTTTGGCGGTTGAATTTGTCCATGGTCCAGGGTATTAGATTCTATTCATAATTTGAGGATAAAGTGGGAAATTGATCCATTCCGTTCCAAGTATGGACTCAACTAGATAGTTCATATCTGAAACGCTTATTTATTAGTATTGCCTCCGTCTTAAAAAGTTGGTTTAGTATTTCAATTTTTACTGTTACCAAAATGTTAGTCCCTTTACAAAAATTAATGTATTTTATTTGATAAATTTCTAATTTTGCCCTTCTTTTTGATGTTATAGGTTGTATTAGAGTACAAACCCGGTTTACATGGTGGGAGCACATCTAGCTAAGGTCTGGTACAAGCTTGATGATGTGTCATGCAGAGCTTAGTGCCACACCATGACCATCAAGGAGAAGGTTGCTAGGCTTACGCAATGAGGACCTTGCATTATAAGATGGGGAAATTGTGACATCCCACATCAGTGGGGAAAGTAAAGGGTGAATAGTATATAAGGCAACTGACCAGCTACTTATTCAACTGGGATAGGTCATTACTTGAACTATTTCATCCAGTTCAAAACTTGAACCGTAGAGATCCTATGAAGAAAATTCTGACTGGACTTGGATGATGGATTAGGGTGATCCAAATTTAATGGTCCACCATTTGTTTCTAGAAAGCCGTCCATTGGGACTTATTCAACGTGGCGATCTTGTCAATTTCAAGGGAGGACGATATGAATAATGGAAATGGATTGATAGACCACAAGCCACTTCCTACAATGGCCACCACTTGGAGCATCTCGAACCGGATCGCCAGTAGGGGCGATCACCACTGCAAAGGAAAATAAAGTCTCTAATATTATATAGTAAAAAAAAATATTCAAAAATTTTCCTATGCATTATATAGGCTTACCCTTGCGTAGTGAAATTTCTGGCTCCATCCCTGCGTTGGTCTAAAAAGTCATGTTAGCAAAAACCACTAGTTTCTTTTGTTATGTGACCAATCTCACCATCCGCTATCTAGTAGTTTTAATTTAAAGCCAAAACATAATTTCGTGTGGAATGGATGCAAAAGAGTTGATTGCATATGAGATCTAACCAAAGAACTTAGGAGTAGCAAATTTAGAAGTCTCAAGTCTAAACCACTAGACCACCATTGAGATTAGCAAAAATCACTAGTAGAACTCACCTTTCTTCTCATCAATGGACTCTCATGACTTGGCATCTTGAGTGAACCCAGCTTCGATAGTAGATCATTTGTTATTAGCTCTTAAGGAGAAGGGAGATTGAGAGCCATGTCAAAGTCAACACTCTTATGGTGAAACTTTGGACCCCCATGGCCCCATTCATGGCCTTAGAATGAGCCGTCGAAACAGAATTTGGCATGGTAACCAATATAATTTTTTTTTTTTTGGGCATAAGGCATTAATCTAGAATCAGCGCGTGGGATACCCATATTGGATCTCGGGATTGAGTCTTATTCCCCCTACCCCACGTAATAGATTAGAAATGATGAATGACAAAAAAAAAAAAGAAAAAGAAAAGAAAAGAACAAAGAAGAGATTAGGCCAAAACAATCTTTGTTAATGCCAAAACTCTAATGTATAAAATGCTAGTACCATTTGCAGAGTATAAGTTTTTTATGCATTGAAGTTTTGACACAAACAAAAACGGTTATGCCATCATCACCACCTTTTCTTTTTTTGGGCAAATAGTAGGATAGTACAAAATATGAATTACATCAAACTAAAAAATATCCACACGCAGGTCGAGAGATTCGAAACAAAGTTCACAATCATTATACCACCAACCCAACAAATAGAAGAATAACTTGCACCTACACGTATGTGAGAAGATTCGAACTCATGACTTCCTCGTGAGATGTAAGAGTACTGACTAAATGAGCTAACTTCCGTTGGTTACGACATTATGATTAGAGACGTGGAAATGGTCTAATGCAAATCGAAACTACTCTCAACCACCCAAAGTGGAAAAGAATGTCTCTAATTAGTCTGTCCATTGCATGTGTTGTATGAGTTGTTTACTAATACTTTCTTGCCTTTTTTTGGTTTCCATGTGGATGTTATCATTGTAATAAAGTTGACCAGCGCTGATTTATAGAAGCTTCAGTTGGTTAAAATTCAATTTGGTTCTTGATATGGCGATTTAGTGCTTTTCAAAGTTTCACCTGTTATGGATTTTATCGCGAACACCTGTTCAATCCTACAACGCAAACGCCCCTACGGATCTTGGGAACAATGAATCACAGAAAAAGACAAGCAAATAAGTGCGTAATGAAAAACCGGAAAGAAAACGAGACACAAGATATACGTGGAAAAACCTCAACGTGAGGAAAAACCACGGGAGCCACACCAGTCCACTATGAAATCGAATCAAGGAGTACAAGTCTTCTCACAATCTCTCTGAGATTGGTTTTCTCTCGCCTCTCTCTATTTTTCACGCTTTGGAAAAACTAATTTTCGATCTACAGAACACCAAGTCGGCCGAAACCCTAAAAAGGCTTTTAAGGCTCTCGGTAGCGCTACAAGTAAACACATGTAGCGCTCCAGAACGCTCTGTCCAAAAAATAAGTCCTAGGTAGCGCTACACCAAATCTATGGTAGCGCTACCGGGTAGGTTATCTGCACTCCCAACAATCTCCCACTTGAAGATAACCTGAAGCATCCGCAAATAAACAACTGCAAACCCAAATGATCTCAATCAACCCATGGACGTAGTCATCTGACCCCTCTTGGTGTGACTCCAGGCACATCATCTCTTCAAGCATGAAGGCCAACTAAAGTTGAACACAACTTCAGTTTCTGAACAGTAACAGACTTGGTCAACATATCTGCCGGATTTCGTTCTCCCAAAATCTTCTCTAGCAACAAATCCCCATCCTCCAAAAGCGAACGAATGAAATGGTACCTTAAATCAATATGCTTCGTCCTAGCATGGAACACTGGATTTTTGGCAAGGTGTATAGCACTCTGGCTGTCACTGAAAAGAACGCAGTTCTCTTGCTTCAAACCCAACTCCTCCAAAAAGCCTTTCAACCAAATCATCTCCTTTGCAGCCTCAGTCACGGCCACATACTCAGCTTCTGTCATGGATAGTGTCACTAATTTATGCAGACGTGAGACCCAGCTCACCGCTGTTGAACCCATAGTATAGATATAGCCTGTGGTGCTTCGCCGCGTATCCTGATCACCGACAAAATCTGCATCCACATATCCCTGCACTGTCAATTTCCCTTTCCCAAAACAAAGTGGCAAATCAGTGGTACCTCTCAAATATCGCATGATCCACTTTACTGCTTCCCAATGTTGTTTCCCTGGATTGCTAGCAAACCTGCTCACAACTCCCACTACATGGGCTATGTCTGGTCTCGTGTTCACCATCGCATACATCAGGCTACCCACGGCCGAGGTATACGGAACCTTGGCCATGTACTCTCTCTCTCTGCATCTGTCTTTGGTGATTGCCCCTGAGAAAGTTTGAAATGACTTCCCAAGGGTGTGCCAACCCTTAGCACTCGCATCTTGAACCTCTCCGAACACGTTCAATATACTCGGCTGACTCAACCGCAAGGTCCCCGAGCCTTATCTCCGCCGATCCTCATCCCAAGTATCTCGCTTAGCGCACCACCTGATCTTTCATAGCAAACTCCGTTGCCAAATCTGTTGCTTCAACTTTGTTGATCTCCCTAACACAGAACCTCGCTACAAGCATGTCATCTACGTAGAGCAATAAAATGATGTAGCTAGACTCAAACCTCTTGAAGTAACAACGGTGATCTCCATTGCACCTTGTGTAGCCACTGCTTTGCCGCATGAAACCATCAAACTTTACGTACCACTGTCTGGGGAGCTGTTTCAAACCATACAGGCTCTTCTTGAGCCTCGCACACCATCTCTTCCTTGTCTTTCACAATGAAGCCAACAGTCTTCATGTAGATTTCTTCATCCAAGTCCCCGTGAAGAAAAGCGGTTTTAACATCTAATCGCTCAAGGTAGAGATTTTCAAGCAAAGAACCAAACTCAACACCACTCGATAGTGGCCATCTTCACAACCGGCGAAAATATCTCTCGTATAATCGATCCCCTCATACATTGGAAGCCTTTTACAACCAATCTTGCCTTGTACCTTTTCTTGCCATCACTCTCCTGCTTAAGTCGAAAAACCCATTTGTTCTGCAAGGCTTTCTTTCCTGCGGGAAGCTGAGCTAACTGCCAAGTATCGTTGGAATGAAGAGAATCTATCTCTTCCTGCATCGCAGTCTTCCACTTGGCTGACTCGGAGACCTACATAGCCTCATCATAGCACTCTGGTTCTCCACTGTCCGTCAAAAGCAAGTAATCAAGCGAAGAAATATATTTCGGATTCGGCCTGTGTACTCTGGTTGTCCTCCTCAACTCTCTGACCGCTGAACTAGTCCTTGTCTCTGGAGCTACCTCATCTGAAACTGTCTCATCTAAAGCTCTCTCCTCTGCCTGACCAGACCTCTGTTCAACCCCACTGTCATCTGGAAGATCCTCCAACCCAAAGTACTCGGACGTATCTTCATCCGAAGTGGTACTCCCACTACTTTGTTTGCTGTCCCTGTCTTTGTACATCACCTTTTCATCAAACACAACGTCTTTGCTTCTGATTATCTTCCAGTTCTTGTCATCCCAAAAACGATAACCAAACTCATCTCCGCCGTACCCAATAAAGGTGCACTTCTGTGACTTAGCATCAAGTTTATCCCTGTCCTTGTCGCTAATATGCACATAGGAAACACAACCGAAAACACGTAAGTATGAGAGATTTTCTTCTTTACCACTCCAAACCTCCTCTGGTATGCCAAAATTCAACGGAACTGATGGCCCAAGATTGATCAAATATGCTGCTGTGCTGACTGCATCTGCCCAAAACATCTTGGGCAACCCTACGTGTATCCGCATGCTCCTAGCACGCTCAGTCAAGGTCCTGTTCATCCTCTCTGCAATGCCATTATGCTGCGGAGTCCCTGGAGGTGTCCTCTCTAAACGAATCCCGAATAAAGCGCAGGCTTTCTTGAACTCCCCCAACTCATACTCTCCGCCGTTGTCGGACCTCAACCTTTTCATCTTCAAATCTGTTTCATTCTCAACCATGGCCTTCCACTTCTTGAAGACTTCAAAGACCTCTGACTTGTGCTTCATGAAGTATACCCATACCTTCCTCGAGTGATCGTCGACAAAGGTAACATAGTAATAAGAACCGCCAAGAGAAGACACTGTAGCTGGACCCCACACATCTGTATGGACAAGCTCTAGCTTCTGAGCCACGGGAGGCTCGCCGCCTTTACGAAAGCTAACCCGTTTCTGTTTCCCGAAGATGCAATCCTCACACATGTCAATATCCACTGACTCTAAACCTGGTAGCTTCCCATTCGACTGCAAAACCTTCATTCCCTTCTCACTCATATGCCCCAGTCTTCTGTGCCACAGATTTGAACTCTCCTTGTTGTCTACAACAGCAAGTGTATCGCTACCATGTGAAGTCAAGTAAAGTGTACCAACTTTCTTGCCTTTAGCCGCCACCATGGTACCGTTGGAGACTTTCCACGTGTCCCCCATTCCTGTGAATGTCGAAGTATAACCTTTGCCTCTCAAGTTGTCCGACCAAACAAGACTCCTCTTCAACTTGAACGTGTCGACATCTTTCGACACCATCTGTACCTCCCCGTGCCGCAATCAACATCCCCTTTTCCCACTATACTTTTGCAAGGCTCGTCGTCCCCCAAGTATACTTTCCCAAAGTCCCCTGCTACATAGTTCTCGCAAACCTCCTCGTTAGCAAAGTGGCGTGGAATGAGGCACCCGAATCAATCACCCACGATTCGGCGTCATTTGTTCATGGCAAGAATAAGTGCATCGTGCACAACATGAGCCTCTTGCCCATCACCGCTTCTTCTTCGGTGCTCTGCGCAGTTTGTGACATATGGCCTATCCGACCACAATTCCAACATTCACCTTTAATAGGCCGAACTCGAGATTTGGCCTTATTTCCCTTACCCTTGGATTTCGACTGCCTCTGTTCGATTCGACCACCCCGGCCTCGGCTTCGCCCCTCTGCTCAAAACTTAGAGCTGAACCTGAACTACTGAACCATCGATCGAACCCCTTCGACCTCCTCGGTCAAAATCAAACCGACAACCTCACTCGGTTTGAACTTTTCTTTCCCCGCCGAATTACCGATCAGAATAACTATACCCCCCGACTCTCGCAACCGAGACAATTAACAAGGCTTGAACCTCATCATCAAACTCGATATTGACAGACGTAAGTTGATCAACTATCGTATTGAACTCACCGAGATGTGACATAAAGGAAACCCCTTGACCATAGACAAAGGTTGAAAAGTTTTTTCATAAGATGTACCTTATTCGCAGAGACGGTTGCTCGTACATCTTCTTCAATGCTTCCATAAGCTCTTCCGTCGTTTTCTCCTTCAATATGTTGTGTGTGACTGACTTTGAAAGGGACAGGACGAATAACCCCTAACGCCTTCCCCGTCCCGTAACGTCCCAATCCTCGTTGCTCTCTGCAGCTTTCTTCCCTTTTACTTTACCCTGCAGCGGCCGGTAAAGATCCTTCTGATAGAGATAGTCCTCTATCTCCGTTTTCCAGTACGCGAAGTCTGACCCATCAAACTTATCGAGCTTCGATTTGCCTTCTTCAGAACCCATAGCTCCCACTGAAACCCTAGCCTGCCCGAACGAGATTAAACCCTAACCTGTCGAACAAAACCCTACCGCAACCGCGGCTCTGATACCAGTTGTTATGGATTTTATCGCGAACACCTGTTCAATCCTACAACGCAAACGCCCCTACGGATCTTGGGAACAATGAATCACAGAAAAAGACAAGCAAATAAGTGCGTAATGCAAAACCGGAAAGAAAACGAGACACAAGATATACGTGGAAAAACCTCAACGTGAGGAAAAACCACGGGAGCCACACCAGTCCACTATGAAATCGAATCAAGGAGTACAAGTCTTCTCACAATCTCTCTGAGATTGGTTTTCTCTCGCCTCTCTCTATTTTTCACGCTCTGGAAAAACTAATTTTCGATCTACAGAACACCAAGTCGGCCGAAACCCTAAAAAGGCTTTTAAGGCTCTCGGTAGCGCTACAGGTAAACACCTGTAGCGCTCCAGAACGCTCTGTCCAAAAAATAGGTCCTAGGTAGCGCTACACCAAATCTATGGTAGCGCTACCGGGTAGGTTATCTGCACTCCCAACATCACCTACAATCACGGCCGGGCCTGGGCAATTTAGCCCACCAGGCGACTGTCTAGGACTCCCAATTTCGGATGCAAAAGTGTGTCCGACCGAAAAGTTTTTTAAAAGAACAACGTTCGTTTTTATCTTTTCAAAATGATAGATGAAAGTAGACACGAAATTAGAATTAACGGCTATGAATTCCTAAGCGAAGACAATAGCCACCACGGACGGTAAAAGTTCTAGATCCCATCCCATCTCACAGCTCGTTTAGCCAAACAATGGGCAACACCGTTGGCTTGGGAAGATATGGTGAAATATATACCACAGGTAAGGCCTGGTGGCATTTTCTTCATGTTGCTCATATTAATCGCCAAAAATTAATCCAGCTAACAAATGTGCTCTAGGATTCTAACCTGGGGTGATATAGGGTTGAAATGTATTAGGCACAAAAGATCAAGCACATTCTCGTCATGTTACAATCGACTTTTCAGCTGTATATATGATCTCTTCAAATCAAAACCCTGTTTATCTCAACTTTATGCTGACAAAATGAAGAAGGGGTAGAATTACTGAATGAATACGAGCTATGGCTAATACCCGAGGATATTGGGACTCAAGCTCAGCGCGTCATTTTGTCATTAATTTTGTAAAAAGAAGTCAAAATGGTGTGAGGTACTTGCACTCTCTAGTTGATAATTGATGAGTTTGTAGCAAGCTTAATTAGTAATCTAAGCAGACAAGTTATTGGTTTGTATCAACATATATAAATTTTTGTTTACCCACCTAAAAAGTGAAAAATTAAAGAACTCGCCTTTCCTGCAGCCCTTGCTGACGCTAGCTCCTGCATTTACACTGCTGGAATTCAATGAACAAGAATAACTCAAGTTGCCAGCTAACTGGATATTGAGTTTTCCCTACCAATTAACCAACTGAGAGCTCGGAGAGGTATTGTAACCTCGGACTTATGCCCTCGTTGCAATACCTACCCGGAAGATTTAGGCCACCATTTTAGAGAGTGCGTTAAATCTGTCGAGCTCTGGAAGGTGTTACATTTTAGCCATTTAATAAGATGTGGTTTTGAAAGGCCCATACCTGATTGATCTCATTGCAGGTTATATCTCCATCTATTTCAAGGAATGAATTAGATGTGCCTTGGAACATTTTATTATTAACAATACTTTGGCAGATTTGGAAGGATAAAAATAAAAAATGTTTTGAAAATCTTGAGCTAATGCATCAGTTAGTTCCAAAGCAATCTACTCTTTTCCCCTTGAAATTGATTCGGCCTTTAAATCGCTGTTATCCAATGTGACTGGCTCTAGAGTTACACATTGGTTACTTCCAAATACAGGTGAGTTAAAGCTCAATACGGATCGATGCTGCTATAATAAGGATCGAGCAAATGGTTTTCGAGGCTTATTTCGCGAGGCCGAAGGGAAATGTTACCTGGGATTCTATGGGAAGATGTTATGCAACACAAGCCTTGAAGCAGAGGTTTGGGGTATATACAAGGGTCTTACAATCATACTCGGTAGAGTGTTAGGGTTTCTCGGTTGTTCCATGAATAGTCTTTTATTTGGGATTTTATATTAGGGAGTTGTGTGTGTGTCTCTTTCGTGTTCTTGATACTTTTGTCCCTAGATAACTTGTGGATGCTTCAACTTGAGTTACGGGCATAGCCGGCTCATTGTTTCTCTCCCTGTTTATAATCTCATACTTCGGGTTTCGGCACAACATCAAGCTCAAACTCAATCAGTGTTTAAGAACTTGATTCTCGACTCAAGTACTAAACGAGCCTTTATAAATGAGCCAAGCCCACACATACGAGCCAAGCCTATCTGCATGAGTCAATTTGTATATTAACTCAAGCTCGGCTCAATTACTAAACGAACCGAAAATCCTTTTCTGCGATTTGTAAAATTCGACATTTAGCCTCACTTCAGCATTTTAGCTTAACAATCTTCTTATTTTTCCCCAACTTTACGTCAAATTTCATCGTACTCTCCATTCGTCTCAGAGAGAGAAATTGACAAAAAAACGTACCGCGCGAGTACTATATATTAGCATAATCCAAACTGCAACCATTATTTTGCACGTACGTAGTCCAAAAGAGAAAACGGATATAAAAGAAATCTATAAGCTGTAAGAAGCAGAGTTACTAAATTTCATTTATTCCTCTTTTACACCATTGAAGGGCAATAAAGCAAAGCCAAAAAACTACATCAAAAAGCCAAAAAACTACATCAAATGGCTTCTAAATAGAAAATAATTAATTTAGGAGGTCAATATTCCTTACTTACCACTTGAACATGAAAATTAATTACTCCTTAATTTCTTTAACTATATATATAAACTCAAAAGAACATGAGAAGGTGTGAACTTCCGAGAACAGCTAGCTAGGCTTATAGAATCCACGACCTTGAAGCTGCATAATGAAGAATTAATGTGTTAGAGCTGAATAATACATAAAAGTTAATGTGTCCTATAGAAATGAAGTCAATTTGCATGAAGTGATCATGTTGAGTTGTAATTTCATTTACCTTGTTTTGAGATTTTCCCTGCCTTATCACCAGCAACCTGCCAAAAGAAGTACCCACGAATCCCAAGGGCTTGAGCATACACTATCTTTACCGTCGTTGACCTGACATCATCGTACCCAATCCACGAAGTTCCCGCATAGGAATATGTGGACACCGTCTTCTTGTCAAATACCACCGTGGCATTATTCTCCTTATTAAAATTCTCCACCTGGGAATAAGTCATAGTCCCTCGATTTCCCGGGCCCAATCCCACACCGGGCGCTCCAATACCGTTCAATTTAGGGTCCTTGAGCTTCCAAGTCCGCCCATATAACGGTAGGCCCATGACCAACTTGCTTCGAGGGAGCCCAGCATTGATCCACGATTGAAGCCCATAACTCGTCGATATATTACTCTCTGGGTCGAACAACGCAGCATGAGCCCCCGTTGCAGTAGTGTCCCATGACCCATGGTAATCGTAGCACATCGCATTGACCCAATCCAAGTTTTTGCTAATCGAGGGGACCGGAAACGTCCGGATGACCGGCCCGAGGAAGAATTTCACAGAGAAGTACATTGCCGCGGTTAGCAAGAGTGGGCTCCGGCCCGTTAACTTAGCATCCTTTTGGACAGCACCCCGCCATTCTTGGAGTAAGAAGCCCAAATTTTCCATGTCTTTTGCGTCTTGAGGGAACTCCCAATCAAGATCAACACCATCAAATCCGTACTTCCTTGCCACTTCAATGGATGAATCAATGAAACTCTTGCGTGTGGAACTACTCGACGCCATCCGCGAAAAGATATCCGGACCTTCGTCTCCCCCGCCGACCGAAAAGAGCGTCTTGGCCGGTGGATTCTTCTTGTGAATCGTGGATGTAAAATTCAACAGCAATGGAGCTGTAGAACTCGAGACCTCGAACCTATAAGTGACACTGCTAGGTACAAGAAAAGCATAGTAGAGGTGGGTGAACAGCCTCGTGTCAATAGCCGAGGGTGGGAAAGTGGAGGCGGCCCCTGAAGGCCAATAAGCCCCCTTGACTGCCTGAGAAGATGACCTCCGTGCCATACCACCATTTGCGGTGATAGACAAGAAGAAAATAACGTACAGGTAGTAGTAATTTTTTAAACCTGCCATTTGGTTTCTTTGTGGATAGCCAATGCACTTCCCCAAATGGTCCTAGAATATATACATAAGCGTGTTTGTAAAATATCAAGGCTAATTATTTCGACAAGGAAAGATGCTAGTGTCTGCTTTTTTTTTTTTATGTTGACTTATCTAGTCCACGAGTATATTTACTTTTTATAATTGGAGGATAAAAGGGGAAAATGGATGCTCTCCGGTCCAAGACGAGCAGTCATGTCCGAACAAATCCAAATAATGATTTGGATTTGTTCATAAACGATTACCGATAATAGCTTATGTGCAAATTAAAACCATTAAATGCAGCAAATGAATGGTTCAAATTTGGGTTGTCTCGTCTAGTCCAAAAGTTGAACTGGTGATGATCTAGACACATAATAATGGTATGAAGAAAATTCTGAATTTAATGTTCCACCATATATTCCAGAAAGCCGTCCAATGAGACTTATTCAACGTGGTGATCTTGTCAATTTCATGAGGGCGATATGGATAATGGAAATGGAGTGATAGACCATAACCCACTTGCTACAATGGCCACCACTTAGCGCATTTCCAACCCATTACTAAAAAAGTCACATGTTGATTAGCAAAAAAATTAGTTTTTTATTTTATTTTTATCAACGGGTGTCTTAAGGACCAATTCCACTATCAACTAGTGGGTTTCAACAATTTAAAACGAAAACGTACTAGTTTTTATGGATTGGCTTCAAATGACTTGATTGTATCCAAGAGGTTTCGAATTTGAGACCTTAAGAGGAAGTAAACTCATAAGTCTCAAAGCTTGACCACTAAACAACCCTCGAGATTAGCAAAAATCGCTAGTTGAACTCACTTTTCTTCGCATCAATGGACTCTCTATATGGCTAAGCATTTTGAGTCAACCCAGCTTCGATAGCTAGATTTATCAAACTCGGCCTCATATGTATCGAAGACGTCCAGACAAACTAAATGTAGGTTTTCACATTACCTGTTCTCACTTTGCAAAATATAAACTCGGCCTCATATGTATCGGTGGACGGCAAGTATGATTGGAGTAGGTGGATGAAAAAATGAATAGAAGACAAAACAAGATTTGCATGTTTTTTCGTGCTTCTGATTAGGAAAAATAGAGAATCAAGTTGGAGATGCTCTTACAAATCGTTTTCTTTGGAATGGGGCCGAATTAAAAATAATGAATCATCACGTGCGTTATCTCAAATTTCAATCTCTCGTCATCATTGATCACATTGAATAAAATGACGTGACTCCAAGATCACTATACCGAGATAATAATTTAAGTGTGGTGGAAACAGGGACGAAGTCAGAATTTTTGTATTGTGAGTACGGATTATATATTTGGATGAGTGGCAGAGTTATGTAATTTGATGATATTTTCAATGTAATAATAGAGTTTTTTTTCAAATTGTAATAGGAGCTACAACTCTTATTAGTCACTCTCTGACTCCATCCTTGGGTAGAATGGTCTCACGCAAATCGACACAGCTCTCAACCACCCAAAGTGGAAAATAATCTTCTCATTTTTCTGCCCATTGCGTTGTGTGGGTTGTTTACTACAGTATACAATTTTCATGCTTTTTGGTTTGTGGATATAAGAGCAAGAACAGCAGCTTGGGCATAATTTTGGGTAAAATCCCTGATGAACAGTGGATTTAGCTACCCCATATCAATCAATCCTCCAGCAGTTTGTCTATCATCTTCTCTACTTCTATTAAATACTATTACAATATACCCACCAACAGTACTTCATCTTCCCCAATCCAAGAAACCGATTGCTACCCCGTCGCCGTTACCTCGTCGCCGTCGCCCTCGATCCTTCACCCGACTGTTACCTCGTCACCGTCGCCGTCTCTGTCGCCGTCGCCCTCGATCGCCGTCACCAATCGAAGAAACCCACTTTGATCGTGGTCCAGCGGTCCAATCGAAGAAACCCACTTCGATCGCCGTTACCTCGTGGCCATCGCCGTCGCCCTCGTGGCCGTCGATCGTTGTTGTGCCCTCGTGGCCGTCGCCGTCGATCGTGGTTCAGCTTCTTCACCGATTGGAACAGTAGGGAGCGAGAGAGAGAGAGAGAGAGAGAGAGAGAGAGAAAATAATAAACAATTGAGTTGCTGGTGAACAGTGCTTGTCTAAAAATAGACAAGCACTGTAGCAAATTTAGAGAAAATGTATAATAGCTAAGGTAATAGAGTGGCTGCTGCACCACCCATTTTCTTCATTTCTTCTCTATTTTGCCCAAATAGCTATTATACCTTACCTGCTGGTGTTGCTCTAATCATTGCAAAAGTTAACCAGTGCTCATTTATAGAAGCTTCAGCTGGTCAAAATTCAATTTGGTAGATTATCACGGGTGGGCCCGGGAAATTAAGCCTACCAGGCCGTAATAGTAAACGCTAACGCTCGAATTTGAGAAAATTTTGTGTGCCAATAGGGTACCACCTGGCACCAATACGCGGTACCCATGGCCAATTCCAAGGTGACAGCAAGCCTAAAAATCAAGTGTAGCCACCTACGCATTTGACCATTAAAAAGTAACGGAGAAATAACTCCCGTTTGAAATCTCTCTCCTCCTCGTGACCTGATCCAAGCATCTTTTAATGGGATTAATTGTTCCCAATAAAATGCTTTTTCTCTTTCCTCATTTTCCCCCTCCAGCCAAAACCCCTCCTCTCTCATCTTCTTTTTTCCCCATCGTTCTCTCTTCTCTCCCTCGGAAAAACACTCCCCCATCCAGATTGAGAGTTTATCTGTCACAGACCCAAGTATTGCTAGGCCCGTATGGAAGTGTAGACGCTGGATTCAAGTGAAGTGGGAAGCTCAAGTACTGGGTATCACCAACTCTGTTTTTTGCATAACTTTGTTTCGGCTACTTCGATCGCTACAAGTCAGAAATTAAAGAGATAATGTTTGAGCTTACGAAAGAGATGGGGTACGGGGTCCAGCCAAACAATGGAAGGGGAATATAAGGCTGCATTGCTAATTTGCTAAGGACCCAAGTTGTTGAGCTCTGTTCGTCTTTTCATGGCTTCGTGAGACTATGAGGGTTCCACTTTTTATTACTTTATGTAACTTTTACTTAAGTTGCTGAATGATTACATGTAAGAGGAGAGACTGAGAGGATATTGTTGGATATGCAAAATTCGTTACTGTTACCTCTTTAAGTAAATAAGAAAATTTCAGAACGCAAGGTTGTGGGTCTTTTTTGATGATCTGTAGGTGAAACAATTGATTTGGATGACGCATAATGTAGGTTTTTGCTCTGTTTCCTATACTGTCATGACTACACGAGAAAAATCAACAGCAGTACAAAAAACAAAAATGGAGCCCGATTAAAACAGAAAAAGGTCCTACGTAAGTAACTGAATCATTCCAATCCATGAACTGATGTTGTTTCCAGAACGTCACCAATTGTATGTATCCAAAATTTGTTGACCCAAAGTGAGTGCAATGGATTGAAATGAAGTGGAAGCTCTGGTCTCTGTTATTAAAAAACAGAGCACGAAGGGCCAACAAGAATTTTGGATGGTTCGCTACGCCATTGAAATTCATTTACATATGTTGTTGAAGGACTATAAACACCAAGGAGATTATGCCAAATGGGGATTTCGATTGTAGTTTAATGTGTGGATTTATTATTAAAAAAAAAGTTATCAGCCTATCATATTTCCTCCCAGCCTCATTTGTAGGTCGGAAATTATTAAGGAGATGTGGAATTGAATTTTTTGGGAGGAATTTTCATGAGATTTTCGAGGTCTTGAATAGAAATTAGCTTCATTTATACTTCTCCTTCTTCTTCAAAAGATTCAGATGTTCCCAGCCTCATATTAAAGCTTAAACCCAGATGCCAAAATGATGGTGGATCAATAACTTCCATTCTGCAGTAGCTCCGAATCAAGAGTAATCCAACAAACAGATGGTAAAAAAAAAATACGAATCTCTGTTACCCAAATCCAAAAAAACAAGAACTAAATGTATGAGAGAGTGATTTGATCAGATGCTGAAGAGTTTGCTGTTGTGGGTCTCTTGTTTTAGGTGGATTGGGATTTGGGAACCGTAGAAAGAGAGGGAGAAAGAGAAATAATTTGAAAGAGAGAGAATCCCAAGTTATATGTTGGACCAAAAAAATTTGAATTCGAAGCGGGAATTTGAATTTTTAGAAAGAGAGGAAAGAGAAACTAACGGAGTAATTGTTTCCGTTATTGTTGGCCGACCACTTGCTTATGTGTCCACGTACTGACATCAGTTGAGTTGGAAGGCAGTTGGCTATCCTTGATTGGTTTAGGGTACCATGTCAGCCTTCCACCTTGGTACCCTATTGGAACACAGAATTTTCTCCTCGAATTTGAGACTTTGGTGAACTTGGAACAAAGGCCTCCTTTGGGTGAATTGAAAAAACTGGTTTTTTGGTGGTTTTTTGGTTTTTTTGGTTTTGTCCTTATTCAATTTTTTTTTGCATTTGTTAGTTTTCGGTCGATTTGTTGTGGTTTCTTGGCTCCTCTCTACGAGAGAAATCTAAAAAGTATAAAATTATTAGTCAAACTTAAAGTTTTGTGAATAAAGACGAAAAATAAACCATAATGGTTTTTTTACCCAAAGGAGGCCAAAGACAAAACCAACTGGGACAGCTTCCGAGTTCATGTAATGTTAATGGTAGATGATTTCGATCACTAAAAAAAGATCTCAGGTGGGGTCCAGTTCATACACCATAGCAAATCAATTCCTCAGGATGCATTAAGTGTCTTGTGATGACATTATTGCTAATATTGTGCAACGATCTCTGATTTTCTGGTTGCCAATTGAATTCTCAAGATGTAAAATCCTAATATTTCAAATCGATCATTTTAAAATATCCTTGGCGATTAAGTTAGACAATCCGATCAAGCATACATTTATCAAATTGGTCACTAGAAAATTTATTATAAAGTTAATGAACGTTTTGGCTTATTTCTGTGAGACACCGGAGCAAAACCAACAAATGCAAAAAAAAAAAAAAAACCAAACCTACCTTTTAAGCTAAAACACACCTCAATCTACAAAAAAATTGTCATATTATATTTTTTTCATGTCGCTTTTTAAATCAGGTTTCCTCTTTAATGTTAGTTTTGATTAAAAGTGACATTGAAATTAGTTAGTAAATACATGCGGAAACCTTTTTAATGTCGGTGTTGATTAAAACTTTATTATGAAACTTTATAAGGAAACGAGGGCGCAATGCGGCGCGCTTTATAATTTGCAGTCAAATTAAATGGCGCTCAAATTAAACCCTCTCGTCAGTTAAATGGCGCTCATATTCCTCCGTCCCACGATGGCACGATCTCTCTCTTTCTCTCCTCCCTTCCAGCGTAACCCCACCCAACGCCATGGAAGTCGCATACAGAAGCTCTTGCCGTTGTTGTGGGATATCACGTAGTTCGATCCCCTTTGATTCTTCAAAAGCTTTAGAGACACCGATATCGGTACTCTCTCTCTCTCTCTCTCTCTCTCTCTCGTGATTAATGCTACTTGATAACTTCGGTAGAGACTGAGATTTGATTGGAAAATGAGAAATTGTTGTAATTGTCCACCTATAATGGTAGTCCCATCTTCTCAATGTCCAGTTCCGGCCCTCTTTCCGGTATCAGCTTGGTCCTCCCCTTCATCTCCCTCTTTTGATTTGTTTAGGAAAATGTGTATATATAGACTTATAATGGTGTTATAGTTGTCTTTGTGGTAATATAGCTTGCTCCAAGACTGATATTACATTAAATCAGTTTAGATTCAAGGTGTTATAGTGATCTTGGAGCAAGATCACTATTGCTCATATTGCTCATGAACTGTTTGACGAAATTCCTCAACGAGAATAAAGGGTGATAAAAAGGGGCTTAAGTTCATAAAGAACCATTGCTTGCCGTAAGGTCATCGAGTTCAATCAGACAAAATACAGGTTTCACTAAGTGTTGTTAGCCATTGTATCATTGAAGTGTCTACTTCATCCTGTTCACTTATAAAGTTTCAATTTTAAGTTTCACTTGAGAATTTGTGGATTAGAATACAGAGGTCATTCAACTGATTATACCACAACTATCAAGCCCATTCGAGGTCAGTATTCCATATTCTGAATAGCAAATGGACAAACTTTCGAATGACGTATCAGTGTAATTGTTTTGCATGATTACAAAAGTTTATCGCAATAGGGTTCAGCCGGCTCATCGTTGTGGAGCTCATGGTACATGAATGCAAACTGTTCTTGATTTCATGGCATTAGGTTAGGTCGTTATGCGTATAATGTCTTTTTTGCTCTTCATCTGAGATTTTTTTATTTTTGAATGCATATAAGTTGTTTTTTGCTCTTCTCTCTCAGGCGGCATCATATCTTTGACCCCTAGCGACCAACTGCCATTGGTAGCTTGCACCATAGCGTTATCTTCCACCACCAGTAGCACCACCAAGTTGTGACGGCTCCCAGTGCTCACCCCTGGCGACCAACAACTGCCATTCCTAAAACTACTTCATCGGGAACATCGGCTCGTATCCAGCGCAAGAGCCTGAGGTGGCTGAGAGGCGTGTTGAGTGGTTGACAAGCGTGCTGAGAAGGCTTACAAGCGTGCTAAAAAGGCTGACAAGTGCGCTAAAGAGGTTGAACAACGGGCTCAACAATTTCACGCACAATTACGAAGTTAGAGGAAGTACAACTAGATCTCCAGCATGCCTTTCCATGACACGATTTGATGGAAGAAGCACTTAGGTAACTACTTTTTTAGGTTTTGATTCCTTAACTTTGAATTTGCTGACGAATGTGAATAAACAGCCCTTTAAAACTACATTGCACGTTGCCTGAAAGTGTGGTGTTCATTCTTTAGCATATAAGAATGAAAATCCTTTTGGCCAAGTATATTAATGTATTTCCATCAGTTCATGTCATAATAGCATGTTAGTCAAATTAGTGCCCCATAAAATTGCAGTTAATGCTAATTGCTAATGTAACATGAGAGATTAATGGAAAAACTAGAACTATTGAGCACTGGAATTCATGAGACTCGAATGTTAAAGTTGAACTTTCTTGCACGTTTGTCTGTACCATGTGCAAGGCATGCTTGTGTTGACAATAGTCTTTGCCAGTCAGTTAATTTTGAGGGCACACAAAAGGAAGAGGTGTAACTATTAGAATTAACATGCATTCACTTTTAGATGCCATTAGGCATTAGCCCAGGGATATTGCTATTCCAAGTACCGAATTGTTCTCTTTTTGTTATATGGATTACAATTTTGTTTTGGCTCCAATTATTTGGTGGAACCCTGGAAGTACTATTGTTAGGTGTGTCTAACACGTTCATATAGAGTGTCGTGTCATATTGTGTCAGACACGTGTCTTTTCTGATACTTCTGGTTTCCCTTAGTGTTGTTCTTTCTATATTTGTGTTTTTTCTTTGAGCTATAAGGACTTTGTGGTCACTGCAATATTTTTTCCTTTACGCCAAATATTTCTGTTTGGACACAGATACCTATGACATCTCTATCTTCTTTCTTTTAGTTCTTTTGGCTGTTGCAATCTAAAGTTCATTATGCGTACTGCACTTCTAGGACATACATATCGTTTGACCTCTCTTTCTTTTTCATATGGTTGTTTCTAGTAACCTACTTATTTATGGGATCTAGCTCCTGTTAGATAAATTGATCAAATTTTGATATGTTTAGGATGCTTATTTGTATTGCTTGTGTTCTGTATTTTGGAGTATTTCAAAATCTGGTATGTATTAGTCCCATCCTCAGTTGATGTAATCGGCTGTTTTGGTGATATTTTATGTTAGCTTTTGATCTTTCAAATGGTTTTTACTTCCTCTTGGTTTCAGGTTGAATTTTCATTGTTCTAATTCCAACGATAACATGTTTAGGTACTAGTTGATTGTCTAGTTTTGATTTCATTTTGGTTGTCCCACATGCACTAGTTTGGCCTTTTCCTTTTTATGTTGGGACTTTTTGGCTATATTTCTTGTGCCTTATCCTTTGCCTCTTTCCAAGTAACCTTCTTCTATTCTCAATATATTCTCCTTTGCCGATAAAGGAAAAAAGTCGATAACTAAGTAAAACTTTACTCTTGTGATTGCAGGTGGTGGAAAATTTTGATGGGATGGCTATGTGATGAAACCCATTTGCAAAGGATTCACATCCATATGTTAGATTGGGTGTTTTTAATTAGATTTTAGTTCAAACAATATTTCTTTCCGTACTTAAGGCAATCATCCCATTGTTTATCATTAAGTGAATTTTTCATAACTTGTTTTGCTTGGGATTTCTTTTGGGCTAATGTTTCTTAGGAAATACTAGTTTGACATAAATAGTTAATTTGTGTCTCATGAATGAAAGCTAGATATTGCTAATTATGTAAGGTTTATGCAACTAGCTTCTGAATAAGTTGTGGACTTGTAATAGTGACAAAATATTTTTATCAATGCACATGGTTTCGGTAAATTTTGTCCCAATAGCATTTCTCTCATACCAATAATTGGATTGTGGTGAAAAGATGATTTGTAACAAGTAACCTCTTGTGACAAAATCACTCTTATTGTGATGAAATTTCTTGTATAGTAATCTTATGGCGAATTATTTTTTGCCACAAATGGTATGTTCATCCAGATTTTTTTTGTGACATAATTTGCTAATGGTGACGAAATTAATGATGACGTACGTAGTGACAAAATAATTGTTCCCATTGTTTTTTTTTGTTGTGACAAATGAGTTTTTTCTCACCACATGCTTATAATGACAAAATTGTATTATCAATTGTAACAAGTTTGTTTTGTCTCAATAGCTTTATAAAGACGAAACTTGAGTTTTTGCAACAAAATAGTTTGTCACAATAATATTTTTGTAACTCGTAAAAATAATTTATCGTGACAAACGGCTGCCTAGTGGCAACAAAAGAATTACACATTGTGGCAAAATATTTTGTCACTACTAGTGAAACTTTTTGTGAGAAACTCTTTTTGTCACCATAGTTTTTGGTTTCTTATGACGAGTTTGAAATTTTGTCACAACAACGAGGAGAGTGAAATTTTGTCACAACAAACTTATTACTACGAGCTTATTGTGACAAAAGAGTGACAAAATTATTTTGTCACTATAATTTTGTAGTGACAAAAAACTAACATATAGTGACGAAATGTTTTGTAGCAAAATCAAGAATTTGTTGTAGTGATATGCACATACACATAATATTGTATTTGCTGGGACCTCTCGCAAGTAGCGGTATATGCTATACTCCCTCCGTCCCTTTTTAAATGTGTTGCTTTGTAAATTCAACTTATTAAAAAAACATCATCATTACACATTTCACATCAACTTTTTCACTTTCCACATCAACTTTTATCCCCACTTTCCAAAATTATCCTTCACCCTTACCCATTAACTTTTTACCCACTAACTTTTCAAAAGGGCAAAACGATAATTCTACAAACTTTTACCCATTAACTTTTCAAAACACACACTTATTAAGGGACAGCCCAAAATGGAAATGTCAACACTTAAAAAGGGACGGAGGGAGTATTTTATTATGAAGATATAAATATTTGTGATTCAAGCCCCTGTTACTAAAATCATGATGGTTTTCCAAATAATTTTAGCAACTCAGTTGCTAAAATTAATCATGGTTGATTTTAGCAAATGAGTTCACCATGTGCTAAATTAATCATTGTTGATTTTACCTTAAAGTCAACCATGATTTTCGCACCCGGTGAACTCATTTGCTAAAATTATGGTTAATTTTAGCAACTGAATTGTTAAAATCTTTTGAAAAACTAGGCCGCACAATTAAATCTTGTGTCTGCCACCGCTGTTTATGTTGCAATCGGTTTTTCAACTGTTTGAACTTCATATCGAAACCCAGTTGATGTTGACTTTTTATTGATAAAATATTGGAAGACATGTTCCACGTGCCATTTTTGAGCTGTGATGACAAATTAAAAATGCCCCCACTTCTTTCAGCACCAACCCACTTTTTGTTTCTTTACTTTAATGGGCTCTTTACATCACACGGCTCCAACTCTCCCACTGTTACATTCAGAAGGGGGAGGCAATAACTTATTTAAAACAACTAGAAAAAGCACAGGCTTGCTTATCGAAAGTTGAATACAAATTTTTTTTTCATATACTTTGCTTGGTTCCGTTGATAATGCGCGCTATAACAACAGATCAGAATATGTAAATATAGATCATTGAAAGAATCTTGAACATCCAGCCTACGAACTAGGGAGGGTTAATTACCCCTTTTGACTCAATAAAGGACAAATTCAGCTTCAAATATATGGGTGGATAGCAAAATTAAAGAGTGTGATTGGAGTGTGGATGAAAAAAGAAATAGAAAAAATAAAAAACTTAACTTAGCTCGTATTTTTGGATGATCAACCACACTGAGACTGAGACATGGCACGGAATTCCACGGTAGGCAGCAGTGGGGAATCTTGGACATTAGGCAAAAGCCAGCTGAGCCAACAATATCGCGTGACTGATGAAAGGCAATGCTACTTGTAAAGCTCTTTTGTAGAGTGCGCGATCATGATCACAGGACTCGAGGAAGAAGCTCCTGCTAAGGGAGGTGGATCTTCTATACAATTCGACATTCAAAAGGGGGAGGCCAATAAGTTAATTAAAACAACTAGAAAAAGTCCAAGCTTGCTTACCGAAAGTTAAATAGAAATGTTTTTCCATATAATTTGCTTGGTTCCGTTGCTAATACGCGCTATAGCAACGGATCAGAATAGGCAAATATAGATCATTGAAAGAATCTTGCAGACCCAGTAAAACACGAAAAGACAAAAATTTACGGAAAATGGATTCTAAGTGAGTGCATATAAACCACATGGAAAAACTCACACTAATCCATCAATTCGCGATCCAAGTTTGAGATTTTCTTGGTTTCTTACTTTTGATTACAAATCCTATTTTTGACATAGGGCCAAACATGGATCAAACCCGGATAATTAAATAGCCAATCGACCATCAAGTTACCTTTGATTTTATATCATATGCATGTGTTTAAATGCAAAGGACAAGTGATCTACCGAGAGTCTCTTCTTATTCAAAGGCAATACTCTTGTGGTAACACTTTGGGCCCTTTCTTTTTTTCTCATCTGGCCATATCATGAGCCATTGTAACGAAAACTGATGTGCATGGTGATCAAATTTGTAACGATCCTAATTTTTGCAAAATAAAAATTTCGTTTATAAAATTGATTTTTCATATTTTCTCTAATAAATTTCTTAAAATTATTTTGAAAAATACTATTTTGGGCCAATAATTATTTTCTTTGTGCTAGAATATATGTGTGTATATAACTAGCACTTAAAACTCTCTTAATATGTTTTTTTACCCTCCAAGTATTTTTAGGTGCATGTGCTTCATTAATGTGGGAAATTTCCTAGAAACTCTTGCACATGGAGATGGAGAGAGAGAGAGAGAGAGAGAGAGGCAGCCATAAAGAGAGGGGAAAGGTGTCCAATTTTGCTCTAAATTTGCTCAAGATTCTTTCCTTAAAAGCCTAGTTTGACATGCACATGCATTGTGCTGGAATATGAGCACATGGTACCAAAGTCTAGGCCTAACTAGACCAAGCCTTGGCCTCCAAGTACCCCAAAACATGCTTCCATATTGTAAGGAAGAATTTTTTCCTACTAAGCCTATTGAACCTAGCCCTAGCTATAACTTGCTAGCACATGCACAATATTGTGTATAAGTCTCCAAAAACACCCCTATATGAAAGGTGATCATGCAAAAACCTACACAACAAAATGCCTATTTTCTCTCCCACACCACCACCTCACGTTACTTCCCAATTGTTTCCCCAAAATTCCTTAACTTGCAAGTATATAGCCTAGGACCTAGCCTAAACTATAGAGTGGGAGTTAGAACCACCCATGTAATTTCCCATTTTCACATTTAGTGCACAATTTACACCCCACATGGGTGTAGTTCGGCCAACATAAAGGAGAGAGGGGCCGAAAGTTTTGAGGAGAGAGGGGCCGAAAGTTCGGCCAATATAAAGCTTTCTCGTAACACCACTCGGTGTTGGCATTAACAATTATTCTGTCCCTAGAGAATTCCGTGTCAACAATAACATATCGCATTATTAATTAGTATGAGTCCCACGGGTACCACTTCAATTAATCGTATTAAGTTTTTTTCTAGTATTATATTGCATTCACGTACATTATTGGAATTCAACAAACAATAAATCAAATTTAATATTTTTTCAAAGTCTGCAAATACAATGAATAGAAAATTTTGAAAAGAAGTGAGTAAACAAATTCCAAGGGTTAGTTTGGTCGTGATGACCTAGAACTATAGAATTTGCTCCATCTTAGGTTTAAGGTTTTCAATTTTTGAGGTATTATCAATTGTTTTTTAGTCGGTCTGTACAAAATTTTATACTGATTATAGTCACACCCTGTTGCTAATTGAAAAATCAGGGTTCCCTTAAAAACTGTTAAAACCCTAACAGTATGATTGCGAATCACTAATTAAATCAACCAGCAGAAAATTACGCAAGCAGTCAAAACCCACAACACAGAGATATACGTGGAAATGGGTAAAAAACCACGGGAAGGAATCAAAATCACTATACTCATTGTGCAGTTACAGATATACCTATCCAAACGATGTAAATCCTCACAACGTTCTAAGTATCACCTGCCGAGTCACACGTACACCGCACCCAATGATCTTGATCGCCAACGCCTTGAATCGCACAAGCCTTCCTTGGATACTTTCGGAATCTCACCAAAGAACTCTAACTGAAAGTTGATTGTTGAAGCATTAAACCCCTTGAAGATGAACTCTAAGCATCCGGTCTTCAAAGATCTTCAAAGTCCACAAACCCTAGCCGCCACAAGTGTTTTAAGGATGAGTAGGAGTGCAGAGAATAAAGTGTGGCTGCTCAAATTTCGTTTAACCTAGTTGATGTGAATATATAGGCGCATAGCGGTTGCTCAAGCAAGAACCAAGTTGCTCGAGCAACTGACGAACAGCAGATTTGCTTGACAGGTTGCTTGAGCAAGTCGTTGAGCAACTTCTGAACAAGTAAAATAACCTACTCAACTCACCACTAAAATAAATACTACCGCACTCTCAACCATTACATAAAGAGATGATTCCTTTCCACACCTAAACAGACACTCTAAAAAAAATGAAATTACAACTCGATGTAAATGTGTGTTTTGTCAAACGGAATTGCCAAAACAAAGGAATCCGAAACTGGGTCCTTACAATCTCCCCCTTTGGCACTTCCATGACAAAACACACTACAAAGGCAATCTATCCTATATGAACGAGTTGTGGAAAGCCTGCAAACAAAACTCAACATCCAAATATATTAGAACAGTAGGCAACCTACTCCCCCTTTCATCATTCTCACCCTTTTTGACATGGAATGACAAAGGGCGAATAGGATAAACAATTAAGCAATAAATGTGAACAAAGGAGTGCATTGTACAATAAAAGCCCAAGAGAAGCAGATAAGTGAGATATTATTTAAGAGAGAAGCGAACACTAGCACAAATAGCATGATGCCTAAACTCAATAGCAGACAAAGTACTAAAAGCACGCAAAGCTCAATAAAACATAATTAAACTCAATGCTAAAAGATTATAAATTTTTTGAAGATATGAGCATGAGAATGTTTTAGCGCAAGTATTATATCATGAGATGCAATGAACAAGACATCCAAACTTTAAGACACAACTTGATGATAGAACACCATGCAAGGCAGATGAAAAACAACACACCATGATCAACGACATGTGAGGAAAGTGTGTGTGTGCATCCATGGCCTAGATATCAGGTTAGCTCAATTTAGGACCTATATTCTCATGAACAATAGGAGTATCAAGATGACTCCCCCTCAAGAAGTCAAACCAAGCTAGGTCCTCAATGATTTTTTGTTGATAAGTACTTGCGGAGCTCCCCCTCAACTTCTAATTTTTATTCTTTTTACAATGTATTCTCTTTTACCCCACTTGCCGTTTGATGCGACCGTCCGGACTGGATAGAGCCGAATGCAACCGGTTACTAAGCAAGTGGTCCAATACTAATACCGTATGAACTCTCATTTTTTTATATAACCTCACCGATGGAAATATTTTTTTCATTGTATTTTGCACTATCATCGGCGGCTTTCACACTACTAGGACTTTTGTCCTATAGGTAGCCCTTTCCTCAAGTCATTCATTCTCTCAATTTCGGAGGGGGTGATGGAGACAAAAAACAAATGGTGATGGATGGATTTCAACATCACATTTGGAATTCTAACCACAGGTCAATCTTAAAAAGAAATCTCAAGATACAGACCAAGTTTATAAGAACAAGACCCCTAATTGTGAACCATCCATAATAGCCATGAATAAGTGTACAGAATGTCGGATACTCATGGTTTATTGACATTCAAATGTTCTTGTAGGGAGAATACCAAAAAGAAGTGCAATAAAAATTTACGGATAAACATGTTCATAAAATCCGATGATATTCAACTACGCGTTGAAGACTATCATGCTCAATCCATACAAATACTAATAAAAAAAACCCAAGAAAAATGATTTTTTTGTTTTTGTTTTTTTTTGTTTTTATATAATAACTCAAAGAAAACAAAAATAAGACAACTATGAAACAAATTATAAAACTCCATAAATCTAGGTATTAAGATATGCATGATCAATTAAACCTAGTTTATGGAACTAATCATAGCCTTAAAAGGCAAGGTCAACCTCTCCGAGTGAACTATAGTCATCTAGAGAGTCAAGATCATCATCAACCGGAGATACCAAATCCATTTTACGAACCCACATCTGTCTAGGCTTGCCCTTTTCAACACGAGTCTTTTTAATGGGCATAGGCTTTGGGTTTACCTGCTTGACACCTAGCTTTGTCGTAGAATAGGATGCCCCAAGCGTAGGGCTAGGTTGTCGAAAGATAGTAACCCGGCAAGACCGGGGTCGATTTCCACAGGGACCAAATGCAACCGGCATGAAGTTTAACTTGCGATGAGATTTTTGGCGTTAAGACGGCCAACTTATAAGGTGGTTTTGTTTGGAGGTTCTTTCTCTACTTCGTGGATGACTCGGAGATTAAAAAGCTAATTAAAAGCAAGGCTAAGTCTAGGGGATTTTAACAAACCACAACCAAAGTTAATCCGTTCCTCTCTCGATAACCGGCTCGGGACATCGTTAGATGGTCCTGAACGGAAGATTTAGAGTTTAAAACCATTAACTAGAAAATGTGTTTCACAAAGATTAGGATTCTTATGCCATTTAGACAAACCTTTGAGTAGCCATAGTCCTAAGCATCACACGTGCCAAGTGGTCAAGCCCTTGGCTACGTGTGATCAAAGGGGTTAACAAACCCGAATTTTGATACATAAAATCAATCCTAATTCTTTGATAAACAAACGGTGTATGTCTTTTTGTCGAGAGGAACATATTAACTCGAGTCATGGAGTGTTACTCACCCCATGACCAAGCCTAAGTAAACTACTCACAAAACATACTAGGAGAATTGAAGGAAATAAAGAACATGACATACATGCTTAAAAACTAATTTTATGTAATGATCTTAACCTTGCCTACAACTTTAAACCTTAAGAAATTAACAAACAACACACAAATACTTGAGTTTTCAAAGGAACAAGAGAGGAGAGAAGAGATAAGATTTAACCGACGAAAACGCAAATAAACTAGATTTATATGGAGATCCGAAGATTACAAGAACTATTAATAAACGAGAAATTAACGGAAACTTAGTACTTACTTGAGTTCCTAAGGAAATTAGAGCAAAAAACTTGAACAACAATGGAGGAGAGAAGTGAGAGCTCTTAAACTAAAAATAGACTAAAAATGGAAAGTGTAGGAGATGATAGAGAGAAAGAGGAAGGGAGAGATAAATACACATACTCTTTCTCTCTCACAAAAATATCCTAAAAGTAGTAAGTTTCCATAAGTGGAAAGTCCAACAAGTGGGCTAAACACTTTTTCGGGTTGCTAGGTATTGATAGGTATCAATACTGGTATCAATACCTGCACTTACAATGCTACCCGAGAAGCCTGGGTATCGATACCAAGGTTTGGGGGTATCGATACCCACGGTTCTGTTCAACTTTGTCCCTCAGAGGTATTGATACCTATCAATACGGGTATCAATACCTGCATCAATACTTAGGCATTTGAGGTTGCCTCTTCTTTCTTTGCCATCCATTTGCCTTGTGTGCTACCGGGCATCTTCTAAAACACTTCTGAACATCGTGTGAGCCTCGGGAAGGGGAGCACTTGGTCTCGTGAGTCCTCGTTTACTCCCGGATTCGACCGGGAGTGATTGTAAGCCTTGGACACGCCTTTAGCCTTCCGGCTTGATCTTTTGCCTTCTAAACTTCCCGAGCCCTAACCAAATCTTCATTTCTTGGCTCTCGAGGCTTGATGGTGGCAAACCATGGGGCGCTTGGCCCTTGAATTCTTGGGATGCTTCCCAAGGCGCTTCAAATGTGCCTTCTGCCGCGGTTTGACCTGAAACTTTCAAAAACACACTTCGTGCAACATCAAGCGTATAAGGCGCTAAAACGCGTGTGTGGGTGAACAAAAAGGTGCTAGATAAGCCCGGATATATACAATATTGGGGGCTTATCATTACCTTTGTAGAATTAGCATGCGAAGATGTCCCTACGTCTAGGCCTTTGATAATACTCCCTATGATTGTTCATGTTATGGTAATGGGGAGGAGTCCTATGATAACCATGAAGGGCAAAACAGTAAGGACGAATATGGCCTCTAATTCCACAATGATGGCAAGTGGGCACAAAATTATTATGATCATAAGAATGAGCTACATATGCATCATGTGAAGTAGATTCATGCATCTTCCTACAGTGCGGTCTAATATGGCCAATCATACCACAATAATGACAAGTAGGTACAAATTTAACGACAGGAGTAAACATTTGAGACTTAGCATTATTAATAACTTTAGTTTTAACTCCTTGCGTTTGGGATGTTCGTTTACCACTATTGTCGTTTGCTTCTTTGGCGTGGGAGAATTGAGCTTGTTCTGTACGCCATTAGCATTCTTCTTCTTATCTTTATGATTAGTCCCTTCTTTCCCAATTGGCGGAGTTGAAGATGTCGCATGATAACCAAGCCCTGAACGATCGCTAGGATGCCGTTGGATGGAAAGAATATGATCCAATACTTGGGTCCCCGTTTTTGTA
This sequence comes from Vaccinium myrtillus, assembly GCA_016920895.1. Lineage (NCBI taxonomy): Eukaryota > Viridiplantae > Streptophyta > Magnoliopsida > Ericales > Ericaceae > Vaccinium > Vaccinium myrtillus. The sequence continues at coordinate 38,060,676 of CM029273.1, forward strand.
TCATCCTCTAATTTCTCCTTAGACTTCGCACTAGTCAAGGCCTTATTTTTCTCAAGAAAGAGCTCAATTTCTTTATTTTTCTCATCCCTCTCTTCAGTGCGTTCATTCAAAATATTCTCTAAATTTTTTACCTTATCAGAAAGCTTATCATTCACCTTCATCAATTTTTTACTAAAAACATGAAGCTTGTTGTACTCCTCTTTGATCTCATCCATGTCATCACAACTTTCCGCCTCACTATTATCCGTCTCAGAACCACTCGATTCGGAAAGACCCTTAGGATTTAAGGAAACTCCGAAAGCCAAAAAGTTTCTATCATTATTTTCGTTGCCGTCCTGTTCTTCATTCGATTCATCAGAATCGCTATCATCCCACGTTTGAGCAACAAAAACCTTCTTTTTCTTTTTGTTAGCACAATCTAGGGCATAATGACCAAACCCATGACACTCAAAACACTGTGGTCCCTCAGGTGGTCTTTTTCCCTCATTTTTAATTTTTTTAGAAAACTCTCCTTTTTCTTTATCATTTTTCTTTTTCATAATATTTTTAAATTGTTGGAAGAAAACTTTCATCTCCTCAAAATCGACATCACTATCACTATCTGAACCTTTCTTATTTTTCTGAGTACTTTTAAAAGCAATAGAAGTCTCAGAATGTTTTACTTTAGGCTGAACAGGTTCAGATTGCAATAGGTCAGCCTCATAAGTTTGGAGAATCCCAACTATTTCTTGAACAGATTTTTCTTTTAATTTTCTCTTACCTTCCAGCATAGTTACTTGAGTTTTAAATCTAGGAGGTAAGGAACGTAAAATTTTCTTAATAATACGAAAGGAAGGAATTGGCTCACCCAAGTTTTCGCAGCTATTGACGATGGCGATGAGCTTGGAGTAAAATTGATTGAATGTCTCCTCCTCTTGCATTCTGATGGTCTCAAACTCCGTAGTAAGCCTTTGCAGCTTAGACTGCTTAACCACGTCTGTCCCCTCGTGACAAGTAACCAGAATGTCCCATGCCTCTTTCGCTATTTCACAGTTAGCTATTTTCCTGTGCTCATTAATATCAACAGCAGAAAATAAAATATCAAGTGCACGGTTGTTAGCCTGAAGTAATGCTTTTTCAACGACTGATAACTCAGATTGGGGTTTTTCAACCTGTTTGTCCTCTACAGTTATCATGGGCCGAGTGTACCCCACAATACATGAGTCCCAAATTTCTTCACCTGCAGATCTCATTATAGCCTTTATTCTAGATTTCCAGTAATCAAAATTATCAGCATCAAGTATAGGCAAATTTCTAGACACGTGATTCATATTCATACTCATGATGGATCTGCTCTAGGAAAATAAATCCTAACGGAAGGAGCAGCCAGCTCTGATACCAATTGAAAAATCAGGGTTCCCTTAAAAACTGTTAAAACCCTAACAGTATGATTGCGAATCACTAATTAAATCAACCAGCAGAAAATTACGCAAGCAGTCAAAACCCACAACACAGAGATATACGTGGAAATGGGTAAAAAACCACGGGAAGGAATCAAAATCACTATACTCATTGTGCAGTTACAGATATACCTATCCAAACGATGTAAATCCTCACAACGTTCTAAGTATCACCTGCCGAGTCACACGTACACCGCACCCAATGATCTTGATCGCCAACGCCTTGAATCGCACAAGCCTTCCTTGGATACTTTCGGAATCTCACCAAAGAACTCTAACTGAAAGTTGATTGTTGAAGCATTAAACCCCTTGAAGATGAACTCTAAGCATCCGGTCTTCAAAGATCTTCAAAGTCCACAAACCCTAGCCGCCGCAAGTGTTTTAAGGATGAGTAGGAGTGCAGAGAATAAAGTGTGGCTGCTCAAATTTCGTTTAACCTAGTTGATGTGAATATATAGGCGCATAGCGGTTGCTCAAGCAAGAACCAAGTTGCTTGAGCAACTGACGAACAACAGATTTGCTTGACAGGTTGCATGAGCAAGTCGTTGAGCAACTTCTGAACAAGTAAAATAACCTACTCAACTCACCACTAAAATAAATACTACCGCACTCTCAACCATTACATAAAGAGATGATTCCTTTCCACACCTAAACAGACACTCTAAAAAAAATGAAATTACAACTCGATGTAAATGTGTGTTTTGTCAAACAAAATTGCCAAAACAAAGGAATCCGAAACTGGGTCCTTACACTAATATAGATAACTCGAGCTCAAACTCAATTAGCATTTGAGAACTCGATTCTCGATTCAAGTACAAACGAGTCCTTATAAATGAGCCTAGCCCATACATACTAGCCTAGAGCCTATGTGTATGAGTCAATCTACGTTAAGTCAGTTGTTAGGATTTTCGCAACCCCACAACACCCCTACGGATCTTGGAAACAATAAATCACAGAACAAAAAATCAAGTAATCGTGCGTAATGGAAAAACGGAAAAGAAACAAGAAACAGATATACGTGGAAAACCTCAACGCGAGGAAAAATCATGGGAGCCACACCAGTCCACTATGAAATCGAAATCAAGAGTACAAGTCTTCTCGCAATCTCTTTGAGATTTGCGTTTTCTCTCGTCTCTCTCTCTGTTTTTCTCTGAAAACTGATAACCCTAGTTACACACTAACAGCGAAATAATTAGGTCGGACCTATGGCCGAAATTACACACCGAGGTCCCTCAAATATCAGTTTCGCTGCAGTGTCCCTGGGGGCTCCCGCCCCCATATCCCCGGTACTGCTGAATGTTGTCTGCACCCCAACATCAATCTCGGCTCACTTACTAAATGAACCGCAAATCCTCTGCGATTAGTAAAATTGGACATTTAGACCGACTTCGGCATTTTAGTCTAATAATTTAGTTCTTTATCCATCATGGCTCTGCGGATAAAGGTCTTTGGCATTACACGAGCAATGGTACTTTCTCCATCAAGTCGGCGTATAACTTGGCTAAGCTTTGTTCCTTTCCACGTAATTCTTGCGAGCGTGGTGAATCTAGCTCAGGTACATCATCGGATTCTTTCTGGAAGTTTTTATGGGCTATGTCTATTCCTAATAAGATTAAGATATTTGTGTGGAGGTGCTCTCACAATGCTCTTGCTGTGCTTCTTAATTTGAACCGTAAAAATGTTGACATTTCACCATGCTGTCCAAGATGCTATTCCCATAATGAAACTTTGGAGCATATGATTTTTCAATGCAAATGTTCTAAAGACTTATGGCTTATATCCCCTTTTTCCTCTACTGTCTCGACCTCATGGAATTCACTTTGTTTTATGGATTGGTGGTTGTCCATCTCTCGTACTCCGCCAATCCATGGTAACACGGATGACATGAGTGCTCTACTTGGAACTCTTTGTTGGTTTATATGGAAAGCACGGCACATAGTGTTATTTGATGGGCGGGATTGGAATTGTGCAACTGTATTGGATAAAGCTATTGCTTCATGCTCTGAGTTTAAGGAAGTCAATGTTACTAAACCTGTTCCTCCTACCACTCAACCCCCTGGACAGATTCTTGAGTGGTGCCCCCCCTCCAAATGTGATCAAGATTAATGTTGATGGCGCGACTAATAAGAAAGAAGGTGTAGTTGGTGTTGGACTTGTAACTCGTGACCACATGGGTCAAATCATGGGAGCGTCATCCATCCCTTTCAATGGGTTCTTTTCTCCTCGCTCCGTTGAAGCTATGAGTTTTCAGGAAGCCTTAGTTATGGCGGCCAACAAAGGGCTATCAAATATTATTGTGGAAGGTGATTGTGCCCAAGTTGTCCTAGCTCTCACGCAAGCAGGGAATCTCTTTTCTAATTGTAATTCCATTCTCTCGGATTGTTTGGAGTTACTTCCTCTTTTTTCCTCTTGCAAGTTTATTCATGTTAAACGTTCTTGTAATAGGGTAGCCCATTCTTTGGCTAAGCGATCCCTATTGAGTGGAAAATTGGAATTTTGGGGGGGTCCTGTCCCCCAATGGCTTGCCAATTTTGCCTTGGTTGATGTTAGGTCCTCGGACTGTGCAGTTATTTAATAAATATCTCGTTTTTTTCCGGGGAAAAAAAAAATTTAGTTCTTTATCCCCAACTTGAGGTAAAAATTTCATCAGACTCCCCATTCATCTCAAAGAGAGAAATTGACGATAAAAATACAGGGTTAGAGCATCTCCAAGAGGCTCTTTGCTTGAGCTCTCTTGGCTATTATAGAGAGCCAAAACCAATTTTTTGTGTTCCAAGAGGCTCACTACTTCACTCGCTACTAGAAGCGAGTTCGAAACCCTCGCTACTGCCTTCATCCCCTTCCAGCTCACCTCCTTCATGCCAAAAATTCCTCCTCTTTCCCTCCCTCTCTCCTTCTCCTGTTCTTTTTCTTCTTCTTTTTTGTGGCCTAGGCCTTCTTTTCCACAGTCGTCGCACGAGTTCATACTCAAGAAGAGGTTGGCGAAGAAGATGAGGCAGAACTGCGCCCTCACTGGATCCGAATGAGGATTGATAACACCATCAGGTAACCTTTGGGGTTCAATTTTGGGGTTTCTTTAGTTCCAAAGTAATTTTTTTGCAAAATCACAGATTGGGGTTGGGTTCAAAAACCCAATTTTGGGGTTGGGTTCTTTTCCTTCTCCTGTTCAATTTTGGGGTTCCTAATTGATTAGACAAGATGGGGAAAGAATCAAAAACCCTCTGCCTTTGTTTGTGTTTACTGGAGAAATTTGTTTGCAAAAACCCTCTGCCTTTGTTTGTTGTTGCTGGCAGTTTTTTTTTTTTTTTTTTTCAACGAGAGAAATTGCTCCTGTGGCATAAATTGTACCATAAATTGTTTGTGCTTTGGATACATGTACAGCTTTGCTTAATTTGGTAGCATTTTTTATGTTTGTTTGATATCTGGTATGGAAAATCAGTTTTTTTAGTTTGGATAGAGAGCAAGAATAGAGAGTAGTGTTGGAATGGTGGTGTGAAAAAGTGGATAGGCAAAGTAGAATATGTACTTTTTTTATACTTTCTGCTAGTTATTTTGCCTAGCAGTGTTGGAGTTGCTCTTAGTATCTAGTACTGAATTGAAAGCAATATTTTGTACGAAGTCCAAAAGAGAAAATGGCTATAAAAGACAGCTATGAGCTGTAACAAGCAGAGTTACTAAATTTCATTTATTCATCTTTTACACCATTGAAGGACAATAAACTAAAGCAGAAAAACTACATCAAATGGCATCCAAACATAAAACTACTCTCTCTCTCCTTTTTTAAGTGTGTAGCTCGTAATTCCAACTTAAAGAAAAAAAAAATTAAAGAGACATAATAATTATACTTTTCTCCTCAACTTTTCCCGAAGGCTTACCCCTACTTTTCATCCTCCATCTTAACCCATTAATTTTGTACCCAATAACTTTTTTAAATGACAAAATAATAACTATATAAATTTTTATTCATTAATTTTCAAAATAGAAACTTATTAAATAACAGCACAAAATGGAATACTCTACTAATAAAAAGGGACGGAGGGAGTATGAATAAAGGAGGTCAATATTCCGTACTTAATTTCCACTTGAACAAAAAAATTAATTTTTAATATATAAATTGAAAACAACATAGAAGATGTGAACATTCAAGAACAGCAGCTGGGGCTCAGAGAATCCACGACCTTGAAGCTGCACAACATCAACAATAATAAAAATGTATTAGACCTGAATAATACATAATAAATGTTAATGGTGCACTAAAGAAGTAAAGATGAGGTTCAATATACAAGCATCCCTAGTATTATTTTTTTTTCCTGATAATTCATGGTGTCTGAATCAATTTGTCAGCTGATTCTGAATTCTATTGATTATGTTGAGCTGTAAATTAATTTTACCTGCTCTTGAGATTTTTCCCGCCTGATCACCAGCAACCTGCCAAAAGAAGTACCCACGAAGCCCAAGGGACTGAGCATACCCTATCTTTACCATCGTCGACCTGACATCATCGTACCCAATCCAAGAAGTTCCCGCATAGGAATACGTTGAAACCGTCTCCTTGTCAAACACCACCGTGGCATTATTCTCCCTATTGAACGTCTCCACCTGGGAATAAGTCATAGTCCCTTCATCTCCCGGGCCCAAGCCCACACCGGGCGCTCCAATACCGTTCAATTTAGGGTCCTTGAGCTTCCAAGTCCGCCCATATAACGGTAGGCCCATGACCAACTTGCTTCGAGGGAGCCCAACATTGATCCACGATTGAAGCCCGTAACTTGTCGATATGTTACTCTTTGGGTCGAACAACGCGGCAGGAGCCCCGTTGCACTAGTGTCCCACGACCCATGGTAGTCATAGCACATCGCATTAACCCAGTCCAAGTTTTTGCTAATCGAGGCCACCGGAAACGTCCGGACGACCGGCCCGAGGAAGAATTCCACAGAGAAGTACATTGTTGCGGTTAGCAAGAGTGGGCGGCCCGTTAGCTTAGCATCCTCTTCGACCGCAGCCCGCCATTCTTGGAGTAAGAAGCCCAAATTTTCCATGTCCTTTGGGTCTTGAGGGGACTCCCAATCAAGATCAATACCATCAAATCCGTACGTCCTTGCCACTTCAATGGATGAATCAATGAAACTCTTGCGCGAGAAACTACTCGACGCCATTTGCGAGAAGATAGACGGATCAACACCTCCCCCGCCAACTGAAAAAAGCGTCTTGGCCGGCGGATTCTTCTTGCGAATCGTGGATGTAAAATTCTTCACCTCAATAGCTGTAGAATTCGAGACCTCGAACCTATAAGTAACATTGCTAGGTACAAGAAAAGCATAGTAGAGGTGGGTGAACAGTCTCGTGTCGATGGCCGAGGGTGGGAAAGTGGAGGCGGCCCCTGAAGGCCAATAAGCCCCCTTGACTGCCTGAGAAGATGACCTCTGTGCCATACCACCATTTGTGGTGATAGACAACAAGAAAATAGCATAGAAGTAGTAGTAATTTTTTAAACCTGCCATTTGGTTTCTTTGTGGATAGCCAATGCACTTCCCCAAATGGTCCTAGAAGTATATGCGTGTGTGTGAAATATCGAGCCTCATTAGGTTGACAAGGGAGGATGGCAATGTTAGCTTTCCTTATGTTGACTTTTGGCAGTTGAATTTATCTATGGTCCACGGGTCTTAGATTCCATTTATAATTGGAGGATAAAGTGGGAAATTGATGCTTTCCGTTCCAAGTATGGACTCAGTTGACAGTTCAGATCTCGAACAGCTATTTCCCTACGTCCTAAAAGGTTGTTTTAGAATTCCATTTTTTACTGTTCCCAAATGTTAGTCCCATTACAAAAAATTAATGTACTCCCTCCGTCCCTTTTTAAATGTAGATATTTCCATTTTGGGCTGTCCCTAAATAAGTGTGTGGTTTGAAAAGTTAATGGGTAAAAGTTTGTACAATTATCATTTTGCCCTTTTGAAAAGTTAGTGGGTAAAGAGTTAATGGGTAAAAGTGGAGGATAATTTTGGAAAGTAGAGGTAAAAGTTGATGTAAAAAGTGTAAAGTGGAGGAAAAAGTTGATGTGAAAGGTGTAATGATTATGTTTTTTTAATAAGTTGGATTTACAAAGTAACACATTTAAAAAGGGACGGAGGGAGTATTTGATTTGATATATTTCTATTTTGATGTGACAAGACACATTTAAATGCAAAGTTGTAATGATTATATCTTGAAAAAAAATTGAAATCTCAAAGTGACCCAAACTTTTTGGGACGGAGTGAGTATAATTAATGATTTAAATTTGTTTAAAAACTTTTGCCGTTTTTTATAGTTAAGAGTTCATGAGCGTTATGTATAGTGTAGGTTTGAATTGTGACATCCCACATCAGACGAGAAAGCCAAGTGTAATTATAGTATATAAACCAATCCGACCCGCTACTATATAATTTGAGTTTAATCTTTTGAACAACGTGATTAGGTTAAGGGTTAGCGGGTCAGCTGGGACAGGTCGTTACAGGTCGTATTAGAGCACAACCCGGTTTACATGGTGGGAGCCACCTCTACCTAAGGTCTGACACAAGCGCTGATGATGTGCCATACAGAGCTTAGTGCCACACCATGACCATCAAGGAGAAGGTTGCTAGGCTAATGCAATAAGGACCTTGGATAATAAGATGGGGAAATTGTGACATCCCACATCAGTGGGGAAAGTAAAGGGTGAATACTATATAAGGCTTGTGGTCTATTACTCCATTTCCATTATTCATATCTTGCTCCCTTGCAATTGACAAGATCACCACGTTGAATAAGTACCAGTTACTGTATAAATTGAAGTTAACATTTCGATCACGTAGTTAGATTAAGGGTTAACAAGTAAGTTAACCGTTCAAAACTTGAACCGTAGAGATCATATGAATAAAAATTCTGACTTGACTTGGATGATGGGTTAGGTGATCCAAATTTAATTTTAATGCTCCACCATTTCTAGAATGCCGTCCACTGGGACTTATTCAACGTGGTGATCTTGTCAATTGCAAGGGAGCAAGATATGAATAATGGAAATGGAGTACTAATAGACCACAAGCCACTTCCTACAATGGCCACTACTTGGAGCATCTGGAACCGGGGTGCCAGTAGGGGCGATCACCCCTGCAAGGGAAAAACAAATCTCTAGTATTATATAGTAAAAACAAATATTCAAAAAATTTCCTATGAATTAGATTGGCTAGTCCCTGCGTAGTGAAATTTCTAGCTTCATCCCTCCATTGGTCCAAAAAGTCATGTTAGCAAAAACCACTAGTTTCTTTTGTCATGTGACCAATCTTACCGTCCGCTATCTAGTGGTTCTAATTTAAAGCCAAAACATAATTTTATGTGGAATGGTTACAAAAGAGTTGATTGCATATGAGATCTAACCAGAGAACTTAGGAGTAGCAAATTTATAAGTTTCAAGTCTAAACCACTAGACTACCGTTGAGATTAGCAAAAATCACTAGTTGAACTTCTTCTTATCAATGGACTCTTATGACTTGCATTTTGAGTCAACCCAGCTTCGATAGCTACATTTATCCAACCTACAGGTGCCACACAATCATGTCACTCTGCAAAATACGAACTCAGCATGATATGTATGGGTGGTCGAGGTGGACGGCAAGCATAGGTGGAAGGGAAAATGAATAGAGAAGACAAAAATTGTACTCCCTCCGTCCCGAAATGTTTGTGCTACTTTTAAATTTCAACATTTTATGCACAATACACAATGGTACCGAAAACTTGTAACTTTTGAAGCTTGTCCTTTATTAGTTGACTCTAATAAAATAGAAGTTAATCAAGTTTTCAATTTAAATTGTTTTTCAGAAATCAGAGACTCTTGCCACTGATGTAATTAGAGAATGTTTTCAAAATTTTAGAGAGCGCTGTAAACTTTAAAATTTTCAATTATTCTTCTTTTGATCTCATTTTTTGTTGTTAAAAACATCTCAAAGGCAGAAATGAAATTTTACAACTTTCCTTTGTTGAATTTTGACATTTTAAGACAGCTATATAAAAAATGAAAGTGGGACAAACTTTTTGAAACGGGGGAGTATATTTCTTAGTGCTTTAGATTCGGAAAAATTGAGAGTCGAGTTGGAGATGCTTTTACAATTTTTTTCTTGGTATGGGGCAAAACGTCATATCCTAATAATCGGTAAACCATAACGTAACTTTGAATCCAGATCATTTGTTATTAGCTGTTAAGGAGAAGGGAGATTGAGAGCCATGTCAAAGTCAACACTCTTACGGTGAAACTTTGGACCCCCATTCATGGCCTTACAATGAGCCGTCGAAACAAAAATTGGCATGGTAACCCAGAAAACCTATATAATTTATTTTATTTTATTTTTGGGCATATGGCATTAATCTAGAATCAGCACGTGGGATACCCCATACTGCATCTCAAGATTGAGTCCGATTCCCCCCTACCCCCACGTAATAGATTAGAAATGACGAATGACAAAAAAGGGTTGAAAATTGAAATGTATTAGGCACAAAAGCTCAAGCACATTCTCGTCATGTTACAATCGATTTTTCAACTGTACATATGATCTCTTCAAATCAACCCTGTTTATCTCAACTTTATTCTGACAAAATGAAGAAGGGGTAGAATTACTGAATGAATACGAGCTATGGCTAATAGCCAAGGATATTGGGGCTCATGCTCAATGCGTCATTTTGTCATTAATTTTGTAAAAATAAGTCAAAATAGGGATGGCAATGGGGCTGTTCGGTTCGGTTTGGTTATTGGTATAACCGAACCCATTACCCAAACCCAGACGGGTACCCATAACCGAACCGAAAACCGTTCAGGGAGGGGATCTTAAAACCGTAACCGAACCAAATGGGGTTCGGGTAATCCCCGAACCGTTTGGGTACCCGAACCTGAGATTTAAAACTAACAGCAACAAGTCCTAAAAAACCAACAGCAACCTGAGATATAAAACCAATAGCAACCATTCCATCTAAAAAACCACATCAGTTACTTAGTTGAAAACACTAGTTAGACCACAGGAGTTACTTAGTTCAAATTACAAAATTTCAAGCAACAAGGCATGAAACCCAACAACAAAATACAAGTCTTCCAAGTTTCAAAACACCACACCAGTACTTAATTCAAATTACATACTAACAGAGTAACAGTAGCATGCCAACAAAGCAACATAAGGGAAAAATCATAAGGTGCTTCACATCCTTCACTCCTTCATTCCAAATTTGGCAGCTGCAAGCCTTCACATGCCAGCTCCAATGCAGAATTAACGTCTGTTTAAATCAATAATAAAAAATCATGACGTTACTGGTAGCAATTCATAGGCTTCCTCAATCAGAAAATTCAAGCATGACTAAGAAAGCCAACAAAGAACAAGGAAACAGTTAAATTAGTCACAAAGAAGCTACAGCAATACAGTCAAGGGATGAGACCCTAGACAAACTAGGAAATCTAAAACAGATATGAACCAACAAAGTCGAAATGATTTTCAACCTTAATGTTTCTTGGTTTACTGTTAGAAAGTAAAGGGATGTAGTGTACCTGTTTTAGCTCGAAATAAGAACCTCCCGGCACTGGGTTCATGACCGTCAGACGGGAACCTAGGTCCCACCAATGTAATTTACCTAAAGAGAAATGAGTTGTGAACACATAATATATACAGATAAAAAGGGGTCAAAACTTCAAATGCAGCAGTCACCAATTTGCATTGAATGGTAAGTGGGACAAAATCAGAGAAACAAATGCCTCTGAGGAGAAAAACAAAATGGAGGAGTCTTTTCAAAAAAGTGAAAGGCTTTTAGTGCTTAACATCTTGCAATAATGGAACTCTTTTGTTGTCCCTTCAACAATGAAAATGCATGCCAGTGCTCACAAGAAGAACAAATGGAACAAAAGTCAACCAAATAATGCCAAGCATGAGCCTTGTTTCCCATTATCACATCACTGGTGTTTGCAAATTAGTCATCTAATCAATTGGGAAATAAGGTTACTATGGTTTATGCAAATAGGGTCACCACCAACCATTCAATCTGGGGTTTCTGCAGTCAAATTTCTGCAATCATCTGCAAAACCCAGATAATCATAGGTGCATTCGAGATGTGAGGCTAACCAAAAAGGGGAGGGAGGGAGAGAGAGAGAGAGAGAGGTACCAGAGCAGAGGTGAGATTGGCAGCCACAGATCATGATCGGTGATCTCCTATTCTCTTATCTCGAGTCTCTCTGTGTATCTGTAACCCTAAAAAGACAGATTCGAGATGTGAGGGCGTGAGGCTGGGCATGTCGAGGAGAGAGAGAGAGAGAGAGAGAGAGAGAGAGTGTACAGGGGTTTAATGTGTAATTAAAAACTTCTAACCCTAAATGTGTCAAATGTGTTGTATAACACTATACATATAGAAGGGGTTAAATGTAATTAACATATACTACAGGGGGTTAATTTGTAATTAAAAATTTCAGTTCGGATAACGGTTCGGGTACTAGCTCAAACCAGAACCAAACCAAACCCATTCAGTAATCTCAAATCAGAAACCATACCCGTACCTACGGGGAATATTTCGGTTATGGTTCGAGCAAAAAAACCGGTTACAGTTCGGGTACCCATCGGTTCGGTCGCGATTGCCATCCCTAAGTGAAAATGGTGTGAGGTACTTGCATTCCTGCAGCCCTTGCTGTAGGCGCTAGCTTCTGCATTTACATTGCTGGAATTCATTGAACAAGAAAAACTCTAAGTTGCCAGCTAACCGAATATTGAGTTTTCCCTACCAATTAACCAACTGAGAGCTCAGAGAGGTATTGTAACTGAAAGCAAATATAATGCACTAACGAGTCCTAGAGGGGGGTGAATAGGACGATAATTTAATAATTAAGTTTAATTAAGAGATATCCAATCATACATGCTCCATTCAAATTGCCACAATTTAATAACCAGAATATAAAGCAATTGAAGTAAAGAGACAAGACAAAAGATATACGTGGAAACTACTTAGGGTCTAAACACCCTAAGCATAAAAACCACGGCCTAGTCCTACTTATGCATTCCATAAATCAAAAGATTTACAAAAATTAACAAGACTAGGAATTATCCAACAAGTCCCTTGTGACACCTAGCATCAACTCTTGATAGTACCCCGTACCCCTCTTTGATTACATGGACTCCACAAGCACACCCGTCTTGATCTCCGAGTCAACTCGGCACCGGTCCAACCGACTCACGTAGGAACCAAGGCAATCAACCATGATATGAATGACATGATGATAAATGAAGATTTTTGATACAGAAAATTAATCTAGAGCAAATACATGGTGAACAAAAGTATTGCACTAGATTGACAAGGAAAATGATCAAACACAAGGTTTAAATCATATAATGCATCAAGAACCCATAAAAGATAAAAAAAAAAAAGACTTGATTTTTAATTAAGGGTTTTAAATGAAGAAGATCAATCTAGAGCAAATACATGGTGAACAAAAGTCGTGCACTAGATTGACATAAAAGATGATCAAACACTAAGTTTAAATCATACTTAAAGCATCTAAACACATGAATCTAAGAAAAGATTGTTTCTTGATGATGCAATGAAGATTTTGAGAAGAATCAAACTAGAGCATATACATAGATATTATAATATAGCACTAGAATGAATAAAAGATGATCAAATCAAAATAGAAATCACCTCAAAAGCATAGAACCCCATGAGCAAGTGAAGGAGATGTGTTTCTCTCTCTAAGGTGGGCTAATGCTCTCAAAATTTGACCTAGAAGAGTGAAAAATAAGTTTATATAGTGCCAAAGACACAACCCTAGCATAAGCCAATAGGAACAAGCCACATACACCAGTAAAAACGCGTTGCGCTTGAAGTTGTGCACGGAGACAAGCAACAAGCGCTCAAAAGGCGCAACGGAGATGTGCAGACAGGAAAAGCGCTAATAGGTTCAACGAGCGCAGCGGGTAGCGCTCATCGAGCACATCTTGCTGAATCTGTTTTTAATGAAGCAAATTGAAGCGCTAGATAAGCGCCAGTAGCGCTAAACAATCACTGCGCTCAGAATCCCATTTAAAATAGGTACATGCCTTAGAAAAATTCTTGATGCTCACATTATAAGGCTAAAATGCAATATCATACAACATAAAAATGATTAAATCCCTAAACTATATGAAGAACATGGTAATGCAACATTATACCTTTCATGAATCAAATACGAGCCAAGGAACGCGCAACTCCATTTCTTCAATCTTTCAACCACCGGGTGGAACATCTAGACTCAATCAACTAAGCTACCTCCCAAACCCAAATGAAAAAAGATAAAAGTACATACTCCAATGGTTTGTCGGAATCCGGAAAATGCCAATAATACTAACAGTAACCTCAGACTTATGCCCTCATTGCAATACCTACCCAGATGATAGGCGCGTAATATCACAGATATAAGCGCCTAAGTAGGGCGAATTAGCGCATTAGAGGCGCGTTTTATTTCATTATTCACTTGATGCGGTGTTTCTCTTGTTTTTGGTGTTTGTGTTTATTTTATAGGGAACAGGTTGAAAAGGAGCACGGGAAGTGGAAATAGGACATCGGGCATGTGGGGCATGGTGGGACCCAAGCAAGGACGACCAACCAGCTGGAATTTCAATTTAGCAGGCTCGGTATCGATACAGGGATTGTCCTGTATCGATACCCGTGTGCCAATTTGGGAACAGAATGTTTGGGTATCGATACAGGACTTCTCCTGTATCGATATCGAGGGTCTTAAATTGCCCGGTTGACCAGGCCACGTGTGTTGACTTCGGGGGAGGATAAATACCCCGTTTTTGCTCCGAATTAGGGTTCCGAATTTTGTTTAGTTTTCTTCGAATTTTCGCAGCCGCTTTTCTTTTGAAGTTACAACTTTCCGGAGACTTTTACTTTCGAAGTTTTTGAAGTTTTCTTTCAGCGATTGAAGTACTGCTTTGGTAACCTTCTTTTATTCACGTTAATCTCAGTTCGCGGGAGTTTGTCCGTGATCTGAGCTCGAATCTTTCGTTTTAATTCGTTTTCAAGTTTTAATAGCATGTTTAATTTAAGAATTCTCTTAGTTGTTCTGTTCAACATGAGTGAGTAGTTTCATAAGTAGGGTCGCGGGGTGATTAGCACGCCGTGGCCAGGGTTGGGTTTATTTCTGCTCCTATTCTCAAATCAATAACGAAAAGCAATTTTAGGTTATTAAAGAACTTCCGTTGGACGAATCCGAGCTTTGTTGGAGCCCATGTAACGCGGGGAACGGGGGACCAAAACCTGTTCTTCGCTGTACATGGGTAATGGCGACCGCGAGGATTCGCATCTTTCGGGGTAACCTTTTCTCTCTAAAATCAACCGTTTTCTTGGAAACAATGAATGGAGCAGGAAGTATCCGGACCTGGTCACCATGTTATGACCCCTACGACCGTACTTCCTTTTAATTAATTTAATCAAAAATCAGTTTTTCTCTTAATTTAGTTAATTCACCAATCAAATCACAAAGGGTGGCTACCTAAGAGCCATGTTAAACTAGCAACCCGAGTTTTTAGTAAGCACTTTCCACCTTCTCTGTGGATTCGATTCCGGTCTTACCGGGTATTGTGCTACACCGGTCTCCGCCCTACGCTTGGGGCAACCCAGTAATTTAGGTATAGGATATTGGTCAAGCATTTTTGGCACCGTTGCCGGGGAAGGCAAGAGGTGTTAAGAATTCGGGTAGTTAGTGTTATTTGAATTTTAGCTTTAATTTTTTTTTAAAAAAAAAAAAAGAAAAGAAAATTTTAGGTAAATTTTTAGTTGTTATTTTTAGAATTGAGTCAAGATAGGTAAAGGAAAGAAGGGTTCACCAAAAGGGGACCCACTCTTCTTCCGAGACCCTTCTAAACGTCTGGTTAGGATAGATAGCGAGTCCTTAATAGAAGTCCCACTTGTAGGAAATTCGAGTCAGTTTGAGCCACAGCCACTCCAGCTTGAGTGGCCGTCCACTCAGTCTGAGTCTTCCGAGAGTCAAAACGAATCCAATCTGTTCTTAGAATTTCCTAATCCATTGTTTGACCTAGAGAGTGAGCCACCGATGGCGGAACAGAAATCTATGCGGGATTACATGCATCCCGAGAGGACTACTCCTCTCGGCCCGATAGTTCTGCCGACTGAGACTGTGGAGGCACACAATGCTTTCACTGTTAAACCAGGAACCCACAATGCCCTCCCTCTCTTCTATGGGAGGGAAAATGAGGACCCATATGAGCATGTCCGCCATTTTGAGGGGTTGGTGCGCACCCTAGCCACCACTACCCAATGGGAAAACGCTTGCCTTAAGTTTTTCCCAGCTTCTCTTAAAGATGGGGCGGACAAGTGGCTCAGAATGCAGAAGGAGCAGTCTCTCACGACATGGACAGCTGTTAGGGAGTTGTTTTACAGGAAATATTTCTCTGAGAGTAAGTCACAACACCTGACTAGCCAACTTCAGTCGTTCAGACAAAAAGAGAGCGAGTCATTTTTGAGGTGTTGGGAGAGGTTCAAAGACTTGTTGTTGTCTCTACCCCACCACGGGTTTGAGAAACATCAGTTGGTGACATTCTTCCAGCTGGGCCTAAACATTGCGACGGCCCAGCAGATTGAGTATCTCTGTAGGGAGGGAGATTTCCTAGATAAGGCCCCAGAGGAGGCATGGGATTTCTTAGAAGAGTTGGCCGAAAAACATAGAAGTTGGGAACCTTCCGACTTAGCTGACAGGGCCATAGCTGCACAGGGACCCAGTGGGTCCGGTATTTTTCCCTTGAGCGTGAGAGAGCACACTGTCCAGTCCCAGTTGGACAAATTGACCAAACAGATGGAGGACTTGCGACTGAAGCAAGTCCAACAGGTGAATGATGTGAGAGTTGAGGAAGTATGCGCGCTTTGTGAGTGTCCGGGGCACTCAGTGACTGTTTGCCCCTCTTTCCGGATGGTTAAGAAGGCATACCAAAGTAACCAGGCTGAGGTGAATGCGGTGAACCAACGTTGGGATCCGTTCTCCAACACCTATAATCCGGCCGGGCTCATCACCCACCCGAGTTGGGAGATCCTAAAGCACCGGTGCCACCCTGTGCACTACCTCGGCAATGATGCAACCGTGCACGCCTCCGCAAGGCCAAATGTCCCAATATCGTTATCCCTCACGTAAATCAACGGAGTTTAGTCCTTCATTTTCGGACCACCCCTGGCTTAAATCATCCTCCGAGGGATAAACAGACTGATGATATGTTGAAGGCTCTCATGCAGTCTCAATTAAGTTTAACTGAGCAGACTAAGCAAGCCATAGGAGACATTAGGTCCCAATTGACTCAGTTGACGGCAGTAGTTGGCCAAAACCAACAGGAGAGGGGAAAATTCCCCTCTCAACCTCACACCAATGCTGTCGGTACTAATTATCTGGGAGACGGTTCAGGCACAAGTAATTTGAACCCCAGTCTGGAGGAAGCTAACGCGATCACCACTCTCAGAAGTGGGAAGGTGATCGATAAGACTATTCCTTTGAAGCAAAAACCGGTTCCACCTCCGGCGCCGGTCGCTGCACCAGTAGTTGTCCCTGCTGTGGGGAAGTGTACTGAGGAAGAGAGAGAATCAGAGTCACCTGAGGTGGTGGTGCCCGCACCTGCGACTCCCACGACTCCTTTGCCACCCGTTGCACCATATCCCCATCGCTTGGTGGCAAAGCCGAACGTCAATGTGAACTTCCAGATTCTTGAGTTGTTCAAGAAGATTCAGTTTCCTATTTCTTTACTGGAAGCCATTGACGCTATTCCTCAGTTTGCTAAGGTGCTGAAAGAGCTTTGCACATCGAAACGGAGAAATAAGAGTCAGTGCAACGTGCTACTGACGGAGCAAGTGAGCTCCATTCTCCAAGCTGATATTCCGATTAAGCGGAAAGATCCAGGTTGTCCCACTATCCCTATAGCTATTGCGGGCCAGAATTTTGAGAAGGCCTTGCTAGATTTGGGAGCAAGTGTTAATTTGCTTCCATATTCGGTATACGTGCGATTAGGTTTAGGTGATCTTAAAGCCACACCGGTCACGCTACAGCTGGCTGACCGGAGTGTGAGAATTCGTAAGGGGGTAGTGGAGGATGTGTTGATCCAAGTTGGGGAGTTTCTGTTCCCCGTAGATTTCATTGTCTTGGACACGTGTCCAATTCCGGACGTATTTGAGAAGACTCCCATTATCCTCGGCCATCCATTTTTAGCCACTTCCAGGGCTGTAATGAATTGCGAAACTGGACAAGTCCAATTATCGTTTGGGGACTTGAAGATGGAGGTGAATGTTTTCAATATGGACAGTCGAGTCAAGGATGATGGGGAGGTCTATGAAGTGAGTCTGATCGACACGCTGGTGCAAGAGCATGTCGAAAGTGAGTTGTACCAAGATCCTTTAGGGATTGCGTTGATCGCCGAGAAGGCGTCATTTTTGGACCCCCCAGAGGTTGGGAGTCTAGTGGCGAGGTTGAATGTTGATGATATTGGGGGTGCATGTGATGGGATGTGGGACCCAGACTAAGTGAGAGCCAGACCAGGAGTTGGTCAATCCAGTTTACACGGATGACCCCGCTGAGTAGCTTCCGAGCTACGTTTCTCATGGGTAGCTCACGCGTACCATGCTCTTAATTGAGTGTGGACCCGACTCCTAGCAATAGGGGTACCCATCATTGACTTGGGTATTTATAGCTTCGCACGCCGCTATTAAAATAAGGTTCGTGTGCCCAGCTCCGGTTAGTAAGGGCGATTTGTGTATTTTTTCGTATAATTTTTAATTTTCTCGAAAAAAAAAAAAAAAAAAAAAAAAAATGGTCCGGTATAGCCACCTAATTTCTAGCCTTAAATTTGTGTATCTGGGTTTCTAACAATCTTATTGTCATGTCTCGGATAGTCATAAAAGACGATTGACTCTGATTGCTTTAAGGAAGAACCTTGAGTAATTTAACCTGTTGAGTCATGACTTACCCGGGATTGTTATGATGACTTTCTCTACACAAATTTAAGTGAGAAATTAGGGAGAAAAGTAGTACCCGTGCCTTTCACGTGACGAAAGTGGTGGTGTATTTTATTTTTCTTTTATTGCTCCTTTATTTTCTCTGTGTACGTCCGGATACCACGTGCCGGGCTGGACTGATGTTTTTGCAGGGTGCACGGAGAGAGTACCCAAAATCCCTCATATATCGGCCGAGGTCATGGTGGTTGGCTGCCACCCAGAGGTCCAGTTCTTCCCCTTGTTATTTTATTTTGTGTGTCTCCATGCTCTGGGGACATAGCATGTTCTCAGTTGGGGGGAGGGTGTACTTCGTATATGTAAAAAAAAAAAAAAAAAAAAAAAAAGAATTTGGATGTTTGGGTGTAACTATTCTTGGTTGATAACTGTTAATTAGCATTATAGTGGTTGTTTTGTGAGTCGGAGTCTCGATACGATTTCATGGATAAACTTAAGCTCGTGAACATGATGTTTAGGAAAGCGCTTAGTTAGCCCGTATCATCTATAGTCGGATAGCGTTTGGTCAGTTGGAAACATGCTCTCACACACACACTGTTCCACTTGAGTATTCACCAGTCTCAAGTTTGGTTCATATGTCTTCGATATTTCAGTATGTGTTAACTTATTCCATGGAATCTTTGGAACTCCTTCCCTAGTAAAAGAAAGAAAAAAAAAAGAGGAACAAGTTATGTGTGCTATATTGTTAATGCTTATCCGGGCGTCCATTGAGTAGTAACCGAACAATCGGGGTATGCTCCCACCGTGTTGTTCGCGTCGAAAGATGGATAGACCTTGTGAAAGTATCGCTAAATCTGGTTAGCCTGGATCTCAATAAAGCCTTTTTGACTTGAACAATTAAGTCCGTAGGGGTCTCGTAAAACCTGGTGCTCTAAGGCCATTTGGCTTGGGGATAGCCGACCCAAAGCTCGCTAAAGAGTCAACTAGAAAGCCCGAGAGATCCGGCATTGCACGACCACGCAAAGAAAAAAAAAAAAAAAAAAAAAAAGAAAAGAAAAGGGAAGGAGTGTGCTTAAAGAATTATTGGGCTATCAACGGTGTGTGAACTATTCTCGAGGGTGCGTGAATTTCTATATGTGGTTTTCCATACATGCATGTCATTTGAAAATTCTTTATCCGATCGTAGGTGAGAGGATTAATTTTGGTGCCAAGTCTGCTGCGAAGTTCACTTGTTTAACTTTGTCCATGGATGAAATGTCTTGCCTTTCGTTTGCCTGACAGTCACTATAGTGTTTCGAGAAGCTATTGATTGGGTTGAGTTGCATTCAAATGTCCGAGTCCTTTGTGGTTTGTGGGTTATCACTGCTGAAAACCCTCACGAGACTTCACTCGTCCTACCGGGGCCGCCCGGGGGTTTAAAAGATCTATCCTTTCATTTATTTTTATTCTTTCTGTTGCTCGGGACTAGCAACCTTCAAGTTGGGGGGTGTGATAGGCGCGTAATGTCACAGATATAAGCGCCTAAGTAGGACGAATTAGCGCATTAGAGGCGCGTTTTATTTCATTTTCCACTTGATGCGGTGTTTCTCTTGTTTTTGGTGTTTGTGTTTATTTTATAGGGAACAGGTTGAAAAGGAGCACGGGAAGTGGAAATAGGACATCGGGCATGTGGGGCATGGTGGGACCCAAGCAAGGACGACCAACCAGCTGGAATTTCAATTTAGCAGGCTCGGTATCGATACAGGGATTGTCCTGTATCGATACCCGTGTGCCAATTTGGGAACAGAACGTCTGGGTATCGATACAGGACTTCTCCTGTATCGATACCGAGGGTCTTAAATTGCCCGGTTGACCAGGCCACGTGTGTTGATTTCGGGGGAGGATAAATACCCCGTTTTTGCTCCGAATTAGGGTTCCGACTTTTGTTTAGTTTTCTTCGAATTTTCACAGCAGCTTTTCTTTTGAAGTTACAACTTTTCGGAGACTTTTGCTTTCGAAGTTTTTGAAGTTTTCTTTCAGCGATTGAAGTACTGCTTTGGTAACCTTCTTTTATTCACGTTAATCTCAGTTCGCGGGAGTTTGTCCGTGATCTGAGCTCGAATCTTTCGTTTTAATTCGTTTTCAAGTTTTAATAGCATGTTTAATTTAAGAATTCTCTTAGTTGTTCTGTTCAACATGAGTGAGTAGTTTCATAAGTAGGGTCGCGGGGTGATTAGCACGCCGTGGCCAGGGTTGGGTTTATTTCTGCTCCTATTCTCAAATCAATAACGAAAAGCATTTTTAGGTTATTAAAGAACTTCCGTTGGACGAATCCGAGCTTTGTTGGAGCCCATGTAACGCGGGGAACGGGGGACCAAAACCTGTTCTTCGCTGTACATGGGTAATGGCGACCGCGATGATTCGCATCTTTCGGGGTAACCTTTTCTCTCTAAAATCAACCGTTTTCTTGGAAACAATGAATGGAGCAGGAAGTATCCGGACCTGGTCACCGTGTTATGACCCCTACAACCGTACTTCCTTTTAATTAATTTAATCAAAAATCAGTTTTTCTCTTAATTTAGTTAATTCACCAATCAAATCACAAAGGGTGGCTACCTAAGAGCCATGTTAAACTAGCAACCCGAGTTTTTAGTAAGCACTTTCCACCTTCTCTGTGGATTCGATTCCGGTCTTACCGGGTATTGTGCTACACCGGTCTCCGCCCTACGCTTGGGGCAACCCAGTAATTTAGGTATAGGATATCGGTCAAGCACCAGAAGATATAGGCCACCTTTTTAGAGGATGCGTTAAATCTGTCGAGCTCTGGAAGGTGTTACATTTTAGCCATTTAATAAGATGTGGTTTTGAAAGGCCCATACCTGATTGGATCTCATTGCAGGTTAAATCTCGATCTATTTCGAGGAATGAATTAGATGTGCCTTGGAACATTTTATTATTAACCGCACTTTGAGGGATTTGGAAGGATATAAATAAAAAATGTTTTGAAAATCTTGAAGCCATTCCATCCGTTAGCTTCAAAGCAATCTACTCTTTATTCCTTTGAAATTGATTCGGCATTTAAATCGCCGTTATCAAATGTGACTGGCCCTAGACTTACACATTCGGTACTTCTAGTTAAAGCTCAATATGGACGGATGCTGGTATAATAAGGATCGAGCAGCTGGTTTTGGAGGCTTATTGCGCGTGGCTGAAGGGAAATGGTGCCTGGGATTCCATGGGAAGATGTCATCTAACACAAGCCTTGAAGCGGAGGTTTGGGGTATATACAAGGGTCTTACAATCATTCTTTGTAGAGTGTTAGGGTTTCTCGGTTGTTCCATGAATAGTCTTTTATTTGGGATTTGAGATTAGGGAGTTGTGTGTGTGTCTCTTTCGTGTTCTTGATACTTTTGTCCCTAGATATCTTGTGGATGCTTCAACTTAAGTTACGAGCATATCCGCCTCATTGTTTATCTCACTGTTTATAATCTCATACTTCGGGTTTCAACACAACATAAAGCTCAAACTCAATCAGCGTTTGAGAACTTGATTCTCGATTCAAGTACTGAACTAGCCTTTATAAATGAGCCAAGCCCACACATACGAACCAAGCCTATCTGCATGAGTCAATCTATGCTAGCTCAAGCTCGGCTCATTCACTAATCAAACCGAAAATCCTTTTCTGTGATTTGTAGAATTTGACATGCATTTAGCCTAACTTCGACATTTTAGCCTAACAATCTTCTTCGTTTTCCCGTTTGGTCAAAATTTCATCGAACTCCCCTTTCGTTTTAGAGAGAGAAATTGACAATAAACGTACCGAGTACTATCTTAGTATGCGCCAAGCTGCAACCAATATTTTGCAAGTAAGAAGTCCAAAAGAGAAACTGGCTATAAAAGAAAGTTATAAGCTGTAACAAGCAGAGTTACTATATTTAATTTATTCCTCTTTTACACCATTGAAGGGCAATAAAGCAAAGCAGAAAAACTACATCAAATGGCTTCTAAAAGAAAATAATTAATTTAGGAGGTCAATATTCCTTACTTACCACTTGAACATGAAAATTAATTACTCGTATCTTTAACTACGGCTCCGTTTGTTTGACCGTAAAATATTTTCCTATATAATATTGGCTGCTGATAATGCCAAAACCAAAAGTGTTGCTGCCAAAACCAAAAATGTTGCTGCCAAAACTCTAATCTTTCTTGCTTCCACAATTACCTACATGCCCTTTTGTCATCAGATACCATTTATTGCAAACCTAACCCTTCAATCTGAAAGGGTTATTTTGCGAATATACCAAGTTATCTCGTAAAAAAGGAACGCTTCTTCTAAAATCACGACCCTTTTTCTTCTGGACAATTTCTTTCAATCTCTTGGATGCTTCTTATCCAGACTTCTTCTTCTAGGTAACCATTCTCAAAGCTTGTTCTATTTTAATCATTCAATCTCTTATCCAGATCACGTCTTCTTTCAATCTCTTGGGTTTAAGTACTGTATTTTTCTACATGAATATGGAATCACTTGTGATTTTCCCTGATTTTTTAGGGTTTGAACAAAACTGTAGTTTTTTATTGATAATAACAACAATGCTTGTATATCTAAAAGTCGTCTTGGTTTAGTATAGGAGTATATAATCGATAGTGCTAGAAGTCGTCTTGGTAAAGGCAACGAATTAGCCAATAGGGCTATGTTTAGAATTTTTTTGCAGTTACAAATATGTCAGACAAGTTTTGATTTATAAAGGGGTGATTATTTTACTCTGTCTTATAATTTTTTTTTCGTCTTGGTAAAGGCAATCCGAGATTGGGCATTTTTGAACTCTGTTCATTCGAGACAAGTGTTCGAGTTCGAGTCGAGCCTGAGTCATCGTGTTCGAGCTCGGCTTTATAAACAAACAAAACCTCATAAAATGACAAGTCGAGTTTCCAACTCACTCGAGTTTGGCTCGTTCATTGAATGAGTTAAAAATTCAAACGCAAACCCAACTCGTTTACTGAATGATTGAACTTGTATGTCCTTAAAAATCAAAACTTGTATTTCCTTAAAAATCTTGTGGCTTTTGTCTGAAAGCAACCTGTTCCGTTGTTCTATCCGTTGTTCTCTTATATGAGTTTTTCTTGTTCTCCTTTCAATTTTCACAATGTAGATTGGATGAGCAAGAATCATGGAAGTTGAGCAAACAATGGAAAAAATCAATGGAAGTTCAAGCAATTTAATTTTGGAAGAAGGAGGAATCAACATATGAAATCAAGGAAGTGAAGAAAATGGTCAAAATGATTTGCTTGGACAACTTGATTGGAAATTTGGATCGCGTGAGGAACTTCTTGACACTCTTCGATCGAGCGCTTTTGGTTGGATGGTGACTTAAGGTAAATTTATTGTTTTCAATCCTTCATAATTTTTCTTTCATAATTTTTTTTAGTCGTTTTTGTAGTAGTTTTGATACCTCTTTCATAATTTTTTTTTTTTGTTTTCTGTAGGTAGTAATGAAGGCTTATCTTCCAAGTCCTCCAAGTGATGCGTAACAAAGTATTTTGTGGAGGCCATTACCATTTTATAATTTCATTTTGAAACTTTTTGGAATTGATGTCGTAATATGGATCAATTTGGATTGAAGCTTTTTGGGGTAGAATTATTATGTCATTCTCTGTTGCTTTTCGTTGCGTATGGGCATCATTATGTTGGCTTGGGATATTCACTGAAAACCCAGAATGCAAAACTTACAACTCAAAGAAAAAACAGAATTCAACAAAAAAAAGAAAGGCAAAATTTGTTTTGGATGATGCACAGGGTGACTGTAGAAGAGAAAGGAAGACGAAGAAAAACAATTTCGACGAGTATGAGGTCGTGAGAAAGCAAGTCCAAGGGGAAAGAGACAAATAGGGATGGGAGAGTCTGCAGGAAGTTTGAGAAAGGAACGGACAAAGCTTGGAATAAAGAAAGAATAATCGTTGGTTTGTAATAACCCTTTGAGATTGAAGGGTTAGGTTTGCAATAAATGGTATCTGATGACAAAAGGGCATGTAGGTAATTGTGGAAGCAAGAAAGATTAGAGTTTTGGCAGCAATATTTTTGGTTTTGGCAGCAACACTTTTGGTTTTGGCATTATCAGCAGCCATAATATTTTACTCATTTTCGAGTGTTTGATTGTGCAAATTATTTTCCATCAATGGCGGTAAAATAACTTACCTTAAAAAGTCCCGCAAGTTGTTTTCCGAAATTTTCTCTCGCGAGTCCCATCCCACAACCGTTCGAACTCATCACCTCAATTCAGTGGTAGATTCCCTATTTGACACGCACGCACACTCTGTATCCCTCTCTTTGCACAGGTAAACATAAAATTCCTATTCTGTCCATTCTTTTTTGATCCCATCTCTCTCTCTCTCTCTCTCTCTCTCTCTCTCCATATATATATATATATATATATATATAGTCAAAACTCCCAAAAATAAGGAAAAATGATTTTTTTTTGTTTTGCAAATTATTTTTGGAAAATCCGAACCGTCCAATGTGTTCAGAAGGTGTTTTCGAAGGTCCACGCGAGAAATCTTCAAAAACAAATACCGGGAAGGGCTCGATCCAAGCAGTGTTTAGCAAAAACTGTCACTTTGTTCACTTCACATTTCCAAAAAAATTTCCAAAAAGATTCCTTCCCCATCTCTCATCTCTCCAATCATTAATCATATTTCTCTCTCTACTCATATCCTTCCATCCAATCATTATTTTCTTTTTTCTCTCTATCTCTCTCCAATCATTACACCTCTCTCTAATTATTACTTTTTCCAAAAACTCATCCAAACACTATCTCAAAAAATTTCTCAAAAACTTTTTCTCAAAACTCTCAACCAAACATAGCCTGTATTTTTACAATTTTGAGAAAACTGCTTGGATCAAGCCCTTCCCGTTATTTGTTTTTTGAAGATTTCTCGCTGGAACCCCTGAAAACACCTTCTGAACACATTGGACGGATCGGATCGTCAAAAAAATGTTCGAATCATGGAGGTCCGGAGTCCGGACTAGAAGTGCTACTATATATATATATATATATATATATATATATATATATATATGTATACCTCATATATACATACATCACATCTATAGCCTTGTATATATTATGTTTCTTTTTCCCAACAATATACACATCTATGTACAATGGATTATTCCTGCATTGCAAGGAATACTTTTAATATCTATCAACCAAACATCTGAAAACAAAAATGGAAAGATTCTTTTTAGCAATTAATTTTACATGGAAAATATTTTACATTGAAAGAAACGGACCCTATATATAAACTCAAAAGAACATGAGATCGAAGGTGTGAACTTTCGAGAACAGCTAGCTAGGCTTATAGAATCCACGATCTTGAAGCTGCATAATGAAGAATTAAAGTGTTAGAGCTGAACAATACGTAAGTGTTAATGTGCCCAAAAGAAGTGAAGATGAGCTTCAATATGCATGAAGTGATCAAGTTGAGCTGTAATTTAATTTACCTTGTTTTGAGATTTTCCCTGCCTTGTCACCAGCAACCTGCCAAAAGAAGTACCCACGAATCCCAAGGGCCTGAGCATACACTATCTTGACCGTCGTTGACCTGACATCATCGTACCCAATCCACGAAGTTCCCGCATAGGAATATGTGGACACCGTCTCCATGTCAAATACCACTGTGGCATTATTCTCCCTATTAAAATTCTCCACCTGGGAATAAGTCATAGCCCCTCGATTTCCCGGGCCCAATCCCACACTGGGCGCTCCAATACCGTTTACTTTAGGGTCCTTGAGCTTCCAAGTCCGCCCATACAACGGTAGGCCCATGACCAACTTGTTTCGGGGGAGCCCAGCATTGATCCACGATTGAAGCCCATAACTCGTCGATATGTTACTCTTTGGGTCGAACAACGCAGCATGAGCCCCCGTTGCACTAGTGTCCCACGATCCATGGTAGTCGTAGCACATCGCATTGACCCAGTCCAAGTTTTTGCTAATCGAGGCCACCGGAAATGTTCGGATGACCCGCCCGAGGAAGAATTCCACAGAGAAGTACGTTGCCGCGGTTAGCAAGAGTGGACTCCGGCCAGTTAACTTAGAATCCTTTTGGACCGCAGCCCGCCATTCTTGGAGTAAGATGCCCAAATTTTCCATGTCTTTTGCGTCTCGAGGGAACTCCCAATCAAGATCAACACCATCAAATCCGTACTTCCTTGCCACTTCAATGGACGAATCAATGAAACTCTTGCGCGTGGAACTACTCGATGCCATCCGCGAAAAGATATCCGGACCTTCGCCTCCCCCGCCAACCGAAAAGAGCGTCTTGGCCGGCGGATTCTTATTGTGAATCGTGGATGTAAAATTCAACAATAATGGAGCTGTAGCACTAGAGACCTCGAACCTATATGTGACATTGCTAGGTATAAGAAAAGCATAGTAGAGGTGGGTGAACAGCCTCGTGTCAATGGCCGAGGGTGGAAAATAGGAGGCCCATGTGGGCCAATAAGCCCCTTTGACTGCCTGAGAAGATGATCTCCGTGCCATACCACAATTTGTGGTGATACACAAGAAGAAGATAACATAGAGGTGGTAGTAATTTTTGAGACCTGCCATTGGTTTCTATGTGGACAGCCAATGCACTTTCCCAAAGGGTACTAGAATATATATGTGCGTAAAATATCAAGGCCAATTATTTCGACAAGGACAGATGCCAGTGTTTTACTTTTTTTATGTTGACTTATCTATGGTTCACGGGTATATTATATTCTTTTTATAATTGGAGGATAAAAAGGGGAAATGGATGCTCTCCAGTCGAGCAGTCCTGTCCAAACTTAATTTGGTGAGAATTTAAACATGTGTAAAAATAATTATTTGGATTTGTTCATAAACGCTTACCTAAAATAGATTATCTGTAAATTAAAATTGTTAATTGCAACAAATGGATTTTCTCGTCCCGTTCAAAAGTTTAACCGGTGATGATCCGTACACATATAAAGTGGTATGAAGAAAATTCTGAGTTGATTGGCATGATTGGTTAAGTCTGAATTTAACGTTCCACCAATATTTCCAGAAAGCCGTCCAATGAGACTTATTCAACGTGGTGATCTTGTCAATTTCATGAGGGCGATATGGATAATGGAAATGGAGTGATAGACCACAACCCACTTCCTACAATGACCACTACTTAAAGTATTTCCAACCCATTAGTCATAAAAGTCACATGTTAGCTAAAAACTAGATTTTTTACGAACAGGTGTCCTAAGGACCAATTCCACTATCAACTAGTGGGTTTCAACTTAAGGCCAAAATATAATTTCGTATAGACTGGCTTCTACAAGGTTTCGAACTTAAAAGTTTAAGAAAAAGCGAACTCATATCAGGGGCGGAGCCAGGATTTTGGTTCAGGGGGGGTAAGAATTAGACGCGTTCAGGGGGTGCAAGGATTTTGGTTTAGGGGGGGCAAAAAACAAAATCAAAGAGGGGTCAATTTACAATTTTGTGAGGTATACTAGTAAAATCCCTATAAAAATTTGGGGGTCAGGGGGGTCAACTGACCCCTCTTGTCTCTATATGGCTCCGCCCCTGCTCATAAGTTCCAAACTTTAACCACTATGCCACCCCTCGAGATTAGCAAAAATAACTATTCGAAATCACTTTTGTCACATCAATGGACTCTCTATATGGCTAGGCATTTTGAGTCTTTTTTAATTTTTTTTATTTATGGAAAACAGTGGGAAGTTGGTCTAGGCATTTTGAGTCAACGTAACCCAGCTTCGATAGCTACATTTATCAAGCCCAGGGAGGCCGACAAACTAAATGTAGGTTCCACACTACCCGTTCTCACTCTGCAAAATACAAACTCGGCCTCATATATATCGGTGGACGGCATGTATAATTGGAGTATCGAGTTGAAGATGCTATTACAAATCTTATTCTTTGGAATGGGGTCAAATTAAAAATAATGAATCATCACGTGCGTTATCTCACATTGAATAAAATGACGTACTCCAAGATCACTATAACGAGATTATAATTTGAATGTAGTGGAGTGGTCTAATACAAATCGACACAGCTCTCGACCATCCAAAGTGGAAAATAATCTTCTCATTTTTCTGCCCATTGTGTTGTGTGGGTTGTTTTACTATACAATTTTCTTGCTTTTTGGTTTGTGGATATAATCATTGTAAACATGTTGACCAACCAGTGCTGATTTATAGAAGCTTCACCTGGTCAAAATTCAATTTGGTAGATTGTATGGCAATTGAGTGCTTTTCAAAGTTTCACCTTCTGAATCACGGGCGGGCCTGAGAAATCGGTAATTCCTTCTGCACAGATGAGAGAGGACCGACCACGTACCGACGGCGTCGGGGACGCCGTTGTGGGTCCCAAACGACCGATCCGAGCCGTTCATCCTTCTCAAAATTGAATTCCGAGTGGGCCTGCGCGAGAATCGAGGCAATCGGACGGTTGTATGAGGTCGATCCAAAATCATCCTATTTCATTCAAAGCTCAATCCAAAATCACCCCATTTCATTCAAAAAAAATTGAATGAAATGAGGTGATTTTGGATCGAGCTTATACAGCCGTCCGATTGCCTCGATTCCCGCTATGCCCACTCGGAATTCGATTTTGAGAAGGATGAACGGTTCGGATCGATCGTTTGGGACCCACAACGGCGTCCCCGACACTGTCGGTACGTGGTCGGTCCTCTCTCATCTGTGCAGGTAGAAGGGTTCATGAGAAATTAAGCCTACCAACCGCTGTTTAGGGCTCCCAATTTCGGACAAACTTATTTTAAAAAATAACAAAAAAAATCGTACAAACAATTTAAGTTAGTAAAGGCTAACGCTCGAATTCGAGACCAATTAAGTGAAGAAAATAGTCACCACGGACCGGTAAATGTTCTAGACCCCACCCCTCCCGCAGCTCGTTTAGCCAAACAAAGGGCAAAACCGTTGGCTAGGAAATATTTACAGCGTGGAAAATCTTGTGCATTTCTTCATGTTAATGCCCAAAAATTAATCCCGCTAATAAATGGGCTCCAAGATATTAACCACCCGAGATATAGGGTTGAAATGTACTACGTATGAATATCGATCTTGCACATTCTCTTCGTCAGGGCGGTCCTGTCCAAGGGGTACTCGGACTCCTACACAACTCTAATATTCTCGCATATTATATTAATTTATAGGTTATTTATGGGTGTATATTTATAATTACACGGTGGGTATGCACATGCATGTATCCGGGGATCCCGTAGTGCGCCTCCGCACTACGGGGTTGTAGGGCAGCCCAAACTACGTCGTTTCTGGTGTGCAAAGGTTTAAAATCACAACATTTTCTTTCTTTTGGGATTATGTCAAGTTTAACATTAATATTTATATTTTTTGAGGGCCTTCTATAAATCTAGAAAATTGTTTGTGACTTCAAATTTTTACAGGACAACATTAGCTAATAAAATTCATCTATTTTGTAGAAATACTAGTTTTTACAAAGTGTCTTTAGAAACGGACATTTACTAGTACTATCGTAGGCGTGTTTTTTTTAGAAGCCCCCTAAATATAACAAGTGACATAATTTAGAATTTCTAAACACAATTGGCAATTTACGCATCTTTACTCTTATTCTTATACATTGTAACCCCTTCTCATCTGAACGGGCATTAGTTTAACAAAACCGAAGGAATCCCAAAAATTAAGAAGTTCAAAAATGTGTTTAATTGTAGACTTTTTATTTTGAGAACTAGGTTTTAGGGGGAAAGACTTCTACTTCAAAATTAAAAAAAAAAACAAACCAACCCCAATCTAAAAAAAGTGACTTTTATGTTCACGTATAGGAGAAATCAAAAATCAAATTTGATTTTGAAGAAATAGACACCCACTAAAAAATCTCACATCTTGGAATTCAACAAATAAAACTAAGTTAAAATGACATAGTTTTGAGGGATTAAGTAGTGGTATTCTTTTTTCACATCCAAAACGACGTAGTTTTGGCCGCCCTATAACCCCGTAGTGCGGATGCGCACTACGGGATCCCCGGATGCCACATGCACATAATATTGTATTTTCTGAGACTTCTCGCAAATAGCGGTATATGTTATATTTTACTATGAATATATAAATATGCGTGATTCGAGCCCCTGTTAGACACAATTAAATTTTACGTCTGGCACTGCTGTTTATGTTACAATCGGTTTTTCAGCTGTTTGATCTCTTTATCGAAACCCAGTTGATGTCGATTTTTTATTGATAAAATATTGGAAGACATGTTCCACGTGCCATTTTTGAGCTGTAATGACAAATTAAAAATGTCCACACTTCTTGCATCACCAACCCACTTTCTGTTTTTCACTTTAATGGGCTCCAAGTCTACCACTGTTACACATTTGCCCCGGGTCAACTTCGCAAGTTACATTTTGCCCAGCCTACGGACTAGGGAGGGTTAATTACCCCATTTGACTCAATAAAGGACAAATTCAGCTTCAAATGAATGGGTGGATAGCAAAATTAAAGAGTGTGATTGGAGTATAAGGATGAAAAAAGAAATAGAAAAAATAAAAACTTAACTTAGCTCCTCTTTTTGGATGATCAGCCACATTGAGACTGAGACATGGCACGAAATTCCACGGTAGGCAGCAGTGGGGAATTTTGGACATTAGGCAAAAGCGTGATCCAACAATATCGCGTGACTGATGAAAGACAATCACTGTGTTTGGTTCACATTTCCAAAAAGATTCATTCCCCATCTCTCATCTCTCCAATCATTAATCACTTTTCTCTCTCTACTCATATCCTTCCATCCAATCATTATTTTCATTTTTCTCTCTATCTCTCTCCAATCATTACACATCTCTCTAATTATTGTTGTAAAGCTCTTTTATAGAGTGCGCGATCATGATCACAGGACTCGAGGAAGAAGCTCCTGCTAAGGGAAGTGGATCTTCTATACTATTCGAAATTCAGAAGGCCGAGGCCAATAAATTAATTAAAACAACTAGAAAAAGCCCAAGCTTGCTTACCAAAAGTTGAATAGAAATGTTTTTTCCATATACTTTGTTTGGTTCCATTGTTAATGCGTGCTATAGCAACGGGCGTGCTATAGCAACGGATCAGAATATGCAAATATAAATCATTGAAAGAATGTTGAAGACCCAGTAAAACATGAAAAGACAAAATCTTTCGGAAAATGAATTCTAAGTGAGTGCATATAACCACATGGATAAACTCACACTAATCCATCAATTCGCGATCCAAGTTCGAGATTTTCTTGGTTTCTTACTTTTGATTACAAATCCTATTTTTGACATCGGGCCAAACATGGATCAAACCCGGATAATTAAACTACCAATCTACCATCAAGTTACCTTAGATTTTATATCATATTCATATGCATGCGTTTAAATGCAAACGAGAAGTGATCTACCCAGAGTCTCTTCTTATTCAAAGGCAATACTCTTGTCAGTCTTGTGGTAATTAAAACTTTGGGCCCTTTCTTTTTTTCTCATGTGGCCATATCATGAGCCATTTAAACGAAAACTGATGTGCATGGTGATCAAACTGATACCCATGGAGTACAATTTTTTCTGCACATTCGGATACCGATCGATGTACCAGAAATAATCTTGAATCATCATATTATCTTAAATCTCAATGACTCGTAAAGTTGAATAAGCGCCATGTATAATTTCTCTGCTCATAAGTTAATTTCTACTATCCCACCAAGGCACGCGAGAGCTAAACTATTACCGCAAGTACATCATTTATGTGCCGATGTTAAAAAAGAACACTTAAATCCACCTACTCTGCCAAGTCGTCCACCAGAAAGGTGGTGGGCGAGCTATGAACATCGAGACAACTTTTGTGGGGGATAAGGTTTTTTTTTTTTTGGGTAAATGAGCATCGGGACATTTTCAGTGGGCCTCCATTTAAGACTTTTGGTGACCACAGTGGTTAAATTGTTTTCTTCTTTCCTATTGAATTGGACTTGGCATGATGCCCTATATATTAACTGTTCCCATATGCAACTCTTCCTCCTCTGAGAAGAATATTCCATGGGTACAACTGTAATCATCTGTTTTTTGTCACGTTCTCATGGAATATGATAATACGAAAATTATTTTTGTTAATGTCAAAATTTTAGTGTGTAACAATACTCTACCTTGTGCATGGTACAAGTAATTTTGAAATTAGCTAAAACATTTTTGCTATTATTAGCACCCCATTCATCATAAACAGTAATTACCGTTATTAATTGTTGTTGTATCAAGTTGTTTTAGCAATATTGTGTAATTAATTATGCAGCACTTATCATAAGAACAAAAACAAAACTAATTAAATTAATTTGATAGCCACAAAATAAAATTAGTCTCTAACATGGCTCCAACTTGAGTAAAGTGTGTGTGGTCTCCAAACACCGTGTGACGGTGTGAGTGTGTTGGAGCAACAATGCTCCGCATGCAGAAATATTACCTAGAATTTACCCAGAAAGTGATTCACTTGGAAGTGAATATGAGCCGCTCATTTCCACTTTCTGAGTAAATTCTGGGTAGTATTTCTTGGCACTTAGCATTTCTGGCGGCGTTGGCCTTTTTAGTACTAATATCATTTTTGTTGTACAATATAAAAGTCACTGTTCTACCTACCATGTTTGCGAGTTTTTTTGTGGAAATGGTCAGTGTCCGATCGAAGAAGTTTCCGATTTTTATTTTTTATCAATTTGTAATTTGGGTGACATCTATTGAGGTTTGAATTTAAAAGATCAAGAGTTAACATCCACCGGCGGTCATTGGATTTGTACTCAGCAGAGGTCCAAACCATGTGTATTTTTATGTTGTAAAAAGAGTATATTGTATCAATGTACGTAATCACTTGCTAAGCCTGACGAAGAGACAAATATCTAAGTACATACGTAATCCTCGTTCAATTTTACACGCCAGATCAAAACATGGCTGATAAATTAAAATTTCATGGAGGTTTTAATCGAACATGTATGAGAATTTTCAAAATTTGTATGCACCCATAGGACATGCATAAAATTCAAGAACAAATTAATAGAGTGGAAGCCATGTCATTAATTTGATTTGTTGGACAATTGACCGTATTGAGAAACCCTTGTAATAATCCACTAATCTCATTAATTGTTTCATCCTTACACAGAAGTGAAGGGAAATGAAGCAATTAAAGAGGAAAAACTAGGTCAAATGACATCTAAACAAAACCAAATAAATTTAGGAGGCCAATCCTTACATAAGTAACAAAATGAATCATGAAAATTTTAAAGAACATAAGAGGAGGTTTAAACTTCCTAGAGCGCGCAGCAGCTGGCTTATAAAATCCACAATCTTGAAGCTGCACAAACATAGCAGGGAAAACTGTGTTAGAATTGATAATTATTAATACCCGAAAAATAAATTCTAGTGGTGCTTAAAGGTGAAGATGAGCTTCGATATACATAGATCTTTTAGCCCCTTATCATCGTGGAGGAAAAATCGGATTATTCGGGAGGGCTGGAGCAAATAAAAGAGTACTATTTCCATAGTAATTATTCGAGTGCATTTTAAGAAAAGCAGTCTAACTCTTGCCTTACCATGTGACCTGACAAAATTATCTTTTTATGCAGATATTATTTTGCACTAAACATGGAATTTGTAAATTACTTGAACGAACGTAAAATATGTAGGGTTTTTTTTTTTTTTTTGTATACGGAATGTGAAAATCCCTCCCCAATAGAAAATTCTCTTTTCTGATTCAGATAAGAAAATGTCCTGATTTTTCAAATGAAATGGTTTTGCATTAAGCCATCTAATTAATGTTAAATCATGCATGAAGAGTATTTCACCTATTCTCGGAATTTTCCAATCAAGATCACCATTGACGGCCCAAAAGAAGTACCCGCGAAGCCCAAGGGCCTCAACGTAGGCTATCTTCACCATTGTTGATCTCTCATCATCGTACGTAATCCACGAAGTCCCGGAGTACGAATATGTGGACACCGTTTCCACGTCATACACTACCGTGGACTTATTCTCCCTGTTGAACATCTCCACCTGGGAAAAAGTCAGAGTCCCATCAATCCCCGGGCCCACGCCCACAGCGGGTGCCCCGATACCGTTTACTCTCGGGTCTTTGAGCTGCCAAGTCCGCCCATACAATGGCAGGCCCATGATCAACTTGCTTGGATGGAGCCCAGCATCTATCCATGATCGAAGCCCATAACTTGTGCTTATGTTGCTCAATGGGTCAAACAACGCGGCAAGGGTGCCCGTTGCAGTGGTGTCCCACGACCCATGGTAGTCGTAGGTCATCGCATTGACCCAGTCCAAGTTCCTGTTAATCGAGTCGACCGGGTAGGACCGGACGATTGGCGCAAGGAAGAATTTCACAGAGAAGTACACTGCCGCGGTTAGCAAGAGTGGGCTCTTGCGCGTTGCTTTAGCCTCCTTTCGAACCGCGGCCCGCCACTCATCGAATAAGCAGCCAAAGTTTTCCATGTCAGTTGTGTTTTGAGGAAACTCCCAATCAAGGTCAATACCATCAAATCCATATTTCCTTGCCACTTCAATGGACGAATCAATGAAACTCTTGCGCCTGCTTTTCTTCGACACCATCCGCGAAAAGATATTCGGGTCCGCGCCTCCTCCGCCGACCGAAAAAAGCGTCTTAGCCGGCGGATTCTTCTTGGAAATCGTGGACGTAAAATCCAAGAGCGTTAAAGCTGTTGCATTTGAGATATCAAACTTAAAAGTGACATTATCAGGTACAAGAAAGGCATAGTAGAGGTGGGTGAACAGCCTCGTGTCAATGGCGGAGGGCGGAAACCCGGAGGAATATGATGGCCAATAAGCCCCTTTGACTGCCCGAGAAGATGGTTTCCTGGCCATGGTGCCATTAGTGGTGATGGCCAAGATGAAAATAACATAGAGGTAGCAGTAACCTTTTAGGTCAGCCATTGGTTTATTTGTTGGAAGCCAATTCACAGTCTAAAAGTTTATATACCTATAATTAAGAGAGTGTAACTGGGGGAATTTTTGGTGGATTTGAAAGAGAAGATTACAGAATAATATAAAGAAAATTACTGACTTTACTAGATTAAGGTGTAAATTAATTTAATGTTCGATTATTTCTAGATGGCCGTCCTATTAATTATGGACTCATTCAAAAATGGTTATATCATATCAAATTCAAAAGAGGGCATCTCGATATGGTCGAGGAGAGATAGACCACAAACAGATCGAACGAGCTGAACATTATATACTTAATTAACGAGTTTTGATAAATCAAAAGTTTTAAGTTTGGATTGTTTATGAGGCGGGTCAATCTTTCTAGAATTCAAAAGTGGATTGCAGATGGTTGTTGGCGCAATTTTAACCGTCCAAAGTATCCTTAGTGAATTAAATTTGCTGAAAGTGTAATATCTTATTCGTAGAAAATTATCGTGAATCTAGACCACTGATTGTCAAATTGAACGGCAGAGGCTTCTTTGCAGTTGACCAGATCCAATCTCAAATGAGTTGTTGATCTCGAATAGCGTGAACTTCATAAGTATCATAAGTCGAACAAGCCGTTTGAGATGTGGCTTATAGTCCATTTGGTTATATAGCTCTTGCTTGTCAATGGGAGGTCTGCGCTTCGAGTCTATGGAGAGACATCGAATCCACTTTGGTGGTTCAATCCACTAACTAATTAACTTCTCTACTAAGAAAAAATAAAAGAAAAAAAGAACAGGGCGCCGGTCAAGTTTGATTTAGGACGTAGGAGATTAACGGGCTTAAAAAAAATTCAAGCTTTGGTTTGTTTTGTACTTAACTGATTTCATGGTAGTAGGTCCAAATGAAACGATAACTTTGATTTTGAGATCATCACTTGCGTTTATTTTTATTTTTTTGTTTTTATTTTGAGAAGAAGCATAAGAACGTCATCAGTAAGAAGAGATAATTATACAACCTACAAAGTTCAACAAATACAACTGAAAATGACACAATGCATATAATAAGAAAGACAGATAACACGACTAAATCAAAAGAAGGATGCATTCAGTGCAAAAATATTAATCCGTCGGTTGGATGTCAGAAACATGCATGTAAAATGTCAGTCTGGTATTTTCACTATTGACGAGGCTTCCATACAAAATTTGATTGATAAAAACCAGGTGACTTTAGCACTGCAATTAGAGAGCACTGCATGCTCGGGTAAATATCATGCAACTCGATGGCCGAGGCCAACTACAGAACCCAAGAAATAGGTAGAGAAGCTGCTGCAAAAGACACGGATCCGGTTATTAAAATTAAAACTGTTAAGGCGGTGTACCCTATTCAACTATGAGGGCTCGTTTTTCCTTTGACTTATTCACCACCTAAAATCATCTATTATTCACCTCCCCAAAACCATCATCTACGGATTTGAATATGCTCCCAAACAAAACATAGTTATAACTTTTTTTTTTTTTTTTGAAAGGAACATAGTTAGAACTTGAAAACAGGTAAGGACATCCTTATCTGACACACAAAAAAAAACACCAAATTTAACTCCCAAAACACATTTTATAATTTAGCAAGTCACTTTTTAAAAAATTCACAAATTTAGACTCTCTATTTAAACTTTAGCAAGTCACTTTATCAAAAACTCATAAAATTAGACTAATATTCAAACTTTTACTCTTCCCTCCCTCCTCCTCTTTTGGTGAGTGAACAATAGGTCACCAAATTTGTTAAGTTACTGTAGCAAAATTAAGAAATCTTCAAATTGTTGAGTTCGTTTGGTGAGACTGATTTTTGAAGTTTTAGAGTAGTTTGCTCTCTACTTTAACTTTAAAGATGCTGATATTGATTCTAACAAGCTTCTCGAGTTAATTCTCAACTCACCAATGAGAGGTGGCCGGGGTGATAAGAAAGTCTAGTCAAAACTTTTGCAAAGTAAAAGTCAAAAGCTAAAACCAATAGTAAATCAAAGAATTTGAATCTTTGGGGGCTGGGACAAAATTGGGTAACATAATAAAGTAATCAAAGTAAACTTATTTGGAAGTTAATGGAGCCGGACGTGCACCACTGACTTGGTACAATTAGAATTAAATACAATTAAAAGTGATGTTTTTGAAATAGTTGAAATGGTCGTCTGATTTAAAATAATTGACACCCTTTTCTCCACAATTAAAGTAGAAAAAGTGTGCACGAATCTTCTTGTGATTCTGTGGGTTAATGTGTGGATGAGTTGTTTAATGTATTCGTGGTTTTTTGGTTTGTGGATAATCATTGTTAAACAAGTTGACTAAGGTTTATGGAAGCTTCAGTATTGGTTATAACTTTGATTTGGTTGATGTTTGACTATTTATTGTTCATTAAAGTTTCTTGAACTTGAGAAGGTTCATGTTCATAAGGACGGAGTCCCAAAAACTTGGGTGCCGAGTGGGCATATACACCTGAGCCTGCATCTCGGTCGTCTAAAAGTGTTTGGGATGGTCTAGCTTCCAGATTTCTTCCAACCCTTCTCCCTCTCTCTTTCCTCTTTCTCTCTTTAACATCTGGCCCATTCAAAATTTCTTAAACGGTCGAGATGCACGACAGGTAGCACTAGGCGCCACATGGTACCTGTCCGCACCCAAGTTTTTCTCCCGAATTTGAAATTACTGACAGAGTAATTAATTTGAACTTGATAGGGGTATATTGGAAAGGAGATTACTTTCTGAAATGATATTTATTGATACTCTGTACTAATGGCTTAAACCTCGAGAGATTATTGATACTATGTACTAATGGCTGTGGTATCATAATGCAATATAGTAGGCGTGTTGGGAACATATGTGAAGGATGAATCCCACATTAGATAAACAGAAAAAATGGGGATATGAGTCATTCAATCATTGACAATTGGTCCTATTAGCCGGCTAATGGACCATTTATGATTTTGCAAGTCCTCCCTACTTCCATCGTTCTTTTTTGGGTAAATTTCACTGACCTCCCCTGAGGTTTCTGACAAATACAAGGACCTCCCCTGAGGTTCTAATAAATGCACTGATCTCTCCTACTTTACAAACTATTTCTACTGACACCCCCCTACCGTTAGTTTTACATAGACGTCGTTAGTGTTCATGCCAAAAGGACAAAGCTACACTTCATATAAGTACAAAGGTGTCTGAGTATTTTACTATTGTTTTAGAGAGAGAGGGAGAGAGAAGAGGAAGAAGAAAGCACCTATGTTCAAGATCTTTCTATGTCGAAGGAAGAGCTCGATTCCGATTAACTGTATTCAAGAAAACATGGATAATCACCCACACGATCGAAGATAAACAAGATATGGTGGGCTAGGGTTTCTCGATGCAGATCATTTGTTCCAGATCTGAGTTTGGGTCTTCAAGCTGCAGTCCAAATTACAACAGCTACATCTGTCCTAGTGGTAAAACCGTAGGCTCCCAAGTTAATTTTCATATAGTTTATACTTTTGGTCCATGAGTTTGTGCTGATTATTTTGTTTTCTTGTATTTTTCATTGTAGGGTATTAGGGTTTCTAAATCAGTGAGTTTGGGGTTTTACAAATAATTCGAAATTATGGCTTCTAATTTGGGGTTTTACAAAGTTGGGGGTACGAAGAATTAGCTATACAGCCTGTGCCTCATTAGCAAGAGTGCT
This sequence comes from Vaccinium myrtillus, assembly GCA_016920895.1. Classification (NCBI taxonomy): domain Eukaryota; kingdom Viridiplantae; phylum Streptophyta; class Magnoliopsida; order Ericales; family Ericaceae; genus Vaccinium; species Vaccinium myrtillus. The sequence goes on from CM029273.1 coordinate 38,099,663, forward strand.
TCAGAGATCATGGCAAGTTAATTTTAGTTGTTGATTTCTTTGTAATTTCGTTATAGCTACTGTTCCTTTGTTTGAGCCATGGGTGAAGCTTGTAATGTCGATCCGGAAATTTTTTGTTAGTTTGATCTGCTATATTATGTTTCTTCTACTATTCTCTCCTTCAAGTGAGATTTACAATTTATTTGTGGCAGCAAAAATGATAGGTACACACCTTTTGTGCCACTCCCCACCACACCCTCACTCACATGGGGTGTGATCCCCACGTGTGGGCCCCATGCGCAGCAGGGGCATTCTAGTTGGCAGAGGAATGCAGAAAGAATCAGAGGCAGACTATATTTTAAGTGTTGGGAGAGCCATTCCAAAATGACATGATGTGTGTCATGTCCGTGTCGGGATACACGAAGCTCTCCGTCCGTATCCCTTGTCCGCGCTAGTGCATATTTTGGTAGGTTCTTACAAAATATTTCATGATCTTAAAGTGCAACAATTTTTTTACTGATTTTTGCAACTGGTATGCACTTCAAGATGCTGTTGCTACCTGCTTTTTGGACATATGGATGTTGACATTAAATGGTTTGTTTTCTGGACATGAGTTTATGAATACTTGAAATGTTGTGGTTGCTGTGACTACTTTTTTGTGATATGGTCTTTCGACATGCCGGACAAATGGAATTACATAATCCATACTTCTTTTTTGTTCAAGTAGGGAAACACACAGTCAACATTCTTTCCTTCTTTTTTTTTTTGCACGGAGATATGAATTATGAATGTCATTATGCATCAGCATTAAGAAACATTTGTAATGGAAATATGTAATGGCAGACTGTAGCCTCCCCTTGTAATCCAACTTTTCTAAGTTCTGGTATTCTCTAATTTTGGTTTCAAATTCCAAGCTATGTGTTTTGTTCTTAACTGATGAGACTTGTTGGTATGCAATGGCAGGCCGCAAGTAGGACAACTTTCAGTATTTGATCAATGTAATTTTACTTTTTAGGTACATCAAGTTTAGCACTATCTTCAGTTTTTAACTTTTAAAGTTCTCTTGTACCCAAAAAAAAAAAAAAAAACTTTGGTAATTTTTTTTTTAAAAATGTCTAGAGCCAAAAAAATTCCAGATTTCATGCATCTTTCTCATCTTAATATTTTATTTCCAAAATCAAAATCTTAAATTGCTTTCGACATGTGTTTATTGTTGAAAACGAGAGAAATGTTAACCAAAAAATAAACCCAATGAAATGCATAATAACAGGGGCGGTGAGGTTTCAAGTAAGTGGAAGGGATTAAGGGTTATTTTCGTTCTTACAAGTAGGGGCTAATGAGAGGGCAATTTTGGTATAAAAGTGAGATTGAGTGATGACATCAGTATTTTCAGTTAACAAACTAGCAAAAAGTAACAGCAGGGGGTGTCAGTAAAATAGTTTGTAAAGTAGGGGAGGTCAGTGCATGTATTAGAACCTCAGGGGAGGTCCTTGTATTTGTCAGAAACCTCAGGGGAGGTCAGTGAAATTTACCCTTTTTTTTGTCCTATTAGCCGGCTCTAACTTCTTCTTCTTCTTTTATTTTTGGCTGAGCGAATTTTTAAAAAAAAATAGACCTTCAACATTTCCACAAACAAAATATTACGCACATTTTTGGAGGCTCTTTCAGAAAATATTTGGAGGCTCAAGGCAAAAGTGTCGCATTGCTCAAGATCGGTACTAATTGGAGTTGACACGAAAATCCTAATGTCACTTTTGCAACTCTACTTTCCATGACGGACTGGGTTTTCTGTAAATCCACTACAAGGACCTAATACGCAGGGCTTTCTGTAATACACAATCAACGGCTCGGATGTCGCATTTCATGATCTCCAATTCCTTTCTTTAGACAATTAAAGGCGTAGTTTAGGAAACTAAAATATACGCGTCCGGTTCAAAACGCTAAAAAAATGTTCCTCTTACTATGCTCCCCTTGAATTCATAGCATTTTGAATTAATATTATAGTGTTATGAAATCAATATGGATGACCCACTTCAATTACTTTGTAGACTACTTGAAAGACTTTGCGAGCAGAAGTATGGTTGGTATATTGCTTATAGTTATTGCTTTGTAAACCACTTTGCCTATAAATGCTGAATCAAATTGATCAGCTTTGGAATTAAAAAGGCAGAAAGAAATCAAAGAAGGAAATAAAAGAATCAAACAGAAAGATAATGAGAATAAGATCAGTTCGGAAGATCAATCTTAATAGTTCTTGAAGAACTATTTCATATACATATTGTGTTCAATATTTGTCTTACTTTTATGCAAAGTTATTTATTATTTGCTTAGTTTTATAACATATATGAGTTTATATCGAAATGTGAGTCAATTGGTGCATGTTGCACACAGTTGAACCATTTCCCTGGATGTCTATATCGACAGCCTGAACCGCTGAAACAAATGGGTATCGCAGCCTTGGATTTTTATCTTAGGCCCACTAAATATTTTAACTCAAGGCCCAATACAAAACCACCAGTAACGAATCAGCCTTGAGGCCTGACCAATACTGGACTCGAGCCCAGTAGGTTGCCTACCCGTAACCTTGAGCCCAATAGGTTGCCTACCCGTAACCCAATTACCCAACATGCACGTTATGTGGTTTTCAACTTCTATACATCGTCACGTTAAAGTCATGGTATTTCAAATAAAAAAATGAAATGGTTCCGTGTATCGTTTTTCGATTTTTTTCACACCAAATTAAAATACTTCTCATGTACTTTAATTCGGTGTGAAAATTCAAAAAATAATACATGGAAACACTTACGTTGTGTTTGGTGGAGAGTTTTGAGAAGAATATTTGGAGAAATATTTTTGAGATAGTGTTTGGATGAGTTTTTGGAAAAAGTAATAATTAGAGAGATGTGTAATAATTGGAGAGAGATAGAGAGAGAAATGAGAATAATGATTGGATAAAGAGGTATGAGTAGAGAGAAAAATATGATTAATGATTAGAGAGATGAGAGATGGGGAAAGAATATTTCTTGAGATTTTTTTGGAAATGTGAATTGAACAAAGTGTTAATTTTTTGATTTGAAATACCATAGCACCTGGTGAACTCATGTGCTAAAATCAACATGATTTTAGCAACTGGGTTGCCAAATTTTTTTGGAAAACTAGGCCGAATTAATCCAGTTGATACTTCATTTGAATTTTTTTCTTTTTACTTTCATCTTTATTTAATTTTTTTTTCTGTATTTAGTAATTTTATGCCTCTCTTTTTTCTTTTTTTTTTTATTTACACAGACCAGCTTAGTTTTTACGAGAAAAATCTAAGAAATAAAAAAAAACCTTATGAAGCCAAATATAATCCAAAACGAACAAAAAGATAGAGTAATTCGTGAAGATTATTAAGCCAAAATAATACTCTCTCCATTCAAAAATAGATATCCAAAACTCTTATTAACACATTTCAAAAAATTATTTATATTTCGGATTTTATAATATTTTTCATGATTTTAAAAACTTTGATTAATAAAACTAAGCAAGATTCATATTACGTATATAATTTATTATAGTTTAAAAATATAGATGATCTTTTAAGTGGCGGGAATAGTAATTTTAGATATCCATTTTGGGGACGGAAGGTTGCCTCATTAGAGCTTTTATTTGATTCAAAGGAATAAACATAACTTTCGATTAACCCAAACTGAGCCTTACGTTTTAGATTGGCTACCGACTGTCGACAATGGGCGAAGAGTCAATCTGATCCACATTTGGCTGCCAAAACCATCTTCAGTTTTTAAGGTTTAAGACCGAAATTCTCTCTGCATTCTCTTGCATTGACTGTGTAGCTAGCACATAATATGTTTGAATAATTGTCTGTTAGAAACTCACCTTTGTTTTTCCTAGAGCAACAAACTTCATTTCAGCGAAGATTAATTTTTGTCGATTTTTGTTGATTTTTCTTAGTATGCTTCCCTAATTTGCTTTAATGTAAATCTGCGTTCTGTGAACAATCTGTTTTTCTCCTTATATTTGCTTTGTCGAGTTGATGAACTTTGTGGTGTTCTTCTACTTATACTTTACCTTCGTTGACAATTGATTCTAGAACTAATTTACGTTTGCTTTGTGGCAATGTGGTTTTGAATCTTTTGATACACGCTATAGCTTATATTAATGGTTTTACTGGCTAGAAAGTCTTCCGTTCCCGAATTTGAGTGAAAAAACGATCCATTTAGTAAATGGATTCAGCTCCTGGACGGTTGTGTTGGCCTGTGGGTTATTCGCCAGCTAACATTCATGAATTTAGAACCGTTCACTTTTTAGAGTTTGTCAAGAAAATCACAAGTCATTGATCGAATATCGTTTGATGTGTTCTCGAAACACATCTATATTGTCAAAATAAATGAGTTAAGATCTAGTATTCTACAAATATTTTTTCTCGCTATTGATGTTTCCCAAAAGCATAAAGAACAGAAGTGATAACATGATGTGTTTGAAGTGCCCTAAAAGTGAACGATTCCTATGATCAAAGCGGGACTGGAAAAGGCTCACGAAGTGATCAAAAGGACCGTCCAGTTCCTTTGCGGTCTGGAGAAGATCTTATTCCTAAGGAAATTGTGTAGTTGAGACTCACTCGGGTATATGGAGCAGTTTCACCTTATGAACAGCTTTTTAATTGCTTTTTTTTCACTGCAATTCCAGAAACCTAGAACTGCTCTTTCGCTGATGATACTATATGGATACGAGAGAAATTAAGTAAACATGAGAAATCACTAGGACAGAGAATATACTGCATAATAAAATAGCTAAAGATAGATGTCATCTGGGCATGACTTGGGACATGGTTTCAAAATTAACGGAACAGATTTCTCCCTGTGACTTGAGATGATTTTCTTCATTCTTGTCAGTTGTAGTTGAAAATGCAGTCCTTTTAGGTGTTGGCACCTCTTCAATTGCATTTTTGAGCATTGAATACACTTCCAACATGGATGGCCTATCTTCCCATTCTTCTTGGACGCACAATAGAGCGACTTGCATGCATATCATGAGTTTACATGCCGAATTCGTATCATCCATTAGTGGATCCATGAACTCCATGCTTTTCCCATCTTTCCACAATTTGTATGCCTGCCAAGAGAAATTTATGATATAATCTTTGGAGTTTTGAAATTCAAAAGTGAATCACAGTGGCCATAGGAATACTTGTTAAATGACTTACGTATTCAAGGAGGTGAAAATTGTTTTCCGAACCATATAGACATGTATTCTTCTTTCCACTTATTATTTGCAATAGAAGAATTCCAAAGCTATAAACATCATATTTGGTGGAGTATATGCCTCGTTTTACGTACTCTGGTGGAACGTAACCGCTGCAATTCAAGAGTCAAATTAGAAATTTTCGTTTACTATAGTAAATATCTAAATGATTTGAAAAATAGATTTACTTACTATGTTCCAACAATCCGGCCAGTGTTTGCTTCATGTTCGTCTTTCTGAAAAATTCTAGCTATACCAAAATCTGCAATTTTAGGTCTCATGTCATTATCCAGTAATACGTTGCTAGCCTTCAAATCTCTGTGGATTATCGTGAATCTTGAATATTCTTGAAGATAGAGAAGCCCTTGAGTCACGCCTTCGATGATATGAACCCGTTTCTCCCAATCCAACAGGGCCCGTCTAACCGGATCTACATCATTGAAATTAAGTTAGTCGCTTCTCAATAAGTCAGGTAGGAGCTGGAGGAGCCGGTTAGACTATAACTGGTCATGATTTCTTTCAAGCTTGAAGGTATGTGGCACGACATATCATACCTACTAGTGATACTCTTTTCGTTAGGTACGCTTGTTTCTTGATTATTATGGATATATAATATTTTGGGATAACATACGGCAAAAGACTAGTTGTTCTATGTTTGTTTGGGGTTCGGATAACTAGAGAATTGTTATGTTGTCTCTAGCGATTGTAGTTGTCAATATCTGTTCTTTATTTGGGAATCAGGTATTGTGGTTTTTGAGTGTTTGTTCTTTTATTCGGCAAAAATCTTGGTACTGCAGTGATTCCAAGAGAGGGTATGAGCCTGTAAGTGTTTTGTAATGAAAAAAAATTAGTGCTTTCCCATAAAAGGTGTAAGAGATTGCATACCGTACAGGTAGAAATCTAAGCTTTTGTTAGGCATGTACTCATAGATCAGCAGCTTTTCTTCCCTTTCAGTACAAAATCCCAAAAGTCTTACTAGATTGACATGTTGAAGTTTTGCAGTGAGTGTAACCTCATTTATGAACTCCTCTTGTCCTTGTTTAGAAAATTCTGACAGTCTCTTCGCTGCGACTTCCTGTCCATCCGCCAATTTTCCCTGCAACATCTCACCTAGTTAGTATTGTCAATCTGATACATAGCTATGTTTTATATGCTTTCAGCAGATGATTACTACAAATACAAGAAAATCTGTTCCGTTTTCACATTCGTACTTTATGCTCTCATATAATTTAGCAATGCATACAAATGTGTTCTCAACCCTCATCTCGGAAAGTTATCTCTAGGAAAGCACATGTTAACAACTTACAACCGCCAAATGGATTTAGAGATTTTTTTTACCAGTATATGAGGAAATCTTGTAGAAAATGATGCGATCTATATACCGGACATGAGGCGAAGGGTTGATATGTGAATCTCGCTTGGAAAACTAGCTATTCTATACCTTGATGAAGGTATTGTTCAAGAATTGTAAATGATAGACATGATCGAGAATCTACATTTGGGAAAAATGTAGGAATGAAAGTATAACACTTTTGGTGAAGTCAGTGGAGAACACACACTTGGTGTACTATATATATGTTAGATGTCTAAACAAACTGCAGGCTTTTCATGATAGTCAACAAAAATTAACAACCAAGGGAACTCCGCCAAAAGGGTTAGCCAAAGGAATATTAAAGTGTATTACCTGGTCCTATTTATAGCTTCAAGACCCCCCCTACAAACTTCAGATGTGGGACATATTTTCTTTTCACAACCACTTCACTCAAAAAAGGTTTGGCTGTAAAGGAATGACACCATATCCTTCTTGTTTCTTCGTTCTTATTCTTCATTTTCAGTTTTACTCATTCAGCTTCATTTGAACTACCAAAAGTGTTGTGCACTTCAAGTACTAAAAGTTACAGAGATGTGTACATCTTGATTATTTTTCTAGCAGAAGATTTAATGCATTGATAGGACACAACAAAGTAATTCATAGATGAACAACTGAATACTACCTTATAAACGGGTCCAAATCCACCCTCTCCAAGCTTATTTTCATGCGAAAAGTTACTTGTGGCCACTTTGATGTCAGCAAAACCGAATGCTTTTAAGTTTGGGTACTGCTACGATTTTTTCCCTCCAGCCATTATCCTCATAACCAAAACTGTAAAAGACGAACAATGTCAATCTCCTCATAGTTATTATGGTGTTGACATACGTAGGATTACAGCTAACAGTGAACTAAAATCGTAGCAAGTTACCTTTCCCTTTAAACAATCTCCTTCGCAAGTACCACGTTAGAGTCCCAAGTAGAACAGCGATCACAGCAATTGTAGGCAGCAGAATAATCAGTAACAATTGGTTGTTTCCTTGATCTTTGCCTTCCTCTTGAGCTGCAATGGTAAGGTGGTTACATTTGTGATAAGTATGTTTTTAGAGACTCTTGCATTCTGGATTTCAACATATCTAATTCCTGTTGCACAAATGAAGTGCTGCACAGTATGCAATAAGATCTTTTTGCTAAAAAGTGACTCTTTCATTCAAAATCACTAACTTGGTTTTCTTTTCTTGTCCAATAAACAGGTTCAAACATTCATATGGCAAGTTGACAGAGATGGTTGATTCCAAATCCGTATTCCCCTTTATTATAACATGATAAACCAAGCCTTAAGTGCTAATAATTGGGGTCGGCTACACGATACAACAATAACAACAATACCCATGTATTCCCCAATCGATGGGGACACATGCGGCTTCAGGATGTCGCTTTGAGAATTTACCTGCCTTAGAAAGCACCCAATTGTCATCATTGGGAACTTGCCATACTTTGTAGCCCAGAAGCCTTTTCTCCCTCGCGTAGGAAACCTTAGTTCTTATAGCCTCCACATCATCAAAACCGATCCAATACGAACCAATAGTGCAGTAATGCGCGACGTAAGTCGCGTTATACACTGCTTTTACTCCATAACTATTCATATATGACTTGATATACTTGTAGCTCATCGACCCATCTGCTGTAATGGCGCGACCTCTTGCAGGGGATCCAATCGCATTGTCCTTGGGGTCGACAAGCGTCCACGCGTACCCATGGTATGCTAACCCCAAAACCATCTTTTTAGCAGGTAATCCTCTACTTATCCATTGCTTAATACCATAATCAGTATTTTTATTGCTTGATGGGTCATACAAAGCAGAATGAGCACCTGTGAAATTTTCTTTGGTAGACAGGTGATAGTCATACGACCCGATATGCACCCAATCGAGGTTCCTTCGAATCGAGTCCATCGGATAACTTGTGGTGTTTAGTGAAGGCAAATAATGACCTGCCATTGTTAAAATGAGCGGTGATCGGCCGGAACTCTTCGATTCCCTATTTATTGCAGATCTCCAATCATCAAAGAGAATTCCCATATCTTTCATGTTGTTCGTGCTCCTGTCCGGTTTGACACCGTAAAGCTCCAGACCCTGAAACCCATAAAGCCTAGCTCTCTGTATTGATGATTCAATGAAAGTACTTATGTAAGAGGGTTGGCTAGCCATTGAAAAGAAGGTTGTGAAGTTTGCATCTTCAGTCCAGATGGACAGAAGTGTTGTAATTGATGGGTTCTTTTGGCGAAGGATATCGGTGAAGGTGGAAATGTATGATTCATCAGAAGGTAAGATTGAGAGCTCATAAGTGGAAAAGTTGATATGTGCAAAAGCACATGTGAGGTGAGTGAAGAGCGATGAATCTATGTCGGGAACCGGGAATTCGCTGCCGGAGTACCAGTATCCTGCTTTGATCCAGGTCGGAGCCTCTGAAGAATTTGCTAATGAAGGAAGAAAGAGGAGAAGGGAAATGATGTTGAACAACATCTCAAGATGGCTAGAGGCTAGAGCTCATGTCATGTGGTCCTTCAACCTTTGAAGTATATGTGGCCTCTTGACGACGTAAAGTACTTTTTCTTTTTTAATTTTACAGTCACATCCTTAAAAAAATAAAAGAAAAATAGAAAAATAGTCCGTGAACAAAAGTCGTGCTATTCACAATTTAACGAAGTAATTGAGATTTCTAAATTATTGCTAAAAATTCCGGAAAAACTTACATGAATTGCTTTAGTTTTTTTTTTTAAACCGAAATATGACTATTTTTTACCTATACTGAAAGTGTGGAAATAAAATTTGAGAGAGAGGAATGCTTTTTTCAGAGGCGGCTCAACCAAAAGGTATATGGTCAAATTCTTGGGGACAAAAAAAAGTATGCCAAAAGCCTCAATGAACACGTGGTCGGTTTTTTTTTTTTTTTTTTTTTTTGTTCTTATTTAATTATTAATCATTCGTATCAACGAGAAGATTAAGAAAAGTATAAAAGTATGGGCCGAAATTGAAAAAAGTTTGTATTAGACAACACTTTAGACAAAAAAAAAAAACAGTTGTTTAGTATATTTTACTTTAGTCTTTGATGAACTTTTTTTCTTGCCTTTGGTCATGATTTTTTTACTTTTGTACTCCTTTCATTGATATGGATTATTAATCAAAAAAATATAACGCGAAGCTAACCAACAAAACACGAAAGCCGAAAAGGGATTTTTTTGTTTTTTTTTTTTGGGGGGGAAGAATGGAGCCTAATTAGCTGAGAATGAGAACCAGGAATATTACTATTGAGGTTTCGACATGTCTTTTTCCTTCTTTTTTTTTTGAGGTTTCCATCTCTCTCTCTCACACACACACAAGTGAAAAAAAGACAAACTTGGGTGTCTGTCTAGTATGGTCATGTGATACCCGACCGTGCATCTCAACCATTCAAAAGTATTTTGGACAGTTCAGATTTTTGTCCCCTCTCTCTCCTCTTTCTCTATTTGCAATCTGGGTTTTGGACGGTCGGGATGTACGGTCGAACATCACGTGACCATACCTGACCCACAACCAAGTTTTTCTTCCTGAGAAGGTATCTGGCGTATCTCTAATCTTTCTTTTTCCATATCTTACGTATACGTAATAATCTCTCGTCAACAGCTCCTTCTACCAAAAGTCAAGTAATGCGTTTGTGGGAGAGCAGCCAGCCGCCAGTGTCGAATGAAAAAATCTTTTAGTACAAAAAATTTAAACTGCTACTACTTAAAATTTACAAGAGTGAAAAAGTTAAGAGCAGAAGCCAAAGATCTTATTAGGACATCTCAAGCCCTGACTCTATTATTATTGACAACGTCAAAATTCGAGTAAAAATCACTTCAACTCGTCTCCAATCATTTACTGAAATTCATACCAAAATTAACTTTTACGCAAACTCGTACCCAAATCAAGAGAGATCATTTTTATTTACTCAAATCCTATACAACCCAAACACGTCGATATGTGTCATCTTTTGTCTCCACAAACTGTCTTTTTTATTGAAACTGTCTTTTACTTGTTTTGTGGCTGATGTATCGTGAGATAATGATTTGTCTCATAGAGTGTGTGAAAAGACAACAAAAGACATTTTACCAAAAATAAAATAAAATTTTCTGGACCCCTGAATTTCCTATCAGGGCAATTTTACAAATGGAAATTACTCAAGATTTTAATAGAATTTGGTTGGAACTTGGAATGCTCTTACTAGATGATTATGTGACCCAGGGGCGGGGCGGATGTACGTGGGGGCTGGGGTGGGCCCTGGCCCCACTGCACTTATTTAAAAAATGATTTTTTTTTTTTTTTTTGAAGTGCCCTGATATCATCTCACCCTCTCTTAGGTGCTGGCCCCCCTTATCCCAACAAAACAATTCTAATTTAGGTTAGAAAAACCCTCAATTTTTGTGGAATGCAAGGATATAATTATTTTTTTACAGGTCTTGCTAACGGGTGCAATGTTGCACTCATTAAGAGAACAAAAAAATACACTCGTAAGTCTCGCTTGTGCTTTAAAATATTTTGTACCTGTTAGCATTTCTCTTTTTTTTTTCTTTACTTTTTTTACTTATTTGTTAAGTACGGTTAAATACGAAAGATATTTGAGGTTGAATTTTTTTTCCCTTAAAAATCGGCCCCTTTCTAGCTCGGCCATTGATGTGACCTCCTTGCGGACTCACGGGCTGAAGGAAATTTCAAAAGAATTGCGTTTTGGTCTCTTTGTCTAAAAAATGACCGACTCTTTATGGTTTTTAATTTGAAACCAATTTGGTCACGATGGCCGTGTTGATTGTTTTGTTTTCTTCCTAATCTTTATAGTAGTCAATAATGTAACACTTATACCAAACTTCCATGTACCATTTGCTTTCATTTTAGACTATTTATTGGGTGCTCTCGAGGCATGTCTCGAACCGGTACTCTAACTAGTACGATATTTAAAACTTTAGTGCAATAACTTCTTACACTCGCGCCTAATCTGTTTCCTTCGTGTCTAATTTGAGTCATTTTATAGTGTTGTGTCATGAATTCTTACCCCTAACTCCAATGAGGGACGGAGCATACCATCGGGTAGGGTGGCCTTGGCTCCCCCATGTTTTAAATAAGTATATACCGGTACCCTTTGGCTAATGATTTTGTAGAGTGGAAGAAGACTCATCTGATTTACATTCGGCTCCGACTTCGGTACGGAAAATTCTCCCTGTATTGACTGTGTGGGTGCACATAATATGTTTGAATAAATGTCTATTTGAGATCGCCTTGGTTATCCCTTGAACAACACACTTCATTTCACCGAAGATCACTTTTTGTTGATTTTTCTTGCCTAATTTGCTTTAATGCAATTCTGGGTTCTATGAAGAATCTATTTTCCTCCTTATGCTTTGTCAATTTGATAATCTGTTTGTCGTTCTTAATTATTGCCGGTTATACTTTACTTTCGTGGAGAATTGATGCTCGAACTATTTAAATGTTTCTCTGTGGCCTTGTGGTTTCCATATATGCCACAACTAATATCAAGCATTTTGCTGGCTAGAAAGTCTACGTTACCAAAAGTGAGGTTCGAAATGCTAGAGACACAACGTCTCAAACACATAAAGGACACAATGGCTGACGTGGCATGCCACGTGTATTGGTGGAACCCATCAGCTTAACCCAAGCACAAAAAAGAAAAAAAAGAAAAGGACGGTTAAAAACGATTAAGTAAATGAATCCAGCTCTCGAATAGTCCTCCTGGGCTCTTTGTGGGTTCTTCCCGGGCTAACTTCGATGACCAGAACCATTTAGTTTTTAGAGTTTATCGAGGACGTAAGCCATGTCAGAAATTCTATTGATCGGATCTCATTTAATATGTTTTTTGGACACATCTCTGTTGAGAAAAATGGATTCCAATCTGGGGTTAAACATGATGCATAGCATTGATATAGACACAGACACGACGGGCAACACGGAAACGTATACCGAACACAACAATTCTCAAAACAATGGGGGGCAGGGAAACAACGAGGGACATGGAATTTTTTTTCCTCAATCCAAACCTGATGACTAAATATTTGGGTTAATGACCTATCGAATGCATTATCGACAGATGATATATGCCTGTGGCCTTGTACATATAATTCGAAAGAGGAAGTAAGCAAGGAAAGACACAGAAGAAGCGAAAAACAGTTAAAATTCATATGATCTTATTCCTAAGAAAATTGTATAGTTGAGTCTCACTCGGGTATGTGGAGTAGATTCACCTCATAAATAGCTTCTTAGTTGTTTTTTACTGATGAAGTGATGATTCTCTGTGGATACCAAAAAATTAAGATAACATGAGTAATCACTAGGACACAGAATATTCTGCATAATGAAAGAGCTAAAGATAGATGTCATCTGGGCATGACTTCGGACATAGTTGCTAAATTAGCTGAACAGATTTGTTCACGTGGCTTGAGATGATTTTCTTCATCCTTATCATTTATAGTTGAAAAGGCAGGCCTTTTAGGTGTTGGCACGTCTTCAATTTCATTTTTGAGCATTGAATACACTTCTAGCATGGATGGCCTATCTTCCCATTTTTCTTGGACGCACAAAAGAGCGACTTGCATGCATTGCAAGAGTTTACACGCCGAATTCAGATCATCCATAAGTGGATCCATGAACTCCATGCTTTTCCCATCTTTCCACAATTCGTATGCCTGCCAAAAGAAGTTAATGATATAACCTTTGAAGTTTTGACATGATAAGTTTGAATGAAAGCCATGATAGGAGTACATGTTTAAATGACTTACGTATTCAAGGAGGTGAAGATTGTTGTCCGGACCATATAGACATGTATTCTTCTTTCCACTTATGATTTGCAAGAGTAGAACTCCAAAGCTATAAACATCATATTTGGTGGAGTATATGCCTCGTTTTATGTACTCTGGAGGAACGCAACCGCTGCAATTCAAGAGTTAACACAAAATTTTATTTTAGTATGATACATGTCTAAGAGATTTGAGAATAGATTTACTTACTATGTTCCAACAATCCGGCCGGTGTTTGCTTCATGTTCATCTTTCCGAAAAAGTCTAGCTATACCAAAATCTGCAATTTTAGGTCTCATATCATTGTCCAGTAAGATGTTGCTAGCCTTCAAATCTCTGTGGATTATTGTGAATCTTGAATATTCTTGAAGATATAGAAGTCCCTGAGTCACGCCTTCAATGATATGAACCCGTTTCTCCCAATCCAACAATGCCCGTCCAACCTGATCTACATCATAGAAATTAAGTACCACTTCTCAGTAAATCAGGTAGGAACTGAAGAAGCAGGTTAGACTATAACTAATCATGATTTCTTTCAAGCTTGAAGGTACGTGGTACAACATATCATACCTACTAGTGAAACTATATTAGGCACAAACACACGAACTTAGCTACGCGTGCCGTTCTGGATTAGTGTGGATACGTAATATTTTGGGATAACATACAGGAAAAGACTAGTTGTGCCATGTTTGTTTGGGGTTTGGATAAGTAGAAATAATTCAGATTTACTTAATCTCCAGAATCCCATAGGTGTTGTTCGTAGTGATTGCAGTTGTCAATTTCTGTTCTTTATTCGGGAATTAGGTATTGTGGTTTCGAGTGTTTGTTCTATCCTTTCGGATGAAATCTTGGTAGTGCAGTGATGCCGAGAGAGGGGATGACCCTGTAAGTGTTTTGTTATGCAAAAAAATCCGCTTTTAGGGGAAGCATAAGAGATTGCATACCGTAGAGGTAGCAATCCAAGCTTTTGTTAGGCATGTACTCATAGATCAGCAGCTTTTCTTCCTTTTTAGTACAAAACCCCAAAAGCCTTACTAGATTGACATGTTGAAGTTTTGCAGTGAGTGTAACCTCATTTATGAACTCCTCTTGTCCTTGTTTAGAAGATTCCGACAGTCTCTTCACTGCAACTTCCTGCCCATCTGCCAATTTTCCCTGCAACATCTCACCTAGTTAGTAATCAATTCAATAAACAGCTATGTTTGCGATGCCTTCAGCAGATTATTACTGCAAAAAGGAGGGATACATGGGACTTGAGAACAGCCGAGGGTGGATACTGCAAAAGCAGGAGCAGTCACAACCAAGAGAATGTTTCTTGTATTAATTATTCCTGATAATGATAGCTCCAAGATCCCATAGAAACTGTGGATGCGGGACATAACATTTCTTTGGAACCAAAATGGCAAGAAATAGATTTAGCTTTCGGGAAAAGCACGCCTCCTTTTTCTTTGTTACTTCTTATTCTTCATTTTGACGATTTCAGCTTCATTTTTTAAGCTACCAAAAGATTTCTGCACTTGAAATACTAAAACTTCCAGAGATGTACATCTATTCTCTTTTTCCCAAGAAAAAGATCAAATGCATGGATAGGAAACCAAACCATATAGTAATGCATGGAGGAACAATGGAATATTACCTTATAAACGGGGCCAAATCCACCCTCTCCAAGCTTATTTTTACTCGAAAAGCTATCTGTGGATGCTTTTATAACAGCAAAATTGAATGCTTGCAGATTAGGATATTGCGATTTTTTTCCTAAAGCCATTATCCTCATAAGGTAAGCTGCGAAAGATGCATAATGTTATTTCTTGATATTTGAAGGCTTATCAAGTGACAACTAAAGGGTGAACTCTCAAAATTGTAGGAAGTTACCTTTCCATGTAAACAACCACTTTCGCAGATACCACATTAGAATCCCAAGAAGGAGAGAGACTATGGCAATCGTGGGCACCAGAATTGCCAATACAATTTGCTTGTTTACTCAATCGTTTCCTTTCTCTTGAGCTGCAGTGTTAGGTTTATTGCATTTCCAGTAAGTATGTTTAGAGACTCTTGAATTCAGTTTTTCAAAGTATGGAAAAAAAAATCTCATTTTTGCTTAAAAGTGACTATTTAATTGAATGTCCCTAACTTGTGATTTTATGTTCACCAAAATACAGGTCAGAAAAATCACAGAGGTGGTTGACTCCGTATCTATTAGTATACTCTTCGTTTACTGTAATATGATAAACCAATTCAAACCGAGCTTTTAAGTCCCAATCAATTTGGATCACCTACTTGATGTTGCTGTGAAGTATTACCTGCTGTAGAAAGAACCCAATTTTCATCAGCAGAGACTTGCCAAACTTTGTAACCCAGAAGCCCTTTCGCCCTCGCATAGGAAACCTTAGTTCTGATAGCCACCACATCATCATAACCGATCCAAACCGAACCAGAAATGCAGTAATTCGTGACATAAGTGGAGTTATACCCTACTTCTTCTCCATAACATTTCATAAATGACTTGATGAACTTGTAGGACATCGACCCATCTGAAGTAATGGCGCGACCTCTTGCAGGCGATCCAATCTCATTGGCCGTGGGGTCCACAAGCATCCACGCGTACCCATGGTATGCTAACCCCAAGACCATCTTTGTAGCAGGTAATCCTCTACTTATCCACTCCTTAATTCCATAATCAGTACTTATATTGCTTGAGGGGTCATACAAAGCAGAATGAGCACCTGTGAAATTTTGTGTGGTAGACAAGTGATAGTCATATGATATGATATGTACCCAATCGAGGTTTCTTCGAATTGAGTCCATCGGATAACTTGTGTTGTTTAGTGAAGGCAAATAATGACCTGCCATTATTAGAAGGAGAGGTGACCGGGTGGTATCGGTCGATTCCCTGTTTATCGCAGATCTCCAATCATCAAAGAGAATTCCCATATTTTCCATGTTGGTGGTGTTTGTGTCCGGTTTGATGCCATAAAGATCCAGGCCATGAAACCCATAAAGCCTAGCTGTTTGTATTGAGGATACAATGAAAGTACTTCTGTGAGAAGGTTGAGCAGCCATTGAAAAAAAGGTTGAGAAGTTTGAATCTTCAGCCCAGATGGACAGAAGGGTTGTAATTGATGGGTTTTTTCGGCGGACGATATCAGTGAAGGTGGAAATGTATGCTTCATCAGAGGGTGAGATTAAGAGCTCATAGGTAGAAGAGTTGATATGCGCAAAAGCACATGTCAAGTGAGTGAACAAAGTTGAATCTATATCGGTAACCGGGGATTCACTATCGGAATAATAACCTGCTTTGATCCAGGTCTGGGCCTCTGAAGAACTTGTTAATGAAGGAAGAAAGAAGAAAAAGGAAATGATGTAGAACAACATTTGAAGATGGCTGGAGCTCATGTAGTCTTCAACCTTTGAACTATATGTAGCATCAGGAGGACTTAAAAAAACCTAGGAGTATTTCATTTAGTACACGTTACTCCCTCTTTAGGAGAAAAACTTGGGTGCAAATAGGGCACCAAGTGGTGTCTTTCGGCACATCTGGGCTATCCAAAAGTGTATTGAATGATCCGGAAACAGGAGAAAGGAAGAGGAGAGAGAGTGATGTGAGAGAGTATTTTAATCCGGACCGTCTAATACACTTTTGGACGGCCCGGTACCAAAGGGGCACCACATCGGATGCTTCCCTCTCGGCACCCAAGTTTTTCTCCCCTCTTAGCCAAATAAAAAAATTCTTTGAACAAAAGTCGTGCTATTTTCTGGATAAAAAATGGAAGTACTTTCGTGTATGATTTTTTGAATTTTGTAAACCAAATTTAAGTTGTAATTGAGATCTTATATTAGAGCTAAAAATTCAAAAGAAATAACGAAAATGCTTTAGTTTTGATTCGAAAAATGACCAAATTTTGCATAATAAACTGAAACAAGAGAGAGGACAAAGGGAATACTTTTGATTGGGCGCGGTTTTTTGTCTCCTAACGAGAAAAACTCGGGTGCAATTAGGGTACCTTACACGTAGTACTCGAGCACGCATCTCGGCTGTCCAAAAGTATTTTAGACGGTCAAAAATTTTCTCCTACGTAACCTACTATTGTGGACATCCAATTTAATAGGAAGAGGAATGCATATCTCACAGCTTTCTCTTTTTATGACTCTACTCAAATGTGAACTATGATAAAAATCAAAATAAAAAGTCTTCGAATGTAAACTCTTGTCCACATCTTTAGTGCACGTGATCACTAAATACCTCTTTTTTCAACAAGTGTGGCTCACGCGTTGAAAGAAATTTCAAGATTGAGGGGCTGGGTTTTTGTTCTATATGTAGATATATCAACCAACCTTTTACAAAATCTTTTATGCATATTAATATTATTTCGATATCTTTGTAATTTTTTTTAATAATTTAATTGTTTTTATAATGTGCTGTGTAAAATTTAGAATTGAAAACTCACTCACACCCCGAGAGTTTTTCTCCTGGACTCTTCCAAGAAAGTGCCTCACACTTGCCAAACAGGGTTTAATTTTGATTTATAAACAATTTAGACTCTTCCAACGACTCATACCCTAAGTCGCATAATGCGCGGATGGGCAAGGATGTGGAAGCTCGAGCGTAAAAGTGTCTTCCAAAAGCGCAGGGGAACTTAGGTGCGGTGCACTACCATCGACTAAGGGGGCGAGCATCGGCGTAGCAAGAAAATCACCATCGACTAAGGGGGCGAACAGTGGCGTAGCCAGAAAATCATACCAGTGTAGGCACAATTTTTGTTGTATAAAAAAGATCTAGTATTTGTAAGAATCTAACATGCATGCCTTAATTTTCATTCGACTTTTGCTCAAGAGACTTGTATTTTATGATAATATAGTAAATATAATTCCATAAACACGTAACATTTTTGAGGCAAAAATTCATTGAGGTTGAGTTCTCCAATGGATTTTATGAGATAAAATGGGAAATCTCATTTTAGTTGGTGTTTTATCGAGGGGTGATAAAATCATCTTGTTTTCCCAATAGATAAAATCAACCTTATTTTCCCACAATGAGTTTCAAAAAAGGGGGATAAAATCACTCCTTCATTTTATCTATTTGTAAAGGATGGTGATAAAATCAAAGATTTTATCAACCAAAAATCCATTCAAGAACTCACCCTGAATTGAAGCAAGTTTGTGAGTAATTAGTTATTTAGTGATTCTGAGGCATCGCCACTTGGTGCCTTAACATCTTTCTCCATCATTTTTTTTATCCGCCGTCATCATTTTGAGTATCACATAAATATGTGTAGGAGAATTACCTTATAACACAATGCGGTGGTGCCCCAAGAGCACCCAATACTTTTTCGTATACAAAAGTGACGTACCAGTCGAAACTTAAATATATTTTTCTATAACATAAAAAAAAAACCCCACAAAATCCAATGTGGGCCTGTGCCCAAACTGGCCCTAAGGTGGCCCCGCCAATGGGGCCGAGTAAAGACATGAGTTTCCAAAAGTAGAATTTATAAATTCTAAGCCCCAGACCTTAACCACCAAGTCGAACCCTTGGAAATCATGAGTTATCTTGTCACAACATCAATCGCGGTGGATGGAGAACCCTAGGGTTTTTGCATTTAGATGATAATGGAGGTCACATAATGCAAAGTTACCAATGTACGAATCCTATACAACCCAAACACGTCGATATGTGTCATCTTTTGTCTCCACAAATTGTTTTTTTTATTGAAACTGTCGTTTACTTGTTTTGTGGCTGATGTATTTCTGAGATAATGATTTGTCTCATAGAGCGTGAAAAGACAGCAAAAGACATTTTACCAAAAAAAAAAAGAAAAAAAGAAAGTTTCTGAAACATCCTCTGGGCAATTTTATATATGGAAATTACTCAAGATTTTAATAGAATTTGGTTGGAATGCTCTTACTAGATGAATATGTGACCCAGGGGCGGGGAGGATGTACGCAGGGGTTGGGGTGGGCCCCGGCCCCACTGCACTTAGTTAAAAAATGAATTTATTTTTTGAGTCGTCTGATATCATCTCACCCTCTCTTAGGTGCTGCCCCCCTTTATCCCAACAAAACAATTCTAATTTAGGTTAGAAAAACCCTCAATTTTTGTGGAATGCAAGGATATAATTATTTTTTTACGGGTCTTGCTAACGGGTGCAATGTTGCACCCATTAAGAGTACAAAAAAATACACTTGTACGTGAGTCTCGCTTGTGCTTTAAAATATTTTATACCTGTTAGCATTTCTCTCTTCTTCTTTTTTTTTTTTACTTTTTTTACTTATTTGTTAAGTACGGTTAAGTACGGCATAGAAAGATATTTGAGGTTGAATTTTTTTTTCCTTAAAAATCGGCCCCTTCCTAGCTCCGCCATTGATGTGACCTCCTTGTGGACTCACGGGTTGAAGGAAATTTCAAAAGAATTGCATTTTGGTCTCTGTAGTGGGCCGAAATCTAGCAACCCAAATGGGGCTCGGTGATGAGCCCGGAAGGGTTTGGGTCCACACGAAGCTCCAGACCTGCCAAGGGTCAAGACATCATGGGCCGACCAAGCCAGGACCATCCGAGACAAACCGGTGTCTCGGCCGATAAACTATGAGCCGGATGGGCCGTCCTGGATGAATCATCCGAGATGGAATCTATCCGAGATAAACTGAGAGCCGGACGAGTCATCCGAGATTGTCAGGGGGGATGAACCGAGATGTCGTTGACGCCCTCTGTGACGTCACCCGAAGCAGTTAACGCTCGTAACAAACTGGGGAAGGCCCATGTGCATGCTACAGCTGTTCCCACGTCAGCATGACCTATGCCGAGCGGTTACGCCATGTGTCACAGCCGTATTGGAGGAGGCGAGCATGCGATGCTTGTGAGGCCGATTCGTGACGCTCGGTGACGTCATCCGAGCCGAAATGACGGGCTTGCCCCTGTACTTGGGAAGCCTATATAAACGAAACGAAGAGGCCCTAATCTAGAGAACACTTTCGATCTCTAAACTCACTCTTTCAATACCTTTCTTCTCCAATCTCTTACTAGATCGTCGGAGTGCCTTCCCTGGCCAGATTTCGGCCAGGTTTGGTGCTAACGACGGGTGCTACTTGTGCAGGAGCTCGTGAAGGGTTAGTCACCACATACTCGCCGTTCACTCGGGTTAGGAACCACTAGAGAAGGCTCTACGGATATTTTGAGGACACCACAATTGGCGACTCTGCTGGGGACATCAACCCAGAATCTCCGGTGCTCCTCCCTAGATCCACCCCTTTTGCTCCTTTCTCTAAGCCCCTAACTCATGATGGGTGGCGAGCTAAACCAACCAACTCATCAAAATCCTTTCACACCGATCCACCGCTCCTCTAAAGATCCCAAATCAACCCCTCATATCTCTGTTTCCATTCTTCCCGGTCACGATGGACTCACTCCGAGCCCAGACTCACATGAACTCACCATCCAGCAGCTCACTCGCCATCTCGAGGAGCGAGATGTTGAGATGGAGGCAATGGGAGCTCAGCTCTCCAAGCTAGCCGAGACGGTCGGGAAGAAGGCCGCAGTGGAGATCACTGCAACATCCCACGGTGGGGCCTCCGGCCAAAGACGCTCGGTCAAGGATCGCATTGGTGACCCTAGCAATGAGAGGGCTCGCAATAAGGCTCTCGTGCTTCGGCACGGGAACCTGTCGACCGAGCGCCTCTCAAGGGGCCACCATGGAGATTCCTCCCGGCACTATTCCTCACAGATCTCGGAATCAAGCGCCCGCTCACTGTACTCACAGTTGTTCGCGTCTCACGAGACAGTGTACTATTTTGAAGATGGCGAATACAAACCAGTCTATCTCCGGAAGGATCCCAATGAGGCAGCCCTAACCGAGCGTTTTTCTGGCCGACGACGCCATAAGACTCCTCCGCAGCCAACAAAATCCGCTGACCTCCGAGCTCGGGTAGAGCAATTGAAGAAGACTTCTCCGCAAGAGGCAAATCTAACCGTCATCCGAGATGGCGATACGGGAAAACATCATGCCTACCGAACTGACGGAAAAGCTCACCGTGACGACGCTGGCGGGAAAAGAAATGAGAAAGAACCCCGGGAGCAAACTCGTCACCACGAGCATCGCCACGATCGCTGCCACGATGAGCACCACCGTACTTATACCGAGAAGCGCTCCCGTACCAGTGATGGGTTTACTATACCGTCCCTTCCTCCTCCCTCATCTCTCCCTCCTTTGCCGAGCGTCGATGAACGATTGAAACAGTTGGCAAAATCACCTTTCACAAAGGAGATCACCTCGGCAACGTTGCCAGCTGGATTCACGCTCCCGAAGTTCAACCGTTACGACGCCCTCACGGACACGTACAACCACCTTATTTACTTCAGGCAGATTATCAACCTATACACTTCGGATCAAGCCATGATGTGCAAGGTGTTCCCCACAAGCCTAGGGACTCTCGGGTCCCTATGGTTCAACAAGCTCGACGAAGGTTCCATTGGAAGCTACGAGGCTCTGGAGAGGGCCTTCCTGTCTTGGTTCGTAACGAGTAACATACAGAAGAAGGAGGTAGACTCTCTCCTCGGTTTAAGAAAGCGTCCGGATGAAACACTGCGCCAGTACGCTGCTAGGTATTGGGAGATGTTCCACCAAGTCCAGGGTTGTGATCATACCCTTGCTGCAACACATTTTAAGCATGGCTTGGAGAGAAAGAGCCCAGTGGACGCTGCAAAAAGACTCCCAAAGGCGAGCGATTTCGTAGCCGAGCGCACAGTATTTACCGAGCCGATATACATGCTCCTACGGAAGATTGAGAATGAAGGGTTCTTTCACTGGCCGGACCACAAGATGGGAACTCAAGATAAGACTAAAGATAGGAAGGTCTATTGCACCTACCACCGAGAACAAGGTCACTACACGACCTCTTGCAGACCGTTCAAGGCGTATTTGGAAACCCTCGTCTCGGCAGGAAACCTGGATGCTTACATCGACCAGGATAAGACCTTGGCTCGGGCGCAGGGCCAGGGAGCAGCGCCAGGAGGGGGCGCCCAGGAGGACGTGGTGGTGATGCATGTGATCCATGGCCCGATTACAAGAGTGATGGAGGCTCGGGTATTCAGGGAAATCGAGCAAGCTACCAAAGCATTGGAGGTGCTCTCGGTTAAACAGCAACCGAAACGCCGCCTCCCAACCAAGGAGTCTCAGTGGGCAATCACGTTCACCGAGAAGGATCTAAAAGGAATTCAGTTTCCTCACAATGACGCTCTCGTCATTACGCTCAAAGTAGGGAAGGCCAAGGTGGAAAGAATCTTGGTAGACCAAGGGAGCGCTGCCGAGGTAATGTATTACTCGCTGTTTAAACGATTAGGATTCACTAGCAAGGACCTTAAGCCTTCTGAGGTCCCCCTCGTTGGCTTCAGTGGTACACCCGTATATCCGCTCGGCACAATTACCCTTCCCGTCATCACTGGTTCGGTGACCCAACAAGTAGAGTTCATTGCCGTTAATTCACCAAGCCCATACAACATTATACTGGGGAGAAACTGGCTCCATGCGATGAAAGCCGTGGCATCAACGTACCACCAGGTGCTCCGGTTTATTGGGGCAAAAGGGAAGCAGGAAGATGTAAAAGGCAATCAGATAGCTGCCAAGAAATGCTACATTTCAACCGTGGGCAGAAAGGAAAAGAAGAAACCGAAACAGGTGCAGTGGGTGGAGATACCGGACGCGCCGGTTTTGGAAGATGTCGGTAGACCAGCCAAGGCAAAATCTATAGAAGATCTCGTTACAGTCCCAATCAATGAGGATGGAAGCCGTTTCTTTCTAATCGGATCCTCACTAACCGAGGCCGACAAGGAGGAAATGGTGACATTTCTCAAGGCAAACATAGAAGTGTTTGCTTGGACACCGTACGAGATGCCTGGGGTTGATCCGAGCTTCATCAAACACAAGCTTAATGTTGACCCATTGAAATGCCCAGTCATCCAGAAGCCGAGAAGGTCTTCCGTTGTTCATACCGAAGCAGTCGAGTCAGAGGTGGACAAGCTATTGGAGGCCCAAGCAATCCAGGAGGTCCAGTACCCTACATGGCTGGCGAATACGGGGGTGGTCCCAAAAAAGAACGGTAAGCTAAGGGTCTGCGTAGACTACACGAACCTCAATGATACCTGTCCGAAGGACTGTTTTCCAGTCCCTCGGATAGACCAACTCGTAGACGCTACGGCAGGACACGCTCGGTTGAGCTTTATGGATGCATACAGGGGCTACCACCAAGTCTTTATGAACGAAGAAGACATGGAGAAGACAGCTTTCATCACCCCGAGAGGCCTCTATTGCTATCAAGTCATGCCCTTCGGGCTGAAGAACGTCGGGGCCACCTTCCAACGGATGGTGTCTCGGATGTTCAAAGATCAGCTCGGGCACACGATGGAAGCATACATCGACGACATGGTGGTGAAAAGCGTGCAGGAAGGAAGCCACATTACAGATCTTAGCAAGATGTTCACGGTGCTGAAGCAGCACGGCCTAAAACTCAACGCCGAGAAGTGCTCCTTCGGGGTTGGGTCAGGAAAATTCCTAGGCCACTTGGTAACAAGAAGGGGTATTGAAGCTGATCCGAGTCAAGTAACGGCGATACAACAGCTCGTTTCACCAAGCATGATCAAGGAAGTTCAAAGACTTACAGGGATGGTAGCAGCTCTCGACCGCTTCATCAGCCGCTCGGCTGACGTGTGCCACCCTCTCTTTCAATCGATCAAGACAAGCAAGAGGAAATTCCAGTGGACAGAAGAATGCGAGAAAGCTCTGCAGCGCCTGAAGACCTATCTAGACAAGCCGCCGTTACTAGAGACGCCTCGGGAAAATGAAGATCTGTTCATCTACCTTTCAGTATCTCCACACGCGGTCAGCTCGATTCTTGTCCGAGCAGATGGAACCAAACATCGACCTGTGTACTACGCAAGCAAGACTTTGACAGGTGCCGAGATGAGATATCTCCCTCTTGAAAAAGTGGCTTTTGCTCTCGTCACTGCATCTCGGAAGCTGCTCCCGTACTTCCAGGCTCACACAGTCATTGTTCTGACCGAGTACCCTTTGAAGGCCCTTTTCCGAAGAGCCGATCTCTCAACACGGGTCTCGAAGTGGTCATGTGAAATGGCCAACTTTGACATCCAGTATCGACCGAGAACAACTATAAAGGCGCAGGTGTTAGCTGACTTCATAGCCGAGCTAACACCAGGAGAAGAAAAACAGAAGAAAGAAGAACCCAACCCATCCCTACCCGAGCAAATAACCCCGTTGCAATTGAAGATGTGACCAGCAATGTCTCGGACAAAGAGTCGAACAAAGGAGCTGACGTAGCTGAACTAGCGTAACAACCTCTCTCGGAAGGAGAACCGTCAGAGCGCGGATGAAGAACAAGCAACCATGCCATTCTCCACTTGACATATGTTCCACGGTAATGCTTGGAAGCTACACGTGGACGGAGCTTCAAACCAGCGAGGAGCTGGAGCAGGTGTCGTACTAGTTTCAGCCGAGGGCGTTATTCACGAGAACGCAATCACAATTGATTTCCCGGCCTCTAACAACGAGGCCGAGTACGAAGCATTGATCGCTGGCCTCCGGCTAGCCGAAGCAATGGACGTAAAGACCCGGATGGTTTATAGCAACTCTCAACTCATTGTAATCCAGTTCAACGGAGAATATGACGCTAAGGACGAAAGGATGGCTAGGTATCTAAGCATAGCAAGAAGTCTAACCGAGCAGTTTGAAGAAATCGAAGTACACCAGGTTGGCCGAGAGCACAACGCCCACGCTGATGCACTCGCAGGATTAGCCTCATCATGCAAAGCTTCCGAGCAACGAACCATCTCCTTCGGAACGATCTCAGCTCCGAGCTTCGAACCACCTCGGATGCAAATTTTGAACATCGAGCTCGGACCGAGTTGGATGGATGAGCTGGTTATTTACCTCCGAGACGACAAGCTCCCTGAAGACCGACGAGAAGCCCACCGGATTAGATGCAAGGCGGCAAACTATTGGCTCTCACCAACGGGCTCTCTCTACAGACGTTCTCGAACAGGACCGTACCTCATGGTGGTCCATCAGAACCAAGTCCATTCAACACTCCATGAACTTCATGCAGGCAGTGGAGGCTGCCACTCGGGAGGACGTTCTATTGCCCACCGAGCCATTACTCAGGGGTATTGGTGGCCCAAGATGAAGGAAGATGCTGAAGAATTCGTCCGGAAATGCCACAGGTGCCAGCTGTTCAAACCAATGATTCACCAGCCTGCCGAGGACCTCCAACCGGTTACCAGTCCATGGCCCTTTGCCCAATGGGGTCTGGACATCGTCGGGGAACTTCCACTTGCCCCGGGAGGATTTCGCTATCTTATAACTGCTACAGATTATTTTTCTAAATGGGTGGAAGCTGAGCCTCTGGTTTTCATCACCGAGGCGAATGTGAAAAGTTTTCTGTGGCAGAACATCATCTCTCGGTATGGAGTTCCGTATGCGATCGTCTCGGATAACGGGAAACAATTTACGGGAAAGCAAATGAAAGAAGTATGCGACAAGCTCGGGGTATGCTTCTTCAACTCCACGCCTGTTTATCCTCAAGGTAACGGCCAGGCCGAGGCGTCTAACAAGACGGTCGCGGTTGGACTCAAGCGCAGACTAACTGCTAAAAGAGGAAAATGGGCCGAAGAGCTACCACACGTCCTTTGGGCATTCAGAACTACTCCGAGACGCTCTACTGGCCAGACTCCCTACTCCTTAGCCTACGGTATTGAAGCCGTAATCCCTATCCAAAAGGGGCTACCTACCATCCGAACCGAATACTTTGATGAAACAACCAATGACACGGCCTTGAGCAACGATTTGGATTTGGCCGAGGAGAAACGAGACGCCGCTCGGGTAAAATTAGCAGTTTATCAGCAGGAGGTTGCTAAGGGTTATAACAAAACGGTTCGGTTGAGGACGTTTTGCCCGGACGACCTGGTTCTCAAGAAGGTTACGGACAAAAACAAGAAAAAGAAGCTAATGCCCAATTGGGACGGTCCCTACCGAGTCGTTAAGAAGGTCGGGAAAGGAGCTTATCAGATTGAAGACATGGACGGGAAGCTCGTGGACAAGCCTTGGAACGCTTACAACTTGAGAAAGTATTATGCTTAGGGATACTGCTCTCGGATGACGAATTTCAGACTTAGAAAAATTATGAAGAAATCTTGATGTATTACTCTCTCAGAAGTCTATCAATAAAAAAGCCTTTTGATCTCAATTTTTGTCTTCTTAATCGTGTCTCGGTATTTATACCCAATGGCTTCGGCCAAGGCACATGAAACATATGGGCTATCCCATACGACCTATCGATGTCAACCGAGCTAATCTCGAGATCACTCGATTTAACCAAAATAACACACCTATTCGGTGGTACTAATATCAATATCTTGGTGTCATGACCATGCTGGTTAAATTAATTATTATGAACTCGTTTTCATCAACCGAGCCAACCGAACATACCCTCCTTCGCGGGCGTATCCATTCAGTTAACCGAGCAAAATAACCCCCTTTTTTAGGGGTATTGTTTCAATGATAACTTATATTTCTAAGTTACACAAACAAACCGAGACATGTTCTATCTTCCAAACCAAATCACTGATATCACCCTCGGATACAACACTTGTGAAAATTTTCTTAAATTTTTTACATGTCCTAATTATGAACATTCAATTGACTCGGCAATATATCCGAGAAGATCTGTCAATTGCTTCGGATAGTTTTCATGCCTTAGCAAAATTTCTTAAAACATTCATCTCAACTTAGGCCAGGGGTATTTATTTGCCCTAAGCCGAGACGAACGGGGGTATTATTATAATATCTCGGAGATGATCATCTAACAAAGATACAAACAAAAGAAACAAAGATACCCATTCCATCCATTCATTCATCACAAACGACTCGGCATATAATTCCACCGAGCCGTTTCAAAACAAGATATAGTTTGGGGGAGAAAGAGAGATGGTATCTACAAACTACCGAATCACAACGGTCTGGCATAAAATTCCACCAGCCGTGAACAAAACAAACCACAAAAATTGTTTGGGGGAGAGAGAGATATTGTTTAAACAAGTTTGTAAAATTAAGGACTATGGATACTAAGCATCCTTCCCGAGCTCTTGATTGGCAGCTTCGGTCCCAGCATCGGTATTCTCTTCAGCATCCTCAGCAGCTTCCTCTTCTTCACCGTCTTCCTCTTCCTCCGAGGGGATTTCGATTTCGGGGATTTCCACCTCAGGAACAGCTCGGAGAGCAGATTCAGCAGGAACGCTGCCAGCTTCTAATCCGAGCTCATATCCCTTGGCCACCCCTTTAAAATAGTAAATCTTGGCACCCCTTTCGAAACCCCATGTTCTTAATCTCGGCCACCTGTCCTTGGTAATGGTCTACAATTTTTTCCTTGGCCTCCTCAAATCCCGCCGAGTGAGCAACGCTGACCGCCTTCTTCGACCTCTCTCCTTCCTCGGACAATGTTTGTTGCAGTTCCTTCACTTGACCTCGCAGAGTGTCCAGCTCGGAAATCTGCTTCTTCGCCTCGTCCAGCTCCGAGAGTTGAAGCTTGGCAGCAGCCAAATCATTCTCGGCATCCTTCTTCTTTAAAAAAGCATCCTTATACTTCAACTTCAGGGAGCTAAAGGAGGAAGAGAGGTTCACAACCTTCTGGTGGTAACCGAGCAGGGACTGGTTGGCCTACAAAAATCCATTACAACAGTTATAAATCGTTCCATACTAGAAAACAAAAGACGGTCTCGGAAAGGGTTAATACTTACAAGGGTCAAATGAGAAAACATATCTACAATATTCCCTTCCAGGTCAGAGGGGAGTTGTTTCATATCCTCAGGCAAGCACACCCCCTGAAGCAAGGGGAGACCGAGCCTGGGATTGGCTCAGACACTGTCCGTTAACATCACAGGTTGCCATTGTTTGGTCTGAGGGGCGAAAATGAAAGGGATCGAAGAAGAGGCTTCAGCATTCAAATCCTTCAAAGAGTCATCCTTATCAACATGAGCCTTCTCAGGGATGCCCTTGTCAGCAACAGTCTTGTCCTTATGCGTATCCTTTCCCGAGCCTGATCCCAGCAGGAGCCTTTGTTTCTTAAGCTCCGCTGTATCAGTTTCGGCATTAACCGGGGCCCGCTTTGCCACACTTGGTGCTCCCTTGGCAGATGGAGCGGAAGACTTCTTCGCCCTCTTGCTCGGAATGAGATTCGGGAGACTGCCGAGATCACCGCCCATTTCCTCCTCTTCTTTTTCAAATTCTTCTTCGAGGGGCTCCCTGATCTTCCCAACCAGACCTCGAACTCTACCCCGGTGTAGATCAAACTCGGAACCCGAGCTCACCTCAACGAGTTCGACCGACTTGCCTTTACCCGAGGTCCTTTTTCTCTTCCTACTTGGGCCTGCTCGTTCAGCAGCGAGCTGTTCCTTGCTCTTCTTCTTCCTTTGTTGAAGGTAGGACGTATAAGACGGCTCGTATTCTAAAAGAGCATGAGCGTATCTTTCGGGCAGAGGGACTCGGTAGACAGCTTGGATATTATCGTCGTTCTTGGCTTTGAGCAGTCGGGTTGTAACGGGGGAAACTTCTGCAAAAAGACACAGTGTAAGCATATGAACAATTATAGCAAAAAGACACAGTATAAATGGAGATAAACCTATGAAAGTATTATGCCTCGGAATGGGATAACTGCCATCGTCATCAAGACCGAACTCGAAGTTACCCCGAACCTCTGCGAAATCGTTAGCCCAAGGGTCAGAATCTGGAAGGTGATCGATCAAGTAGGTCCGGGGCTCCTTAGGGGTACTTCGCAGGGACAGATATTGGCGCTCGGATGGACTGTTTTTGGAAACATTGCAGACACCGACCAAATCACACAGGTTAAAAATAAAACCAAACTTTTCCCTTAGCACGAATACACTGTTGATGATCCGAAAGGAATTCATCGCAAGGAATCTCGGGTTAATTTGGTACTCATAAAGAAACTGACGGAGAAGCAAATTAACCGGAAAATGAAGTCCCCCCTCTGTTATTGTTAGGAGGGGGACGGTAATGTGGTCCTTCGAAAAAGTGATATCCTCCTCTCGGACTAGCTGGAGCTTGATATCATTGGGGATGCTATACTTTCGACAGAAGGCTCGATAGTGTCCAGCTTTCCCATTGAAATAGTCGAGATAAAAGTTCAGAGTTTTTATCGAAGGCTTAGCCTTGGTAGGGCGAACCTCGGAAACAGGCTCGGCAGGGGGCTCATAGACGCTGCCAGAATTTTCTGCCCCGGGCTGGCGAACCGCCATAACCTGCACATCAGGGACATGGGTGATGGCGTCGTTGCCATCTCTACCCACCCCGAGGTCAAAGGACTCGGTGTGATCGCTGCTGATCTCCCCCTGGTTAACCGAGCCCTCGCTCACGGACCTAGCGTTCGGATTAACGTCCACAAGGTTCAGAGGGTTGAACCCCTCGTCCACGGGGCCAATATCGGCCGAGACCATTCCGACGTCAGAACCGTGGGCCGCTTGCCAAAGCCGGTAACCGTAGGCCTCAGGACTGTGCAATGGGGACTTGGTGGAATCCGACCGGTTCGAACTCCCAGATGACAGAACTATTGGCTCCAAGATTTCTGAACTTGACAAGAAGTGCACGGGTGAAAAACAGTTAGCCATATAACTGATGGTGATCTAAAGTTTCCTTTAGAACTACTAAATGGAAAAATCTGGCTCAGACTAACTCCGAGTCAAAAGCCTAACCGACCTAGGCACTGTTTAAGTGTCTCGGAAACCACAGACCGAGGAAGGGCTATCAATGTCTCGGGATCCATCCCGGACAAGGCTCGAATCCTATGTCTCGGTTGACATACAACGTTATATCTAAGCACCTAGAGATCGAAGGATCAAAAAGTGACTCGAAAAGTCACGCGGATGGATCTAGCGAAGAACGCGATGAACAGTGAACCAACGTTTCAACTGTTCATGGCGTCTTCTACGATCTCTCAAATAGATCACCAAAAGAAAATGCTTTTTACTAAACTGAAATTCCATTAATCAACATAAAACAGCAAAATGATGGCAAAATCAACGATTAAATGAGAGAAAATCAACGAGTTCTTCTTACCTCAAGAGACGCCGGAAAAAAGTGAAGACGACGGCGGCGGAAATTTGCAGGCGTGGTGGTCTCCACCAGTTGAGGGCTGAAGAAGTGGTAGAACACGACGGACGAACGGCGGCGTAGTGGTTGATGGACTCAAATCTCGATTCCGCCGGAGAAGACAGAATCACAGAAGTTTCGCGTGCGAAGGGAAGGAATGAAAGCAAACGTCTCTCTCTCTAGATCTCCTGCTTTTATAGGGGAGCAAGGGTTTGAATGCCAGCGCGGGAAACGAGGTAACAACTGACGGCGCGACGAGCGTTTTGACACGTGTCCTTGATTGAGACGTGCTAGGTTATCCTCTGCCGTTTCACATGGGCGTGCCCTTTCACGTCTAAACCCCGATCCTCGTGCTTGAACCTCGGCCAACGCGAAATCACCACGTGTCACAATCCGAAGAGATCCACGAAGTAAACAAGATAGGGGCTCGGATTGAAAAAGACTCTACGAAAGGAGTCATGTCCTCTCAAATACATCTTGCTTGCACCTCGGCTTAGCACAACGGCCCAACAAGGAATGGTCAACTCCTTTCTCGGAACCATAGGTCTCGGAAGAAGTTGAGGGGCTATTGTAGTGGGCCGAAATCTAGCAACCCAAATGGGGCTCGGTGATGAGCCCGGAAGGGTTTGGGTCCACACGAAGCTCCAGACCAGCCAAGGGTCAAGACATCATGGGCCGACCAAACCAGGACCATCCGAGACAAACTGGTGTCTCGGCCGATAAACTATGAGCCGGATGGGCCGTCCCGGACGAATCATCCGAGATGGAATCTATCCGAGATAAACTGAGAGCCGGACGAGTCATCCGAGATTGTCAGGGGGGATGAACCGAGATGTCGGTGACGTCCTCTGTGACGTCACCCGAAGCAGTTAACGCTCGTAACAAACTGGGGAAGGCCCATGTGCATGCTACAGCTGTTCCCACGTCAGCATGACCTATGCCGAGCGGTTACGCCACGTGTCACAGCCGTATTGGAGGAGGCGAGCATGTGATGCTTGTGAGGCCGATTCGTGATGCTCGGTGACGTCATCCGAGCCGAAATGACGGGCTTGCGGCCCCTGTACTTGGGAAGCCTATATAAATGAAACGAAGAGGCTCTAATCTAGAGAACACTTTCGATCTCTAAACTCACTCTTTCAATACCTTTCTTCTCCAATCTCTTACTAGATCGTCGGAGTGCCTTCCCTGGCCAGATTCCGGCCAGGTTTGGTGCTAACGACGGGTGCTACTTGTGCAGGAGCTCGTGAAGGGTTAGTCACCACATACTTGCCGTTCACTCGGGTTAGGAACCACTAGAGAAGGCTCTACGGATATTTTGAGGACACCACAGTCTCTTTGTCTAAAAAATGACCGACTCTTTATGGTTTTTAATTTGAAACCAATTTGGTCACGATGGCCGCGTTGATTGTTTTTTTTTTTTTCCTAATCTTTATAGTAGTCAATAACGTAACACTTATACCAAACTTCCAGGTACCATTTGCTTTCATTTTAGACTATTTATTGGGTGTTCTCGAGGCATGTCCCAGAACCGGTACTCTATCTAGTACGATATTTAAAACTTTAGTGCAATAACTTCTTACACTCGTGCCTAATCTGCGTCAGTTGTGTGAATTTGAGTCATTTTATGGTGTCGTGTCATAAATTCTCACCCCTAACTCAAATTAGGACGGAGCATACCATCGGCTAGGGTGGCCTTGGCTCCCCCATGTTTTAAATAAGTATATACCGATACCCCTTTGGCTAATGATTTTGTAGAGTGGAAGAAGACTCTTCTGATTTACATTCGGCTCCGACTTCGGTGCGGAAAATTATCCCTGTATTGACTGTGTGGGTGCACGTAATGTGTTTGAATAAATGTCTATTTGAAACCGCCTTGGTTATCCTTTGAAAAACACACTCCATTTCACCGAAGATTACTTTTTGCTGATTTTTCTTGCCTAATTTGCTTTAATGCAATTCTGGGTTCTATGAAGAATCTGTTTTCCTCCTTATATTTCTTTTTTTTTGAAGAAGAAGTTATATATTAACCACCCAAAAAAGAGAACAAGGTACAAAGGCTCATCCGAGAAACGAACAAAACAAACCTACAAGGATAAAACAAACTAGTAACCACAAATTAAGAGGAAACAGTTTGTAAAAAACCAGAGGCAACTTCCAAACTTCACACAAGTGAGCAGATTCATTAGTGCGCTTCACAGCCTTCCAAGAACACAAGCAGGACCTTATATCTTCAGCTATACAAAGGGTTACCATATCTGTGCTAGCAACCCTTGATTGAAAGACACGACTATTCCTCTCCCTCCACAGATGGTAAATGGTGACAGCTAGGCCCAATTTAAGGACAGTGGATGATAAAGCATCAGCTCCAAATGCCAAACACCTTGCAACCTCAATATCCAAAGTCTGAGGACTCCAAGTACCACCACATTTGCCCAGAACTGAGCCCCAAACACCAGCCGAGAAGCTACATTCAAAAAACAAATGAGCATGAGACTCCTTACCTCCATGACAAAGGGCACAGCTATCACCCACATTAAACCCCCACCGTAGAAGTCGATCCTTTGTATTGAGTCTACCATGCCAAACCAACGATTCAATAAATGCCCATCGAGGGACATGGCCTTTAAACCAAACAACATCACCCCAAGCAACAGAAGGGAAGTCTTCCTTAATAACCAACCATGCAGATTTTGAAGTAAAAACCCCAGATGGATTTGCAGTCCATATAACATTGTCATCTATGTTTGCTTTGTCAAGTTGATAATCTGTTTGTCGTTCTTAATTATTGCCGGTTATACTTTACTTTCGTGGAGAATTGATGCTCGAACTATTTAAATGTTTACTATGTGGCCTTGTGGTTTCCATATATGCCACAACTAATATCAAGCATTTTGCTAGCTAGAAAGTCTACGTTACCAAAAGTGAGGTTCGAAATGCTAGAGACACAACGTCTCAAACACAAAAAGGATACAACGGCGGACGTGGCATGCCATGTGTATTGGTGGGACCCATCAGCTTAACCCAAGCTCAAAAAAGAAAAAAAAGGACGGTTAAAAACGATTAAGTAAATGAATCCAGCTCTCGAAGAGTCCTCCTAAGCTCTTTGTGGGTTCTTCCCGGGCTAACTTCGATGACCAGAACCATTCAGTTTTTAGAGTTTATCGAGGACATAAGCCATGTCAGAAATTCTATTGATTGGATCTCATTTAATATGTTTTTTGGACACATCTTTGTTGAGAAAAATGGATTCCAATCTGGTGTTAAACATGATGCATAGAACTGATATAGACACAGACACGACGGGCGACACGGAAACGTATACCGAACACAACAATTCTCAAAACAATGGGGGGCAGGGAAACAACGAGGGGCATGGAATTTTTTTCGTCAATGCAAACCTGATGACTAAATATTTGGGTTAATGACCTATCGAATGCATTATCGACCGATGATGTATGCCCGTGGCCCTATACATATAACTCGAAAGAGGAAGTAAGCAAGGAAAGACACAGAAGAAGCGAAAAACAGTTATAATTCATATGATCTTATTCCTAAGAAAATTGTATAGTTGAGTCTCACTCGGGTATGTGGAATAGACTCACCTCATAAATAGCTTCTTAGTTGTTTTTTACTGATGAAGTGATGATTCTATATGGATACCAGAAAATTAAGAAAACATGAGTAATCACTAGGACAGAATATTCTGCATAATGAAAGAGCTCATCTGGGCATGACTTGGGACATAGTTGCAAAATTAGCTGAACAGATTTGTTCACATGGCTTGAGAAGATTTTCTTCATCCTTATCAATTATAGTTGAAAAGGCAGGCCTTCTAGGGGTTGGCACGTCTTCAATTTCATTTTTGAGCATTGAATACACTTCTAGCATGGATGGCCTATCTTCCCATTTTTCTTGGATGCACAAAAGAGCGACTTGCATGCATTGCAAGAGTTTACACGCGGAATTCAGATCATCCATAAGTGGATCCATGAACTCCATGCTTTTCCCATTTTTCCACAATTCGTATGCCTGCCAAAAGAAGTTAATGATATAACCTTTGAAGTTTTGACATGATAAGTTTGAATGAAAGCCATGATAGGAGTACTTGTTTAAATGACTTATGTATTCAAGGAGGTGAAGATTGTTGTCCGGACCATATAGACATGTATTCTTCTTTCCACTTATAATTTGCAAGAGTAGAACTCCAAAGCTATAAACATCATATTTGGTGGAGTACATGCCTCGTTTTATGTACTCTGGAGGAACGCAACCGCTGCAATTCAATAGTTAACATATAATTTTCTTTTAGTATGATACATGTCTAAGAGATTTGAGAATAGATTTACTTACTATGTTCCAACAATGCGGCCGGTGTTTGCTTCATGTTCATCTTTCCGAAAAAGTCTAGCTATACCAAAATCTGCAATTTTAGGTCTTATCTCATTGTCTAGTAAGATGTTGCTAGCCTTCAAATCTCTATGGATTATTGTGAATCTTGAATATTCTTGAAGATATAGAAGCCCCTGAGTCACGCCTTCAATGATATGAACCCGTTTCTCCCACTCCAACAGTGCCTGTCCAACCTGATCTACATCATAGAAATTAAGTACCACTTCTCAGTAAGTCATGTAGGAACCGAAGAAGCAGGTTAGACTATAACTAATCATGATTTCTTTCAAGCTTGAAGGTACGTGGTACAATATATCATACCTACTAGTGAAACTATATTGGGCACAAACGCACAAACTTAGCTACGCGTGCCGTTCTGGATTAGTGTGGATATGTAATATTTTGGGATAACATACAGAAAAAGACTAGTTGTGCCATGTTTGTTTGGGGTTCCGATAAGTAGAAATAATTCAGATTTACTTAATTTCCAGAATCCCATAGGTGTTGTTCGTAGCGATTGCAGTTGTCAATTTCTGTTCTTTATTCGGGAATTAGGTATTGTGGTTTCGAGTGTTTGTTCTTTCCTTTCGGACGAAAATCTTGGTAGTGCAGTGATGCCAAGAGAGGGTATGACCCTGTAAGTGTTTAATTTGTTATGCAAAAAAAAATCCCGCTTTTAGGGGAAGCATAAGAGATTGCATACCGTAGAGGTAGCAATCCAAGCTTTTGTTAGGCATGTACTCATAGATCAACAACTTTTCTTCCTTTTTAGTACAAAACCCCAGAAGCCTTACTAGATTGACATGTTGAAGTTTTTCAGTGAGTGTAACCTCATTTATGAACTCCTCTTGTCCTTGTTTAGAAGATTCCGACAGTCTCTTCACTGCAACTTCCTGCCCATCTGCGAATTTTCCCTGCAACATCTCACCTAGTTAGTAATCAATTCGATAAACAGCTATGTTTGCGATGCCTTCAGCAGATTATTACTGCAAAAATGAGGGATACATGGGACTTGAGAACAACCGAGGGTGGATACTGCAAAAGCAGGAGCAGTCACAACCAAGGGAATGTTTCTTGTGTTAATTATTCCTGCTAATGATAGCTCCAAGATCCCATAGAAACTGTGGATGCGGGACATAACATTTCTTTGGCAACAAAATGGCAAGAAATAGATTTAGCTTTCAAGAAAAGCACGCCTCCTTGTTCTTTGTTACTTCTTATTCTTCAGTTTGACGATTGCAGCTTCATTTTTTAAGCTACCAAAAGTTTTCTGCACTTGAAATACTAAAACTTCCAGAGATGAACATCTAGTCTCTTTTTCCCAAGCAAAAGATTAAATGCATGGATAGGGAACCATATAGTAACGCATGGAGGAACAATGGAATATTACCTTATAAACGGGGCCAAATCCACCCTCTCCAAGCTTATTTTTACTCGAAAAGTTATCTGTGGATGCTTTTATGACAGCAAAACTGAAATCTTGCAGATTAGGATATTGCGATTTTTTTGCTAAAGCGATTATCCTCATAAGGTAAACTGCGAAAGATGCATAATGTTATTTCTTGATAGTTGAAGGCTTATCAAGTGACAACTAACGGTGAACTCTTAAAATTGTAGGAAGTTACCTTTCCACATAAACAACCGCTTTCACAGATACCACATTAGAATCCCAAGAAGAAGAGCGACTATGGCAATCGTGGGCACCAGAATTGCCAATACAATTTGCTTGTTTACTCGATCGTTTCCTTCCTCTTGAGCTGCAGTGTTTGGTTTATTGCATTTCCAGTAAGTATGTTTAGAGACTCTTGAATTCAGTTTTTCAAAGTATGGAAAAAAAAATCTCATTTTTGCTTAAAAGTGACTATTTAATTGAATATCCCTAACTTGTGATTTTATATTCACCAAAATACAGGTCAGAAAAATCACAGAGGTGGTTGACTCCATATCTGTTAGTATACTCTTCGTTTACTGTAATATGATAAACCAAATCAAACCGAGCTTTTAAGTCCCAATCAATTTGGATCACCTACTTGATGTTGCTGTGAAGTATTACCTGCTGTAGAAAGCACCCAATTTTCATCAGCAGAGACTTGCCAAACTTTGTAACCCAGAAGCCCTTTCTCCCTCGCATAGGAAACCTTAGTTCTGATAGCCACCACATCATCATAACCGATCCAAACCGAACCAGAAATGCAGTAATTCGTGACATAAGTGGAGTTATACCCTACTTCTTCTCCATAACATTTCATATATGACTTGATGAACTTGTAGAACATCGACCCATCTAACGTAATGGCGGGACCACTTACAGGAGATCCAATCTCATTGGCTGTGGGGTCCACAAGCGTCCACACGTACCCAATGTATGCTAACCCCAAAACCATCTTTGTAGCAGGTAATCCTCTACTTATCCATTCCTTAATTCCATAATCAGTACTTATATTGCTTGAGGGGTCATACAAAGCAGAATGAGCACCTGTGAAATTTTGTGTGGTAGGCAAGTGATAGTCATATGATATGATATGTACCCAATCGAGGTTTCTTCGAATTGAGTCCATTGGATAACTTGTGTTGTTTAGTGAAGGCAAATAATGACCTGCCATTATTAGAAGGAGAGGTGACCGGGTGGTATCCGTCGATTCCCTGTTTATCGCAGATCTCCAATCATCAAAGAGAATTCCCATATTTTCCATGTTGGTGGTGTTCGTGTCCGGTTTGATGCCATAAAGATCCAAGCCATGAAACCCATAAAGCCTAGCTGTTTTTATTGACGATTCAATGAAAGTACTTCTGTGATAAGGTTGAGCAGCCATTGAAAAGAAGGTTGTGGAGTTTGAATCTTCAGTCCTGATGGACAGAAGTGTTGTAATTGATGGGTTTTTTCGGTGAACGATATCGGTGAAGGTGGAAATGTATGGTTCATCAGAGGGTGTGATTGAGAGCCCATAGGTGGAAGAGTTGATATGCGCAAAAGCACATGTCAAATGAGTGAAAAAAGTTGAATCTATATCGGTTACAGGGGATCCGCTACCGGAATACCAGTAACCTGCTTTGATCCAGGTCTGAGCCTCTGAAGAACTTGTTAGTGAAGGAAGAAAGAAGAGAAGGGAAATGATGTAGAACAACATTTGAAGATGGATGGAGCTCATGTAGTCTTCAACCTTTGAACCATATGTAGCATCAGGACTTCAAAAACCTATTTCTTTTAGTACACGTTACTCCCTCTTAGGAGAAACTTGGGTGCAAATAGGGCACCAAGTGGTGCCCTTCGGCACATCCGGGCTATCCAAAAGTGTATTGGACGATCCGGAAATAGGAGAGAGGAAGAGGAGAGAGAGTGAGGTGAGAGAGTGTTTTAATCCGGACCGTCCAATACACTCTTGGACGGCCCGGGTGTGGCGAAAGGGCACAACGTCAGATGCTACCCTCTCGGTCTCGGCACCCAAGTTTTTCTCCCCTCTTAACAAAATAAAAAAATGCTTTGAACAAAAGCCATGCTATTTTCTGGATAAAAAATTGAAGTACTGTACTATCGGGTATGATTTTTTGAATTTTGTAAACCAAATTTAAGTTGTAATTTATATTCGAGCTAAAAATTCAAAAGAAATAACAAAATGCTTTAGTTTTGATTCGAAAAATGACAAAATTTTGCATAATAAACTGAAACAAGAGGATGAAGGGAATACTTTTCATTGGGCGCGGTTTTTATCTTCTAACGAGAAAAACAAGGGTGCAAATAGGGAATCGCACACGTGGTGCCCGAGTACGAATCTCGACTGTCCAAAAGTTTTCTAGATGGTCCAAAATTTTCTCCTACCTAACCTACTATTGTGGACATTGGCAAAAAAACAAAAAATAAAAAAATTTCTCCTACCTAACCTACTATTGTGGACATTGGCAAAAATATAAAAAATAAAAAGTGGACATTGGCAAAAAAACAAAAAATAAAAAAAAATTTCCTACCTAACCTACTATTGTGGACATTGGCAAAAAAATAAAAAATAAAAAAATTTCTCCTACCTAACCTACTATTGTGGACATTGGCAAAAAAATAAAAAATAAAAAAATTTCTCCTACCTAACCTACTATTGTGGACATTGGCAAAAAAATAAAAAATAAAAAAATTTCTCCTACCTAACCTACTACTATTGGCACAAAAAAAAAACCTACTATTGTGGACATCCAATTTAATAGGAAGAGGAATGCATACTGTCGGGCGGTTCAACCATTAGGCAACTCAACTCATCGCCAAAATAATAATAAATAAAAAAAACAGAGAGCGAGAGAGAGAGAGAGAGAGACTCAGTTGTCCGATTTTTTTATTTTTATTTTTTTGAACAGCAGAAAATAAAACTCAATTGTCCGTTGGCTCGCTAGTTTTTGTTTTCATGAATTCAAGAAATTGTATTTTCTCTAAATATCACAGCTTTCTCTTTTCCTGACTTTTACTCAAATGTGAACTATGATAAAAATCAAAATAAAAAGTCTTCGAATGTGAACTCTTGTCCACATCTTTAGTGTACGTGATCACTAAATAACTCTTTTTCAACAAGTGTGACTCACGGGTTCAAAGAAATTTCAAGATTGAGGGGCTGAGTTTTTGTTCTAAATGTAGCTAAATCAACCAACCTTTTACAAAATCCATTATGCATATTATTATTATTTCGATATCTTTGTAAATTTTTATAATAATTTAATTTTTTATAATGTCCTGTGTAAAATTTAGAAGTAAAAACTCACACCTCCGAGTTTTGCTCCTGGACTCTTCCAAGAAAGTGCCTCACACTTGCCAAACAGGGTTTAATTTTGATTTATAAACAATTTAGACTCTTCCAACGACTCATACCCTAAGTCGCATAATGCGCGGACGGGCAAGGATGTGGGGGCACTTAGGTGCGGTGCACTATGGGCTGTCTGATTTCCGGATGGACGGTCCAGATTTGATCTCCAACCCTTCGCATCCTATCCGTTCATTGGCTTGCCCAACGTGACCAAATCTGGGCCGTCCATCCGGGCATCGGACGGCCCATAGTGTACCGCACAGTGCACGGCACCTAAGTCCACGCACGCACCCAGGTTCCCAAAAAACTCCCAAACAAAGAGCGAAAAGCCATTTTGAAAAGGATTATGTAACTAAGCTCATACCAAACTTCCTTACTTTTAGAGGTATCATACTCTCATCATTCATCCAGTATGGTTTATAGAAGAATTCAACCGATGATACGGTTGTAAGATACCGAATTGAGTCACTCTAGCCTAATCTCAAGTCTGCTTCAAATGCAAGTGGAAATGTCAAGTCAAATGGTTGATTTACTTCCATTATTATTCTCACAATCAGGTGCTTTCACATGCACTGCAAACCAAATTTCTATAATTATACTTGACATGTCTTAATAAACCTACGAGCACCTCGACCAGTCCTTCGGGATCAATTTCACCATCAACTAAGGGAACCGAGTAAAGACATGAGTTTTCAAAAATGGAGTAAAGTCTAAGTCTCAGACCTTAACCACCAAGTCGAACCCTTGGAAATCATGAATTATCTTGTCACAACATCAATCGTGGTGGATGGGAAACCCTACGGTTTTCGCAATAAGATGATAATGGAGGTCACATAATGCAAAGTTACCAATGTACGAATCATATTAAAATGTGTGAAACTTTTCTCCCGAGGAATTCGTCCCATTAATTGATTCTGCTTAAGATTATTCATCAGTTGTTAAGGGAATATTTCCCCTGCAAGTTTGTTCCAAGAGAGGTTCTAACCATTAGAGCTTAATCAAATTCTTCATCATATGCCCAGCAAAAGGCTGTTTTGCAATTAATTGAGCCCTCAAAATTGAATTGTGCCTTCCAACGATCTCTGGAATCCAACTGTCGAAGTTGGTTATCAATGGTCATAAAAACGGTGAGGACTTTCAGCCATTTTGATTGCTGATCCATTGATTACTATAACTAGTCAAAGAATCATGACAAAAATTTCCAGAGTAAACAATATTGAAAATGCCTAGCTCATGTGTCCTTGGGTTTGGGGGATCCTGCAGGCTGCAGCGCATCATATGCAGTGGCGGAGCCAGAAATTCAATTCAGAGGGGGCACCTTATCACAATAAATAAAAAATCACAGCAAAATATAGGGAATAAAGAAGCACCAAGAACAAAAGTTCAAACATTCTCTAGC
The DNA here is from genome assembly GCA_016920895.1 of Vaccinium myrtillus. Lineage (NCBI taxonomy): Eukaryota > Viridiplantae > Streptophyta > Magnoliopsida > Ericales > Ericaceae > Vaccinium > Vaccinium myrtillus. Next base: position 38,140,746 of record CM029273.1, read on the forward strand.
ACAAAAGTTTGTAACATAATATTTTAAAAACGCTTCAAAATATAAGCAAAAAAAAAAAAACGCTACACATTGGTCAGTAATTTTATTTACAATTGACCCTGACAAGTTTTCATTTTTCAAAAATCTTATATAATTGTTTCGTTACTTATCCCATAAAAACATCTTGCTTCAAGTATATTGTCAATACCGACTCACAAAACTCTAGATAAGCTCATTTTGAAGAAATCATAGAATTACGATAGCTCGCTTAACTATTTGATTATTAATCTTTGTGACAAAAAAATTAAATAATTTTAATAATGATCACCAAGATTGTTTTCAATAGATATGTACTATTTTTCTTGTCCCATGTAGAAAAAGAAAAAAGAATGGTAAAATGCATCAAAAACAAATACCAACGCACGCATGAAGGCTTGAACACGTTACCCAAGCAACTTGGGAGGATAGGCAGGCACAGGCACACACTTGTGCCACTAGAGACAGCAAGTTGCATGTTACTAACTGAGCCAATTATATTATACTCCCTCCGTCCCTTTTTAAATGTAGACATTTTCATTTTGGGCTGTCCCTAAATAAGTGTGTGGTTTGAAAAGTTAATGGGTAAAAGTTTGTACAATTATCATTTTGCCCTTTGAAAAGTTAGTGGGTAAAGAGTTAATGGGTGAAAGTGGAGGATAATTTTGGAAAGTAGGGGTAAAAGTTGATTTGAAAAGTGTAAAGTGGAGGAAAAAGTTGATGTGAAAGGTGTAATGATAATGTTTCTTTAATAAGTTGGATTTACGAAGTAACACATTTAAAAAGGGACGGAGGGAGTATGTAGTAAACTTACAACGAGTTGGTAAAAAAAAAAAATGGCAACAGGGGATAAAAATCCAGTGGGGGCGCGTGCCCCTTGATCCTAAGCTGGCTCCGCCCCTGAATTCATATGCACTGCCTCATGCGCTGCATTAGTCTCAACCGTCCAAAAGTGTTTTTAATGGTCCTGATTCCCAAACGCTTTCTTACCGGTCAAAGTGTTTTATTACCTGTAAGAAAGCTTCAGCGAATCAAAGTGCTTTATTACCGGTAAGAAAGCTTCAGCGAATCCGGATCATTGATTTCCAAGATAGACGACTTTGATGTGCGCTGCATGGTGCAGCGTATAGGGTTCCCGGGTCCATGTTCTTGAACCTTTGATCGATGAACTATACGTAGCAGCTCGAGCACTAAATTTTTAACCTCTTGTTTTCTTTGGGCATTGTGTATATTATGCAACCTGGTTGTGGGGAAATACAACTTGAAAGGAGCAATGCTTATTCCAGAGCGGATTCACGAAATTGAAGCAAAGTTCTATGTCTGATAATACAAACTAACGACTAGGAGTAAGCATATTCATCCAAATTTGATGAAGATATGCCAGCAAATGCGAAATCTTACTGCAAAAAAAATGAACCGTTATGGGGCTACTCTAGTCATGAGAAAAAGGAGTAAAGCTTTATCGGGCTACCATCTGGGTAACGGATGCACCATTAACTGACCAAATTTCTTCTTGGGGTGTAGGCTCTTGAACTTCATCTTCATCTCTTCTTGTATAAAAAGCAGGTCTTTTGGGATTGTTCATCGTTGCAGTTTCATTTTTCAGCATTGACGAGAGTTCCAACATGGAAGGTCTATCAGCTGGATTTTCTTGGACACATAGCAAAGCTATTTGCATGCATCTCATCAATTTACACGATGAATATGTATCGTCGAGCGTTGGATCCATGAACTCCATGCCTTTGCCACACTTCCATAGGTCATATGCCTGAAGTAATTCAATGTAGTCCATCTTTAGAGTTCACAGGAAGCAATTTTCAATTCACAATATCCATGTGACGGTTTGCAGAATAACTTACATGTTCTAGGAGGTTTAAGTTTTCGTGAAGGCCATGTGTGCAATTATTCTTCTTTCCGCTAATGATTTGTAAAAGCAGAACACCGAAGCTATAGACATCTGATTTGGTGGAGTATATGCCATGTCTTACATATTCGGGAGGTACATAACCACTACAATATTGAATAAGTGAAAAAAACAGATCATAACTAGGTTAGTGGTCGAGAATAATGCACGTGTGTATATTCTAGGAAGTATTTCACTTACTACGTTCCAACAATCCGGCCTGTGTTTGCTTCAAATTCATCTTTTTGGAAAATTCTAGCCATGCCAAAGTCCCCAATCTTGGGCTTCATCTCATTGTCCAATAAAATGTTGCTCGCTTTCAAATCTCTATGAATTATTGTCAATCTTGAGTACTCTTGGAGGTACAAGAGCCCTTGAGTAAGACCTTCAATGATTTGAACTCGTTTTTCCCAATCTAAAAGTAATCCCCTGATTGGATCTAAGTAAAACAGGTTTAGATAGTTAAAACTAACGCAACACCTCATGTTAAAACCACACTCAATAATTATTCACAATTATAATTTAGGTTGAGTTTCTCATAAGATAAAATGGGAAATCCCGTAAAAGTTGAAGTTAGTAAAAGTTGAAGTTGATAAAAGCTAACTTCGATAAAATCTTCACCCTATGGGAAACTGGTTGATTTGAGCAAATCCTCTCCTCATGAGTTAAAATCAGCGATTGATTTTAGCTCAAGCTGTTTGGCTTTGCTAAAATATTTGATTTTATCTTAGGGGAAACTATGCCTTGGAAGCATTAAAGATTGCTTACCATAGATATAATGATCCAGGCTTTTTTTCGGCATGTATTCATAGATCAACATTTGTTCTTCTTTTTCAGTGCAAAATCCCAGAACTCTTACAAGGTTTACATGCTGCAGTTTAGCAGTAAGCATTACTTCATTCTTGAACTCTTCAAATCCTTGTCTAGAAGTCCTTGAAAGTCTCTTTGCTGCTATTTCTTGTCCATTATGCAATATACCCTGCAGGCAAAACAGACCCGCTAAAATTGGTTATTTCACTACATTATGTGTTTTGTTTTGTTTTTGCGCTTTTATGCAACGAATCATATTACCTTGTAAACAGGTCCATATCCACCCTCACCAAGCTTATTTTCAAATGAAAAATTATTGGTAGCTTTTACAAGGTCAGTGAGACTAAATACTAGCAAATTAGGACCATTTGCATTTCCAGGAGATGCCATAGTAGTTTTGAATAAGGATTGGGATTCTTTTTCTTCGTACATCAATCCTGTAACAAATGAAAAACACGCGGAAAATTGAAGTTTGGCATTAAAGGGTGAAGGGAAATGATTTAGGAACAAAAATTTTCACGACTGGAAGAACTTACCTTTGTTTCTACGTGCTCTTTTTCGCAGATACCACGCAGCAGAAACTAGTAATAGGGTTACTGTGGCTGCGGTTGGAAGCAAGATTACTAGCAACGTGTGTCTCTTGTTTCTAGGATCTTGCCCAGCTTCTTGTGCTACGAAATTGTACATTTGAGAGAAATACATGTGAGACAAAACTTAACAAGCTATTCATACGTAGTTCTTTTTTTCCTATGTAAAAACAGAATGATCATATATGATGCCCCAATTAGGTTCAACAACACTTTAAAAGGACTTTATCGAGTGCTAGTTTGCGGCCCTGGTGTTCGGCTCTCGTGTGCGCATCCGAGCCGTTGATCTCGGCAATCAACAACTCCGATTTCATCCTGGCAATGGATGGCTCGGATCTGCTGAGATGAAATCAGGACCGTTGAAAACACATTAGACGGCTTAGATGCTGCACACTAGGAAGCACACACCAGGGTCCCCATTTCCCTTTTAAGGGAGAATCATCCTGACGGAAATTGTGTTCCCCAGTTCTATGTTTTTTTTCTTTCTCTTTATTTTTTTTTTGATAACTCGGGGTGTCCGGAAGTATTGGCTGCATACTCAGAGATGCACACCATCTTTACGTGTGAAGCTATGAGTAAGAAGTAGAAGAATACTTTGTCAATTCAACGAAATTTCAAAAGGCAAAATCTACCGTCCACCCAATGGGCGGAAATTAAGACCCTCTATTACCGGTAAGAGTGCCTTTTTACATGTAATTTTGTACCTGTAAAAAGATACTATGACCAGTAATAGACTCACTATTACCGGAAATAGAATGTTTTTATTGTCCGCCCAATAGACAGACAGTAGAAAGATCCATTTCAAAATGCAATGAAAATTCAGTCACGTGAGATTGTGAATGTTTGAAGAATATGAAAGCAAAGAAAATAAGTGTACCATGACTAAATAAACCAATGCCCAGTTGGTACCCATTGATGGGTGTCTTGAAAGGGGAGTGTTCAGAACAAGCCTAATTTTTGCTAATAATATAGAAAATGGTTGGGCTCTGACTCGAATCCAAGACTTTAAGGTTATTGGACCGAGCCTTTACCGCCGTAACACCAGTGGTTAAGTGTACCCATGATTTTAGTGAAATATCTGTAACACTTGATTGATCTGCGATTTTTTCTGCAATTTACAGGTTACACTGAAATAGTGCACTCTGCTCGGATAAAAGGGCAAAACAAGGGGTGTATAAATTTTAATACTCACCTGCCTGAGAAAGTACCCAATCATCATCATCATCTTCCACTCGCCACACAAAATAACCAAGCAAATTCATCTTTTTCGCGTAAGCAACCTTAGTTTTCACAACATCAACATCATCATAAGCAATCCAACTCGATCCATTGACCCAGTAACTCATTACATAAGTTGCATTATATTCTGTAACAGCTCCAGGGCTCTGAATATATCCCTTAATCTCCCTGTACCTCACCCAACCTGCATCATTAATCGCGGTCCCCTTAGCCGGTGCACCAACTGAATTGTCATCTGGGTTCACAAGAGTCCAAGCATAGCCATTGAAAGGTAACCCCAAAACAAGCTTGTTAGCCGGTAACCCGCGGTTAATCCAAGTTTTAATTCCATAATCTGTACTCACATTACTCTCTGGAGCATATAATGCTGCAAAGGCAGCAGTATGATTGCACCAAGTAGGCGTGCAGGAATCAGATGCCATGACATGTACCCAATTCAAGTTCTTCTGTATAGATTTGATTGGAAAGATTACATTGTCAAGCAATGGGGAGTACCGGACAGCCATTGTCAAGATAAGTGGAGACCCACTTGAGTTTCTTGACTCTAAATCGATTGCTAATTTCCACTCTTCGAATAAGGTGGCCATGTTTCTCATTTCAGAGCTAGTATTTACTGAAACCCAATTCAAGTCCAACCCACTAAACTCATAAGACCTGGCTGTTTGTATGGAGGAGTCAATGAAAGATTTCCTGAACTCAGATTGGCTAACCATTGAGGAAAACGTAGAATAATTCGCTAAGAATCCACCGATGGATAAAAGTGTCGTGACTTTTGGATTCTTTTGTTTGACAGTGGAGGTGAAGGTGGAGAAGGACTGGGTATCTGTTGAAGAAATGGAAAGTTGGTATGTGGAAGAGTTTAGGTTTGCGAAACCGCATATGAGGTGGGTGAAGAGAGTTGAGTTTATGTCGGATACATGGACTTCGCTACTGCTATTGGAGAACCAGTAACCGGATTGGATCCATGTTTGAGCAGTTGAGCATGGGAATTTGGAGGAAAGAAAGAGGAGGAAAAGGGTGGGTATAGTGAGTGCCATGTAGGAGTTCTGGCAGGTATTTACAAGCAACTGTGGTATCTACCTATACTATATATATATATATATATATATCTCCTGATTTCCGACCGGCGTATATATATTCCCAGGATTGTTTCTAATAAGGGTCCCTTATTGAAGGTACCATGCGGACCTAACCTTTCCGAGCCAAATTTTCGAAAAATCGATCCGAACCATTCAATGTTTTTAAATGCATTTTTAAGGGCCCCCGAAGATTCGTCGTCAAAAAAATACCGGAAGGTGGAGTCCACACAGATCCACACTCCCGGACTGATTAGATAATAGTACTAGTAGTATAAAGGAAATAAATAAAGGAAATCCATCGTCTATTTTCCGTCATCCCACTTTGCCCCTTTGGTTGTATGGTATTTGCTGATAAAAAATGATAAGTGTACAACAACTTAGCTCCAATATATCTCAAATACACTTACATAGTATGTGGAGTCTACACACACTCAAGCACGTGTAAACTTTATACACTATGTAAATGTGTTAGAGACTTTTGTTCTTGTTTCCTGACTTACCATTCTCTTATTGTGTAGTGGGCCAGAGTATCCGATGATATCAAACGATGAATCACACACAGTGTCCCTTTACGCGTTTTCTTGCTACTCCTAAATAGTAACATCGATACAACCTGTCTTATCATAGATACAGCTAATACCACATGCAAATGAGAGGGCCCCACCCCCCCATTCCCCATTTGCCCCCCGCTCCCCCCCCTCCGGCCTTTTTTTTTTTTTTTTTTTTTTGGTTTTTTAGGCCCTCTCCCTCCGGCCTTTTTTTTTTTTTTTTTTTGGTTTTTTAGGTCGAATTTTAATAATTTCATTTACTATTAACTTTATTTATTTAATTACTCATTTAATTTGGTTTATTCAAATTACATTTGCAAGTAAATTATTTTCTTAAATTTACATTTAAATTTGACTTTATATTTAGAAACTTTATATTATTTTATTTAGTTAATTAATTAATTTGTCTTAACAATGAATAATTTAAAAGAAAAAATTCTAAAAGTGAATAATATTACAATCACACTTAAAAGTAAATAAATATTACAATCACGTTTTAAAGTGAATAAATATTACAATCACGTTGACAACGTTCAGCCCTAATCAATATTGCCTCCAAATTGTGGTCCCGGCACGACGTCTAGTATGTTCAACCACAATTGGACACGTACATTATAAGTAAAAGCCCATTCCCTAGCTTCATTCGACACATTCTGCCACCACCACATTGGGATGGGTGGTACAGGGAAATGAGGGCGCAAAAAAAGTTGCACAAAGTGATTGTTAATACGGGCAATAGCTATTTCTTGGCGCTGTCGGACTGGAACTGGAGGGGATCTCAAGGGCAAATGAGTAAAACAACCTATAACATTCTCGTCAAATGTGTGTAGTACAATGTTGTACCGTGATGCGATGACTACTCCCAAAGTCATACAGTCTATCCAATTTGTAGATTCAGCCGTAGGCGTCCAACAGCTCAGTGACTCTAGTACATCATCTGCCATATTTCGTACTGGATAAACCGAATTGTAGAGAACTCTATTCTGATTAATTTCTTGGATAAGATCATATCGCACTTGAGCCCATTCCTCCTCCATAGATTTGCGCAGCTATTGCCCTGAATCCACAATGACCATCAGCTTTGACGTCTTTGGTGTGAGACATATACTGCTGAAATTGCCAAGGTAAATGCTGAATGTAGTGAGCCTCCTCCCTCTCCCTTCCTACATTTATCCCTTTCCCTCTCAATGTGGATGCAACCCTAGATGATGGAGTAGATTTTTCTGTACATGAGGGTATGCGTCGTCCACTCTGCTCAGCTTTTCCAGCAGGTCGACGTTTATGTTCTGTATTATATGATGGCCCTCGAACACTGCTGTTAGATGGATCTGATATATCAACAAACCTGCTTATCATATGCTTTCGCATACATGGATCCATCCCCTGTAATATGTCAACCACACGAGATGTCTCGTCAGGTTGTTCTCCCTCGGCATTAAACCCGTCCGCGTGCATAGAGAGCCTACTCCAATGAAAGTGGATACTGGATAGCGGAATAGGAATGCCCATGGTACGGTAATCCCTCAGATCGTGCATGCATGGCAATCCGTGTGTTGTTTTGACCGAACAACCGCAACTGCCGCTTGGGAGGGGGTAGGCGTCTGCGGCGGATTCTAGCTGCAAATCGATCAACTCCATTGCATACAATGAAATGCGACACCTTATTTCATCAAAAATGGCGTCACGTAAATGTATGTGGCGTCACCTTATTCCAGGTACATGTATCTTCCCTCTCATTATTAAGGTATGCGAACATAAGCGAGTAAGTTAGATTTGTGGATGTCATACCCACAACCTCCAATAGTGGTTTCCGATACTCATTCGTTTTGTACGTGGCATCAATTACCAACACAGATGAAAAGTTGACAGATAGCTCTAGACTTGTAGGATGAACCCAAACAATATCTGTGATTTCATTGGTCTCTTGATTTGTCCTAAAGTCATGGAGGTATCCTTTCTCAATTAATTGGTGTAAGACATACTGAGTTTCAGTTAGACCGCCCCGTTTGGCTTCCTTGTTTGTGAAGATAGCGTTGTAAATGCTTTTAATTCATGTAGTGTTTGACGGATCTTTTTTCTTCAAAATACTAAGAATTTCACGAGGTGCGGTGCTGTTGGCCATCTCGACCACAAATTGTTTCTCCATTGGTTTTAGCCTTGATGGGTACTCGTGACCCTCAATATTTTCTGCTGGTTCATGGTTATGGAGACCACAAGAAACCCTTAAACCCCAATTGGCACCGTCTGGAGGTATTGATATACCTCGCAACACAAATGGACAGTCACATTTTTTAGTCCCAGTATTCCTATGCAAGATTTTCCCTTCAACCCCACGGTGCGGTCTGTACTTTCCTCCTCTATCACAACCAAGAATGCACTTCGGCAGCTTGCCGCCTTTTAAATTAGCAGATTTATTAATAACAACCACAATACCGTTTTCGAGACCAACTCTCTTCGCCCAAGCTAACATATCTTCTCTACTTTCAAAAATCTATAAAAAAAAATAAATAACGAATGTGTATAAGTAAAACGAATATGTATAAATAATATATATGTATAAATAAATGACGAATATGCATAAGAACAACGAAAATAACTAACCTGGTCAGTGCTAAATTCGGGTGTATAATCGCGATTGCTGTAGGAGATGCTCTCCTCACTTGGAACAACATTCTCAAATGACCAACCATCTGGATCGTAGTAGCCATCCATAATGTTCTTCGATGAATGATGAAAAAAGAAAGAAAAATATTGGGAGATGTTCTGTGAATGTATGTATGAAGTAGTGGGAGACTTAAGAAGAGAAGGTGTGAAGTAGTAGAAGAATGAGTAATATAAATAGATAAGGCATTGGGGGGGCCAGGATCAAAGATATGTCTCATAAGCAACACGTGTGTTTACATATAAAATTAACAAATCCAATAGTTGATTGACACGTAATCAAAAATGCCAAACGTTGGCAATTACTTGTCAATAGAGATACACTGGATTATTGAAGTAGAATTGAGTTAATACGATGTCGTGTTTTTCCTCAAATTCAAAATAACAATTATTGGCAGTTACAAGTCAAAGACGAAATAGAAACTGACTTCGAAACCACGATATTAACTGCTAGACACCTAAACTCCACGTGTAAATCTATAAAATGGAATAATTGACAGTTAGAATACGTGGAGTACTTATTGGAAAGCAGTGATCTCCTTAATGTGTAATCATTTGAGTTAGTTGAGCAGTTATGCAGATTTCAAATCAAAGCTTCAGGAGGAAGGATCCGAATAATTCAAATTCAGACGTGGAGGAAGAAAGAAACTGCCAACTCAAAAAGCAGAAGTTAGAGTTCGAAGCAAGCCAAGTTCAAATTCATTGAGCGGGAAGTTCAAACTACAAGCAGCGCCTATAAATAGAAGAAATTGAAGAGTGAAAAATCCCCGAACAAATCTTCAACAAACAGCTATCAAAAAATGATGCTTGGTTTGTTCATTGGCAAGTAGTTTTAGGATTTCGAACTCAGTTCGAAGTAGATTAGGAAGTAGTTAGGATTATTCTCGATTGTTTTCATAACAATCACCCATTCTCGGTTGTTTTCATAACAACCACCAGTTCGAAGTTCTGTTACATTTGTATTTGAAGTTGAAGACAATTTCGAAGTAAGTTTATCTTTGGTTTATCAATCGAAGTGTCTTGTTTCTTTATTGTTTCTTTAATTTCCTGAGTTATTGGTTTGCATTTCTTCACTTATAAAGAAAAATCCTCTTAATTGAGGTAATTGAACCAATAAAACACAATCGCCTGATTAGACTTAGTTTTTCCAAAGTTAATCTGAGGGAGGAGATTGAAACTCTCTCTGGCACGCTCGCACACGATTATTTTATCACAAAGAAGTAAAAGAACCAGTAAACAACGTGGTAAGGGATTGGGGGGGCCAGGATCAAAGTAATCAAGTAAAAGAGAAATAAAGTAATTAAAAAATGAAGTAAATAAACAATATATGATAAATAAAAGAGAAAAAAAAAAGATATTAGAGCATATTATAAAAATATATATAAAGAACGAGAAGATTTATTAGATATTAGAAAAACAAGATATTAAATAATTATAAAAGAGAAATAACATATTAGAGATTTATTACTTGCAAATGTAATTTGAATAAATCAAATTAAATGAGTAATTAAATAAATGAATTTAATGGTAAATTAAATTATTAAAATTTGAACAAAAAAAACAAAAAAGAAAAAAGAAAAAATGTAATTTGAAATAAATCAAATTAAAATGAAATTAGTAATTAAATAAAAAAGTTAATGGTAAATGAATTTGGGTTAGTAAAATTCGAACTAAAAAAAAAAATAAAGAGAAAGCAAAAAAAAAATGAAAACATCTTTCATATAAAATCATAATGAAGCATAAAAAACACATCTTAAAAATGAAACTACTTGAACATCATTCTAACCACAACATTATATACATCTCTCCAATCATTAATCAAATTTTTCTCTCTATCATACATCTTTCTCCAATCATTAATCACATTTCTCTTTCATCTTTCTCCAATCATTAATTCTCATTTCTCTTTTATCTCTTTCCAATTATTACACCTCTCTCTAATTATTACTTTTTCCAAAAACTCTTCCAAACACTCTCTTAAAAATATTTCTCAAAATATTCTTCTCAAAATTCTCAACCAAACAGAGTGAAAAGAGACTTCCATACAACATTGGCCAATAGTATATCTAAAATGTTAAAAATAAAATAAATTGTATACAATATAAGGTAAATAATCTACTTGTCCCTTAAATTATTCGAAAAATGTTTACTTCCCCCTCCAACTATCAATTGTTTTTACTTGCCCCTTTAACTATGTAAAAACTACTCGCTTTATCCATTCCATCAATTTCGTCCATTTCAAAAGTTATCAAAGAGGGTATTAAGGTCATTCACCTACTCCTATATCTATGTATATGTATAACACTTCTTCTCCTCTCTCTCTCTCTCTCTCTCTCTCTCTCTCTCTCTCTCTCTCTCTCTCACGTCCCCCGCACCCTTCCTATCTGCAATAATGCTGCACCTTATCATTCTCGCTCTCTAGAAGTAATTTACTCTCATAACCCATCCAACTGAACCCACTTCCTGTTTATTTTCAATTGGGATTCTAAAACATGATGGTTGATTTAATAACTATTGAAAAGCCAATAGAAACAAGAAGAAAGAGCTAATAGTCTTCTTTAAGGTCGCTGTTAGAATCCATTTCCCGTTTTTTTTTTTCTCAACCGAACACACTTCTTCTTCTTTTTTTCCTCAACTGGTGTTCTTATATTTTACAAATTTCAAATTCATCACTGGCTGAGGGGATAAACATAATTGATATTCTTTTTTATCAGAAAAAGAAAATATATTAAAGAAACTCGATAAGTGTACAACGAGAGAAAAGGGGAGGAGATATCTAACCAAGGTTGAATAAAAGAAAAAGAAGGGGAAAGAAGAAAACACCAAAAGCACCAAAAGGCGTCAAACCAAAACAGCTGCCTAAACCCCTTGCAAAACCACCCCCAACACAGCCCTACAACGCCTACAACACAAACCTAAGCTGCTACAGCCCAAAAAGCAGCGAACCTGATAAACATAATTGGTGTTGCTGCTTTGGCCAAGTGTTACCTTGTTAGTCTTCCTGAACCATTGACAACATTAGAGCTATCTAATGAAATCAGACCTACCCATTCAAGCGAATTGTGATAAGAAATATATTGAAGAAGCTTCCTACTTAACTACATGACGCTCGAATTGATTACTGCGCTACTGCTACGGGTTAGCCAGAGGTCACTTTTTAACAAGGTAGGTTGCATCTCTCTCTCTCTCTCTCTCTCTCTCTCTCTCTCTCTCTCTCTCTCTCTCTCTCTCTCTCTCTCTCTCTCTCTCATCGAGTAAAGTGAAATTAAGGTTTGCCGATTTCCCCCAAACCCAGGATTGAGTAGGGTTAATTTGGAAAGAAATTTCTATTTTACCCTTCAGTTGGATCTCCTTTTTTTCCGTCCAACTAACGTCGAAATTGGATGGAATTGGGAGGAAATTCCTATTTTACCCTTCAGTTGGATCTCCTCTTTTTATTTTCCGTCCAACTAACGTCGAAATTGGATGGAATGGACAAACTGAGTAATTTTTACTTAAAGGGTCAAGTAAATGCAATTGATAGTTGAAGGGGGAAGTAAACATTTTTCAAATAGTTTAAGTGGCAAGTATATTGTTTACCCATACAATATACATGAAGTAAACAAAGGTTTGTAGAAACGGATACATACTCAACAACAAAACAAATATTAAAACTTAACTTAAACATAAACATTAACATTCTAAAACAAATATTAAAACCTAACGATCATGTGAGCATGAGACTCCGTGCTTGCACGGAGGCGTAAACTAGTGGGTTTCAATTATCTTTACCTTGTATTCTCTTGGGATGAAATGGTCATCGATGACTGATAAGGTAATAAGTCTCCATCCACCTGTCAAACAACAATGCTAAAAGTCTCCATCTACCTGTCAAACAACAATGCTAATCATACGTGGCGGCACTTAGTGTGCATCTTGGCCATCCAAATAAAGGTGTTTTGGCTGGCACAGATTTTAAGGAGAGAAGAGAAGCGAGAAATAGGAGATAGAGAGGAGAAGGGCTAGGAGACTACTTGGGAGAAATCTGAATTGTCCAAAACACTTTTGGATGGCCGAAATGCGGCCACGGCACCACGTGTACCATACCCCCTCGACACCCCAATTCTTCCCACAAGTAGGGCTGCACAAAAAAACCGGTGAACCGTGAATCCGGTCCGGACTGAACCGATCCGTGCGTTTTGAATTTTAACCGTGGATTAATGGTCCGGACACGGATTTTGATTTTGAAACGGTGGATTAATCGATCCGAACCGTGAGATTTTTATTATATATAATTTTTTTAAATATATATATATACACACACACACACACACACACATAATTTTACACAAACTTCTACTACACAGACTAGGGGGAAAACTGTTATATCTTTCAAAACTTATGGGTTAAACTGTTACACTAAGTTCTACTATAATCAGAGACCAAACTGTTATAGTATATCTCCATGCTTGTGTGGTACGAACTTTTGTGTTTGTGGACTTGTGGTGTTTTTAGTATTAATAGAATTTGAATAATGTGCTTTGGGATGCTTCTTGATTTTATTTTTATGCTAGATTACGACTACCGTAAACAAGAATGTCTTATATATTAAACCATTTATAACTTTGTTACTTGTTTATATATAACATGTAATCCGTGGATAAAACCGGAACCAATCCGTGACTCGCGGATCGGATTGGAACCGAACCGTGAGTCTTTTGGTCCGGACACGGATTGTATTTTCTAAAAACCGTGACTCGTGGATTAGGATTGGATTCATGCCAATCCGATCCGATCTGGACCGTGTACACCCATACCCACAAGAGAGAACCTGATTTCCCAATATAGACGAGGATAGGCAGTAGAAGCAGAAGTCGTCGACAAAAATGGGGAAGTAGTAGCACCATATTACGCCTGAAATGAGAAAGAAATTCATCGTTTAACTTCACCACGCATTAAATACACGAAAGTCGTCCGATGGGGAGGTTAAATTTAACTTTCTGGGGTTACTATTATCAGTAATCAAAGTCTGCGTTGAGTTTTGGATACGATATTCGGATACAAGACTTACATGGGGTCAAAGCCAGCTTATAGGCTTTCCCAAAGAAGCCTAGGCTCCAGGGCCACCAAAAATGTAAAAATTTGGAGCATTCAATTATTTAGGACCCTTACATATATATATTAGGCCCAAATAATTATTGTGTGTTATGTTCCAAGAAAGCTTAAATGAATTGGTTATTTTATCCATTGAAAAGGATACGGTGAAAAAGTTTGATTATGAAGATTTAATTAGTACGTTTGCCGCTAAAAATGCAAGAAGTCAAATGTTCAAATGATGGATTTTGAAATATTTTAACCGTTTGTTTATTTTTTGATAATTATATGTTTACATTTTGTAATGATAAAAGTTTTGTAATGATTTTTATAAAGACTCCTTACAAACGTCTCCATCAAAGCAATCCGCGACCAGAACAGCTAGATGCGATTAAGGATGATAATTGATCACGTCAAACCAAAAAAAAAAAAAAGGATGATAACTGATAAGCCTCCCCTTTGACTTGGTGTTCTTGTTTGCATACTAAATTGACTTGGTAATCTGTAACATCTTGTATTTTTTTAGAAAAGAAAATTTTAATTTGTGAGTTTGACTATATATATATATATATATATATATATATATATATATATATATGTCGGTATACTTGTACCCATGTAATTAATTTGGGTAGGTAGTGTAGGAAGCTGAGAGTTAATAGAGGAAGACAAGGCACTCACTGCTAAGCCTCCCCTTTTGACTTGGTGTTCTTGTTTGCATACTAATGGGCTTTGGCCTGCAACTTGACATGTTAGGTGTAGAAATAAAGATGGTAGTTGGATATTTAGTTCGTGGAAATTTACTTGGACATTGTGTAAAGTCTAGGTCTCTCACTAATAGTTTAGTACTTTTTTCACTTTCACACACACAGTCACACATTCTATACACACGCACTCTAGTGTACTTTTTTCACTTTCACACATTCTATACATTTTTGCACATTTCAATACACTTTTTAAACGTTAGTGACAGCTCACGGGACTGATTTTAGAAATTTTCTTCTAATTATATTTTCCCTAATGATGTGGTTTTTGTTTTCATTGCAGCCAAACAAGCATGGGGGGCATGAAACTCAATGCGGACAGAAATATAATTATAGAAGGATTAACAGAATAAAAGGGCTTTAAAGCCCTAATTAGTAAGCTGACAAGCTACTTTGAATAATGTGGTTGAATTATGATAATAACATTTATAACAATTTTTTTTAGAAAGAGAACTGGTAGATTTGAGGATTATCAAGGTACGTGAAAAGTTTACCCGAAAATGTCCTAAACTCATTCATTTCTCTTTTTAGAACGTTGTTGGGGAATTTTTTTTACGGATCCTAAATTTTCGGCAGATTTTTTCACAAGCATAATTGCTCCTTATCTATGGGGTCGTTGAGAGGAAGCATCAATACGAAAATAATGTCAGGCAGAACCGTAGAAGTGGTTCAAGTGGTCAATATAAAAACACATGACTTGCATTACGGGCAAGTACCTCACTTTCGAACTAAAGAGAAATTTTTCAATGCAGAATGGGTATTGCCCCCGTGGTACCCACTCGGCAATCTCAACCATCCATAACGCGATTCAACGGTCCAGATTTTAGAGGGAGAAAAGGAAGAGAGAGAGTGTTTGGGTGAGAGGAGAGAGAGGGAATCAATCCGGGCCGTCCTTGGGTACCAAGTGGCACTACTCACTCAGCACTATGGGTGTCAACAGTCCGGTTTGGTGCGGATTGGTATGAATCCGAGGACCGAACCAAAAGTCTACTGTCCAATGTAAGGCAATCTGTGTCCAAACCAAAAGTCTACGGTCCGGTTCCAAAACAATCAAAAAAATCACGGTTCGGTTCACCGTTTATCCACGGATTATTACATTTCACAAAATAAAAAAACATATTCCACATTCACATTCACATTCTCAATGTAACTTTTGGAGCCCATTCCCATTCCCACGAAAACCTTCACGCTCAACAAACCAAAAAGGTAATTCATCCATGAGACAAATCCTAGCCAAAGCATCTCTACAAGCCTTCTGGTTAAATTTCCAAAGCTCAAGTCCATTTTCAGATTCTCCTTTTACTTGAACAAATGATGCTAGTGTTTTTTGTCTCGTAAGTTTCTGATTCTCTGGATTTTTTTGACAGTTTACCTTGTCTTTCTTCAAGGTACTAGTCCTATTCCCACTCAACCATTTATATATATAGGAATAATATGTTTAATTATAATTCTCAGCCTCAAGCTCTAACTTGGACCATTCTATAAACTGAAAGCTTGTAGGGACTGGGATGAGCCTCCGTCTTTAGACCAAGCTTTTGGGCTGCCTCTTTTGCCACCACGTTCTCGCAACTCCCGGATTCAATCGCAAATCGACACACCTTCCCTCCAATGGTACAAGTAGATTGAAACACATTACCACGTACGGAGCCACGAATCGCCCTCTGCTTCACGCGGAGCATAGCATAGTCGCTGAACAACTAATAACAGACCGTTATCCCCAACTACTTCCTCCACAACCTCGTCATCATATTCTGCCTCTTGCTCGTATGACTCACATTGCTCATTCACAACCCCATCAGAATCTACAAATAAAGCTTTTCCTGGTCGATCGCCCTTTCTACACTCAAAGGCACGATAATCAGGTTTCAAAATTTCTCAGAGTGTAAAGCAATATCCTCAGACTTGTATCACCTTCTAATCATAGATTTGCTAAGCTCACTGTGCGTACTAGTCTTTTATTCAATGTCACCGCTACTGTATTCCACGCAAGGTCAAAATCAAACAATAATGTCTTCGAATTCTCCACCCAACGACTTTACCATAGTCCCATCCCCTTTCTTGAAAATAGAAGCCTTAGACTCTGGTGACTGACAAGACTTTGGATTCTCCATGATGCAAATAATAGTGCCGTCTCTTTAAATATAGAAATTTGACTACAACTTTCAACAATCAAAACCTTACATTCCTTCATCAACATCGACCAAGAATATCAACATTTATACATCTTAACTTAGATTCACCAAACCATTACCGCTTTGACAAGACCAAGATAAATTAACCTAAAACGATAACATTAGTGCTAAGTTTTCAAAGGCTCAACACCATTTGCAACCCATGTGGTACCAATCACTTTAACTTGTACATCATAGACTAGTAGCTCTCTTTCACCATAGTATGCCGTAATTCACCAATTATCGCTTGAATTTATTAACCAAACACTCAAGTCTTTCCCCTCTAGGCTATGAAATTGGTATTCCCTTAATCACATTAATTATCTGTGCCTCTATGTACAACATCTACCTAACTTCTCCTTGCCATCCTCATCTCGACTAGAAAATAAACCTAATCTCTTCGAGATGCACTATATTCCTTTCATCAAGTAACATACTCTCTCAATTCCTCAAGACGTATTACTAACGACAAAACTAAAGGATGATATAATCCATCACAACTTTCCTTATCTCAACAAGAAATTTCGATTAGCTTCACAAAGTTAAACATTCTATGCGGTCCAGTTTATCTCTACCCCCACGATTTAGAATGTAACTATCTAATCTCCAAATACTACTAGCCAACTTATAGGTTCTATTAGATGTGAACTTAGATTGCTCTTACCAATTTCTCATCTACTTTCAAAACCCACCAAAGTAGGAAAAAAAAAATTTATACCCGTCAACCATCATCCCTAAGGTCAAAACTCAACTTAATCGTAACTTAGGTCTATTAAGGCTCACAATCACATTAGACTTTTGGGAACTTGGAAAGCCCATCTATAGTAACTACAAGTTAAGAAACTTTGCTACCGGGGAACCATGATTCATAAATCCGACACTTAGTATAGTTACAGCCCTTTCCCGAGTTTGAAAATAAATCCTCAAATATTTCTCAGGTTCATCCCTCTAAATTACCACAACTTTATCATATGGACTTTACTTTAACCTTCAGAACCATATTCATACCATTGGCTAACCCCAGAAGCCCTTTTACTGTTTCATCCTCTTCGATACCCTTTTGAAATCAAACTAATTGGGACCTCAATTCTATTACTACAGTAGTAACCTCACATAAGCATCTCTAAAATGGCACAAAAACTAATTCTCATATGACCGTCTCCTAACTAACACTCCACTTTATTTCGTCAACGCATACGGAGACGACACATCTCAACCTTCTAATAAAAGCCATACAGACATGAAATTAACCAATCATGCACCCCTCTGAAAATCTAATTAGACACCTTGCTATAAACAACGAGATAATCAATTCCACATTTAAACTAGATCAAAAATTTCAAAAGCTGCCAGGAATAATATTCAAAAGCTAGAGATTGTACGCATTGAGCTGCAAATGAGTTAACCTTGAGGCACACATATTTACTCTGGCTATAATTTCATATAGTTATACACTAGATAATCAAACAACCTTTCTTCAAACTAACTCTAACTTCATCCGTATTCCGCACAAGAAAAATCAGACCCCATGCTAAAAAGATGTACAACCTTCCCTCAATGCTTTAACCGGAGTCTATATATCCATTTTCTAGCTATGGGATCTCCTGTTGTAACTTCAAACCATCACGTACAACACTAACAACTGGCAAATTCACAAAAGATAATTCCAATTATGCTCAGCTTCACTTATGAAGTACCACATCAAATTAGAAGAAACGACAACTAACCGACCAACCTGAGATCAACATAAACATAGAAAAACAAAGACGACTAAGTCTGGCCCAAACCATGTAAACCGAGCTCTTGGGAAATCTATAATTTGTCATTACCACCGACTTATCCTCTATGTACAAATTTCGATCTCCTGACCCCTCAATATTCTTAGGCATAAACATTTATCACTAGTCTTATGATCTAACAGGTCATCACTTGTCTCTTAGCCCAAACGAATCATTTAAACCCGAGAAAAACGCTAGCCCATCACATAGTTTCCTTACCTTCCTAATATAGTCCGTGTGCCCAACAATAGGGGCAAACCCAATTCCCTCCATACGCCTTTATTAAATCTAGTTGTTTTAAACAAAGTTTAAGATAAACCTCAAAAGATATCTAAAGACCAAATAAAATGACACTCCATGTATGTCATGCAGAAGAACAACTCAAGAGTCCTTGTGCACTCAACTACAACCTTTACTAGATACTAAAACCTTAATTTATACTCTTTCCAAAAGCAACAACCACTCTAGTTAGTCCCTAGTTTCCATCCCAAACAA
This sequence comes from Vaccinium myrtillus, assembly GCA_016920895.1. NCBI lineage: Eukaryota > Viridiplantae > Streptophyta > Magnoliopsida > Ericales > Ericaceae > Vaccinium > Vaccinium myrtillus. The sequence continues at coordinate 38,159,869 of CM029273.1, forward strand.
CACATAATATGCATTACAGCCTCAAATTCCCACATGTATTTCACATCCAGAAGATCAACTCTAGGCAATAACTCAAAGCCTATCAACATAAAAAAAAATAATAATAATTTCCGTAACACTTCCCTTGGAACCTCAAAATCATCTCCTTACTTAGTCCCCATAAGTGAGAGTGGCAATTACGATAACATGAAAGTTAAGAAGCCCAAACCACTAATAATCAAGGTGGGTAATAGTTCTTATCAGGCCTACATTACATTTAGCAAGTCTCATCTCAGCAATTCCTCGACACCTTACTACTATTGACGCTTATTATTGTTCATCTCCAAATAAAATCTTCCCAATGTCGTATTCTTCTAGAAGTCACTAATTTTAGTGTCCCGATGAGCTTCACATTGTGAATAACGTATCTTCAAACTTGGTAGCATCGCCTCCTAACTTAATTTCATCACAGAGGTGCCTGTAAAAACATGCACAAGGTTCCAATGTATTATGAAAGGTCTATTTCCATCAGTTTCGTACTCAAAAGCTTAAAAAAAATTACTATAATCACTATATTCAAAAGGTTTAACTCCACCAATCAATTCATTTCCAAATAAGCAATACCCAGTCAACTGGAACCCCAAACTTCAACAGGTTTTGAACAAGTAAATCCACCGATTCCAATTAATGACAACTCGCAATAAATCACAGTGATACTGATGAAAATTGTAATAACTTCAAGAAAAGAACCAATATGTGAGGTGCAAGTAGGCAGTCCAACAAACATATTATCAATCCCAATCACATCAAGCATCTAGCACAAATTCCAAATGGAGTACATCACGCCTCCGAAGTCCAACAAACATATTATCAATCCCAATCACATCAAAGCATCTAGCACAAATTCCAAATGGAGTACATCACGCCTCCGAAGTAAGAATGCAATATAACCACTGATATTAATGTCAACTATGGGAGTTTATATATATATAATCGTCACATTTCCACCGATAACTTGGGAAACTTCTAATTTCCTTCTCACACGAAAGTACACTTATAACCCTGTTAACAACTAATCAATATTTAAGTACTACTCCTCACTGCAATTAGGTCAAGCACTTAGCACATAAATCATATGGAGATCATTACGCTTACCAAGTATGAGAGTAACACAACCACCAGTATCAACACTTACTCTACCGCATATACATCTTTACATACCCACACACACATATATGTGGTAATCGAGTGACGCTAGAAGTTTGTTTTGAAGTGTGCTGACCAGTCACTCTTCAAATCAATCATCTAGGTCATTCTCAAACCACCACGACAAAACAAAGAAGTACACACTTTTTTCCACTACTAGTGATGTAAGTTTTACCATCGATATATATACGCTTTGCCACAAGACTAAGCCTCCATTCTTCAACACAAGTCAACAAGTATAGTACGATGAAATCAAAGCCTCTATTTATTACCCGACGTAGATCAAAACACCATACCACTCTACATATTCATAAATGCCATTCCACGTAGATGTACGTCACGTATACAAGCACACAATGCATGAGAAAAACTATGTTTTTTTTTTTAGAGAAATTAATGCAGTGGTTTTAGCCCCGAGACTACAAGTCTCCCCACGGTCTCTAGGTTTTCTAACCTATTGCTCTGATACCAAGTTGTCACACCCTCGAAATTCTATAGGATAATTCATTAAGAAAATCCACGTGGACGGTCAACAAGTCCACGGCCCACGTCAAAGTCAACATCAGAATACACATTGGTCTATGGGTACCCGAACCCCAAATTAAGAAATGATAGATGTTTAGTTATTACAATCCCAATGTCAAAAGAATGAAACTTAATCAAGTTACAAAACCATCTTAACAAAAATACAAGTTTTAAGGTGATGAAGTAACTCCTCCGGTTAACTTTCAAAACAAATGCATGCAAGCACTCCAAGTCATGCTCCTTGATGGGTACCTGAAATTGTAAGGATGAGCTCACTAGCCCAGTAGAAAAATGTCTAACAAACCTAAGTGAAATGAAATGCATATGGATGATAGACAAGAATGCACAAGTCATGTAACAAGAGTTAAGAAAGAGTTCGAATGGTTTAAGGGCTTGAAATGGACACATAATCAAGTAGATTCCATTTACTCTCGCCTCTTGTACCCAACTTGTACCCGACACACCACATATGTCTCACACGTTAACCATATACATCTTATACCTTTCAAACATTTGATTATTCTCCGGGCATGCCGTATAGGCCCCGTGTCACTCCGGGCATGCCATAAAAGCCCTGTGTCACTCCGGGCATACCCTTTCGGGGCCCGTGTCATCATTACCACATTCATACTTTATTTCATGCTCAATAATATCATTACGGTGTCCATAAGTCTCATCACCTTACTTTTATGTGTTAATTTCACGCAAAACTCGTGTTTCGTGTAACCCGAACGTGTCCATAAAGGAGATTTTGACCCGTGTGTCAAGGATGTCAAAGTAACCCTCTCGGACCCTAATATGTGACCAATAACTTCCACAAACGAGCCACAATGGACGAATCATGCTTCAAGAAATTTTTTTAAAAAAAATTAGTGTCGTATTGATAGGAGGTTAGGTCCTATTGATAGGAGACAGATCAGATTGACTACTATTGAAACATCAGATAGTCCTATTGATAGAAGGTAAAATCCTATTGATAGGGCGTCAGAGGCTCCTATCGATAGGAGATCAAGTCTTATCGATAGGGAAGCCATCAGATTGGCCAGAACGAAAAGAGAAAGGCTCCTATCGATAGGGGATGAAGTCCTATCGATAGGACAGCACCAGATCCAAAAATTTACAACTCAAGAGATGATCAATGGGGCTTCTCTATAGGCATTTCTTGGTTCCAAATAGACATATTAAGAAGCAAAAGTGGTTCAAACAACAAAGTCACACAACATACTACCAATTTACAAGATTTGCTAGTTTTTCCCAAATTCAAGAAATGGACAAAAGATGTGTTTCATGTAAATTACAAGTATCACCATGAAATTAAGCAACAATGTGATGAGTTATCAACCAAATCCATAGGAGATTTACAAAGGAGCTAGGAGATGATGAGTATAACACAAACTTGGCTAGAAAATAGGTTTTGCTCAAAGAAATCACAAGGCAAAGGAAGCTTAGCAATCAAATGTCTAAACACACACATACATTACATTTACACTTAGAAGAGTTAGAAATTTCCCTACCTCAAGCAAAGATCAAGCTTCCAAGAGAATGATTTGCAAAACCCTAACCCTTTCTCCAAGCTCCAAGCAAAACCCAACCTTCCGGAGTGAAATGAGTGCAAACCGAGCTTCCTAACGCGTAGAGGAATTGATTTTGAGCAAGGGTTGTGAAGGGACTAGAGTGATTGGGTGAGATTTGGTGGAGGAAGAAGAAGAAGAAAATGGAGGAGGAAGAAGAGAGAGAGAGAGAGAGGGATGACTGGATAAGGGGGAGGGAGACTTGTCTCTCTCCTCTCTCACACCACACACCCACTTATATTTCAAAAAATTACACTACATCCCCTCCAATTAGCTAGTGTAATGCTAATGGGTCCCAACCGACTCACAACACTAGATAATCTAACACTTTAACATTTTAAACAATTTCTCACATTTCCCAACTTCATATTCGGAAAAATAATAAAAAAACATGGGTCCTTACAGTGTTCTCTGAAGGAGTTATCCATTGCACTTTTGACAAGAAAGCTTCTTTTGTTACATCATTGAGTGGATAGTATTGCTACCAGCACTACAAGGTCATATTCGGAGGGCGACTCACTACACGTTTGTTGGGACCAAAGCTAAGAGCATGTGCACCAAGGCTCTCTATTCACTCCATTTGGCTATTTTAGCTCTCCAAACCGCAAAATGTGGCATGCACCAGACTAGGTAAAGCCAAAGGCATTTTACCTTTGGTGGTTGAGGCTAGGTAAGTTTGGCTAGGCACTATTCAGAAGCCTTTGGTTTTTTTATATTTTTCTCCTTTCTCTCTCCTTCCCTTACACACACACACTCCTTCTATGGGGCCTACTACACATTACTTTTTAATATTTAATAGAGATAGAGAGGAAAATAAAGAGTATTGGTGGAGTGTGGGAAAAAATATGAGTAGGTAAACTAGAAAAAATACACTATTCATTAGCATTTTTTGCTAGTGATTGGTGCACTTGCTCTAAGGTCCAATCATGTTTTAAAGGTACAGAAGAGCTTGTTTAGACTTACTCAGAGACTATAGATGGAGACTTAAATCCAAGCATTGAACGACAAACTTTAAGAACTTGTCCATAAAACCAACCACCTAGCTAGTCGTAGACAAGACGGTGGACAGTGACTGGATATCTAGGAGCGAATAGGGTAGCCGTATTCCAAACTTTAAAAAGTCTTATAATATTTTTATTTATGTTACAATAATCATGAAATTATATGTGTTCGTACCTTTGAATTACAGAGGTTTGCACTCCCAAAATCAAATTAATATATATTATAAGAGAGCTCGCAAACAAAAGCAAAGCTAAATCCTGGATTTCTAATCTAATTTCAACCTATTTATAGTTTTGTGCAAGATACAGCTAGTTCATATAAACATGAAAAATAAAAATTCTCTCCATTTCATTTTAGAAAAATGAAGGGAAAGTTGCATCTCGCAACGTAATGTAAGCTCGAGTTTCACAATTTGAGTAGGGAAAGTTGCGACTCGTCCAAAGTCTTTAGAACTTAGAGATTTATCACATACTCTGGTATTTGTGTGCGCAACACGGCCTTTTAGGTATGGTGACAACTAAACTCTTTTTTATAGGAAACCAAATTTGTACGAATTTATAATTATTAGGTGGATATTCTCGTATTCTCTTACACTCCCATCGATCTAAAACTTAATGTGTTAGATATACAAACCTTGATCTTCTTCTTTCGCAATTAAAATGTGAATATATCATTGCGTTTTTATCGGACCACATATATACACAAAATATATACTGGAGTAGCATTTTTTCTAGATTAGATAGATATGTATAATTGTTAGGGGTAATTACCAGCACATGCCTTCGATGAAACATGTTTGTCTCGCTCACCCCATCAACGAATTTTCTCTACGGAGACACCCTTCATTAAAGTTTTTTTGTCCCATACACCCCTTCCGTTAGGGTTCCGTCGAGAACCGTTAATTTTTTCACATAGATTCTGTCAAAAGAGGTACAATCTTCCAATAATGCCCCCCTAATGACTCCTAAATAGCTAAATAAACCTTATCACTACCCTTTTCCCTCAACACATCAACAACCTCCATCAACGCCGGCGATCTTTATCAACGCTGGCAGCCTGGCCCTCTCCCTCGCCGGCGCCCAATCCCTCACCGGCAGTACCCAGTATCAAACTCTCTCTCTTTCTCTCTCTCCTGTTGTGACCCGACATCACCCCACTCCCGATCTCACCGCCGCCTTCGCATCCCAATGTTTCTTCTTCTCCTCCCCGAGCCGATCCAACTCCATCGTCGAATCCTTGTCTCCTTCTTCGTCCTCCTCGTTAACTACTTCCGATTGATCCAAGAAGATCATAGGCGGTGGCATTGCCGTTCCCACGTACTTGTAGGATCCGCTTGAGGATTTCCGGCCATTGATGCAGGAAATGGTGAAGGCCCATCGGTTGGTTGACGTCACAGCCGATTGGGACCATTTGCACGAGCTTCATCGTCTATGATGGAGCGCAAACGATGGAGAACGATGGCTGGGGATCTCCGACCTTCTCTTTTCTATGATGGTGACGCAAACGACGGAGAATGGTGGCTGGGGATCTGCCGATGAGTTCATCGACTCCGACGGCCACATCGACCTCGACGTCGACAGGGGCGGCTTGATCTTGGCAGAGGAAGATGAAGGGTTGGCGACGGGGATGACCTAAGTGTGGGTATTATGTACGAAGGGCAAAGGGATATTTTGCTTCATTCCGTTAACGGAATCATAGGGACCTCTAACAAAACTTTAATGAAGGGGTGTTGTGATCTCCAATAAACTCAAGTGTATTTTAGCCTAAAAAATTAGTTGGCTTATTTTTTCATCTTTATTTGATATTTTTTTTGCGTTTTTAGTTTTGCATAAACTTTTTGTATATTATTGGTTCGTCTCAGTGAGAGGAATAAAAAAAATAAAAAATTATGATCGAAGCTTAAATTTTTTGGTATAAAGACAAAAATAAGTCAAAATGACAGATTTTTACACTTTTTTCAATCTTATTCAAAACAATCTGTTACTCTCTCACTAACAAACAATCTATTACTCTCTCACTAACAAACGTCTTTGATTGATTGCCGAGACCGATTGTCCCACACTTGGTCACTTTTGTTCAAATGGCCATCATTTAACTAAGAGTCTCTTCAAAAAAAAAAAAAAACTAAGAGTATTATATCCTAAGTGGACAACGGGTTCTCCCTCTTGCCTATTTTCTAGCAATTTAGTCTCAAAATTTGATGGAACCCAAGACGCTCTTTTATAGGCAGAGGGATTACTAGTTTTCTTATTGATTAATGATCATTATACTATGGGGAAAAAAAATGATCATTATACTTACTTCCCATCAAAGGAAAGTCTAATAACTTCTCTTGACCAATAGCATTAAAGTTAGCGCGATAGGGAAAATCTTACTAGACCCATAAATCATACTATGTGCCATTTATAGAATATGTGGGCCATACAAACTGAATGTAAAATTTAGTCTTACAATACGAAATTTAGATGTCACGTAGTGCTTTGGAAAAAATAATCCAATTTTTCTAGTGAATATTTTAAAACTTGTGGTAATAGTTTTTTATTTTTTAGAATCCTCTCGTCTAGACGAACCAATAATCCATAAAAAAAAAAAAATTGAAGCAAAACTAAAAAATGCAAATTTTTAAATAAAAACAAAATAAAAATCCATTTAGATTATTTTGCCAAAACAATGTGCGTGCATGAACAAACGTGACAGTGTGGGCTTGAAATCGTCTTTCAAAGACATGCCAATTTCTCCAATTTTCATGGTCCATCTCAAGTTTGGTTTTAAGTCATTTAATTTAACCATCGGATAAAAAAACTTTTAAAGTGACGACCATTTGCAGGTTTATTTCATTTCCCACATACTACCTTATAATCATAGTTCTTGGAGGAAAGTGGCTCCGTAATCCTATTCAAGTATAAATAACAAGGAGTTCAAAAAAAAAAAAAAAAAAGAGTAAAAAAATAAGGGAAAATTAAAAAACCCATTATCTTTGGACTAAATGTCTCATAAGCACCTGAACTTCAATAAACGTCAATTAAACCCCTGACTTTCACTCTGTCATTAATTCCCCCCTCACTCTATTTTCCGTCCAATACTTAATGGAGAGTCCCAAAACAACGTCATTTTGTGGGCTTGCCATGGGCTTCCAAAAATTTTGTTACACGTTGTCTTTTGGGGCCAATTTCAAGGTCCCACATTAAAAATCTGAACCGTTCAATAATTTTAAAATAATTATTCGATTGTTCTTGGAAAAAATGAGGCCCAAGGATGTTTGTTAGTGATTGATCTAATTAGTTAATTTTTTCATTTAGAATTAGGACCCTAAAATCTATAAGTATTTTAAAAAAAAGTTATACAATTTTGCACTTTGTATCCTCTTGATCTGAACCATAGATATAGTAGCGCTTGTTGAGAGGAGCATTCTCTCAAATTATCTTGATCGGGCATCAATAGGTATCGAATTTTTGCATTTTCATACCTATTGATAACCAACCGATCTGTTACTTATAAGTACCCGATGGGCCTGATTTTTTCCAAGAACACTCGAATAATTATCTTTAAAA